>ML675649.1:15381808-15604925 GCA_007922155.1 Mesoclemmys tuberculata
TTTCTTTCTTTCTTTCTTTCTTTCTTTCTTTCTTTCTTTCTTTCTTTCTTTCTTTCTTTCTTTTTGGTGGTCTCTGCTGCTCCCTCATTGCATTCTTCTGGTTCCAAATGAGGTGTGTGTTTGATTGGTCAGTTCATAACTCTGGTATTCATACCTGAGGTTTTACTGTACTATACCACATTGTTTCAGATTTGAGACCATCAATCCTTCCTCAGTAATGCGGCTGGAATTTGAGCTTGGTGATAGAGCTGGTTGATTCAGGTTCAAATCCCTGCTCCACCTGATTCAGAGCAAGTTCTTGAATCCAGGTCTCCCATATTCCAAGTGAGTGCCCTAATTCCTCAGGTTGTTGGTTGTTCAGGAGTGGAGATCTCTCTCTCTATGGTTTTTCATGAAAAAAAATCAAATGTCTTGGTTTTGTTTACGTAAAGAAAATGAAATTTTTAGAAATCTCAAACATTTTCATGGGATGGGAAAACCACGTGCTGCCCAACTCTAACTGCTGCTATTCAGTCATCTTGTTAATATCTTGGATTCTAGTCCTCCAGGGATGAGATTTTCAAAAATATTCAGTGTTGGCCTAATTTTTATCCCTGTGCCCTCAGCGGTCAGATTCCCATTGACATCAATGGGACCAGAGATAAGCCAACATTGAACATTGCTGAAAATCCCGCTCCATAAATATGGGGAATAGGAAGAAAAGCCTTCAGGCTCAAAGGTGATGGACCGCCTTTTATATTGGCTATTTTTTGCCTCTGTCTTAGTATATATTATATTGCTGTCTGTCAAGTGTTGTCCAGGGTACACATATGGAATATTATTTGTTGTTATGATGGGGTTTGAAAGTGCTTGAAGGTATTTAATCTGCCCATGAAAACTTCCTTGTTCCATTATTTGGGAAGTTTTTGTTCCGTTTCAAAATCTGTATGCTTTATATTTCTAGTGTGTTTGTTCAGGAGGAGAGATTTTTCATTATTTTCCTTTGTAGTGATTGTTTTGTACCTTCTTGGGGACAAAATCTGCTCTTTTGATGATCTGCATGTTTACGTGCAAAATATTGGCAGATCTCTGGGCCTAAGGAATGCAGTGGAAATCCTCATGTATCCTGTGCTTTGATTTTTGCAGATCGCTGTGTGTAGATCATGTTTACAGGCAGAGTTTTCTACCAAATATGATGGTTTAACCCATCTGTATGTTCATAAACGGGTCTCTGCTTAAGCTTGTTGGTGTCTACCATAAGCCTGTTCAACTGTACCATATAGAAGAGGCTTTGTAGTTATATCTTAATCAGAGCTAATGTTTACAGCGCTGTTGAAACTTCAGTGGACATTATAGGTAGAATAACCAAACAATTAACATCGCAGAGTCACAAAATTTTAGGTCTGCAATTTTAAAAGTAGTCCTGATTTTGGGGGCTTCAGTTTTTGGGTGCCTACTCTGAGACATCAACCATGACTTTCAGGGTGCTGAACCCCCACATCTCCCACTGCTTTAGAGTTAGAGTTGTTGGTTATCAGCACCTCTGAAAATCTGGCCCCTTTGTGGCATGTGAAGGGAAGGGATGGGAATAAGAGGTCTGGTTACTCCTATGGCTTCCTACATGGATTCATGCTGGAATAACTGGGGAATCAGACTGGCATTGATCATGTTGTGTTTTGTTCATTACAGTGGTGTATTTAACTGATTAAGAACCAAATCACCTTACTTACGAGTGGCCCCATTGACTATTGTGGAACTGCATGTGTAATTAAATCCTCACCAGTGTGAGTAAAGGTTTTGCAATCAGGCCCTTAATTCCTTTGTAACAGCTGTGATCTACTACACTCTATATCTAGGACTGCAGGATGATGATGGAGGGGCAACTGAGCGGTTCTACGACCCTGTGAACCAGGCTGCAATGCTCAGATGTGGATGTCGGGCCCAGCCCCATAGGACAGGAGCCGTTGCTGCATGGTGGCTGGAGGGTGGGCTTGCTTTCCAGTCCAGCCCCCTCAGGGGCAGGATCTGCCCCACCCATGTGGCCTCTTACTATAAATGGTGATCCCATGACTTTACACACTATTTCCTCCTAAACCTTTGACTTTTACTAAATTTACTGTGATTGCTCCATATCCAGATTTTGATAAATCTGCAGCCCTGCCTCTAATCCTCTACCCTACCCTCCCCCAACCAAATCGAAGTGTGTGCTGCTTGACTAGCTAGTAAATGCAATTCACATCTGGTTGTGCGATCTGGGGAAAGGATCCAGTAGAGAGAAGTCACTAGAAGCCAAGGCTGATATGCAGATCTTCCAAGTTGGCTTCCTGGCTTTGTGGTTTAATGTCTCCCATGACATACACTTTGAAGATACTGAGAAGGTCAGAAACAGAAAGCAAAGACTACCTAAAAAGGTCCTTGATTTGTTTGTTCTGGATTTCCTGGGGTTAGTTGTTTGGGTTTCCTTTCCTATTTATTTTAGGGTTGTTTTGGTTGGTTTCTTTGGAAATAGAATTTTCTTTCTTTTGGGGTTTAATTTTCACAATCACTTCTTGTTGTTTAGATGTTCTCTGTTGTGATTCCCTATTGTGTTTTCAGACTTTTTGTTTTTTGTTGTTTTCAACTGAGGTTTCAGGGGGGAGAAAGGAAAAAATAGTTCTACATAATCAAAAACAATACCTCCTTTGAATGTTGTGATGTCTGCATTGTGTCATCAGGTGGCTCTTTTGTGCTCAGGGAAACCGCAGCAAGTGGAAATGTAGCTCTTTGTTGCCAGATATGTGAAATTTCCCAGCTTTAAAAAGAGAATGTCTACAGGAAATCTTTTGTCAGGCAAGGATGGCAACATATTACATGACTCTAAGTGTAGCAGAGCCTATGAACGCTAGCACGCATCTCTTACACCCTACTTAATGTTGATCATATAATTTCTTCACAGTACTCCCCTCTTTCTTTCCTCCAGTAAGGTATGTCTATGGATTGTTTTTCTAGTTTTTAATGGAAATAGGCCCAAACTTGAGACCTGGGTCCAAACACTATCCCCCTCCTCCTGAACTGTGGCAAAAGTTAAGTTTGGATCCAGATCCAAACATTGCCATTCGGGACTATATCTGATTTTTAGTTCAGTTTAATTTTGATTCCCTTTGGGTTTTCATTCTATTTGTTAGAAATCAGTGGACAGCTTGCTTGGTGACGTTGCAGGAAGAAGATGTTTTATAAATGAAATAATGATAATATCTCCAACCCCAAACATTCAAAAATCAGGAGTCAAGCGTCCAAAAATACTGAGACTGGCTAAAACGATTGTAATATATTTTTAAAAAATGCATTTTGCATTCTTGTTATTTGCCTTCTAGTGTAGGAACTTTTAGGGTTCACATTTTCAAGCTTTTTTCCCACAATTATAAGGGCTAGAAATTTCTTTTTTTTTTTTTTAAAAAAAAAATGAAAGCTGAGATTCTTGTTTCCCAAGACTCTAGCACCTGGGGCTTTAAAATAAGCACCAAATATGGCGAGACTTGTGATAAAATCTTGGGAGTTGAGAATGCAGTAAACTGTAACACTGTAATATGTTGCAGGTGGCAGTAGGACTACAGCATATCACCACTTTGTTATGCATCACTAATGCTCTTCTCCCACACAGTAGTGCAGCAAACAATCAGGCTTTTTTATTTGCATTGCTCATTTTTAAGGTCTGGTTCTCCTCTCACACCAGCTTCACTCCACTGAAGCTTCATTGGCTTCAGTGGAATCACTCCTGATTTGTAAGTATAAGTCAAACCAGAATTAGGGCTGGTCTATACTTACCTCCAAGATTCGGCGGCAGTCGACGTGAGATATGCAAGCGATGTACAAAACTTGCATAACTCACGTCGACTCTGCTGCTTCAGTTCTGCATGCCGTCCATACTGCGCCGATGGGAACACCACTTTCAGAGGTGGTTTTCGTAGGTCGGTTTCTGGATCGACTGAGTGAGTCTTCACAGACCGCTCAGTGGATCCAGAGAAATCGATCTGATGGCGGCGAATTTGCTGCCGTGAGTATAGACCCAGGTAGACTCCCCATCAACCTCTTTGGGCCAGATTGTCATTTATCTACATATTTCAATAGGGGGCAGTGAAGAGTTACACCAGTAGAAGGGTTGTGTCTCCACTCCTCCCTACACCTTTGGGTGCCTAATCTGTGGGGATGCATAGCGAAAGCAGTCCCTGCATTCTGAAAAGAGCAAGGTCTGACATGATCGTTCTCCCTTTTGTGGTGCAAAAGGGAGATGGACAGTGGAAGTTCCTTGCATCTGCCCCACACATCTGCACTAGGGCCAAGGACAGCCAGACCCTTACAGTAGGGGATGGTATTATTCATTTTGCTTTAGCAGTAGCCCTGAGTGCTGAAGTCAAAATTATTATTACAAATGAATCCTCAGCTAATTAATATTTTTGGAACACTCTTATCCCGGCATCATTTATGTTAGGTTCAGGCCTGTCAAGGGGTCAGATATTTCAATATCCACCTCTGGTGTGTCACTTGTATAAGAAATATGCCGCAGCAAACCCCTAAACTTCCATTCACTGTTCAAGATAAACACACGCAGCTCTGATTGTCATGTGAACATAAGAGGAATGAGCACTGCATGCCTTTCAATTTGCTGCATTTGTTTTTTGTAAATATTCTCCTCATAGAAGTTAAATAGTAAACAGATGTCCATCAGAAAAGATGCTTCATTGTCATTCTTCTGCTTCACAAACATTTAAAGAGCTGATATAAAATGTGTAGTAGCTTGATTTAAAAAAAACCAACAACTTTCTTTTAACAAACCAGAAATAAAAAGTAATGTAGAATGCTCCCTGAAATGTGCATAATTGTAACTTACACTGCAATATAAAGTATCTATACTGAGCAGCTATTCTTCTCTTGACTATTCTACTCATAAGTCCATATTAGGTACCTAGGGTGAAATCCTGGCCCCACTGAAATCAGTGGGCGTTTTAACCATTGATTTCAGTAAAGCCAGGATTTTACCCATATAATTTGGCCTGACTTCCAGAGATTTTTAACACCCTCAACTCCCACTGACTTCAATGAGAGCAGTGAACGCTCAGCATCTCTCTGTCAGACCACTTTTATTTAGATGCCTTATTTTGGCCCAACTTGATATGTGTTTTAGTCACCTATGAGAACTCCAGACCAGTGGTTCTCAACAAGGGATATACATACCCCTGGGGGAACACAGAGATCTTCCAGGGAGTACATCAACTCATCTAGATATTTGCCTAGTTTTACAACAGGCTACATAAAAAACACTAGCAAAGTCAATACAAACGAAAATTTCATACAGACTATGACTTGTTTACACTGCTTTATATACTATACACTAAAATGTAGGTATAATATTTATATTCCAATTGATCCCTTTTACACTTATATGGTAAAAATGAGAAAGCAAGCAATTTTTCGGTAGTGGTGTGTTGAGATAGGTTTGTATTTTTATGTTTGATTTTGTAAGCAAGTAGTTTTCAAGTTAGGTGAAACCTGGGGGCACGCAAAACAAATCAGACCCTGAAAGGGTACAGTAGTCTGGAAAGGTTGAGAGACACTGCTCTAAACTGTTACTGACCTCTGTGGGAAAACTGTGCCTTAAAGAAGAATCAGACAAATCCCACATCTCCTATATTTGATATATGGCACAGAATGTGCACATTTCTCTGGTGCTTCCTAAAATCATAATTTGCAATCCACCTTTGTGGTGCTTAGTGAATTTATTGGTTGCCAGCAGCACTCCATCAGGATTATAGAGTTTTTGTTCTCTTTTGGTGCTTATAACATTTTTTGCATCAAAACTCTGCTAACACTTTCACGGATGGGGATATTCGGTTAAATAGATGTTTATCTAGGCAAGTCATCATCTGGCTAGCAGCATGCTGAATGTTTCTAAGCAGCTAACTTATGTATACTAAACAAATTTGGTTTGGCTGCAGCTAGGGCTGCCCTGTGGAAATTCTCAACATACATTTGTTTGATTGAGCTGTCATTTTCAGTTGATCTGCTGATGATCTGTGCCACTTTGTTTAAATGTCCTGGTGTTTTTTTATACAGTGTGCTTTCTGTGATGGATTAAATTGAGGTGAAATTTGAGAGTTACTCCTGTTTTTGATTTCTGTGTTCTCAGACAGGTGGGTCTGAAATGACAAAGAACTTCACACACAAACACATGAAAAACAGAATAGAGTAGATGCCCTTATGATTTAAAACATCCATAGACGTGTCAGCTACCAAATGCTCCTGTTAAATCCTGTTGCTGGGATTCGCACTTTAAACAATAAATAGTATTTATTTGAACTGAGCCACTGTTACTGCAAATATAGCCAGACCAACAATGACACTGGGCTAATTCTGCAATCCTTACTCAGGCAAAACTTCAACTGGGAGTAAGCACGTAAGAATGGCCCTTTATAGAACCAGAGAAATGTAGTGCTGGAAGGGACCTTGAGAGGTCATCAAATCCAGCCCACTGCACTGAGACAGGACCAAATATAACTAGACCATCCCTGACAGGTGTTTGACAACCTGTTAAAAACCTCCAGTGACAGGGACTCCACGACCTCCCTTCAAAGCCTGTTCCAGAGCTTAACTATCCTCATAATTAGAAGGTTTTTCCTAATATCTACCTTGCTAATGACAGCACAAAGACTTTACACCAAGAATTAAAAGTCAGTTTTAAGCAGTGGGGCGTGGAGATGAACTCTGATGTTAAACATTTTGTGGTGTTTGGGTCTCCACCTGTCACAACAGAGTTTGGGATCAGGGCAGCATCTCTCTGAGAGTTGTTTTGGACCTTGCAAAAGTGCTTCCTGGGGGCATTTTTCCCTGAATACAAGGTCTGAAACAAAGAATGGAATAATTACATTAGCAGTTAGTGTTCTTTCGAGTGAACATATCAGTTAATTGCCATAAAATGTCTGAAACTTTGTCCTGGAAGCCATATAAAATAAACTAGCTACCCTGCATGCTGCCATCCCTTTTTGTAAGTCAAAATAGATCAGACTTGTTAACTGTTACACTGCAGGCCCTGATTTTGGTTTCACACTATTGATTTCAATGGGGTTGTTCTTGATTTATACTGATGTTAGCGTGATAGGAATCAAGCTCTAGGACACTGCTAAACGTGAGTCACGTGAAATTGATCATAGCTAGCATAGGAATACATAGCATTTACATACCACGCTGCTTTACATCTTCAGAGAGACATTGACTAATCACCACAGTACCCATCTGAGGAAAACTAAGGGTATGTCTACACTTTGAGCTAGGGATGGGATTCCCAGCTGGAAGAGACATATCTGCAGTAGCTGTCATCAAGCTAGTGCTCTAAAAATAGTGTAGCTGCAGCGATATGAGCAGTGGGAAGGACTAGTCACCCTGAATACATACCTAGTGTCTTCGGTGGGTATGTACTCAAGACAGCTAGCCCTTCCTGCTGGTTGTGCTGCTTCCGCTACACTCTATTTTTGGGGTGCTAGGTCAATCAGAGCTAGCACAGGTATGTATCCTTGAGCTGGAATCTACATCTCCAGCTCAAAAGGTAGATATACCCTAACCTGCAACGGGTTGTGATTTGATTTAATGGGAGTGCTTCGCTTAGAATGTAGGTGCTTGTGACTCCCGTATATGGTAGGTCCACCAGAGCTCATGGCCTTTCTGATCAGCCAAGAGAGACCTGAGAACAGTTTTCATCCCTTTATTTTCTGTGTATATGGAAATACCTTTTCAACTTCTTTTCCTCATTAGCTGTTTTTGATGAGTTTTGTTCTTTGCCATGTACTGCAATTAGAGTCTATACTGTAGACTGCAGCATTTGAAGAATCTGTAATAAAGAAACCAGTGGCTTGTGCTGGGGCTTCTGATAAAGAGGAGATCTTTTGTTTAGCTCACATAATCTGGTGTTTAATGCACTTCCAACATGCAGAGTAAGGTAGAAGACAAAGATGCCCTGATGAAGAATGAGAAAACATTGGTGTGTGAGCATCCAAATGCAAAGTGTTTGCATCTGAATTCAAGGAACATGGGAAACAACTGAATAGAGCTGGGGGAATAACTGATTTTTCAGTTCAGTGGCTGAACTGAAAAATTGAAAAAAAATGTTTTGGACTGAATTGAAAAAAACGATTGAATTTCATAGCAGAATAAAAAAAGTCAACATTTTTTTCTTCCAGTTGAACAAAACATTTTGTTTAATCTGAAATGAAACATTTCATACTCAGGCTTTTAAAATGTTTTGGAATGTTTTAAAAAAAATAAAATTTAGGGGAATTCCAAAACAAAACATCTTTTTGAAACAAAAAGTTGAAATGTTTAATTCTGGAAATTCTGAAACAAACTCTTTTCACATTTCTGAAATTAAAAAAAGGAATTGAATTATTTTGGTTGATCTGGATCTGCATTTTTGGCAACCCCCCATTTATGCAATTTTTTCCCCTCCGCTCTATAAGTGAGATGAGCTAGACGTGATACACGATAGAAATTAAGATCACATGGGCATAATTATAATTTAACTTAGTGGAAGGATTTTCATTCCTGAAATATCAGTACAAATGGATGTAATCAGTTCACCATAGGAGAGACAGAAATAGGGGAAGTAGAGGGAAGGGTGTCACTATATTCCTGAAATACATACAGTGAACTAACAAGTGAAGCATCCAGTGATCATACAATGAAGAGTGTGGTAATGAATATTTTTTGAGGGTAAGCACACAAAGAATTGTAAAACAAAGAACAGATGTCCAGGAGCATCCGTTATAACCCAGCAGGAAGTGAGGTGAGCAAGAATGGAAAATTCTTGATCCAGCTCACATAGTCTTAAAAACCAACATGGTAGCAAAACGCAGAGGAGGATTTAAATATTCATATAATTATTGTATAAAAGAAACACAATTAAACATATATCAAAGAATTTCCTAAATTACATAGACAACAACTTTATCATAAAGAAGAGAGACTATCCTTGATTTACTTAATTTCTGCAAAAAATTTAATTTCTTTTGAAATTGTCCAGTTTTTCAGTCAAAACCCGAAATCCTTAATATTTGAGGTGGGAGTAGGATTTTTTGTCCCTTTTTCTATATTTTTTCTTTTTTTCTTTTTAATCACTTTTTAGGTAACTAAATGGAACTATAAAAAAAAGGGGAGAAGGTGAGAAAAGAAAAGAAGGCCAAGAAATGGGGGAGAAACCTAAGGGTTTCAAGGGAAAATTGAAAAACAGAAGAAAAACCCACAAAGATAAAAACCAAACAAAAAATACCATCAACATCTGGAATTGGGCCTAATAAGAAATATTGACACATGTTGCAGGTACAATAGTTTTACATTCCAGGGAAGAAAATGTTAGTGATTTTAGAAATCTAGTGAGCAAAGTGCAGTAGGAGAAAAGTCCAGAGGCAATCAAACAAGAATACTGTTGATTAAGCTTTGCAGGGAAGAGATAAGGACAGTTAAATGAGTTAGAGCTGGATTTTGCAAACCATGTCTATTGTAATTGTTATTTACTCAGGAAGTATTCTATGTACTGTTTGAAACTCCCTAATGTGCAAGATATGGGAACACATGAGTCCAATATACAAGCCTCAGCAGGAGTGTGACCCAGAATGAGACCAGGGTTGAAATCCTGGTCCCACTGAAGTCACTGGCAAAATTCCCATTGACTTCAATAGGCTAGGATTTCATTCCCCATGTCCCAGTTTTACTGGGACAGCCCTGTGTTTTTTAAATGGGGATACCCAAAATGTATTTTATCAGTTAAAATGTTTTTTTGTGACAGAATGTTTGTTCAATATGTATTGATGCACCAAGTAGAATTTGTTTGATCTTTACCAGGAACAAACAGCCCCCCGAGAATGAGTGTTATGACCAGGATCTGGAGTGAAGAGGAAAGTGAAATGAACGCAGAGAAACTCATTCAGAGCACTCAGTTACTGGAAAAATTCCTCCATGCTGAGAAATATACATGTGTTGCTGTTAAGTCAGAAGCTGACATTGAGGGAGGTTTTCAAAGGCACAAATTTGATAGTTGGGTGCCTAACTCACATTGGAAGTCAGTGGGAAATGGTTAACTGCCACGTGTCTTTCAATACCTTGCCCAGTGTCAAGACTAGCATGCATTAAAAAAGGTACTTTTTATGAGTATTTCACAACCCCCAAATAGTACAGCTTTTGGTTTTGAAAATAGTCACCTCAAGAGCCATACAAAACCAGATATAAATATACTTAATGTACTGCAGTAAGACACAGAATATATCCCCATGTATAGAATGAAGGATAGGCTCTTCTTAAGATTCATGACTTTTCCAATCAGCTAAGTATGTTCTGTTTATTATTGTTATGACCTTGCGGAGATACGGCTATAGTGTAGCCTGCTGAGAAGTAGCTGGAACTTGTAGGAAAAATTGCAAGTTTGAATTTCCTCAACAAAATGAATGCTGGAAATATTCTTGCCAGGCCCTGATGCTTTTCCAGTGGACGGCATTACAGGATGAATTATTTGGTACTTTTTCTGATTAGTGTATTGGTTATTGCTGTTTCTATTAGAGTTTCAAGGACTTAACTACACTGTATCACAGTGACACCCAAATATAATTAAGACTCTTTCAGTGTAATAACATAATTAAAGAGATGTCTCTGTGGTTGTACAACAGCGTCAGTCGCCATTGTGTTGTAGCTAATTTATCCCAAGTAAACCCCATGAACTACTAACACTTGCCTGAAATGCCTGGGTATAGGCACAAAAGGTATGTCTGGGACGGCAAGCACGGCGTCCCGCTCACGCTGATGTAGGTGAGGAGATTGTGTATGCTACATGTCTAGGGGAGCTCAAAAGGTGAATTCCTGCAGCATCTGGTAGACACCCACAGAACCTCCCTATAGGCAAATAAAAGGTGGGCGCATACCACTCTGACTGATACTCGCCTTGTGCCATGATTTGCCTGTGCCCAGCCCTAGGAATACAAAAATAATAATGAAAATAGGTAATGACTGATCTTAAGCATTTAAAAACAAACAAAAGAACCATACAAATATTTTATAATTAAGGCAATATGTCCACAATAGTCCACTGCTGGAATGATACTATGGTGAAGGGTGCGGTATAAGAACCTATGTAGAATTAGGATAGAGCAGTGGGTGAATATGCATTTTCACTTGGTTAGTTTTTTCTATATTTCCACACAGTTTGTTTTTTAAATATTAATAAAGAAATAGAATGTCTCATAACTCTGTAAATTCCAACCCAGACACAAAATGTCACACACCTCCAAAGCCCCACCCCTGCTATCAACAACCTTTGCATATGCATGGAGTCTTATC
This sequence comes from Mesoclemmys tuberculata, assembly GCA_007922155.1. Lineage (NCBI taxonomy): Eukaryota > Metazoa > Chordata > Testudines > Chelidae > Mesoclemmys > Mesoclemmys tuberculata. The sequence continues at coordinate 15,393,137 of ML675649.1, forward strand.
TGGTAATCCTTATCTCAGGTCTCATTTCCTCCTGCTTTCCACTGCCTATGATCATTTAAACATTATTTTAATAAAAAATCAGTTTAAACGGTTAGATGTGGGGGGAGGGAAAGGGGGGAGGCTGGTAGCCGTAGCTGGGCAGCTCTTGCTAGCAGGGAAGTGTAGAGCCAAGCGCAGGGGATTGTCGCAGCTGGGCTCATGCCCCCACATGCTGGGCTCCACGCCAGGAGCCAGCCCCACTGCGGCCACCATGCCATTGGGTTCTGCACCTCTCCCCTTGACTCACTACCCTCTCCCCACTTCCCTCTGTGCTGGGCTCCCCATCTCCCCCCTCCCCCCGCTCATGGGGAGCCAGCCCAGCTGCCACTCCCCTGTTCTCCCCAGTTTAAACGGTAATCAGCTGTTTAAAACGTTTAAACAGCTGATTACTGTTTAAATGGTGAACCTTTTATATCCCTATGATCTAGCTGGACTGCTTTTCTTAATCATGCTTTTGTATCTTTCCCCAACTTCTGTTTCCATGCTTTCTTCTACTGCTCCTGAAACTTTCTACCTCACTAAATAAGGGCTCTGTTCTCTGGCTTTCATCCCTTTTTTACCGTGTGCTTATTTGTACAAGACTCTTCGCTTGAACTATACAGAATCAATCCTTTCATTAGAAAACAATGAGCTTTACGTGACTTTAGTACTTGTAACATTTTCCATCTTGACTCCAATGGGGTTTAAACGTACGGCTTGCATGGTTTTGTGCGTTGGGCAGTATGGGCCAAATTCCCATTTAAGTTTCTGTGGTGCCCCTTCAATGAAATCAATGGGATTACCCTCTGGTGTAATTGAGAAGAGAATCCTTTTTTTTTTTTTTTGGTAACTAGAACATTAACTTACTCAGATTCCTGACCGTGGACCAATCATTTCCATTAACTCCTTGACTTTTAGAGTGAGACTTGCTCAACTCCTAAAAGCCAATGCATAAATGCTCATGGGCAAGGACTGTGGTGACTGTTGGCAGCAAGGGGTTAAACTCCTTTTTTATTCTTAGCGCCCTGGCCAAACAAAACTTCATGACCTGGCATTTTTTTTCAAGTGATTACCCTTTGGTGCATTATAATGGAGCAAATGCATTTGTGTTTCCAGAACTGTACACTACCAGATACTGACATGTTAAACATCTCCTGTGGCTTACCATACGCATCAGGGTTGTGGACCTCCCTCTGTTTTCTCATTATGCCAAATAATGAAATGTGGAAATAATTCTAATCCTTTCTTCTGGTTCTGCTGTACCTCTGAAAATATGATAAACTCAATCCAATTAAAAGTCATTACCTCTACAAGGCTCAGTCTTTATCTATAACCTTTGTTTTATAATTCACTCTGTTATCTGTCTTCATTATAATTTGGTGGAATAGTCATCTTTTATTACTGTTTTCTGTTAGAAAGAGGCATGTGATTCCCAATGCTACTTTGTGACACATCTCAGTTTAAAATGGAAGAGATGTACTAATGAGTGTAAAAAAAAAAAAGTACAGTTGCACTGATTTATTACATTGAGATAAAGTTTCATTTATGTGCATTATAATACTGTAGATTTAAATAATCATTTTGAGTTAAAAGGATTGTTTTACAGCAATACTTTTCTATTCTAATGCATTATTATTTATATCCAACCACAGATAAGAGATTTACTTACATTTTGTCCCCAGTTTACTAGGTTAGACTGAGAAATTAAAGGCCATATTGATGTTTTATCTCATGAGTTCAAATTAAAGGGTCCTTACCTTAGTTTTCAGCTGAACACCGTAGTTTCCAGCAGTATAACCGCTTCAGAAATATATGTGAGACTATACATGCTGTTTACTATGGCAATCAAACAGTGGTCAAAACACGGTGGATCAAAAGAGCGGTCTACCAAGGCCATCATCCTTCCTCCACCTGAGGCATGTATCTGCTGCTTAAAATTTCATAGCAGATTTTTTCCTCTCTGAACCTGCTACGTATAATGAGTGTAGGCATTGAGGCTAATGAATATATATTAACTATACAGCTTCGTTCAATTGTAATATTTCACTAAGTTGAATAACTGAGCGATCATTCATTTAAGATAAAGGTTCTATATATATATATATATATGGGCTGGATCCCCATCTGGTGTGAAGTATTGTAGCTCGATTGATTTACACTTGCTGAGGATCTATCCCTATATATATCAATCAGGTAACTGGCATTTCCCTGTTCCCTTACTCTCCTCCCTCCTTTCCCTTGTATGTAACTCAGCAAAGATTTTGAAAGTCAAATATATATTTATTCCATTGAGGAAACTCTGTCAACCAGCACCAAAGTTTACTGGCACTAGCTGGTGATATAATGGGTAGTTTAAACCCTGCTAACTGCAAATAATTTTTCAACAGTGTTTATGATTGCAGTAGACGCTAGCAGGCCAGAAGTACAGATAACATAAATATTTCTACCAAAGATGGTTATAGTGGAGCTATAAATAAAATTAGATTCAACTTGTAAATAAATTCAGTTTTTGCCAGCAAATATTTATAATTCTTTGTTGCTGCATGTAATACGGTAATTTATATGGAAAATATGCAGAAACACATAGGGGCCAGTTTTGCTTCTCGGTTACATAGGTGCAATGTCCAGTGACATCAAGGAGAGCTGTACCCATATAACTGAAAGTAGAATTTGCCCCATAGTCTTTCAGTACTGGATCCTAATTAAGAGACAGTGTCTGTTGCACATCAAATGCCTTAGACTGTGTTACTCAATTAGACATGAGCGACACTACACAGAGCACCAAATGCTACTAGTTATTGTACAAGCTGATATTGACAGTTTCCAGAAACAACATATAGTTCCCTATGCAGTTAACATATTATGACATTGCATTAACTACTAGTCTAGTACCACCACTTAGCAATGTTGAAATTGTTCTCTCTCACACTACAACTGCTCTTGACTACGTATAACAGAGTTTCTTGTTTTCCTACAAACATTTTTCTCCAAAGTTTCCAAAGCTTTATACTAATTCTTCCTTCAGTAACTCATATGTCTCTCTAACATACTCATTTTCATGTTTTCCTGAGGTAAAATTTGATAAACATAAGGAAACTCAATGTGAAGTGTTTTTCATATGCTGAGGAATTCTGATAACTGGATCCTTTTGAATTATTCACATTATGTTTTAATTAAAATTATTTTGGAATGAGATAGAGGCTGAAGGTATTCAAAGAACTAAATCTTTTCCATTCTTCTTGAAGAATCAGAAGTCACTCTTTTTCTTCCCCTATTTATTCTCGTAAGAGCAAAGCACATTTTAATATGTATAATAAAAGCCACAGTAGGGGACACTAAAAAGGAGGTGTTTTCCTTACTCTTCAAGAATGAAATCAAACCAAACTCAGGGTTAACTTTGCCTGGTCTTATATTGCTGTTTTCACATTCATTTGTATCTGCAGTCTATAGCTAGAACTCCCTCTTCTGCTGGATATGCATAATTATTTCCTTTATGTTAGAGGTTTTTGGTTCAAGAATGGATTTCTGTTGTGTAGCAACAAGGGGCTAAGTGTGGCTGCATCAAATCAGCTGTGAAAAAGCAGTTTATAATCTTGCTTCGTAATACTTATATAACTGCTTTAGAAGGAATGTTAAAATCGGTGGATCAGATTTTGCTTTCTTTGTTAATCAGAAGAAATTCTTAATGTCAATCAGAAGAAATTCTACTGACCTCAGTTAACAACAGGCCAAACACTGGCCTAATTAATACATTGATGGTAAGTCTAAAGCAATTATTCTGGATTTACACCAGTGTAACTAAGATCAGAATCTGGCCCTAGGGGCTAACGTGACTCAATATACACAAAACTCTGTCTAATAGAAGGTTAGGTTCCCATTCTGCACCCCTTATTCATGCAGAGTAGCACTTATGCATGTAAATAGTTCCATAGAATTTCATAGTACTATTCACAAAAATACCACTCGATAATGGTAAGGAATGTAGAATCAGGCGGCCCTTACAAAGTATTGAAAACTTCATTTGCTTTTTACATTTATGTTACGGTCAAATAGTACAAATATATAAAATACCAATGTATTTGAAGTCTATTTATGGAAAAATAATTTTTTCTTTCATCAATTCAGATTAAAAAATGATTTAAAAGTAGTTTCAAATACAACACTTGCTTTTCCTTATTCCTCCTGACAACTACGCTTCCTATTTTTAAAATGTTTTCCTTTCTTTTGTTGCTGTGTGACAGACATACACAAATATCAGGGGGAAATTTAGTGAAATAGTGAGATTGCTTATACTGAAAGTGTTGTCAGATGTACAAAAGAAACAAACTGGAAAAAATAGAGAATTTGCTCAACTCTTTTCAGCAGAACAGCTTTAGATGTTATTTTTAACACTAGAAAGGAAATATTTATGTGATTGTAAAGTTCCTGGTGTCATTTTAAAGACAAAACAGAAGTATGAGCCAGATTGTACTTAAGCCAGTGCAGTTACTGCTGACTTACAGCAGTGTATATGAAATCAGAAACAGGGTCAGCACCTCTGCTGAGGGCCACCAGCCTATGCTTGTATATAATAAACCACCATTGACTTCCAATTTATGTGCATAAGTGAATTAAGCAAGTTAGACAAAGGGACCTAAAATACTGTTCCATTAATAATGGCACGTTAGTACTCAGATGTGGCCCTGTTTCAAATAAACAAAAGTCCCTTTGACTGATAACCACTCGCTATGTCTCGGAATGCAAAATTGCAACTGCGGCTTGATTCACAAATAACAGTCAATAATCTAGTCAGTGGTAATATCCCATATTTGTGAACTCTAACAAACTGGGAATTATTATCTACCTTCTAGATAGACACAGCATGTGAGGTAAGGTAATACCTTTTATTGGACCGGCTTCTGTTGGTGAGAGAGTCAAGCTTCCAGGTTTACACAGAGCTCTTCTTCAGGTCACCAATAGAAGCCAGTCCAATAAGCCACTTTCAGTGTGTGTGCTGATAATATTTTCATATGGAATAATGTAATTCTTGGCCAGTGGCCCTTCTGTGTCTGAAGATATCAGCCCAGTCCCTCACATCCAGAGGACTGTTCCCAAGAGAAAGAATCTTTGTCTGAATTTCCACTAAAAAGACACAGAGGGGACTACCACTAAACTATGCCTACTTGAGCACAGAGACTGTCTGATGCCTTCTACTTGGCTCATACGTGGCTTGACATAACATCTGAAACGTGCAGGTTACCAACTGCTAATTTGCAGCTTTTCCTGACCACCTTCATTCTAGTCCTAAGCTAATGTGTTTTGTAATCAATCAGTCCCTGCCCGAGACAGTCCTTTCTTAAATACCTGTTTAAACAGTAATTTAGATAAAGGTGTCCCATTTGTATGCAATAGGAAATGCCTGCCTTGTTTCAGATACACTTGCAAATAATTATTGTAGAATCACCTGAGCTGGACAGAAATGTTGGGTCAAACAAACATGGAAGGACTCCAGTCATAAAGAGTGCATACTCTGTATCCTTGTAGTGCCATTTGAAAATATTCTTCCATGGCCCATTCAGGCCCACCTTGGTTTTCTTCAGGGAGATGACTGACTCATTGATCCTTAGTTGTTCCAAAGAAGACCTAAAGAGAATGAGAATGTACTAAAGGCTCCTATCACGTGTGTTGCTCATAAATACAAGCAGAGCTCCAAAATTCTGATGTGTGACAGGCTTCTTCTTACCTAGCAGTTGAACTGGCTCCTGCTGAGGACTGCCCAACCTGACATAGGATGGTATTTGTTACAACTGTGAAGTTGCAACAGAAAGACTAAGCCAAGTTTGAACCAGATTGTATCTGTTCCATTGAAATTGGGCACTTAGTCTTATCTAAGTCCGTATTTCCTCTTGCTCCATGAAGATTCTGGAATTAGAAATGCCTCTGAAGTGGGTTGTCCATGATTTCACTTGTCCATGATTTCACTATGAGGTTAGGTAAATGTCCTTCACTCATAATAACAAACAGACTGATTTCTAATTGCTGTTAGTGGCTACACGTGTACCTCCAAGGCCAGATTATGAGTTGTGTGCTAGCAAATTTGTAGGTCAGTGGGAACTTTGTGTATATGCCTCCCACAGCAGAAACTGGTCACGTAGACTGAGGAAAGGAGAAGGAAAAACAGTGATGATTGCATGACTTTATTAATTAGAAATGGGTTCGAGCAGCAAGATTGGGATCCAGATTTTGATCCCTTTAGTGTGTCTGTACGCCGATCTTTGATTTGGTCCATTTCTAGTATTCATGCTTATAATGCACCAGTATGCCTGTTTGTTACGTGCACATGATCAAGTGACTTTCCAATCTTAGAAAGGCGCTGCCAATAGTGTAGTAGAGGGTAAATGATGTTTACCCATTTCTCATTTGGAGACTATGGAATTTAGTTTCGGATAGTTGATCCATTTCTTCTTTTTCCACTACATCCTGGGCACAGCTCCACTAAGTGTCCTCCTTGCACTACATTTCTGACCGCACTCCTGCTTCCGCCTTGGGCGCCCCAAGCACTACATGCATTCGACTCACAAGCTGCTGGAGCTGAAGGTAAGGCAGCTCTAGCCGCATCAGCATTTCTAGCTCTCACACATGCTATATCCCATTATTTAATTGCCCTTGCAAAGGCAAAACGTGCTACACTGCTAAACATTTGTCCAAGTGGAAGGAAGTGCATCCCCTCCTTTCTGCTCCACACAGAAGCCCCACATCCTGACTGAAGAAACCCCAGGTCCCAGAGAGGTTAGGGCTGTGGTGTTAGCTTTGGTACATGGATCTTCTCTTGTCTTCATCAGGCACATCCCCAGCATGCAGCCACGTGTATTCTTTCCTGATCGCATGCTAGTTGGTGCAGAAAGTGCAAACACTGGTGTCCACCTGCTCTTTTAGAAGCAATTAATCTTTCTTACAGGGTTTCCTTTGAAGCTTTTTTCTTGTTTTTGCTGCAAAATAGCAGCACAGAATTTGATGGAGGGAAATGTCTTCTGTATTACCTAATCATTTCTATTCCCCAATCAGAGGCCTCAGTGATTTCAACCCATTTCTAATGGGGAGAGTTATTTGATCTCAAGGAGTCCTGTTTGAAATTCAAACTTGCAGCACTGTCTGTGTGGGTGGTTGACTATTTGTATAGACAAATAAATTTAGAAGCACACTCCTTGGGGCCTCTTTCTGATCTCACAGCAGTTTTATATCAGTGTATCTCCAATGAATACAGTGGAGTTACTGCTGATTTACATTGGTTTAAGTTTGAGCAGAATGAGGCCACATGTCTTCTGACATTTGGGCCAGGTCGTTAGCAGGTGTAAATTAATTTCAGTGGAGCTCTGATCTATGTGACTTTTTAAAAAATCGTTTCCAACTGTCTAGAAGGTATAATTCAGCTTTTCGTTGTTTCATTTGTTTTTATATTTTTCTTAGAACGTATTTCTGTTGTAAGCGGAATGATGCTTTGGCATTCAGTTCAGACCCTGCTTTCAGGCAGAAAGGCACACATGTGCAATTCGTCACCATGGGATTTAAAATGTAAAATCAACTTGTTTTAAATTATGCATTGGATGTGATTGTTGGTTGCTGAAGGGGTCACAGGAGTGATCATAGAGGAGTAAAAATGGAATTGTCACATTGGCTTAGCTCCGTTGGCCAGTGTACTCTAGCTGAGGATCTGCCCCTATATGTTTAAGGCCGTAGATCAGTTTGACTGGAGGTATGAATGATTTTAGTCCTTTGAGGTGGACAGGGAAATTTAACTGGAGTGCAGTAGACACTGTGGAGGAGAGAAGTTGAGTATGGCACATCTGTACTGCAATACTTGCTGGTGTTTAAGGGGTCAGTCATGTAGGGGTGTGGTTGGAGCTGGTGTGAGAGCAGTGTTGAGCCACTGGTGGGAACTGGACATGGTGCTTTGGGATGGGGCCAAAAGTTGGGGAGGATGGAATGAAGGGTGTTGAGTGTTGAGCTCATTTATGTAGAGTGAATTGAATGTACTGCTCCTTTGTGCGGTGGAAGGAAGGAGTTTTGACATACTCTGAGGGTGGGAACTGGTGTGGAGGAGAGCAGAGTGGGTTGGACTGTCAAGGGTGCATGAGGGGTGGAAATGTGGTATTTAACTGTGAAGTGGGGCAGCAACAAACTAGCACAGGAGTCCAAGGGAGTTAGGTGTCCTTATCTTAGGGAAATTCTGTGGATTTAGTTGCCTAACTCCCTCAAGCTTCTTTGAAAATCCCAGCCATATCTCATAAACGATGTGTTATTGTCACCCTATCACAACTCTTTTATGCCATTTCCTTTCTCCCACCCTTCACCTGTCCTTTTGCTCTTTGGGGCAGGGTTGTGTCTTTCTGTGCTTGCAACATCTGGAAAGTTTTGGGCATTGCTGCAGTCTAAATAGTTAATATTAAGAAATCTGCGGTGGAGGGTCCTGCACAGCATTGGGCCCAGCTGTCCCAGCAGATGCCGTGGAGCACTGAGAACACTCTGAATTACACATCTTCATAGGGCCTTGTGAGACATTTCTGTGATTCTGGTTCATAGCCACCTCTGCTTTTGCTTTCCTCCTAAACTCAGCTCTTCTGAATGCTTAGGCAAAGTTGCACTTGAAGGTGCAACGGAAATAGCATACAATAATTAATATGACTGCAAGGCAGGTCATTTCAATGCACAGGGCTGAAGTTAACCGTTGAACTTTGAGCACGCTCTGATTCCTCGCTGCTCTCATGGCCTCTCTTCCTCCCTACTCAGCGCAATTCGGTTCAGCATAGTCATAGCGTTGGTCCTGTTCCCCTTGAAGTTCATGGGAGTTTTGCCATGAACATCAGTGGGAGTGGAATAAAGCCTCTGTGCAATGCTAAGCAAATAACGAGTGTTGAATGCTAGTATTTTGCCTCTTTCAGTCCTTAGCAGCCCCCAGGATCAAGCCATCCCTGCTGAACTCCACTCAACCTGGACTATCAGAATAAGGATTTTTGAAACAGAAACAATGATGAAGGATCCTTGTATGCATTTGTCTATCATCCTGGTGGTTGAATTAATCAGGACTTTATACCCCTCTGAAGGACAGTCCTTAGAAAAGTGATAAACAAACTAGCTGATATTGGGGCTCCAACTATGTAAAGCACAGATGAAGTTTACTAAATCAAAGGATAGGGAAATGGGTAACTGAACTTCCGTCTGATGTCTGTGTGGCCACAGTTTAGCTCTATATTAGAGGAAGAAAAACCATTCAGGGCTGTGAATAAATTGCTCACAGATGAAGAATCTGATATGTGACAAGGGTGATGGATTCAAACGATTTGTTATGCCCCAATGTTTGTTGTCATAAGTGGCAGAATTTTGAAAATGTAGACATAAATTTGTTAGATAATAAGTAAGAAAGATGTGATAGATGACACATCAGTGGAAAAACCTTCAATGTGTGACAGTGCTAAAATACATACTTAAAGTTAGCCCTGTGCATAAGTACCTTGTCAAACTAGAGCCCAAATAGTTTTCTAGAAACAAAAATCAACTTTTTGGACATGGGGAGGGCTACTTGAATGTTATGATGTAAATTGTGCCATGTCATCCCCCCTGAGGGGTGACATTTTGGGCTGATACACAGCAGGGATAATTTGCTGTAATCCCATTGAAGTCATTGCTGCTACATTGATTTCCATCAACTGAGGATCTGAGCAGTTGTGTGGTGGGCTGCTTCTCTTCTGAAGACTAATCTGAGCCCACCAAACCCTTTTACCCCCCGTATATTTTAGACTGAATCTGAGCTGTTATTCCTTTAGTGAAAATCCAGGAAAGCCTTCCTAATTTTCATTTGGCTGGGATTTTGTTTGTAATTTGTAATCGCCAGTTTTCAATAGTAATTTCAAAGAGGAAATTGTTTAAAGTGTGATATGCAGACTATATTGGGCAACTGGCAACACATTACATGTGTATGTAATTCAGTCTCTGATGGCAGCACTTGTATACAATTGTGTAAACTACTTTGGATGGTAAGAGCACTCTGGCCTGGTTCTGAGAACATACACAGCTCCACAGTGGAAAGACTGCTCAGCACTTGTCAGGATTAGCTACTGCGGTATTAGCGATTGATGAAGGTGCCATCAAACTAGCAAACTGTCTTTGCTGCTTAACATACAAGTTAAAAGGGTTTCAAGTCAAAACCCTTCAGCACATCTGGCTAATATAATTCGTAACATTTGGATTCATTTTCAGGTGATGAATGTTTATATGAAAGCTTCCCTGAAGTTCCTTCGGAGGAAATGCCAGAGGCTGATGGAGAAGCTAGTAAGCTGTCCCTCAGTGTCCAAGAGCCATCTTCTCCAGCAACATCCAGTGAAGCATTCACACCAAAGGAGGGGTCTCCTTACAAGGCTCCCATATACATTCCTGATAACATTGCCATTCCTTCCGAGTTTGAGCTCCGAGAGTCAAGTGTGCCTGAAGCAGGATTAGGGATATGGACCAAAAGGAAGATTGAAGTAGGTGAAAAATTTGGGCCATATGTGGGAGAGCAGCAGTCAAATTTGAAAGATCCCAGTTATGGTTGGGAGGTAAGAAACTTCAAGTTATTTTGTTCTGTTGAACTGTCGTTAAAGTTTACAAACTCAGACATATTTGTAGAGTCAGAGGATATGCTTGTTGAAGTCAATGCTCATTTTGTATGCATAAGAACAGCTAGATTGGGTCTTTTGACACTTTATGGAAGAAAATAAAAGTATACATGCAAATATAAAAACATGCAGTGAATCACCACCATTTTTCAACTTAAAATATCAAGTCCACCCTCTCTTCTGTGGTAGGAAGAGGAGGCAGCCACTTATTTGAACTTTTATGTGGCAGTTACATTTTGTTTTCATGAAGCTCTGAGATATGACACGGGAGTAGGAGAAAGGTTTGCAAATGAAATTAAATAACTTGTTTTCAAAAATTTTAAAAATTTGGAATGCATTTAGAATGGCCTGAGAGAGCATCATTATTTCGCTAAATTACTCGGTGGTTTTCAGATTTTGAAGCCTAAGGCCTGGATTCTACTTCCATTGAAGGCAATGGGAGCTTTACCATTCATTTCCATGGGAGTAGGATTAGGTCCTCAGCCTCATAAATACAGCCCCACATTAGAGATGGCATTGCTCCTCATTGAGGCCTGCTAGTGTCTTACCGGAGGCATTGCAGCTCCACAGCCTGAAGGAGAGCAGTGTGTGCTCTTCCTTATGACTGGTCAGCACTACAGGGTTTTATGGGTGGCAGAGCCATGGCTCTAGCTCCTTTCTTCTCCTTCCTTGCACTCTGGGAAGCATGAGGGCTCTGTTTATGGCTCAGATAAAAATTCTAGATAAAAAAATGCTGGCGTTTTTCTCAGCATTGGTCTGATGTGGCATAAAAATTATTCTGGCGTTACCGTCATGGTTTGAAAGATGTGAAGTAAAAATACAGTACAATCCCAATTTTCCATTTTTGTTTTTTGTGGGGACAACAGACTCTGATAAGTGGGGGAGAAGTAATTAGTTTGCATTGCTCTCAGGGGTATGATAAATGATAAATGGGGAGTTTTACTTACCCAGAGATCAAATAAATGAAGTTGTATTGTGGAGTATGGCCCTCAGAACACATGGTGGATCATAAATGTTTGGTTTGCTTTTAACCATCAAAAAATATTCGATGCGTTCATTGCAAACTTTCCATCCAGTTGTTTGAACACTTGTGAAACCTGTGACAATATGACAGAAAAGTGTCAAGAGAAATTATAGACTTGGCAGAACACTATACAATTAACAGATGCTGACACAATATAATTACTGGTGAGAAATCCTTATTCTTTGAACAAGGCAGGAAGTCATAAAAGTCGTCTTTTAGCCACACCACAGTTAAGCTCATGAATTGATAATGGAAGCTTTAAAAAAATTGCTGTCACACCATCTTAAATGTGAGTTGAACACATTTTGGCCCAGATCCTCAGGTGAAGTAAAGCAGCACAGCTCCATGAACTCATAGACTGCTTCTGATTTTAGTTAAGGACACACAGCTGCTGATTGACAACAGTGAAGGACCTGGCATTTTGGTTTTACCTTTAAATATAGGTTTGAATAGTCTAGTTTTTAGTGACTCAGGCTTCTTTTAATTTCAAAACCTTTTTGTCAGAACAGCTAACACTGTTCTAGATAAGAAAAAATTGGAAGCTCTTAAGGTAGATTATTCTGAAACTAGAAGGACTGCATCTGAACAGGAATATTTATTTGGGAAAGCTGAAAAAAGCATTCTTCACTTTTCCCAATAAATCTAAACTGCTGGTGTTCAGTGAAAACCACGTAAAATTAACAATAAATTGGAAATTGATCATCTACCTACAAATGCTTTGCAACCATAGAAGATGCTAGAAACAGGTGAACAGCAGAATACCGTATTTCTTCCAGCCAGTAAAATAAGTGTATTTATTACAAATTGAGAGGGAAAAACCTAAATGCTAGCAATTGGTAACTTTACAGTTTATAAAATATATCAACCAAATCCAGGATACCCAAAGTCTAGGCTAATACCCCATCTACATTACTCACGCCAACAGGAAAAAATGGCCATTTTTGTTTTGAGTTTTGAGAACTTTTTTTCTAAAGGTGAGTTAATATCAAATGTAAACAAAACAGGCTTGCAGAGAACATGCATCAGTCTAACTTATTTTTTCATTCTGGATAAACTTGTGCTTGCTTTGATGTAGATGTGTATCCAGATTGGCCACTGGCATTTTAAAAGGTTAAATTAAGCTCATTGTTGGAAGACTAATACAAAGTCCTCCATACCTTAGTTTATAGGTCTAATGTGCTTCTGTGGAAGAGAATGGCTTTTGTGGAAGAGAACAGCTACCATTGACTTCAAACACAGACAAAGTAGTCTTCCAATAATGACAGCACAGCCTGGTCAGGATTAAGCCAACAGGAGTATCTTGGCAGGACTAAGTGTTATCTAGACCATCACCGACAAGTCTTTGTCTGTCTGTTCCTAGAAACCTCTAATGATGGAGATTCCACAACCTACCTAGGAAATTTGTTCCTGTGCTTAACTGACCTTACAGTTAGGAAATTTTTCCTAATGGCTAACCTAAATCTCTCTTGCTGGAATTTAAGCCCATTACTTTTTGTCTTGTCCTCAGTGGTTAAAGAGAACAATTTATCACCCTCTTCTTTGTAACAACCTTTTTACATACTTGAAGATTGTTATCATATCCCCCCCTTAGTCTTCTCTTTTCCAGACTAAACAAACCTAGTGTTGTCAATCTTTCCTCATAGGTCATGTTTTCTAGACCTTTAATCTTTTTTGTTTGTCTCCTCTGGACTTTGTCCAATTTGTCCACATCTTTCCTGAAGTATGGTGCCCAGAACTGGACACAGTACTCCAGCTGAGGCTTTATCAGTGCTGAGTAGAGCGGAAGAATTACTTCTTGTGTCTTGCTTACAACACTCCTGCTAATACATCTCAGAATGATATTTGCTTTTTCTGCAACAGTATTGCTCTGTTGACTCATTTAGTTTGTGATCCACTATAACCCCCAGATCCTTTTCTGCAGTACTTCTTCCTAGGCAGTCATTTCCCATTTTGTATTTGTGCAATGGATTATTCCTTCCTAAGTGGTGTACTTTGCATTTATTCAGATTGAATTTCATCCTATTTATTTCAGACCATTTCTCCAGTTTGTCAAGATCAATTTGAATTCTAATCCTGTCCTCCAAAGTTCTTGCAACCCCTCCCAGCTTGGGTTTGGGTCTGGTATTGCTTGCAAACTTTATAACTATACCCTCTATGCCATTATCCAAATCATTTATGAAGATGTTGACTACAACTGGACCAAGGACAGATTCCTGTAGGACCCCACTCAATGTGCCCTTTCAGCTTGATTGTAAATGATTGTTAACTACTGTCTGAATATGATTTTCCAATTGGTTGTGCACCCATCTTATATTAGATTCCTCTAGGCTCTATTTCTCTAGTTTGTTTATGAGAAGGTCATGTGAGACGGTAACAAAAACCTCATTAAAGTTGAGATATATCACATCTACTGCTTCCCCCCTTCCACAAGGCTTGTTAGCCTGTCAATGTAGTAATCAGCAGCCAGTTTCCTCGCTGTGAAGAAGCCATTTCCTCCTCCCTTGGTGGTGCTACTGCAGTTCTTTCCCTCTAGATCGCTTCCTCAAACTAAGACGTCTCCATTTGAATATGTTCAACAGGATTCGTTCTATGCATGGGTGCCCCCCAGACTAGCCACCTCCTCCTGTCGTTCTCCCATTCTATCAGGTATTTTAGTGTGTGCTACTTACTGGGTAGGTGTACTGAACTCAATCCTGCTCTCACGTAAGTCTATTGGTTATTTTGTCTTTATTTGCAGTGGGAGCAAGATTGAGCCTGGATGACTCTACAGGATAATTGCAGATTTTAGTCACTTTGCAGAAAGTGGATATTTTTATCTGCTGCCCCACAGTGATTCGCAAGGAGCTTGTACTGTGTAGTGCATTAATCTTGCTGCTGTCATCATTGTCTTCTTCTTTTTTATTGTCAAACATTCGGATAGTTCCGAGTGGAGTGGAGAAGTAAGAAAGGGTGTGTGTGCGGGCTCAAGGGAACAAGGAGTATTACCCTTTTGTTATTGCAGGATGGTGGCATATGACTGTTGCAACTATTCTTTTAGCTGGGAGAAGCCCAGTTGTAAGTGCTGTGAGTAAGTGCTCATTGGTTTCCTAGGCTAAAAATGGTTTTTCACCATACTGCTGGTTACCTTCCCACATGTAGCTATGCAATGTATTCAACTTCTCCTTTTGAATCACGCAGGAAACGTGGATGGGATTATTCTTATTGTAGAAGTAAAGGGCAGCATAAGTGTGTTTAGCATGCCCTGGTTGAGGGGGTCACCCTAAACTGAACCTCACTTGCTAAGCAAAGGGTAGGGGATGCCATATCCCAGTGTAGAGGAGAGTGGGTGGGGGTAGGTGTTCCTTCCTAGAGGTGCGGACTGTGCCCAAAGAGTCCTAGGCCTGGTCTACACTGCCGGCATTGTCGATGGGTGATATGTCAGCTACGTACTGAAACTTGCGTATCTCCCGTTGACTTACTAATGTCCCCTTACCATGGCGTCTCCACTGCACTGCGTCGGGAGGGAAAGGAGGAATGGATTTACTGCGTAGACTGGAGAGCACTTCCAGGATCGACTGTGCAGATCTCCACTGCCCGCTCAATTGATCCTGCTGCATCGATCCATGGAACCCGATGCAGGCCTGGCAGTGTGATCATACCCCTGGACACTGTTTGACCTGCCCCTCTCCAGTGTTTAGGCTCAGTTGAGAGTCCTTGTTTCCAGCTGGTGATTCTTAGAGCTAACATCACTGCTGAGCTGGTCTAGACCTTGTGTGAGGACAGTGAACACAGAGACTGCCCTGGCTATGCAATTCCCTGCTACCTGCTGAAATCACTAAGAGCTGAGTTAAGTGGCAGAATCTCAGAACATCATGTCGCGGGAGCAGCATGCAGTGGCGCTAGCATCAGCACAGACACAGCAACCAGCAATGGCAGAGAAGAAATGGCAGCAGAGGACAGCAGCCAGCTGCGGCCAGCAGCAGCAGAGAAACAGCAGCAGCTGTAAGCCAGTTGCTGATGAAGCAGCGGAGGGTGGGACGTGGACTCTGTGACTGCATCTCTGAACTCTAGGTCTTTGCTAACCAAGGACGGCCAAGTGTGAGTGGGGTGCAGTGGCGGGAGAAGGGAGTGATGTGCTAAATGGACATTCGTTCGTCAGACTTTCCCACTGCAAGGTGGGAAACTGAGGCAAAGGACACTGACCAGTGCACCATGAGGTTGGGTTTGCTTATGGTCAGATGCTTTTGCAGGTGGTTGTGGTGTTTTCCCAGATTAATGCTTGACTCCCTTTCACTTTGAATTAAAGGTCTTTCTTGTTATAAACAGACTCAGTGCTTGCAAATGAAGAAGTGTTGCCTTTTAGAGGCAACCAGGGGTGGAATTGAGTTTTCCCAGATTATTGGGTGGGGCTCAAATCGGTTCTGTTTGTATTGTTAAGAGGAACCCCTTTATATTTTACCTGGTCCTCCTTGCTGCCAGCTCCACCTGGCAGAAGGGCTACACGTACATGGCAAGACTTAAACATTGCTAAATGTCTGTGTACTTATTTTGTGCTTAGGAATTGGTATTTTTACAATTACTGTAAGAACAACTGTGTTCTTGAGAAATGATTCTTTCCCTTCATAAACCCGACTTCTTTTTGAGGTTAAGGTGAAACAATATGATCATGTTACAATAATCACAATGCCTTTTTTCTAACATATATGAAGAATTAAGGAGGAATCTTTTGTCAAGAGGAAAAAAATAGTGATTATGTTATTATTTCTTGAATGAACTCTGAACGTTGTTCTTTGTGTTGTATGAAGTTATGGGGATAGAGCAGTGCAAATTTTGACTTAAAAATTTGCAAGATGTGCTTCTTCTTGGCAACTGTTTTGTGCTTCTAGGTGTGATGATCTTGAAACTCCAGATCTGAGCACATAAAACTATTACACTTTGGAATGGGAATGCGCATTGAAATCTAAAGTTGGATCTGGTTCCACATTTTGGAAATGGCTATTATCTTTAATAATATCCTGAGTCATAGCACCTCTGCAACTTGGAGCATTTGTAACTTTGATCCCAATTTTGAGTCTTGACTTCATTTCTAGCTAACACTAGGGCTAACTGGTGGAGGTGTGCAGGGGAGTGAAAACTGGAGGAACTGCCATAGTAGGTTTGCAGATAGCTAGCTGATACGAAAAACATTTGCTATTGCCTATGCAGCGCACTGAGGAATTTCATGGGGGTCTGGTCCTTCAGTGTTCCACCTGGCAGAACCACTGATGTCAATGCAGCGTTTTGCCTCTTCAAGTCCTGCAAAATGATGTCCATTATGTCCGTTTATATGCTTGAGCTATAAAACGTGCTGCGGGACAAAAAGAATTTGTTGTGGTGTAGTTGTGCGTGGGTCATGATTAGCGTGAGTGTTCACCAATTTCAATGAAAAGCCGTAAATTTGAATTTTATCTCATTTTGTGGGTTTAGCACTGAGCATTATCTAATCAGGTATTGGTTAGCTAAAGTACAGATCGAACAAGAGGTCACCGGACAAGGGTAAAGGTCAAGCTTTTCTGCAGTTTGTCACTGTGGTTTTAGTATTTGCCAGCAGTCCAGTTGTCTGTTGGGGCCACGTAGCTGTAGCTCAGTGATTGTTTAAAAAGGGAAAATTGACTGCTACTTAATCAACAAAGAAAACAAGCCTTTAAGGCTGGTTGGTAGTTTTTTTTTTTTAAACAAAAAACAAGCAAGGAAACACAAATTTAGCAATTTCATCATGGTTTCTGCCCTGCTAGGAAAAACAACTCGGAGAGTACTATAAAAGGAACCTCAAAATAGTTCACTGAAACAAATGCACATATCTATCACAAGAATTTTCTACAGTATGTTGAGCGTTCAGTTCAGATCCCTGACTGGCATAGTTAGTTTAAAGTCATGTTCAAGGTAACATAATTTATCTACAAAGGTTTTAGATGCTGTTTATCTTAAACCTTGATTTCTACTTTAGGAAGGTAGAAATGGGAGTAGTAAAGTCTAATCAATCAAACTTGTAATAGAAGATAAAAAAATAATTTAGGACTTTACAAAACAGAAGATACTCTTCTTTCATCGCATTGAAGCTGAGAGACAAGTAAGACTGATTTGGAATATGACTTGGAGTCTGAAGAGATTTTATAAAGATATATTTAAACAGTATTGATCTGGTGTAAGAAAGTGACATTCAATCTTTAATTTTATTACCAAATTTAAACAAATTTACACTCTCTGGATTGGAAGGGGCTCCAGTGAGATCTACGAGAATCATGAAACTTCGTATGAAATGTTGAGAGGAAATTAGTTATAACTGTATGCAACATTAACTAATGGCATGAAAAATATCTTTAATTTACAAAAAAACTTTGAGACTGACACATTAGACATCTTAGAATATTCATTGTCATAAATCACTTTCCTAAACAGTTGAAAAAAGTCCTAGTGCTAGGCTCAGCTACATATTTGTGTTACTCAAAAGTAACTCCACTAGTATTAGTGGATACTTATCAGTGCAAAGCCAGTATAAGTGGAGAATCAGCCTTAAGGCTATTTTCCCATGGAAGTCAATGAGAATTTTGCCACTGACTTCACTCTAGACAGGACTGGGCATTTGGACCCCAATTTAAGCTCAGGCTTAAGTTCATTTCTATTAAATGAGCCACTTAGCACATGCATAAGTGCATTTCTGAACAACAATGAGCTGATGAACTGCAGCCTTACTGTATGGTTTTTAGCATTTAGAAGAGACTGCCTCTGTTCATTGTCAAACAAAGTAAATGCACAATTCCACTCCTTATAGTTATACATTTTTATTCATTATGTCCTGTTAAAAAGGCAAACGGATTTTTGTTTTCTTGCACACCAGCTATCAAACATTGTTTTGATGGTCAATAATGTTTACTTGAATTTAGAAGGGTATTAATTTACCTACCCCTTAATACCTTTGAAGTTCTACTCTCTGGAAGGCTTCTTAAAAATTGTGACAGGGCAAAGGATTCTGATCAGCACAGAAGTTATGGAGTGGTCACATTTTAAAACGTTGTAGTTTTTTTTTCTGTTTGGGACTTAACCTCAATATATATATTTAGAGTTTGGTTTATATAGGGCCATCCAACACCCCAGGCACCCTTAATGTATCTTTAAATTACAATAATATATGAGTTACAAATCACAAGGGTCTAGATTTTCACAATCAGAGTTTAAAGTTATTTTTTGAATCCATATTTCAGCACCTAAATATATGGCCAGATTTTTAAAAGTCCTCAGCACTCAAAAGCTTCCATTGAGATTTAATGGGAACTTCTAGGTGCTCAGTCTTAGGAGCCTAACCTTGGTCTTCTACCTTTGAAAATCTTGGCCAAAGAGACCAAAGCAGCAGCATTTCTCTTTTCTGTTACCCACAACTTGCTTTACTGTCCACTGAACAGGTGTGTGACCAGCACACCTTAAAAACTCCTATCATTCTATTCCCAACAAACAGTGCAAACACTGAGGTCAGTTAGCTATATAGGACAGTTGGCAAATTTTTAAGCATTATCTAAAAAGGTGGTTTGTGTGTGACTATATTTGTGTGTTTTATATATATATATTATATGTGTATTTCCATTACTTCTGCAAAATTAAAAATTCTGTACATTTTGGGGAACTGAATGGCTCCAGAGGCTGGCAAGATACAGTGACAGTCATCTATAGGTCTCATAATCAAATCTGGCTGGTTGGTCATGGCTGACTGTCATTGACAGCTGACAATTTATTTGCTAGTTGATGTGAGTTGAGCTGATGGTTTCAGTCCAGTTTCTATGAACCAGATTCTGAACTCACACTGGTGTAAACCCAGTAGTAACTCCACTGAAGTCAATGAAGTTACTCCAGTGTTACACCAGTAGAATATGGTCTTATAAATCCATTACAATAGATAACAGCAACAACAAAAGACAAAAAGCTTCCTTTTACTTCTGGATATTGTCCTCCAGAAATAGGGGTGATCTTATGGGGGATGCGAGGAACCTTGCACTGCTCCTTTCTGTGTTCTGTTTGTTTTGCTGTTACTTAGGACTTTTGCTTTTCCGCTTTTGTCTATCTGGTGCTTTTCATGAGCACCACACTCACTTAAAGTCAAATCCTGACCCTGATTTACATAACTGTTACATAAAGCAGCTCCATATTAGGCCAACTGAGGTGAGAGTGTAGTTCAGCGTCCCCTGTTGGCCTCCCTGATATTAGGACTTCACTGCTGTCCTTTTGGGGAAACAGCAAGCAAACCATGGGTGATCGTATTGTTTAAAAACCTGTAGCCACTTTGTTGATGATGGGGTAGGATCTGCCCACTAGGCTGGTGTGAAGGGGTCTAATCTGTTCTCTCAGATGACAGCTCCTCAGTTCTACCCTTCCGTGCGAGGAGCAGACAGCACGCTTTTGACAGCCACAGATGCCAGTGATTTGTTTTCCTTTTCTCCATTATTTAGATATTCATTCGTCTCATTTAGAGCTCAGTGCTGCACGGTGTTGAGCGCTCTGGCCGTGAGCTGGCAAAGCTTTTAAGCATCGGCTGAACATTAAGATGATTACTCACATGTTTAAAGTTAAGCGTGCGCTTAACTTCATTGCTGGATTAGGGCCAGAGTGCTCAGCACCTCTGAGGAACAAGTCCATAGTACATGTTGATGGCTTTGATTACGCGTGAGGTGCTTGTGATAACAGATGCTGACACGGAGGAGTGGTTGCCTGCAGAAAAGACATGGACTGTTGTTTGGCAGCGCTGCCAGTCTAAATCCTTCTTTGCTGTGCATCCATGTCCTGTGGTGAGGAATATTTTAAAATATCGTCTAGTTCCATGATAGCAGCCTGGCTCCCACAACGATCACAGTAATTGGGTGCACTGAAAAGGGTAACCACAGTTTGATCATGACACCAGTTGTAACCCTCCATCACAAGTCGGTGAGCAGGGGAGACCAGTGTAAGACCATTGGCGTGGTTAAATGTTTCAGAAATATCCTGTCCGAATGTGTAGCCAGCACCGTGTGGAGAAATACCCCAGGATGCGACTAATTGTACTTGGTGCTGTAGAAAATTCTTAGATGAGTTCTTCAGAAGCAAAATGTCATTCTAAAAGATGATTCCATTTACATGCATCAAGAATGCTGGTACAGGCAGGATTGCCAGCATCAGATCCCCCCCCCCCACCTTTTCTCTGTACAGAGTCTATTTAACATAGACAGATAAGAGAGCATAAGGTTCTCAAATAGCACAGTGGTGAGCATCACGTAAATGCCTATATACATATACGGATAGATATGCCATAAAGAATTCAGTTCTAATTGGGGATTTACTTTGCAAATAAAATGTATCTTCAGAAAAGGTGCTCATCCTGTGAAATCTTTTGGCCCATTTGATCTAGGTGGAGTAACGTGTGGAAGGTGGGAAGTGACACAATATTGTTGTCTTACATCATTTACCATTAACTGCTTCGGGGTGAGGTAACGGACTCTAGTGAATGTGAACCAAAAAAAAAGTTCCATGGCATGACCTTACAGATCAGTGGAGTGTGAGCCCCTGATCGCTAATGCAATTGCATCAAATGCCATAGCGCTTTATCTGCTCATTGATTTGAGTGGAGTAAGAACAAAGGATTACAGAATTTGGCCCACAGCTTTAATATAAAAGTTCCTCCTAAGAATGTATTTAAAATAGCATATTTCCATAGAAACTAACTCAGTCTTCTAGTTTTATAAATGGGAGGCAGTGCCTTCTACTTTGCCTTCAATAGGTTAAACACTAAGGGCATGTCTACACAGCAACTAGACACCCAGAGCTGGCTTGTGCCATCCGACTTGGGCTCACGGGGCTCAGGCCGTGGGGATGTTTCATCCCCGTGTAGACTTCTAGGACCCTGAGAGGAGGGGGAGGATCCCAGAGCTCAGGTGACAGCCTGAGCTCGGAACCTACACAGCAATGAAACAATGCTGTAGGCCAAGTCCTGTGAGGCTGAATTGACTGTGAAGACTTGCCCTAAGATTCTTACTCAGGAACCAGTCATTGCTCCCCACCTCTTCAGACTGAAGTGAATAGACCTTCTTAGATATGTCCTTGCTCATGTGAAACAGGAGGTCGTACACCCCTTGGCACTGTCTTTTCCTTCTCTGCACCTATGAAGGCCTCTGCATGGGATCATGTATCAATACACAGAGAAGATAGGACCAGGGGGATTTGTACTTTTCCCCCTCCCCCAGTTGTGGAGGTTTGAATGGAGTCTGAGGCTGAATTGACTCCTGAAGGGAGTATAGTGGAGCCATAGGAACCAAATGGGACTCATGGCCTGTCTGCCTGTCCTCAGATGAAATACCACTATTACCTTCTACACAGAAGAACTGGGAAGAAGAAGAGGAACTTGTAAGTATCTTTGTCTTCCGTATTATAAGTTCTCCCATGAGTGGGGTCATCTGTATGTCCTGAGGTACATTCCCATTGACTTCAGTGGCATTTTGCCCAGGTAAGGAGAGTGTACCCCACACCCAGTATTTGGAATTAATTTGTCTTATTCCTGACACTTGATGAAAAGTTGCCAAGTCAGACTTCCCCTTACAAGACAACAAGACACAATTACAGTTTGTGTCTTTAGAAAGATAGAATCAGGAGGAAAAAACAAAACAAAAAGAGAACGATCATTACATTTAATAAAAGAACTGACAAGCAATCATAATTCTTCACCTTAAGTAAATATGTTACAAAAAATTTATTATGAACTGACACATTATGCAAGCCAGTATTCAAAGATGAGCTCCTTGCATTAAGTACAGTAGATGCCATTAAGGAAAACAGTCAATATGTCACTAAGCCACAGCCTGTAAAATTAAATTGATTTGGTAAATGTAAGTAAGATAGATCTGTTTGCTTTCATCATCAATTTTGAGTGGGTGAACAGGTGATGTCACCAACTTGGGAGCGATAAAGATGCAGGACCATCTGGAAAGCTTGGTGATGGATGGGCAACTGCTTTTGGATAGTGACAGTACTGTGGTACTTTGTCACTTGGGATGCAGTACTTAATAACTTTTCAATACCATCATAATAAATTTCACTGCCTTATTAATATAGAAATGGTGAGTTATTACTGTGATGGCTATTGTAAATAACAGGAGATGCAGTTGTCAAAAGCTGATTGTTTGGACATGTTTCTTTAAGCAACACAGTTGACTCGGGATAATCAACGAATATCTATATCAGCAGAGTTTATTATGCTTGTCAAAAGAAAAAGCAGTATTATTCAAAAATTATATGAAGTCCATAATAAACAAGTTTCATATATTATCACACTTTTCCTATAAGTTTCATAACACAGGACAGTAAATCATTTTTAATAATGCCTTTTTATGTACAGTAATACTCTTACGTTATAATAATGTCCTTTCCTAACTATTCACAAAAGAGACAACTTCTGAAGGGAGAAAAAAAGCTATTTTTCACTCATCAGAACAGTTAAAAATTAAATCTCTCTCTTTCATTAAAAGGCTACCTTTGATATAAAGCCACTGGATTCTAGCTGTGTCGTGCTTTTTTATTTTAATTGAACAGATGTAGCTCATGGTAATCTATGACAAAGAAATACAGACAAAATTATAACCACGTGTCACTAAATAGTCGTCAGGAAAGAGCATCCGTGTGCATTTTATGAAAGCCAAAGACTGCTCTGTGACATTGTTGCTAATGTCATCATTCTGATGACTAGAAAGAAGCAAAATGCACAGATAGTTGTAAGGAGAAGATGAATTACCAGATCAATCATTTAGCACCATTCAGAGTATTATGCTATTGTTCCTTCGGCAGATAATTAAATCTGTAATGTCTTTCTTATTTGTATAAAGGGGCACAAACTTGTAAAGAATATCAAAAGCTTCTCAAAGATTATTTCTGGATTTTTTTTTTAAACAATTCTGACTTTGCCTTTCAGACTCTAGCTTTGTGAGTCTTTTTCAATTAAATGTCTCTCCAGCATTTCTATTGCTACAGAAAAGAGAGCCAGCAGTCTATTAACAGGCAATAAAGTTCAGGAAGCCTAAGACTAGTTTCTTGGGTCAGAGGTGAAAATTGCATATTAAAGGAAACAAAGGTGTGCCTTGATGGCCCAACAAGCAGATGAAGCTTGTATGCTGGGAGAACC
The DNA here is from genome assembly GCA_007922155.1 of Mesoclemmys tuberculata. Taxonomy (NCBI): domain Eukaryota; kingdom Metazoa; phylum Chordata; order Testudines; family Chelidae; genus Mesoclemmys; species Mesoclemmys tuberculata. The sequence goes on from ML675649.1 coordinate 15,416,958, forward strand.
AGAGTATCATCATTAAGCAGAAGCAAATGGAGAGCTGTCTTGTGCAGCCAATATATAGTAAAATGTAATCACTATGAACACATGCACTTCAGAGGAGACAAGCCTGACATTTATCATTCAAGGCAGTCCACGCTGTAACAGAGCTACTCAAATCTAGGCATTTGGTCCAATAAAGATTTCACTAAACTTTTATAAAAAAAAAAAAAAAATCCTCTGCTTTTTTAGGCCCTGAAGAATAAGCTCTGTTTTTCAAGAATGTTCCAAAAATATATGTATCTGGAAATAAAGAATGGAAAAAAAAAAGTTGGCTAACAGAGTATTTCCACCCACGAGAATATTAATAGGAAGTTTTATTGATGTGACTGCTGTAATGTTTCCTAGCTGAACAGTAGGTGGCATACATAGGGGTGAAGACATGGGTTGTCACAACCAAGCATATTTTTTATGTGATCTCATTACATTTGGAGCATAAAATAAGCATTAATTTGGAAAAAGTACAAACGTTAAATAGCTTTGCATTTAAAGTGCAGTCATAGCGTTTTGCATGGAAAGGTGTAAAAGATCTCTCAAAAAGAAAAATGAAAGACATAATATTTCATCAGGTGAAGCCTGCAGCAAAAAGGGGCTCTTGTGTACAGTGGGTTTCCCTAATTGTTGTTCTTAGTCTTAACTTGATGACGTGGATTTGCCTTTTCTTTTCATGAACAGTTACATTGGAGTCCTGTATGTAACTGTGATTTTTATAGCAGAGCACATTCTTAACTATAATATCTCCTTGACTGCAAATTAATTTAGTAAATCTGCTTGTCAAATGAACATGGCTATTTATTTATCTTCGATTTTATTTTAAATTAATTTTTCTTTGCCCATCCAACTTGCGACTAACACCACCCTGGCACTTCTCAGATCCAGCATGTTGACCATGTCCATCAGTATAACATATAGAGAGTTGCCTACATAACTCCCTGTGTGATGGGATGAGAAAATACCACTTTCGTTTTGGAGATTCAGCCATGTTATGTTTTTCATGAGGTTTAAGGTGACAATATGATTGTCTGATGTTTGTCTTTTAGAGGAGAGGGGTCACAATGGAAGTTTTAAAAGTATAGTAGCAATGTAGATTTTATGCAAAAACGTGAGTATATCTTTGGTGGCGGATGAAGGTTCTAGTATGTGGCAGGTTCAGCAAAAGTGCTTATAAATGTATTGACTAAAGACAGTAATTAGGGCCAAATTTTCAGCAACCCCCTTAACTGCACTCACAATATTTATAGGGACAGGTGTTCTTCCATGCAAAAGCCTCCATTTGAATATGCAGAACAAGTAATTGTTCATTCAAAAGCTAATTTTCACATATATTGTTAGTATTTTGTGTGTGTAAATGGAGAGGCCTTCAAATACAGCGGTGCATGTTTACTTGTAAAATATTTAACATGCAGTCATAGCATTTAGCATGGAAAGATGTAAACAATCCAATGATAAGAAAAACCCTATCTAGGGAGGTTGGGTTAGTGTCTCCAGGAAGCTCCTTAAAGAAATAAAAATAGTAATATAACTGGTTCCTTTGGCACGTTGCTTGAAGTATTTTTCCCATTTCACACATCAGCCCATACCTATATATGCATCCCTTTCTAGAACTATGCTGAGAGACTGATTTTCTTCTTGCGTTGAGATCTTTGTCTACAATTTGGACACCGATAAAGGCACATCTATTCGAGAATCAGATTTCAATCACAGTTTCTTCCTTCTCCTCACCTTTCAGCCTTTTTTTTTTTAATTTGAAAAATGAGAAACAAAATCAAACATATGTCTTGTGTGGGCGGCGCTGTGCTTCCCTGGTTCTGATCCTTCCTAATGCATCTTAGCCTGGATACCCCACCACAAAATCACACAAAACATGGCAAACACCAACCTCCTCATCTTCCCCTTTCCACATGATCTCTCTTCTTCCTCCTCCTCCAGTACCCTTGGTAGCTCCAGGTTGCTTACCCTCGAAACCTTGGTGTCAGTTTTCACTCACTGCATTCAGGCTTTTGTGGTTTCCTCCTGTATAACTTTCTTAAAAGCTGTCCTGTCCACTCCTGTCACCGTAACCTTCACTTAAGCAGACTTACTCATCTTGGGTCCTGACTACTGCAGCCCTTTCATCTCTGGCATCCCTCATCTTTACTTCACTCCTCCACAGTTTGCTGCCGAGAAAGTCATCTTCGTTGCCTACTGTATTGATCAGGTTCCTCTGCTCTGTAAATCCTGCCACTGGGTTCTTCTCATCCACTGCCTATGTTTCAATCTCCTAGTCCTGCTCCTCAAGGCTGTGCTCCTGCCTGTTTCTCTGATCTCATCTTTTCCAACTCCCCTTCTTGCTTCCTTCACTCCACCCAAGCTTCCTGCCTCACCACTTTCTTATATGGGCCCAGTCTTGCCTCTGCCACCTTCCATATCCCCTCCTCTGTCTGGAACATCTTATGTGAAGTCATTAGGAGATAGGGGTGCTCAGCACTGTGCTGGAAGGGCTCAGCAGCTTGCAGAATTGGGCCCTATTACTTACCTTTAAAAGTCTATTTTTCTCAAATCATTTTTTGAATGTAACTAGTAGGGTTTTTTATGGAACAAGTCCTTGGATCAAAGTTGTGTCCATTTTTGCTCAGATCTTACTCAGGGAAATTGACACCAAAGTCAATTGCTCCCTTTCCACTGATGTTGAGCTTCACTGGGAATTTTGCCTTGGTGAGAATCGAGTAAAAACCGAGGGCCTGATTCTTCTGCCCCTGCTCACAGTGAGTAGGACTTACTCAAAAGAGTAATCCTATTGACTTCAGAGGGAGCTCCTGGTACACTACACTCATCCAAGTCAGGTTGCCTATTTAGGTTCTTAAATACTGACTTTAAGTGCCTGTAGTTAGGCACCAAGTTTGAGATTTTTGTCCTAAATCCACGGCAAATGATACCTACTGATATATTACAGCTTGGTAAAATGTTTTGAAAGTCTGCAACAGACACATCCATATCATGCCAACAATTTTAAATCAAAACATGTCATTATATGCTCCCTGTTTGATTTCAATTAAGAGTTTTGCTTAAAAATTAGCGACACGATATACCCTATTGTGTGGAGGTAAGAGGAGAATTGCTGATTATATTTATATATATATATAATAGAACCTTTAATAAGTGTTATCAGCGGTGGCAATTTCACAAATGTTCAGAAAAAGAGATGTAGCAGCAAGAAACAAACTCTTTTAGTGTAGCCTTGTGTACACACATACCTGCACCATTTTAATTAAGCTGGTTTAGTTGAACTGGTGCAAACCCATCTGTGTACACTCTTTATTTCGGTTTGAGAATGGCTTATTTTGATTTATTTTAAATCTGTTCCTAATTAACGTAAGCTAAACCAAAATAAACTTGGCATAACCTGAAATAAGAGATTCGCTTCATAACCTTTTGAACAAGTTGAACTAAGCCAGTGTAAAATTGCACCTAGAGTTAAACTTGCAACTCTATGTGTGGACAAACCCGTACAGTAGTGCTTCAAATTAATGATTAGCTCATGTTTTACTTTCCTAGCATTTAATTTCAAAGAGTTCTGTTGTGTACTGTAGTATATTTGCTAAACTGATTAGAAATCTAATTTATCAGTTACTTTCCTGCTGTGTGAATGAAGGTACAAGAGCTGAGCAGAAATGAGGAGTAAAATTCTACAAAAGTTTGTACATATTGGATGTAAAGGCTTGTTCTATTTTATTGAGACTTTTTGTTTGCTACCTGCAGCCCACATCCTTTAAAATGATTCCCCTTTTCATGCTTACAAAAGCATCCTTCCAAATCCCCCCTCCCAAAACAAAACAAAAGACCCAAAACCCAATCCCCCCCACAACTGGTTTTCAGACCAGCTTTACTGATTAAAATCTAGCAGCTTGCAACAATATTATTTCTGGTGTGATTTTAATGGGTTTGAATTGTGTATGAATAGGTTTAAAATAGGTGCTTGACAAGCCATTGTATACAAGCTAATGTTCCCCACAGTAAAGGGAGTTAAGAAGAGTGAACTGATGATCTAAAATAGCTGAGAGTTCCAAACACAGATGGATTAAGACTAAATAGGGCCCTGATCAAATCCAGCCAAAAAGCCTCTAATAAATGAAAACCCTCCCCCTCCAAATGTACTTGTGGCATTTCTGGCACCCTGCCTTGAGAAAGTTCATCCTGCTCTACCTTAGCGGATCCCAGAACCCTCTTCCCACAAATCCATGGATCCAGACTTTGTGGGTCCATGGACCCCCTGCCAGCCTTAAACCAGGATCCATGAAACGAGGATTAAGCCAACCCTGGTTCCTTATGTAGCAAAAGAAATTCCTTAAAGTACATCTCAAGCCATTCATGACAAGACTGTTAAAAACTATATGCCATGCTATGTCAAACATTAAACAGTGGGGAGATGAAGAACCAATTTGCCAGTATTCTGATGGGCTTTGCAGTACTTTTTACATGTAACAGACACATTTGATGTGTACTGAAAAAACCTGCGGTTGCATTCCTCCTCCTGTGATATTGCCAATGCTTGTTCTTCAGAGAGAGAGAAAAAAAAGCCATTTGCTTTAGTGTTGGGAATTATAAATAATTTGATGCAACAGGTTTAAGTTACCATTTTTGTGGTGAAAAGAAAAGCTTAGCATGATCCAGATTTTCCTTGGTTTCCTCCCATTCTGGAGAGAAGCAGAGGTATTCACATTTCTTTGTCTAACAGTTTTATAATGTCTTAAGAGATTAACAGTGAGCATGAATGAGGGCCTAAGGATTAGACGACAAAAAGCCTGGGCCGTCCACTACCTTGTTTGCAGATTTTACATTTTTCAGCGTTGCAGGGTGAGTATAGAAACTAAGGAAAGATAATAAGGACCAGAGTCCCAAAAGTGTTTAGTGATTCAAAAAATTCAGATGACATGTCAGAACTGACAGAATGATGGAACATTATGTGGCAGGGCCTACTTTTTTGTCTTATGCTAAGCTCTTGTACTGAGTGAATGCAGATGTTATCACAGTATCCCAGACAGACAGACAGTGAAATGTGACAAGCTGTCAGCAAAGTTACACTACGTTGATTTTGTTAAAATAGCCCAAAGCTTTATACATGTTTTTATACATAGAATTCATAGTTCGGATGATGGAAAAAAATAGAAACTACTACAGTAACCTTTCTAGTTTGTCATCCTTTAAATGATTTGGATGCTTCCCCCTGTGAAACTTTTTTTAGAGTAAAATCATCTAAAATACTTACAAGTTGTGTAGGTATCAGTAAAATTTCCAAAACCAAAGTACATCTCAAGCATTCATGGCAAGGTTGTTAACCACAAGTCATATGGTGTCAATCATCCTTTGAATGATTTGGGTATTTACTATTGTGGAACTTTCTTAGTTGAATAAATAATAGCAACTAACTGCAACGAACTCCACCAACACGCATCTTAACTTTCTGCTTAGGCTTATGCCACTTCAAATTTTTGTAAGCACTTGTAATTCCTCCACTATTTATTGCTTCATTTAGTTTAGATAGAGCCACAATTTGTTAACAGCACAAGTGAGCATTTAAAACGGAAAACCAACTGAGAAAAATCAAGTAAATTGTTCTAAACATGTTGATAAAATAAATATATATCGGTCGGGAGAGTTAGAGTCATAATATTCTGAGGTTAATAAGACAACTAAGAAAATGATTTCCTTTTGCTTCAGTGCCATTCCAGGCCTTCAATATTCAGTTGATATGTAAATATTGTGCCAGTGTTTTTTATTTTGTGTGGCAAATTAAGGATCCCATCTAACAAACCCTTAAACATTGAAGTCACTAGTCCTATGCAGAGAAGTCAAATTATTCATGTGCCTAAATGCTTGCAGGATTGAGCCCAGGGCGCACGCTCTCTCTCTCTCTCTCTCTTTTTTTAAGTATATGTAATTTCCTAGAAAATGTAAATCACAACTAGGAAACTAGAATATTTTGACAGTTGCAATGGGTTTTGTGTTTTGAAGCAGCACTGTATCAATTTCAGACTTTTAAATAATTAGGGGGTGGGGAGCATAAAATACTGATCCTTCTCATTTGTTTCCCAGATTTATTTTTACGGGTCTATTTCCTGACTAGAAAAAAATGATACAGATGAGTGGCTTTTGATCTGAAACCCTCAAAGTAAATTGCATATCTCTTTTCCAGGTAATTATATACATCAGTCACAGGAACCCTGTTAATAGTCTGTATTCTTTGTCTTATTACTTTTCGCTTAAACCAAAATTTAACGAGAGGGCTGTTTATCGTGGCACATCTAATACATTTCACTAGCACATGGAGTCACAGTATGTTCATTTTCTATTAAACAGTGCAGAATAATGAACATTATTTATAATCAATTTAAGTCTCCTTTTGAATAAGGTGATCTTACATTATTCTTTTCCATATAATATACTCTATTAACTCATTTCTAGAACTGGAAGTGTAATGAAAACATAGCAGGCATCAGTTTTTGTTAAATTTATGTTGCAACCAAATGTTTTACGATACAAGGAACCCTATGTTCTGTGATTCTGAAAAATAAAATGCAAACCTATTTAGAAGATAACACCTTGCACAATGTTTTTGCAAATCACAGAACTAAATAATCATACTAAGTTATGCATATGGAGGAAATAATTTAGAATATGTTTGGCTGCTAATCACACTCATGCTGAAGTTTTAAATTTCATCTGTCTGCTCAGATCTATTGTGATCCATTAAGTGGCTTCCTTTTTTCCCGACAAATTGAATGCTGCAACTGCAAGGCGCTCTTTTGTTCTTTTAATTCAGTCAGCATGGAAATGATTTTCTCATTTCAGGCCCTTTTCTGTCCTCTCTTCATTGTGTCAATAAAATAGAGTTGTGCAGAGCTGCTCTAATCATCTTAGAGTGCTAATTCATTGCACTGGGATGCTATCTGGGTTTGGCTACAGGTGGGCACTATAAGGGGTCAGTCTCCAGGGGAGCATTAATTGTGTCTCTCCTGGGGCTTGTTTGTAGAATAGCCGAAATCTTAAGACCAAGCTAAAGGGAAAAAAGCCCTGCACAAACACGGGCACATATGAGCATATATCCAACTATATTAAAAAGGCAATAGCACAAGTATTTCCGTTCTGATGGCTCTTTGGGAGGGGGGATGTTCTAATTCAGTGGTAAAAATAATTATTTGGAACTAAAATATTTAAAAACATGAAATATAGTTGTGACCATTTTAAAGACAGTGGTGCCCAAGTCTAAACCAAAACTAGTGGTTTCAGACACTTAGAGGTTTCCATTAGGGACTTGCCTTTGAATTTTGCAGGCTGTCATTCCGCAAATATGAATGTCAACCTCTGGGACATTTAAACGATAAATATAAAATAACTAAAACAGAAAACAACCAAAAAAGCCCCCCAAACAATCAATGCCGTTATTAGCATCTGGCATTTCAACAACAAACCTATCTGGCTATGTTGTGGTTTGCCTCTCTAGGCATCTAGCTGAAGATTTACTTTACTAGCCTGTTAGAGCTCAGAGATCACTTTCTTTACTCCAGACCTCTAGAACTTCTCACCGTTGACTCATCTCAGTCTCTATTTCCCTTGCTTTGGTGTATCTACTCCAGCAGTGGAACCATTCTTAAAGCAGCATTAGGTTAAAACAGCTTTTAAAAGGTTTCAGCATGGTTGTTCTAGTTCAAGTGAACCAAGACCATCTTAAAACTGTTTTCAGATTCGAGGGCCAAATTCCTCCCTGGTGTAACGCTAGTGACTTTAATGGAGTTACACCAGGTACAAGTTCATCTGTAAGTAATAACTTAAATTACTTGTTTTGTACGCTGCTGAGTGTATTACACAACTCGCACAATAATACGTTGTTTTTACATAGTGTTTTCCATTCCAAAAGATCTTCATGCTCCTCAAAACTGACATAGCAACGCAGTAAGGGGATAACTTCACCTACCACTGAACGGCAGCAATATCTTAGATGAAATACAGTGCTGTTTAAGAGCATGTGGTAGTTTGGGACAGGAAGTGGAGAAGGTGTTTAACAGTATTTTAAAAATTATCAGTTCCTGAATTCTTTTTAAAATATAGCAACACTTCATGATGTTAAAACAGTTTTGGGTATTATGGACTAATTTTTTTAATCACTAGATTTTGCCCACAAAATGTACTGCACATGCATCGATGGGTAATTGCATATGCAGAACCAGGCACTTTTTACATTTACATTTTAATTGATTTTTTTACGTGATTCCAAAGTTGGAAAGCAAATATTGAGCCTTCTTCCCTCCAACCCTGGCTTTGTATCTTCAAGAAATTGAAGCAACTCAGAAGTGGGGGAGCAGCACGTCTGTGGTATATTTCCACGGAGCCCATGGAATCTCTTCTGCAGCAAATCAGAGGGAATTGCCAGACGGGATCAGGGGAGGAGTGCACTGTACAGAAGGGGAGCAGCCACTTGATGTGACAAACTTCCGCTGAACAAACTGCCTTTTCATAGGTAAATACCAGAGGAATTAGTGTTGCTCAGAGAGTAACATTGACTCCTGTTCTGCTCTCTTTGAATCCACTGAAAGGGGTCACAGAATGCACATATGGCAGGGAGACAAATAGGAACAAGACTTCTGGCTGAGCTGTTCTGACCCAATGCCCATTGAAGTCAGTAGGAAGGCTCCCATTCAATTCACTGAATTTTGGATTGGGCCCCTATGGAAGAGCACAGAGGAACTGCCTCAGTGAAGATTTCCCAGCAACTTGGGCTTTACAGAATATCAGTGCCATGCTCATTGCCCTTTCTGCTTGTCTGCAATCCTCTCTGAGGTGAACTTTGCAGAGTCCTGGGAGTGCTTTTTTCTCTCCCGTGAATTTTTCTGAAGGAATGGGGAGCATTTAGTCCATTATTTTTCTGAGAGAGTAGCCACCGTGAAGAATAATTAACGTATGCAAGAATTCCACCAAGCAGGAAATTATAGTAATGTTATATGATTCAGGGGTGAATGGAATCCCTCCATTATCAAAAATTCCATCAGAGAAAAGGAAATTAAGTCCCTAATTAGACTATATCCAATGGAAGAGGTGGGACTTTGAAGAGAAGAAGAAAATTGAGAGATAGCTGATGCACTCTTCAGGCTAATGATAGGAAAGGAAATAGTAGAACATAAAAGGTCACTGACCTTATTAGGCCAGGAGAAGAGTTAGTAGATCTTCAAAAGCTTGATAGGTTGACAATGTGTGAGGTTCTCTAGATGGTCTGAGAGGTAAAGCATCTGAGAAAGAGTAAGGGTACAAATTATATAGATTATAGTGAACTGTATAAACGGTGCATTAAATGCATATTTTAGAGACCTGAGAAAAAGATGAATATAAAGAGAGACATAACTACATAGTCTTCTGCTACGGCTGTAGCAATGCGGCTACAATATCTTTATATTCTAAATACAAGCTATTTTTTCCCTACAATTTACACAGTAATGATCACTTCACGTACAGTGGGTCACCCTGTTGAAGTATTTGCTTTCTGTTTAACAGAGGAGTGATAGACAATCCTGAATATTATTACATTCAACTAGGTAAAAGATACTCCTATATAATATTAGGTTCAACTCAGTTTTAACATACAGAGAAAATTCTGTCCGTCACATAGTATAAGTATTCCCATTGTCTATGTGGCCTATCAGTAGCACTTGCAACGGCTTGTACCTCAGAAGATCTAACTTTAATACTTCCACCTTCCAAGTTCTGGCCCCAGAGAAACTTTGTGAACTACCTAAGTGATTCACTCAGAGCCAGAATTACGGCCATGGTATTCCCAAAGTTTGCTTTTTATTGTGAGGGAGTTACTTGGTTACTCTTCTTGTGATATACACCTATAAGATGGCTTTAAATGAATATTTTTACCATTGTGAAAATGTAACCAGCAAATATGTTACTTAACCTCCTTTCACATAGGAGGCAAAAGATGCTTGCTGGATCTGAGCTGACACTTCCACACTAATGGTAGAGGACAGAGAAAATGAAAATAATATGGTTAACATCTTTGTCAGCCTGATGAGTTTATAATCTCAATATAAATTAGAACAACTCTGTAAAAATTCAACTTTGGACACAGAGGTACTGTCCCTGAACCTGACGAGCAAAGGGTGCATACCTTGATCTATAGGAGGGCTCCACAGAAATGCATTAAGAGTAGTAAAATTCCCAGAGAAAGAGAAGGGCTGCCATCAACGATTAGATGTGGTTTGTAATAGTATCGTCCTGTTTTCACTCACCACAGTAGAATATTTCTACCAGGCTAACAAGGCATAGGGTAATGAGAAACATGCCAAGTTTGAGGGAAAGGAGCCTAACCTACGTACAGGAAACAAATGTGATCAATTACTCTAAGTGTGGAGCTCACAGATACCTTATCTTAGGGCTCTTAAAATAAGAACTTGATTGTTACCAAATGTATCTAAGGAGCTAGTGAAAGAAACACATTAATGTGAGAGACACGTAAAGTTTTTTAACTTCAAAAATTGTCGTCATAACTTGGTTCTAAGCATACTGAAGAAGCCACAGAAGTGGTTAACTACAAATAATAGCGTGAACTATGTATTTATATATTATAACTGTCTAAGCAGCATTTAAACATTATATTGCTTGAAATAGTACTTCAAAAAACCACCCATGTTGTGTGTCCATAATATGCAAATACTCCATAATAGTTCATTCTTATTAGACCATTATTTGGGTTAGCGTTCAAATTAATTCTCTCCTTCACACCATATTTATTTTAAAGAAAAAACGTATAGAGATTTTCTTATCGGAGGGTGATGCTGTAACAGCTTTAGTAGACTGATACCAGGTAGTAGAACTGATAGTAGAATTAGATTGACAAAGAAAATGGAGATTATTAGCTAAAGAATCTGACAAGCTGTGTGTATGCTGTAGATACATTAGGAGCAGTGAGAAATATGAAATGGCAAGCTCATGCTAGGATGTACCCTTGACATAAAATTATGGGACTCTCAGCTGGTTTTTAACATAAATCTGCTATGGTTTAAGATTGGAATATTTTCTTTTTCATGAAATTACTACTGTCCATAGAAATGTCACCCAGAGATGAATTAGAAGGCCAATGGAAACCTCTGTGGGAAATATAATGTCTTCAATCCGTGTATGCAATTCCCACTGGCATCAATAGGAGTTATGCATGAGGACCGAAAGAGGTATATGACCCATATGAATGCTTTAGGATGAACACCAAAGAAAGAAGTGGTGCTTCTTACAGCTTATGGATATGGCAGGCTTAATATGGCTTTCTTTGAAGTCCAGGGGAGTTTTGCCACTGACCTGAATGGGAGTAGCTTTAGGAACAGGATATACAAATACATGGTAGTGCTTCAGAAGAAAATTGTTTAAAAGCCGAGGACCAAGGTATGGCACGATGAGAGGAGAAAACTGCAAACTCTGTGTTTTAACAGCACAGGGTCTGATTTTGATCTTGTATCTATCTACCACCTTTGTAATGTCTCCCCTAGTTTACACTGGTGTAAGCAAGATTGGAATCCAGGCTGTAGTACCTAGATCTGGTGTCGGCTGGTATATGTGTGGCTATATTAAGTACAATTTGTTATGATTCTGTAGTGTGGTAGCAGTCTCGTCTCATTGAAATCTTGTCCCCGCCACCCCTGCCGTACATAATCAGATGACAAGATATTCCTTGTTTAAAAGTGTACTTTATACACGACTAAGTCATTTTACCTCTCATAATAATTCCATGACGATGAAGCTTTCCTGATAAATGCTTATTTTGCTGTTGCTTGACCTTTTAGATGTCGTAGTAATACATTGCCCTGTCATTTTACAGGACAATGTTATGATGTAAAAATTATGCTTCATACATTTAACTGGAATTATACTCAATACCAACCTGGTATTGGTTATTTAAGTTCTACTCTTTAGCCTAAAGACATTTGCTTTAACATCCATGTACAAAAGTGGAATTTAGGAGATTAACTTGCATTTGACCTACTTCAGCTCTACTGGTAATGAGGGGTGCAGGGGCATAGAATTAATCTCTCTCAATTTGTGACTCTCAGGGGTGCTGCTAAGTTTTAGAGTGCTTGAATTTTAAAAGTCTCCTGTTGTGCTGAGGAGGTTTTGTTACTCAATGGAACTCTGTTAACTATAGTGATCGAAGTGCTAGTTTTATCTATTTGATTAATAGCATGACTGAGTTCCAGTGTATCTTTGAAAGAAAAACATATTTTCTATTCCTGTGGAATAGCATTTCATGCCACATACAGTGAAAATAGGGAAGAAAGAGAGGGAGGAAAAAAAAAAGTCTGTTGGACCTGAGCTGTAGTTTGTATAGCTATTTAATAACTTTCATGCTGGATCTTACATGTCAAACATCTATAAAATGGTCTGGGATTTGTGTTGTGTAATATTAATGTACTGCTCCTAGGAAGGTATAATTCAAGTTGGTATTATTTGGACTAATATGTTTTTAAAAGCTTGAAAATGACTGTGCAATCATTACTCTAGTGCTGTGTTAATGTGCCCAATGAACATTTTGGCAAAGTAATTTATACTCCGAAGAAATTGCCTTTAACTACTGAATGTACAACATTTCCCTTTCTCTGTAAGTTTAAAAGGGCTGTTTTACTTCCATATCAATACATTAAATCCCTCGTCTTCTTTTTAAAATGACCACAATTCAATGAAAGATTTCTTTGTATAGAATCACTAGCTACATGACATGAGTTATTCAAAGCAAATGGCAATTAATCAAGGAATTAGATAAACTAGGCTGTAATGCATGCCTGTAGCATCCTATATTAAATATACATATTGGCTAATAGGGTGACACACAGATAAACAGTGTGCAAGTTTTATGAATAGGTTTTCACTGTTTTATCACATTATCACCTAGAAAAACTGACATTGCATTATATCTTTTCTAAAAATGTACCTCAAAGTTAATTTTTCTCTACTTATCCCAGAGAATGTTGTGAACAAATAGGACCCCTGAAATATTGCAGCTTGGGGGGAAATATCATAATGTGTATGTATTAGCATAGTGCATGCAGTTAAAAGTGGCAATCAATATCATGCACATGCCAAAAAAGTGAATATTTACTAGTGTTAAAAAATAGAACTTTCTCTTTGTGTTTTATAATATGTATGAAGAAATCAATATGTGTGCCACAACCCATATCAAAATGTGTTATGCAATTTAAAAGATATTTGAAGAAATTTAATGGGATTTTTTAAAAATTACTCTAGAAACCTCTAAAATTTAATAGAGAATGATTTTTTTCTATAAATTATTTTGAAGGAGCCAATATAATTCGACAGCAGGGATCTAATGCTTTATTAACTTCTGTAGTATTGTCAAGCTTTCCCATGTTCCTTCCCAGCTATAGACAAGTTCTCATTTTCTATTACTTTCTATAAGGCTTTTCCATCAGGGAAAGGGAATGCTAATATCTGGTAACTTTTAAAAACTGGATCTGGAGTGTTCCACGGGAAAGTTTTCCTATTTTAAAAGAAATAGTGGATTTTACACTTTCAGATTAAGAAAACTAGGATATTTCCTATAACACAAAGGTTCTATATACTATGTGATGAATTACGCTTCCTGTAATTAAAGTATTTTTGGAAATGCTACCAAAGCACCAGTTTTAGATGAATAGAAGATGCATGACAAATTTCAGAATTTCATGAAAGCCTTTCCTCATTTCTAGTAGAAATAAAATAATTGAATATTTTGGGGACCAAGTCTAATGTTGAAAAGGTTCATCCTACTATATGTTAGTATGTAGGAACCAAGTTTTGTGCTATGCATTTCAAATAATGTGATATGAAGTCACATCAGACAAATAATGGCTTTATTTATATTGTGCTTTCTTTAAAAAATTATTAAATGTTGCTAATCAAAAAGAGACAAGGTGAGTGATGTTTCCATGTTGCTATTACTGAACTGGGAGCAGTTGTAGGATTTAGATTAAAACAATGGTTTTCATTTTGTTTCCTCCTTTTGCACAAATCCTTAGTCATTCATAGAAATGCTTTGGTGAAAAGTAACGCTGCTGGAGCTTGAACCGCTGTATAGAGTTTATATAGTGCAATCTTTTCCTGCTTGTAAGATTCCGAGGGGGGTTTCTAGCTCCACTATTCCTAGCAGTTGCCAATGTTGTCAGCACTGATCTGTCAGAAAGGATTTTTCCTGGCAAAACTTTTAAGCTACTTTCTGACATACCCCAACAAACTAATTGTTGTCCTCTGCCTCCGAGAGCCCTCTGAAGTCCCAACGAGTTAGTGTCTTCCCAAGAGATGAGAAAGGGGACTCACAAAATCAATTTATCAGGCTATTACGCATTGTCATCAGCCAAAACAAAAACCAGCTAAAGACAGGAGAAAAAGTAGAAGAAATGGGTCTCTGAGAAAAGGTTACAGAACATCCATCTTCTCTCCTCTTCTGATTGTTTCTTTTCTTTACCCATTTTCATACCCGTTTCCCTTCACTAAAAGACACTTTATGACAAGCATTGTAATCTCTTTAGACCAGGGGGAAACCTCTTCTTTAGGACAGAATCTTTGCAAGGCATGAGTGACAGCGGGAAGGGGTCCAATTGCCACTGAGGACACTAGGCAATAAATCATCCACCCCTGGCATCAGCCGGCTGGACTGGTCCCCACTTCCTGAGTGGCGACCAGTGCCTAGATGTGACAAAACAGCTATTGTCAGCTCCTAGCAGCCACATTCCCACTTTCTCCCACTGAGGTTTTAAGTTTACCTAACATATAAGAAAAACCTGTTAAAACTTGGAAGAAATGAAAGTTAAACTGAGGTTAGGAGGGAAAGTGATCTAACGTGATGTCATAACAACTTGCTTTTATTAACCAAAATAATATCAACCAGGGGAGAAGTGCCATTAGTTTTCCTGGTAATTACTGCCTTTTAAACAGAAGAGATTCAAGGATTTTGTATGCTTGTTTTGGTTTAAGACTTTAAATTTCCAGATGACTTGCACTGCTATAGTTACTCTTTAACAGAACGAGGGCAGTACGAGGAGGTATGTACTATTAAAAGTATTATAGCTCTAACCAAACAGAGCAATCCCAATGAGGAAATATTAGATAGAAAAAGTAAGTGCTTGTCACCCAGATATGAAGATTTGAATATTTAGTGGTATGTTTTGGATTCCTTAGGCCGAGCCCAACATGTTTGCATTGCACGCCAAATACGAGAATGAAATTTTTACCAGATACAGTAAAATATGCATAAAATCACCATAAAAGAAACTAAATGATGTGTCAGTGCGGTTCCAAGAGAGACTTTTGTTGTTCTTATGTAGAAGATAGTTTATAGATTACTTGTAATCAGACAGAAGTTACAAATTAACTGATGATTCATAGTAGAGTGGGAAATAAAAGATTATGACACGATGAGTTTTTAAATCTGAAACACCTCAGAAGGTCATTGAAGAATGAGAGTAACAGAATATTCATCACTACTGCATTTTTATTTTCATTGATTTTTCCCTTCCACGGTCATTAAGGATGTTTCCTTGAGACAAATTAGCTGTAGAATGCTAACCATTTATTAATTATTGTTGATGCCGGAAAAGATGACCCTTTCCCTTTAGAATACCCCTTAATTTAGTGCACTTGCTAAGTGGAAGAGAAGAGACGAACTTGAACGACTCTGGAAATGTAAGTAATACATTGGTTAAAGTGCCACTGGCTCTGTTCTGTTTTCAAAGAGACTACTAAGTGGAAATCTATATCTGCATCTGTTTCTGAATGTGTTGTTCTGTTCATCTCATGAAAGATTTCTTTATTTAAAAACATTTGTGTGTGTGTGTATGCTGTAGAATTTTTAAAAAATCATTTGGAGATGCTGCGGTCAGGCAGAAATGCTTCATTATCATAAAAAAGATATAGATTATATCATCCTTACCAATTTCTACCAGTCCAGGGTGAATAGTTTTTGTTTGAATGAGAGAATAAAATATCATTAGTTTTTTCACGATCACCGAGGGAAGGGCTGACAAGTAATTTTTGCTCCTGGGCTGGTAAATTTTCCTGATGATTTTGCAAGGCTCTGTTATATAGTTCAGAGTATGATAATACTCTTTCGCGGTTTAGTAACAAGATGAAAGAAAACGATTTATTTTCTTTTTAACGCGATGCACTGCACATTGATTAGGGACATTGAACCAGTTGATAAAATATAGTTACAAAGTAACCAAGATTTTTTGCTTAATCTTTGGAAGTATTTAATAAAAGCCTTTAACCTTTTTGGATGAACAGTCAAATTGCTGCAGAGAGTAAATGAGATGATGATTCTCCAGGCTTCATGACAGTTCTGTCCCAGTTCATCATCTTAACTAAAAAATAATCCTATCTAACTTGAAATCCACAGCAGCTATAAGTAGAAAATAAATCCAAGCCACAGCTCAGACTTGTAACCTAACAGCTATCATAAATAATCAGAACCTATTTGAAGGTGGAAGATGGGACATTAGAAGCTATTTACACTACTAGAGTGATGCCATCGATCAGTAACAGCAACCCGTAGATAAGACGCATATGATGTCATGGTTATTTATGATGGGAATTGACAGTAAAGCTACTATAGAACTTTCTCGTAGACAGCGTCATTCATTTTTGTTTGTAATGCATTTTGTTGTTAAAGAAGCAATCAATAGGAAAATTGTGGCGATAAAAGTTATTACCAGTTAAATATATGAAAAATGTGCCCATGTACATATAACATAACATAAGCTATGGGGACATTAAAAAATTAGCTCAGCAAAATTTGCATTTTTTTTATTACAAATGCTCAGCTCAGTAAAGCCATTTTATGTTCTTTGGTGGTGACTATGTACTATAAACGTACTTATTTTCTAATCTAAGCTTACTAGCTATAGCACAAGAAAATGCAACGTTGTAAGGCTTTAGCAGTAATGGTGAAGTTTATTTTTAGTGGGTTGGAACGCATAGCTTCAGATTATTCGCGGGAGGAAGCAGGGAGGTAAAATCTTGTCTATGAATAACCATATGAGAATCCCCATAAGAATTCACACTTCCTGCATTATGTTTTCATATGGCAATTGGGTGGGGTCTTGGCAAATGAACGGACATTGGTCAATGCCAATGATGGCATAGAGAAAATACAACTTTTGTGCATAAGGTAGAGTGTGTGGGTGAGTGGGTGCACTTGCATGAGTGTATGAATATTCATTAGGGATTCCTGAATTCTTTACAAATAAAAGAGAAAGAAGCTCTTTTCTTAAATGCCATGTATGCTTCTCAAGTGAAGATGTAAGTCACCTGTCTCTAGAAATGTTTGAGATCAACTTCAGCTAATTTATTAAGGGTGAGATCATGGCTAGCAGCATCACTCCTGAACAGATGCCTCTTTATTTGGTGTCCCCTTACTCGCCTGGTAAGTTACCTCCTTACTCCCCTACATGGGTTACCCATATTGTGAGTCGTACCACAAAGGAAAGTTCAGCTTCTGGGCTGTTAGTCCCCCTTCTGCACCAGTGGGCAGCCCGGGCAAGGGAAGCGACAGGAAATTGGAGGAGTTCCGTATCTGTCACCAGCAGCATGCCACGTGGCACACAGTGGAACTCATCTGCATCAGGTAAAGGGCTGGCACAGATTACTTCACGCCCAGGAGAAGGGGTGGGGAAGAACCTGAAATTCGATTTCTGGTTTGCTCTTGGAAGGGTACAACTACGCACTGCCCCTTACTCAGGACTTGTGGTGACTTCGCTATGTTGTAGAAAACAATGAAGTAGTTTCAATATATTGCATAGTATTACAAAACAACTGACATGCTCAATAGTTATTTGTCAAAGGCTCTTTGTAGCAATACTATACCAAATGCATGGTAAAAAGGGTAAATTTAAAGAAAAGCATCAGCACATGAGAGGATAGATTCTACATTGTATAAAGGATCAGCGCTTACCTTACACCCCCTTCCCAATTTTCCTCTACATTTTATTTTAATGTGTAAAGGTGACACTATTAGGAAGTTTATGCCGACAATGAATGTTTAGGGCTTTTAAAAAATATTTTACAAAACTAATATTAATGGAGTCATTTCCTTTAAATTAAAGAAAAATCAATGAAGACAGATGTATCGTTTTAGAAACGTAATATTCCTCTGTGGTGATTGGGCCTCATTAGTGCATGAGAATCAAGAACTGAAACTGACTAAACAGAACACTGTCTAAGCTCAATAAGGTGCAAAATCTAAGATAATAGCATCAAAGGTGAGAGATAATGAATTATATGTCTTTTCTGCAGCATATGAGCAAAGAATAAATTGGTTCTTCTTTTAAACATGATAGCAATTTTTTTAACAGGGATTTGTCCAGAATTATTTGTGTTTACTTGCTAAATCTGAATGACTAGATAGGCAATCATGAGTCTCAGTAGCTTTCATATTAGTTTTCTCTGTTGAATAATTAGTATAATATGTATGTGTAATCACCATAGTTATCTTGATTATGGTCATAACTATTAATAATTTCCTTTATTACATTTATTTGTATTTAATCTGCTGCAATATGCCACAATTCTCTTACAGATTCTCATCCTCAAATGAATTAATTTATCACTTACACAGCACAAGATATATTTTAAATAGTTCCTTCACTTACATGATTGTATGTACACAGGAGGTCATGCTTAGTGCTTTTCAAGACCATAGTCAGACCTATAACAATAAATATTAGGCTTCATTTAAATGGGTCAAAGTTCATTCTCATCCATCGACCATCTATACAACAAAATTGTGTAGTATAATATATCACTAAATAGAAAAGGCCAGTGCCATGTCAAGAAACCTTTAAGGAAGAAATGCAGTATTTTGATAGAGCATCTTTTAAACAACATCAGATCAACATGTGAGGCATATCATAAATGTATGTTTACCCTATCTATTGATCAGTGGGAGGCAGCAGATTTCAGCAACCACCCACAGCATCAATCCTATACTGCTTAATACGCAAATCTAGGATTTATATTTTGTACATATTAGTAGTCTTATCCAGTTAAATATTAGCTCTCTGTGTGGAGGTGGGGTGGGGGTTGGGGTGGCTTGATGATAGAGAAATGTTGCCCTTATTAATATTTCACACATTTTATAGGTAATACTACCTCTATGACTTCATACTGTTCCTCCCAAATGGTCCCTAGGTTGTACTCAGGAAATGTTATTACAAGACTTTCTGTCATATTTTTTGAAAAGATGGTTTCCTCTGAATGGCATAGAACAGTATGTGATTTCACTGGAATTTTAACTTCTCATTGAAAAGGTTAGAGAGGTCAGGCATCACAAGTACTTTGTTATATAAACCGATCATTGAAAACCGACTAATGAAACAAACTGGCAAAATACAGTGTGAGATCTCAGCAAATACAGTCAAAAACAGTCTTACACATAGACATAAGCTACTAACATGTAGAAAACAAGACAGTCCTTCGTATTGTGTCAGATTTCAGCTAGCACGATGTTGAAAATGACAGATGAAAAACTGTATTTATGATGATGAAAAATGTACTTTCAATGACACATTGTCTAAAATTTCACAATTACATTGGACAAATAGGGCATAATTGACAGCTCTATCTATATGGACTTATAATAATTGTTTGCACTCATATAGCATCTTCCATCCATGGATTTCAAGGCACTGTATGATTGTGAATGTTCACAATCATTACAGTTCACAACATCACGACATGCATCCTGCGCAGTAACATTCTCCTGTGAAGTAGATAATATTTAGTTTTCATGTTTACGAATGGGGAAACCGAAGCTAAAGAGATTATGCAGTCAGCATTTTCAAATGTGGTACCTGAAAGTTAAGCAACTAACTCTATGTTTTTTAAACAAGTGGCTTGATTGTTCAGAGATGCGAAACATCTGCAACTCTAACTGACTTCAGTGAAATGATAGCCGGGATGAGTTTGCCTCTTCTTGTCAGTGTTTTCAGATTGTGCCTGACTCCAGCTGTGCTAGGTATTTTTAGTTGACGTATGCCCAACAATAGTCATATGTTAATGCCCATCTGTGCCTTTAGTTAACATGTCACCGGGATGAAGAGGATAAGGAAAGAGGTAGTTCGTTGCTATTTAGTATGTTATATACAGCTAAATGTGCATTGTGCTCTAAAGATAATTACAATCACTAGATTACACATTTGCTATTGTTATGATTCATCCCGAGACCATTTTTATTAATATTATTTTTTTGTTTTGCAGTAGCACCTAGGAGCCTCAGTTATGGACCAGGACCCCATTGTCCTCGGTGCCGTACAAAAACAGAACAAATAGAAAGCCCATGCCCTGAAAAGCTTACAATCTGAATTAATATTTATTTATTTATTAGTTAATTGTTGACTATTCAAAACCTGAAAATCTATTTTGTGAACAAAACTGAAAATTTTTTAGTTTTAAAGTGATTGAAAGTAACACTTGTTTTCGCCCTATGATTTTCACAATTTGTTTCCTGGTATTTTTTCAATTTCTTTTTTCCCACCCAAATCATTACTGAAAACATTTATAAAAATGGTTCTTAGAATTTTTTGTTTACTGCTACATCCATGCTACATATCTGTGCATTGCAAATGCAGCAGATTGCTATTTAAGATGATCTTTGTAATGGAAAAAGACAGAAATGTCTTAGATTTTGCAGAAAATTGGTGTACACATTCAAAATTGTGGAGAGACCTACATAATGTTTCCTGGTGCTTAATGTTTCATAACTGCAATTTACTGCTATTTCTCTTGTGCTGCCTACTAGTACTATATTATAGGGTTGTGCTTTTGTGTGCTAGTATCACTGATATCATGTTTCATCACTGACACTACACTCAGAAAGGCTGTAATGCATCCAAACAAATATAGGGTTAGATTGTGGCATTTGAACCCAATATCCCATTGTGCTGAGCTCCCCACTGCTCTAGGGAGGGAGTAAACTGCACTGTCTCTATACCTCTTGCAGCATTTGCTCTTTGATCTGCCAGTTTAGCTATACCAATGGGTGTGGTGGGCATGGAGTCAAAGCTCTGCCACTTCTGTGCCCTCTCTCAGCCCTTCCCACCCCACTTGTGTGAGGGGAAGCAGAGCATCCCTACAAAGCCTGCTACCCCTCCCATGTACAGAAAGCTAAGGTATGCTCCCCACTCGCCAACTTTCTTGTGCCAGTGCACAGGATGGGCCACCATTTGGACCAGAATTTATAATGCAGCATCACTGTAGGAACAGATTACTGCTGGATAAGATCACAAAATAAAAATATTGCTCTGATAATATTTAATCAAGTTTGGTTTTATGTGAACTGAAGCGTTGAAGATATGGTTGAATTATAAAGAAAAAATTTCTTATCAGTTAAACACTACAACCCTCCATTAGCTTGGATAATCATCCCTTTTGGAGACAAATGAGCTGTTCCCATAAAGTTACAAAAAGATTTTGCACCAGTCCTTATGGGAGGGAGGTTTCTGTAATCTGGCTGCTCTCCCACATGATGTAGGGCCTAAATTTTCATAAGTGATTTCTAATCTTTTGAGCCCTGCTCTATACATAAGACTTCGTTTTCAGCGGTACTAAGCATCCACAGCTCCCACTGGCTTTAATTTGAGTTTAGTGCTGGATTTTTCTGAAGAATAGGCCCTAGTTTTCTAAAGCAGGACAGACCCAAACATGAAAGCACTAAAATTATAGAGGGTCCTTTTGAAAATAAGACTCTTGCACTTTCTCTACTCTAGTTCCCCCTTTGTAAACTAGGGATGATGATGTGATATAACAATAACATGGCATCCAATAAATGGATTAAAAGGTGGCTAATTGGTATGTCTCAAAAAGGAACTGTAAGTGAGGAATCATCATGGAGCAGGTGTTTTTAGTGGGATCTTACAAAGATCTGTTCTGTTTTATGCTATTTCACATTTTTATCAATGACCTGGAAGAAAACATCAGATGAAGTTTGCAGAGGACACAAAAATTGGTAAATAATGAAGAGGACAGGTCAAGGATTCAGAGTGATCTGGATCGCTTAGTAAACTAGGCTCAAGCAAATAATATGCATTTTAATACAGCTAAATGTAAATGTATACATTTAGGAACAAAGAAGCTAGGGCATACTTATACAATGTCCTGTGCTGGGAAGCAGTGACTCTGAAAAAGATTCGGGGATCTTGGTGGATAATCAGCTGAATATGAGCCCGTAGTGGGATGCTTGGCCCAAAGCACTAAAACGATCCTTGGATACGTGAATCTTGAGTAGGAGCAGAGAGGTTATTTTACCTATGTATTTGGCACTACAGCGATCGCTGCTAGAATACTATGTCCAGTTCTGATGTCTGCAATTGAAGGTTGTAGAAAAATTGGAGAAGGTTCAGCGAAAAACCACAGAAATGCATAAAGGATTAGAAAATCTGCCTTATAGTGATTGACTCAAAGAGATCAATCTATTTATCTTAACAAAGGGAAGATTAAGGGTTGACTTGATTGCTGTCTATAAGTAACTACACGGGGAACAAATATATAATAATGGTCTCTTCAATCTAGCGGAGAAAAGTATAACACGATCCAGTGATTTTAAGTTGTAGCTAGACAAATTCCAGACAGGACGTAAGGCACAAATTTTTAACGGTGAGGGTAATTAACTATTGGAACAATTTAACAAGTGTTGTGGTGGATTCTCCGTCAATGACAATTTTTAACACTAAGTAGGCTGTTTTTCTGAAAGGTGCTCTATGAAGTGTTTTGGGGAAGTTCTGTGGCTTGTGTTACACAGGAGGCCAGACTAGATGATTACAGTGGTGCTTTCTGGCCTTGGAATATCTGAATTTATGAAAACTTGCTTTGGGTGGTGTGAAGCTGAATTTAATAATATTTTTAGAGCTCACTTTGATTCTCAGGGAGAAGATGATATGGAGGTGCATAATATATTGTTCATATACTGCCCCATCTAATACATGCTACCTAAGGTCCAATATCTCATCTCCAAAAATGTAATCTTTCAATGTTTTTGACATGCAGTTTTTCTTTAAAGGGGGGGAAAGTAAAATAATAATCGGGGGTGGGGGAAGGTGGGGAACTATTGATAGAACTCCTGAGGGGAGGGAGGAGGAAGCTGTTGTCCCTTGAGCAGTCTAAATTTCCTTTCTACTGCTTCCAGACTGAAAGAATCTGTTCATGCATCTGTGATCCTTTCTTTGTACTTTCCTAACAAGAATTCCCCACCTGTTGTGCTCATGATTTTCCTGAGCATTGGATCCTTCCTGCAGTTAGTCATGAATTTTACACTTCTTTGGTTTAAATGAATTTGTCTCTGTAATGGGAAATGTCCCCAAACTTCTGAAGCAGCACTGAGGCCTGGTCTACACTTAAAAGTTAGGTTGACATACTTGAGTCAGGGGTGTGAAAAAATACACCCTGACTGACATAGCTATGCTGACTAAATCTTCAGTGTAGACACAGCTATGTTGATGAAGCTACCATCACCTGAGGAGTCAGTGTTCCTACAGTGACAGAAAAACCCCTTCTATTAGCATAGGCTGTGTCTACACTAGGGTTTATGCTGTCATAGCTACTGTGCCATAATAGTCTTCATAGTGTGGACATACCCTGAGTTTAGTATTTGCAATTCCAGATATGTCTTAGGGCTGATTGCATGTTATAAAATTGTGGGTTTGGTTGATCTCTCCTTATGTGAACCGCAGAAAAAGAAAAATGGTATTTATGTTAACAACTTCCTAAACTACGGTTGCCTCTAAAAATACTTTTGTTAATCAGGTAATGCCAAATTCATCCAAAGAGCAATTCTGTTGATTTCAGGGGAGTCAAACAAAAATGAATTTCACCCATGATGTTTAAATATGTTGTTCATTCCTAGTTGTATTGTAAGTGAAAACCTTGCAGAGATTTTAATCCTTCTTTGCCCAAATACTTCTGTTCAAAACAGGATGGGCAAAGTTCTCTCAACAAAGAAAAACCCAAACTGTGCCAAACTGGTTATGGTTATATAATCAGGGAAGTAGATGAATAGGTGCTAAACTGAGTCCAACAGATTCATCCTTTAGAGACCCAATCATGACAAGAGAGAAAATGAGTCAACAAAGAATTGCTTAATTGTACTGTTCTTATTGTGAATACTGATAAATGGGATTGCTATTCCAAATAAAATTATTTTAAAAAATTGGCGCTGGAAAAAGTAAGTGGAACTGGCCTGGTCTGGAACTTTTCCTGGTCTGAAAAGAAAGAGAAAATAAAGGCACAAGAAGTTGGCATGCAGAATACTCCTCCTAGGGGCAGCAAAGGTGACTGCAGCATTGTTCTTTACCTTTCAGTCTTGTCTGATTTAACCAAAGCAGCTTTGCTTCTGCAGGAACGATCGTAGCTGCCTGAGAACCAGAATTAGTAGTCAATAAAGCTGAAAATTAATATAAGTATTTCAGCCAATACACTATACCCCTTCTTCTGCTGCTTTTTGCTCTTCACAAACATTTGGAGCAGGGGATGGTTAGCAAAGCACGAGAGGATTGCTGGGGCTGTGTTTATGTGTGAGCCAAACAAAAAATGACAGTGTTTAGAAAGTTTGTGTATTTTGAATTCAGTTTGTACTAATCCCTTGAAGGACTGATACTCTCTATCCTTACTGTCTTTCCTCCTCTCCCTCTTTTGTACAAACCTGTTAATGAATCATTTGCTCATGAGAGCTGCAATCTCTGCATTGATTTTTCTAATCCCTTTTCCCCCCACTCCTGCTGCCAAATTGCAGCATTTTTTGGGAGGATGGGTGAAGGAAAAGGGAGAATATGAAGAATTGCAAGGACTCTGCAGAGGGATATAAGTATAAAGAAAGTAGGTCAAGTTTTGCGCCCCACCAACTTTCATAGTGGCCTTTTTAAGTATACTATAAACCATCTCCACAGTTTATATAAATTACACACACAGTATGGCTGTGTGAATACATTAAATATGCTTTCATAGGTTTGCCTGTGTCATATCATGAAAGCAGCAATAAAACACTGAGATTATATTATACTTATTAATGTACATCTCTAATACATTATCATTAATCACAGAATACTATGAACAGATTTTTTCTGTTGTGTTAAGGCACGATTACAACTGCCAGCCTGTCAGTTGTAAGGATCATAGAATGAATATTTCAGTGTTAAAATGTAAGGTCCACTACAGTGTTCTATTACATGCCACTCTTCTCTTGAATCTGGGTAACCCCTCTACCTTTGCCCCTCCCTCAGCCTGCATGTGCCCCACCCTCACCACACCTCTAAATACTACTATTCAGGAGGCCCTTTAGGTAACTGAGCACTGCACTATGCAGGTCTTCCTGGACTTTTTGTCTTTCCTGCCCCACGCAGCAGAGTGGCATCATTGTCATTACCAAGGGAGTCTCTCTGGCTGTGGAAGATGGGTAAGGATTTTCCCCCCAATTCCCAATTGTGGTCCATTGGAATCAAGCGCCCACTAACCCAGAGCAGGATCAGTCTAATAGCATGGCTAACTTTGGATTGGACTTTGCAATCCTGTGGCTAAGATGCTGATGGGCTGCCTTATTATCTGGGATGCCGTTTCCCTCTGACTCACCTTTGTTTCACAGAGTTTTTATCTGTTTGAGAATCAGATTCTGTGAAAACACCACAAAAACCCATTTACGGTGAAGCAGAAAGTTTTCCCATAACCATATGTTTCCTATGTAAATGTATGTGGTGACCTTGGAGCCATCCAAATCCCAGTGCTCATCTCACTTGCTCACTGACGCTTTTTTGGTGAATCAGAAGGAAAATCAAAAGCCTCTTTGAGGATTACTGAAAAGGAATGCCACATGTGTTAGTGTGTGCACGCACAGGCCATTTCTTTTAGAGCACAATCTCGCTAAAATCAAATAAATATAATCTGAACATGCTTTTAAAAGATTAAAACCCAAAAAGATGAAACTGGCAAGCCTTTTGAATTTTTATAGGAGACAAACAATTTATGTGGTCCATCATGTACATTTTCAGTCCAGCCTTATGAGAGCACATTTTCAGCATATTAGGAGAGAAGTCATTTCATTTTGGGCTGTAGATCTTTGCAGTGAACTATTATATGCCAAACTGTCTTAAAAAACCTGTTCTCAGTGTTAGTCTCCTAACAATCTCTTCCTTTCAAAGCCAGATTTTTAACCTTTTATCCTCTTTTTGTGGAGGTGGAATCTCATAGCCTCTAATCCACTTCATTTGGGCCTAAACTGTACCCTTGTATTTTTGGCTTCAGAACTTAGATGCTCCAGAAGCAAATCAGTAGATTCCCTTTAGTCCCCTTACCATTGATTGAAATGAAAGTTGCCTATGGAACTTGGCAGAGTTTGGCCCAAAGGTAATCATCATCTTTCCATGCATATATAACATCCCCCCACCCCCCTTTTCCTTCCTGGGTTACTCGGGATGAGACAGCATTTACCTGTGTGCCCAGGCACCTGATGATGTTGACAGAAAAGGAGATCCTGAGCATCCCAGTGGTGATACTGGATAGGTGGGAATCTTCTATTCACCCCTCTGCTGCAGTCCTTTCACTTGAAAAGGAAATTAAAACTGGTGGTGCCTCTACCTGGCTGGGCCTGTACCCAGGCAATGGCGTGCCTTGGGATCCCCCAGGAATAAACCTAAAATAATCTATGCCATGGGTATAACTCCAAAAAGTCAATTATAAACAATATACATTTAGATTAAAGTTTAACACACCTTTACTTAACAATTTAAGAAAACATGATATAACAGACTGAGATTAAATGTCACCACTAATTTAATCAGCAGGGAGCAGTTCAATGAATCAATTAACAAATATAGTTCACAGTAGTAAATGAAACCTATGTAACTTGCATTTACACTGCCATCTTTTACCCCACCCCAGAGAGTACATGCCTCTGGATTTCAGCGTTCTAAACATAAGAAGAACATAAGAACAACCACACTGGTTCAGACCAATGGTCCATCCAGCCCAGTCTCCTGTCTACCAACAGTGGCTAATGCCAGGTGCTTCAGAGGGAATGAACAGAACAGGTAAATACATGCATGCGTGGACATTCTTGAAGAGTCTGTGGCTAGAGACAGCATGCTGGTGGTCCAGTGAATCAGTCCAGCCAAGTTGCACACCCACTTTGAAGACTGGTGTTGTTTTAACGGGTTTAACGGGTTCTGGTTCAATGAGAAGACCACTCTGTCTCTTCTCAGACTCAGACAACCCCTTAAAGTCTCTTTGCTGTGCCCCTTCCCTTGCAAGGACTTTCCCAACCAAGGTGGTGGTTACTCACCCTACAGTCACTTCAGGCCCAACTCACTCAGATCCAGGCACAGCAACTAACTTTTCCCTGGCTTCTGTGAAGCCACCAACCACTTCTGAGGCTCTCTGATCAACTGAAGCCCCAACAGAGTCTCAGCAGCAGCTTCTGGCTTCCTAGCAGCGATTTAGCAGCAGCTGCTGGTATGGACAGAGCTCCACCAAAGCCATCGCAATTCCTTTCCAAAATGGAGCCCACCACATGTTCTCCCTGCACTTCCTGGAAATGGAAGTTTCTCTCTCTCCTCCCACAAGGCATCATGGGAGTTATGGTCTCCAAGACTCGATTGCAGTGCTCAGGATCTTCCCAACTGGAATGCTCCCAATTAAGTTCTGTGGCCCCTCTAGTAAAAGGTGATTACACAGAAGACACCAGAAGTGAATGTCCACAATTTTAGAGTACAATTTAGGGCCTATACAATTCCTTTCCAGTAGGACGAGTGGAATGTTAAGGCTCTGGCACCCTGTATGAGTAAAGATAAATTTGCCAATCTTCATCTAAGGATATGATACTTTCTCTTTCCTGACCCAAGTCGCATGACAGGGTTACACCCTATCACGGGGCAGGTGTTAGCAGCCACATTCTGATAGCAATTGTTACATAATTTTCTTTGTGTTATCTTTGTACATACTTGTGTTCAGACAAAAGCTCTCCTCCTAACCATCTGATTTTCTCATTTGACCCTGTAATAATGAAGTCATAACACTCAATTTGTGGCATCAAAGTAATTTCCAGTGCAACAGACTATCATATCCTCCCAAATGCAGAATTATATTATTTGCTTTCAATATTACTTTAGTATCATTTTCAGAACCCTATATTTATGTATTGTACACTTAATGTGTGATGTGATGCTGATTAATTTTCATGGCTCAATTTCAATAATGATGTCTCAACATTTATTTGATTTATTAATAGTTTTTAATCCAGTTACACTGCTTTTAGCAAGCAAGTAGGTCCATGTTGTAAAGTTTTAAGACTCAGTCTTGAAACACTGTCTTTCTGGCCAATAAACCAAGATGTTGACAAGATCTGTAGTGAATATTCAAATAAATGTGATTACTTCATTTTATGTCAACTGAGGAGGTGAAAAGTGCAGCTCAACTGGCTTGGTAAGATTGGAAGGAGGGGCTGGGAAAATACAAGCGACAACAAAGAGATAGTTGGTTAAGATTTAGTAGCTTTCTTCAGCAGGGGTGTTGGGAAGTCAGTGTTACAAAGTTCAATAGGGTCAAACAAAGTGCAGAAACTTTCTTATATGCATTCAGAAGAGAGCTGTAATGAAGACATAAAAAATTCAAATGATAGAAACGGTAGATAGCTAGAATGGTAGCTGAAGTGCTACTTTTATCCAGTCTGAGTAGGCTGGAGCTAACCCTAACTGCATATTGTTTCTTTATACCCCAGATGAAGAAAAGTTCAATGGTCTTTCATGACCTATAATACAACTGTGATAAGACATACTCTTCAAAGAAAGCATTGCAGGCCTTCAGAACAGCTATAGCGTTTATGGATCAAACAGTATTTAATTTAGAAAGATACAATTCCGACATACTAATTTAAAAGCCTATTTCTGCCAGCAAGTTAATTAATGAAATCCACATTTTTAAAAGGAAGATTTACACAACGTGTTAAAGGTTATTCACGTAGCTACATGACACACTTGGTGTTTGGTATAGCAAGTATAAGATACATGTTATCAAAGATAACTCAATGTAACGGGAAAAAGTAGGCCATTATTTAGGGGTGGCTTTTTTGTACAATGATGCAGAGTGTTACCTGAACTAATCTAATGATATTGTAGACGTGAAGTAAGGGTTCACATTTTTCTTGTTTACACCGATGGAGCCTTTGTTTCAAGTGAAGTTCAGAACATAAGTCTATTTAGCCTGACCTTTGCTTATACTTCCAGAAATGACCTTGGAAGTGATATATGCCTTATCTATAATAGATATACAGTAAGATCCACTTTCATACCCTGAGGATTTGGTTTTAGGCGAATGGGATCATGGATCTGGAAGATTTTGTCATTCTCTTTACTGGTTCATTTTTGGATCATAATCTTGTTTCAGTAATTTGAAGAACTATATTCTGTGACTCTTTCATTATGACCTATTGAGTCTGTTTAAGTAGAGCACCTGTAGGTTTATAGTATTGTTAAATATGTGGAACATGTATTACTATACATTTACTATTAATTGTGGCTGGGATTTTCAAAGGATTTTAAGGGAGTTAGACACCCAACTCCCATTTTTGCCTTTGGAAATCAACCCCAGGGTAAAGAGAGACAGAGTTAAAGTAGCATAAACACATTCTACCTGTGTTGGTCTTGATCCTGTTCCCAATTAATTTCCTGTTGATCTCAGTGGGAGAAAGAAACATGTTAGTGGTCTGCTAGGTAAACCATTATGTATGTAATGAGAAAATGATGATTAGAGAAAATACTGCAAGCAGTTAAATATGTTGAAATTTATAATGACTGATGATGCAGTTCTTTTGCTTAAGAGCTGCTGTAATTTTGCAGAATGAGAAACTAAATGTAAATGAAGCATCGGGTTTCTTGAGCTTAGACCATGCCTTAATGAATAAAAGACATTTTAGGAACAGGAACAATAACTGGCCTTTATCTTTGTTATAAATCCACTTATATTGTGAGTAGTTGATATAAGGCTCTGAGAGAGATGCATCCATGGGGATTCCCTCATGGATATCCCGCACACATTGTCCTATCAGAAGGCTGTGGAATAGAATATGGGAATCCTCTGAAAAAGCTGGTGTTTCTCTGCACTGGCTTGCATTCCTAGGACCCCTCTGCCTGAGCTCCTGGAAATGATTCTTCCAGGCCCCAGTAGCTCCTAGGACTGGTGAGAGGAGAAAGGGAGGTGTGTGCTTTAGGGGTGACCATTTATAATATGATTGATATCAATACTGCAAAATTACAATAAATCCTACCAGATATGCCATGTAAGAGATCACTGGAAAATTTATGATTTGCTAAATATGATAAACTGATTTTGATGTGTGTATCACCTTTGTACGGTAAGTTATGAATATGTGTAACATATCTGTATTCCAAACTTGTGCTGTGCTACTGGGTGACACCCCCAACAGATTAGCATCAGCACTGTCCAGCCTGCTTGAGGCCCCATCAAGGGCGATCAGTTACAGCATGGTCCTGGAAGAGAAGACAGCGGCTATGCCTATGGTAGCAGGATATGTAGGGACATGCCTGTGGACAGGGATTCTAAGAGCTTTTCACTACCCATGTGCTATGAGCTTGTGTTTGAAATACAGGATGTATAAACCATGTGGCAGAGAATATAAAAGGCAGCTGCAACATCTCCATTTTGTCTTCATCCCTGCTTTTTACCTCTGGATTAATTTCCTTACAATTGAAGTTTTGAAACAAAGGATTGACAGACCCATCCAGGTACTGGATGTACTCCAGAGGAACTGTACAAGCCTAGAAACTCCCCAATACTGCTAGTAATCCATTATATATGGACTTTGAAGTCTTATATATGTATCTGATTACTTTGATCATTTAACATCTCTCATCTTGTTTGTTTCTTTTCTCTTATAATAAACCTTTCATTTTAAATACTAAAGGATTGGCTGTGAGCATGGTATTTTGGGTAAAATCCAAATTAGTATTGATCTGGTAATGTAGCTAACCCTTTGGGGATCAGGAGAACATTTTATATAGTGAGCAGAGTTTTAAATAACTTCTCACTTTACTGGACCTAGTTCCTAGTTCCTCACTGGAGCCAGAGACTGAAATGCTGTAAAGGGGGATGCATAACTTCTTGTTTTAGCTTCTTGATAACGAGTGTAGGGAATTAGAAGCACTGTTTGTGACTGGTTGGTGAATCTAACTTCAGTGTTAACTGCCAGATTTGGGGGAATCTGCTCTCCTTTTTGCATTTTTCCATTTACGGTGTGTGCTTTCAAATGGATAATTGTTCTTAGCCATGTCCACCACAAAACCAGTTGGTGGGATTTTAATCATATTTTCTGGGGAAAAAATTACTTCTGGATCCATGTCAGTCATGAAAAGATTTTTATCCCAAACAGAGATTTTAAAAAAATATATGATCAGGAGAAAATAGAGGGCTATAGATAATGGAAGTTGATGTGCATTGCTAGCTATAGTGGCTAATAGTGAACAACATAAAACTCTCAGCCTCTCCCCAATTAGAGAGTAGCTAGTTCTTGAGATGAATACAGTGTTATGTTGTTCTGCTTATGATTGAGGGACTCTTACAATTGTAGGAGATATACACGACACAGGAGTGTTCATAAACTATTGCTGAAGTAGGTATTAAGCAAAATATAGTCCATACTGAAGGTGGACATACCACCAAAACTACTTTTATTCTTAGTGATTTTTCTTCAGTTGTACAAGGTGGATTTAGAGAGGGGACAGTATTAAATGGATTAAAACAGGATTTGTGACAGGAAAGAAACTATAGACCAGAAGCCAGATAGCTGCCTGCAATTGAAGAATGATATATTACACTGGCAAAGAGTGTCACATTAAAGGAAGACTAGTATTTAGTTTACAAAAATCTTACAAACAGATTTAAAGATAATTGAAAACCATTTTCAGATGGTTGATTCCAGCTCCGAAAGGACAAGAGTATTATTGCATTGACGAAGGAGGGACAGAGCATTTACAGAGAAGCTGATTGGCAATTGCTTTACCCTTTGCTTTGCTTTTTCCCCTTAACTTTTAAAATTATTTTTTCCCTGGTGATTAGTTTCCCTAGCAAAATAACAGGTATGTCTGCTGTGATGAGCGCAACTGAAAAGATATCGTCGTTCTGCTGTCTATGTGAATCAAGTGCAAACGTGTGTAGGCGCGCACACATTTATAGTGTGAAGCAGATATCCTGACTGTAAATATAAATTTCTATTTTAATTGAAGACTGAAATTCACATTTTTATTTCTATTTACACTTGAGGAATCTGAGGTTTGCTTTTGCATTTTACCTATAAAATTCATATAAAAATTAGCTACCTCAAAGTCCTTGCCGTTTGATTTTTTAAAAAAGCATCTATTTCCCTCCACCACTCCTCTACCATGGTCCTCAAAGGATTTTTGTGATCCATTTATCTATCTAAACCTATCTGATCTATCATGGAGATGTATGAATCGCAAAGATTGAGTCTGGATTCACTTCCGATAAGTAACCAGAAATTTGACTTATCTGAACCAATTTATTGAATCTGAAAAATTGAGATATAAATCTCATGAGCACATGCCTGCAAGAAACTAACTTACAGAGGAGTGTATTTAAACAATAAACACAAACACAAACAAAAGAATTCACATTAAGTTATGCCCCCTCTGGATTTGCCTGTTCGTCCTGTTTTCTCTGTGTCTGTCTTTTAGGTTACAGGTCAGCAAGGTACTTAATAAGCACATGAGTAGGCCTGATGAAATCTACAGAACTAATCATGTACTTAAATTTGACATGTTTAAGTACATTGCTGAATTGGGGCCTCTGTCTGTAAGCTCTTTGGAGCAGGGAATATATTTATTTTTGTGTATGGTACGCTTTAGTACAGTGACAACTGTAAACAAATAATAGAGAAAAAGAACGTAAAGACAAATAACCAGTTTTCTCATGAGATTTTAGATCTTCCTGGCCTTGGCAGACATACTTGCATATTTTTTTCTATGTTTTGCACTTTTTTGTTCCCATCCAGGACAGGAACTAAAAGTGCAAAGCCATTTATACAAACATTTAGAATCTCAAAAAACAATTACGTGAATATAAATAAATACATAAATAATGAAAAAACAAGAACCTTGTGTACACAGTTTAATGTACACAGTTTAAATTTCAAGTATCAAATACTCTCACCAAAGTTCTTTCAAAGAATTTACAGACCAAGAATTGTGTGTGGACAGTGTTCAACAAGACAATATCAAATAACAAATATGACTGAGAAAATTGCTGTCCACTTGTGAACCATTTACCAAAAGAGAAAGACACAGAATATCTTTTATTGTTTGTGCATTATTTCTGAAGCTATTCTTACTATAAAACAAGCAAGAACTAGATAAAATTTTTGCTTTATAACCTGATAGCCTTATATTCATCAGTAATTTTAATTAAACAGTCATTTAGTGCTGATGGGTTGATTCACTTAAGATAGTCAAATCTTCCCCCCCATTTTCCTTTGCAGAAATAAGTTGTAATAAGAGCTTTGTTAAAATATACTTTAGACTTAATTACCACCATAACCTAGTTTACAAGATTGCATCTTTTAGTTCGTTCGTTTGTGTGCTTTGCCATAAACTCTTGTGAAGATCTAATTCAAGGATTTTTGTAGCTCAATCATCTAAACATTTGCCTGTTGAACAACCAAACTCTTTCACTTTTGCATTTGAAATACCAAAAGATCATTCACTGTTCTAGCCATTGGAC
The DNA here is from genome assembly GCA_007922155.1 of Mesoclemmys tuberculata. Classification (NCBI taxonomy): domain Eukaryota; kingdom Metazoa; phylum Chordata; order Testudines; family Chelidae; genus Mesoclemmys; species Mesoclemmys tuberculata. Next base: position 15,450,783 of record ML675649.1, read on the forward strand.
AGAATCATGGAAAAGAAGAGCCTGATGGATTTTTAAGTCTTATTAATGTACAAATCAAGTATTTTTAAAGTATAGTCTTATTTTCTCAATTTTCAAACAAAACAAGATGAATACTGATTTTTTCACGGTTTTGAGCTGGACAGTTTTTGTTGATTTGAAAATGTCAGACTATTTTTTTACTCAGCATACTTGCACACTATTGTAAAGACTGAGAACATTAAGGGTTAATCACCTCCAGTATATAACTGACAGTGGTAATATTCTCAACAGTCCAAAGCAGGGGGGAAGTTGCTTGTTGTTATAAAAGCAGTGAGTTTCTGATCTTAGTAAAATAAACCAGGACTTCGTTTCTTTGATGTAATTATTCTCTGGAGAGAGAATGGGAAAGACGGAGGCAATTATGAATGACCTTCCATCATTGAATTGTTCAGAACTTCTGGATCTGTGGCTGATATTTTCATAACTTCACTTAAGTGCAGCTTTTTTTTGTGGTATCCTTGCCACCACAGAGAAAAAGAGGCCAAATTCTACTGTCATTTAGTGCCTGATCCAGATCCCATAGAAGTTAATGGGAATCTTCCCTGTTGGATCAGGCTGTAACTGAACATTCATGGCACTCTAATGAAATGTTGTATTGGGGATTGCATGGGGTAGAGTGGAAAAGTTTCCAGGGAGTCTGAAGTTACAGTACACCTTATCTAGAGGCCATATATGTCCCTGAGTGCATCAGGTTGGATGAGCATAGGAGCAGCTCTCTTCTAATGCCTCTTCGGGTGCAAATCACCACAAAGAGAATGGCAAGGAGGTGAGGATTATGCACACTGCTGTGACAGACCTACACCTTCCCAAAAGAAGCTACATCCAGGGGACTCCCCCAGTGTGCAGTGTAAAGCTTGAGTTCAGTACAGAGCTCCAGGAAATATTGTTCTTCCTGAAGCATATGCCTGTCCCATAATTCCTACTGGGACAAGACTCCTCAGCACCACCCCTGATGCTGGTCATTGCCTTCCTTACACAATCTGACCCCTTGCATTTACTGGAATAGCAATGAGGAAAAAAAACTGGGAACCCTCTTTAGTAACCTTCAGCTAACCCCTTTTAAGCAGTGAGTTTGAAATCATTTTGTAGTCTGTTTCCCTTCCCTCCCCCCCAAAAAACTGTCCTTTTGAGTTGTCATCCAAAAAGCTCGTTTAACTTTTGTGTATGAAGTTGGCAATGAGTTACTATAAAGCAAATAAAACTGTCCTAGCAGCCTGAAAGTGGTGATACAGTGGATAGCATTCACGCCCTCATCTTTGTATTCCATTCCTTCAGGGATATCAGTAGGTAAACAGTGCTGAGAGTCTAATAGAGAAATGATTTTTTAAGCCTCCTCAGGTAACTGTGGGAAAGGTAATGAATTCTTCTTATTTCTGTTCTGGTGTTTCACTCTGATAATATTACCATGGCATTATGTTATCTAACCACTAGTGTCATGAAAATTCTGAGAACTGAGAGTCATCACTGAGAATGTTCTAGCCAAGATTTCTAAAGTGGCTAATTATTTTGGGGGTTCTTCTGTTTTGAGGCACCCCACATAAGCCACATTAAAGGAGACTGATTTTCAGAGGGTGCTTGCCCAGCACTTTCTGAAAATCAGGTCCCTGTAAGGTGTCTCAAGTTGGGTTCCCAAAATCATCATTCCCTTTTGAAAATTTCTGTCCTTGTGTATGTCTTTGTACTGAAAGTTTTAACAATCTTATGCACTCATTTCCCATCATTACATGTTTGTAATCTGATTATATTAGGATCAGGTACATTCATGTGAAATATGTTTACCTGGATGGCATAAATATGTAAGGATTTATCTCCAGCATATCAACAGAGAGGAAGGTTGCTATGTGATGAAAAATGCCATGCAAATTTTTTTCACAGCCTTCATGTTATGTGATGTGTTTAATGGTCTTATGCCTTTGGCAGATCTTAGAAAATTGTTTTCCTTTACAGAGGCCATCACCTTTCAGAAGATGTAAGGGAGTCATTCTGTTCCTCCATGTTGGTTTTTTCCCCCTATATATTTACTTAACAACTTCATTTTCTGAGTAGCTGTTGAAAGAACAGAAGTTTGTAAATTATACAACAGTAAACAGTGGATACGATCCATGGCTTTAAGCCCAGACACTGTCAATTTTTTTCCTACTTCCTGGCCAGTTCTTGACAATTATTATGGATTACAGAAGTGTTAACATTTCTGGATTTAAATATTTTGTTTCTTTGTTTCTGTTAAGCACACTCTAAATTCAACAATTGGCAAACTATTTTCAGGAAGCGTTGGAATTTTATTATTACACTTATGGAGCTGAACATCTCTGGTCTCAATAATTGAAAAATTAGAAAGTTTAAAAATAAAAAATATCTCCATTTTCATTTTGTATCTTTGAACATGCACTCTTGCTATTTGTTCTCTTTTTGCATTAGGAATAAATGTTTTTTGTTTTAATAATAACCATTCTTTGCATTTCTGTACCATCATCTATGCAAGGATCTAACAAAATGAATACTTGTTTCATAACACCTTTGTGAAGTAAATTCTCTCTCTCTCCATTTTCCAGATGGGAAAACAAGAGACACAGAAATTGTTTCCTGTTTAATCATGAAGGAGCTTTAGTAGAAGTTGGGAATAAAATCCACTGATTTCCATTCCTGTGATTAACCACAAGGTTATCCTTCCTCTTCTTCCTACTTGCTACATCCAAAGCTTTTTACATTTGGGGTGGGGGAAACCAGAGGACGAGATGGTGACATTAGTACCTCTATGGAAGCACACACTTGAGTGCAACTTTGTGCTCTTTCACAGGATGTAGTTTCAGATGGTGTAGCACAAACCACCCACAGCATACCTGTCCAGCTCCATTGGTCATGTAATCCACACTTGTCCCATTCCCCTGGGGAGTCTAGCATTACTGTGGCTCCCAGACAATTCTGATCCTTGAACATTGGATACTCAAGGACCAGGATTGTGCCTGGCTCTTGCACAAGGGAGTAATGGTCCTTATGTTCTCTGTCTCATCCCCACTTGTGCACCCATGCAGTCTAGTTGAAGTGTGTGGCCATCAGAGACATATTTTCAAAGCAGTCATACATTTAATAGTGAACTCATCCCTGTATCAAGTTACACTGAACACAAGTCACAAATATGGAAACATGTATCTTACCATGCCCCCATGCTATAGCTGTGTTCTAAAAGATCTGGGATGAGCACAAACTGGTTTCCCTATATTATATAAATGAAAGACTAAAGATGTTGAGGAATGAAAGCATTTGCTTCCAACTCTGTCCAATAGCTCAAACTGAAGTAATCAATATATGTATCCTTAAATAGTCATTTATGAGAATTAGTGGTTTTGCTTTCTGTTTGGATAAACACTTTATTCATCTAAGATGAAGGATTTCTCAGCTTTCCATTTGGTTTATATGCATATAATTTTAAAACTCCATTAATGAGCTTGTTGTTTAGGATCTTTTGAACTGTAGCCTTTGTATACATATACTGATATTTCTTCATTGCATAATGATAAAACCATTCATCATTTGCTTGACAAATATTCGCACTTTCCTGAGGCAAAGCTGGGAAATTTACTTGCATTAACTGACATAACTAAATGTAATGTCCTTCTGCGAAATATTTCTGATGCACTAAATGCATCCCTCAACTCTAGCTCTTATTAATTATATAATGATCCTCTCCAACAGATGATTGAAAGAGAAAAGAGCATTAGAAATGGATAAAGTAAGAAATGATCATCTTAACATGCATGGAAGAGCCACATGTATTATCTGTGATAAAAAGATTGTTATGTCCTTTAAATATATATTCTGTTCTATTCAGTGAAATAGTATATGGCTTTGATTTGTAATTATTATCTTTAAACACCATGTTAAATTTAGATCACATATAAAGTTATTGCCATCAGATAAGATCCTTATTTATTTAGTCATCAAACACTTATACAAATGCTGAACTTGAAGGCTGTGCCCAAGACCATCCTTATTTAACAAAGCATTTAAGCACATGATTTCACTGGAACTTAAGCAAGTGTTTTGCTGAATCAGAGCCTTCAAGAACTTCTATTCTATCCTTCATTCATGCTAGTGAAATTGTCTGTCACCTCTCAGATATTCTTGATGGACCTGATTGTGCACTGAAGCCAATAGGAATTGTGTACCTGTGCCTGAGTGCACAAATTGGCCCTATCTGTTTTATTTTAGACTCCTGATAAGCAAACATGGAATATTCTTCATGCACATAAGGCTAGTCTCGGGTGATCTCTTGCATCTCTTGCATCTCTTGCATCAAGAACTCTTAATGTAGCTCTAGTGGATTCATGAAGTCATTACCACTGACACAACTCCCCTCCAGACTGCTGAGTTTCCTTCCAGTAGACCTCATGTCCTGTCCCTAATACTGTATTATGTGCTGCATTGGCCTGACAATGCTAGCTCTGAGACTCTCACTGTCTCACAAATTGTTCATTATATGATAGCTCATGGCCCTGCACCTCTTCCCCATAGCAATGCTACTCAGTTGGGGCTCAATCCTAAAAGCTTTTACTTCCATGAGTAATCTACTCCTTACTTTTGTAAACTTCAAGCAAAACTAATCGGACTACTCATGTGAGCAAACTGAGCACCTGATTGTGATAGTGGGCTATGGAAATTACATTAACACAAATAACAATGAACTAAGAACTAATTGCATTAACGGTTTATGGGGAATGGTGATGGGGAGGAAGGATGGTTCTGTGGTTAAGGCAAAGCAGTAGCGACTGATTGAGGAGTTCCTGATTAAGAACATCCTGTTTGACTTTGAGGAAATCATATAAACTCTCTGTGCCTTGATTTCCTCACCTGTGAAATAGAGATGGTAATATACATGTACTTCACTGAAGAGTTGTGTAATCCATTAAATTCACCTTATAAACTGATATTTTTCTAATTAATGAGTACTGTAAGCGATGATAACCACCTGAAATAATTGCCTAATAAGAATACTCTTCATCAGTTTTGAAGGGAAAAATATTTCTCACAGTAATTACAATGACAGATGACAGTGACCTGACTTCACAATTAGTTAATGAGATCATATATTTATTATCTTCATTTTCACTTACTTATTATTTTGTAAACAGACTGTAGATGTCAGTGCAGAAGAAAAATGAATGGCTTTTGGCCTATTTTCAAGCTTACACCTAAAACCTTGCAGGTCTAGAAGCATTCAAGCTTCGTATAAAACATGCTTGGTCATGTATTTATTTCATGATAAGGAGATAGTATAATGCAGTTTAAATCATTTTTAGAATTCCTTTTAGTTAATCAGATTTTTTTCTGGATGCTTGCAGATGAGTGTTTCAGGGGAATTGCTTTTTGTACCCTCTATTATGAAAGTCAGCAGAAAAATATTATTCTTGGCTACTGTCCTGATTAACCCAGACATTTTAATGGCTGTTATGATAGGTCATATGATGGATAGTCACCTGTTCCCTGTGATCAACTAAAACTTGGCCACTAGGGTTGAACTTTAGTTGCTAGATGCCATAATTTCCCATCTTTTGCTTGATTAATGTTTCCTTTTCTGATATAAAGGGGAAGTGTCTGGAGGTTTCCTTCTCTGTACAGCAAATAGCCTGGATTAGTGGGAAGGTGTTTTTTTTTTAATGGAGAGAAACTTATTGTGAAAAACATAACATGCACATTCAGTGTAAGTCATTAAACCACTTCTTGATTTGACAGGAAACAAGAATTATGCAATTAATTTGTTCAGAATGGTCCTAAAATGTGCCCTCAGCTTTTCATATAAATTAAAATGAAAATCTCCCTGGTTTAATTTCCACTTGTCTCAGTGAGTTTCTGGTTTTCCTTTACAAACAAATGTACCTCCTGGGACACACACAGTGGTCACTACTATAAAGTCAGCATTTACTCTCAGTGGAATCCAAGATTTTGTAGCTTTCTATAGTGCTTTTGAATCATTATGTGGAATTTAATTGAGAATTTTGTAGGATGGTCAAAAAAACTATAGAGAGGATATTGTACTCTACTAAATTCAGTAGGGCTTAAGAGTAATTTCTCTACAACTCTTTTAAATTTCTCTATATCCTCTTATTGATTTCATCCCTATTAAATTCCATAGGACTTTCCATTTTTTAATGGATAACATTAATGCCCTCTGCCAGATATGATGACAGCCAAATACATGGCATAAGCTCAATTCCTTTATGGTAAGATAGCTAATAAATACTGTTTGGCACAAAGGCATCTTGCATTGCAAACCACTGGCTCAGATCCATGCCCTTATGCACTGTCCCACTGACATCAGTGGGGTTTCACATGGGTGTAGGGATCTAAGGTAGTATATATTGTTAAAGAATCACTTCCAATATGTAATTACATTTTCTCCAGCCTTCTGATTATGTTAAAGAAACAATTAGAATTTACTTTCTTTCCTTTTTGCTGTAGTATTTTTTCCCCTAATACTTGGAAGTCCTGATCCTCCTGCTAAAGTTGATGGCAAAACTCCAATTGATTGTCTGTCTGTCACTTTATATACAAAGAACCCATTCAGGGCTTTGGATATTGTTAAAAAAATTAAAAACATAATTTGGTAGACCAAAGGACCACAAATAAATATTCCAAACCCCTTACAACTGTCTATTTCCCCAGTGTATGAAAATTTCAGAAAAAAGATATTCTACTTGATAGCCCAACTCCCCTATCTATCTAGCTACGTGTCTATACAGAGGCCTAATATTCAAATGTGTGTGCCTAAAGTCAAGCACTAACATAAGTGACTCATAGACTTTAAGGTCAGAAGGGACCATTATGATAATGTAGTCTGATCTCTTGCACAACACAGAACACAGAACTTCACCCATCCACTCCTGTGATAGACCTATAACCTGTGACTGAGTTACTGAAGTCCTCAAATGGTTTAAAGACTTCAAGGTATGGAGAATCCACCAGAGCATCCACCAGCAAGTGACCAAGGCCCCATGCTGCAGAGGAAGGTGAAAAACCTTCCGGGCCTCTGCCAGTCTGCCCTGAGGGAAAATTCCTTCCCGACGCGAAATATGGCGATCAGCTAAACCCTGAGCATATGGGCAAGACTCACCTGCCAGACACTCAAAAGTAACTCAGAACCTACCCCGTCTAACATCCCATCACAGGCAGTTGGGCATATTTACTGCTAGCAGTCAAAGATCAGTTAATTGTCAAATTGGGCTGTCCCATCATACTATCCCCTCCATAAATTTATCAAGCTCAGTCTTGAAGCCAGGTAGGTGTTTTGCCCCCACTGCTCCCCTTGGAACGCTGTTCCAGCCCTTCACTCCTCTGAGGGTTAAAAACCTTCACCTCAGTTTCAGGGGTACTGATTAGTCACAACACCTATTAAAGTCAACATATAAGCACCTCTATAAATAAGGCTGCTTTTAATTAGGTGCTTGGGTCAAAGCCCACTACGAAGACTTCCAGTGGGCTTTGGATCAAGCTCTAGGTACCCAAGAGCCAGTTTCAGATATCCTTACTCACAGTCACTAATAATGAAACACAATATAACTCAAAATATGGATTAAGGCACCCAAGTTTAAATATTTTAGCCATGGGTATTGAGTCCAAGTTTGAGATGGAATTAAAATTCAGAGATGAATGTGTTGAGTTATTAAAATAAAAAAGCCTTGTAACGTGAGAGTTGTAACAAGAACAAAGAGTCCATAAAAAGTGACAAGGTGAAACACTCATGAGATAAGGAATGAATCCTCCTGTGTACTTATTGCTATGTGATTATATGATGACTGAAAGGATGACCTTTTTATAAGGTGTGGCAAGAAAGTATGAAACTAAACCCTAATCCACTGTTACATAGATAATAATTTCCTCCTGACAGTGGCAGAATCATCCTTTTGTTGTTCAGTAGGTTATGATAGTCTGTGTCTTACATTTGTAAATTCTGTTTAATTTATTCCTAAGTCTTTAGTTCACTATGAACTGGTGTTCACTATGCAAGGTCTTTTCAATAGCTTTAGAAAAGTTGCTAGTGTCTTGTACCTTTCTAAGGGCCTTCATTTTTACTCCTATTTGCATTGCAGAGCCAATGCAAGGAACTCGATTTTATTTTGCCTCTGGCACCATTTGTGGCTATATTAGCTAAATTCTCATTGCACACATTTTGAGCTTGGTTTTCAGATCCCAGGTTAAGTTTTCAGTGCTAAAGGTAAGAAAACTCATCTTTAAAGTTGACAAATGACCAAATTTAATGTGGCATATCCCAGAGAAAGAATACAAATGGAGCCCCACAAAGCGACTTTTGCAGAATTCCTTGTATGAGCATAACTACACTTTAAGGGCCTGATCTTGCAAGGTTGTGAATACCTTCAGCACCATTGACTCCCACCTCACTGGATCAGGCTTCAATTTTCAGTCACTACTCATTGGCTGAATGCAGTAGGACTTGCAGGTGTGTTTCAGGATCAGGTGCTTGGTAACATGGCAGGTGGGAGGGAGAAGGCAATCAGTTCATTGTGTAAGGTGTGTCAGTTGGTCCAAGGAGAGGCAGTTCTGAGAAACAATTGTGATTTATTGGCATTGACGACTGGTTGTTTAGGAACAAGGATAAGTGGAATCCAGTGATTCATCTGACTGGTATGAAGCTGTCTATTCATTTCGTTGTGTTTTCTGTGCCACTCAACCACCTGGTGTTGCAAGGGATAGTCGAGAGCTATGTTCCAGTGTCCCTGAGTTATCTTCCATCCTTTCTTCTGAGATCTTGTGACAGTTCATGTTACCATGAGTCATTGTTTCTTTAAGGCAAAAATGGCTCATAGTTGGCAGGGACTTGCAGTGGGATATCTAACTGGCATTGTGTTATCTATGGCCAACAATGCCATTAATGCATGCCGCCACTCAGACATCATCAAGTGGAAATATAATTCTGGATTTAGGGCATTGAGTCTGAATGGTATGTTTCTCTTTTGTGTCAAATCAGGTTTTAATCATAGTACCTTCAAGCAGTGTCTCATCTGATTGTGTCTGTATTAAAAGGTTTTGGTTTCAGCCTAATTCACAAGCATAATCACGAAACTGGGAGAGTGGAAAATGAAGGACTGTTCCCCGAAAATGAATTGCGTTCTGAGATCACACAAATGTCACAGCCTTTCTTTCCTCTTTTCCAAATCTACCATGAACATCTCTGCTGTCATCTTCTGTCTTTGGGGTTACAACGTGGTCCTAAAATAAAAAACGCCTCAAAGGTAGGTTATTGTGTCTTTTCATAGTCCTGGACCATGTGTGTTCTTAGTCTGAGGGTACTGAGGTCCAGAAGGCATTAGAGCTACCCTCCTTTTCTTTATGACGCGATGGGCAGGGTTCCTGACACTTTTATTTGTTGTGACATGGTGTCATACTGTGGAAAAGATCGAGAACCATTGTCATAGATTATGAGGTCTCTGGGTCAGGGCCTGCCTTTTTTGTTTTCTTCTATGTTAGGAGTGCATGTGTCAAGCTTCTTTCTCATTTCCTCCATAGCAGGTGGTCACTATGGTTATTATTCTACTATGATTTACTACATAAATTGGGACTTTTGGGGCTACATCCGTTGATCATATTTTATTTATAACATATCCATAGTCATCTCCTCTTCATTCTCTTTGGGAGATATTTTTTCTCTAGTAAAGGAACTGATAATTGGAAGCTATGACACTCAAGGGGCCATTGACATAGCGGAGCTATGCTAATTTACATCAGCTAAGGATCTGGCCCAAAGTGAATTCTAGAATCTCATGGATGTGACTGGGGAAAGTTTCTCATTTCTTAATATTTTCTGGGTTGTTTATGGACCTTCCTACACCTGAGACTAGAATAATTTCAGTTTTATACCTTCTTTTTTGACATGTATCCCAAAATGGGAAGTATACCTTAATTTTAGAGCGATAACACTCATCCTAGCACTTTTATTTTTTTCACCATCTCATTTGAAATTCAGGTCCACATCTTTTAATCTGTGGTGTTTACCTAAAGAGTGGACTTCCCCAAATGTATGCTGCCAAAAGAGAAGCATCTGGCTTTTGATGCATTTTTTTCATGTACCCTTGCTTAGTACCACAATAACCCTTATAATAAACCTTGATTAAGGCTTTGTTAGCCTTCATAATAGAGTATTTTTCTTTTAAAAGAATTAAAAGCAAGAAAACATGACGAGCTTTTTTTTTATGGGTAATGCGATATTTATTTTCAGCAGAAGCTTGGGGATTTTTGATAAAGCTCTCAGGCAATTGTTCTGGTGGATTTAGAGGTTTTCTTGGTCTCTTATAGTTCTGCTATAGAGGTATAACTTCCTTGTTCTTCTGTAATTTTCCTTTGACTTGTCTTTGATACTAGCAGACTTGTCCATTCTTATCTGTTCGTATAGTTTTATGCAAATTTCTCTCACATCCGTATACAAGTCCTTTCATGTTTAGAAGTTTCTTCCTCATGCCCACTTGCATTATTTCTAATACATGCATAATAACCTGGTAGCCAACCATACATTTGGTACAAAGGTCTTGTGAACAGTCACTTTTCTCTGTGAATCAGAAATTCCTGTCCCAACTCTGTTATTACTTTATATTTATTTGTTAATTGGCTTTTCTACGGTGGTCACCATTGCAGAATCTCACCTCACATATATTAACGAATTTATCTTCCTAATATCCTTATAAAATGGTTAATATTATGATCCCCATTTTACAGATTGGGAACTGAGGTCTGGGGAGATATAAAATGACTTGCTCAAGATCACTTGTGAATTCTGTGGCAGAGTCAGGAATAGACCCCGGCTTGCCTGAACCCCAATTCTGTGATTTAACCACTATACAAACCTCCTCCTTTCAGTCAAGTCACACACAATGAGTGGTTTGGTGGAATTATGTTGCCAGTTGTATATCTGGATTTAAACAGGCATTACATTTGCACTGGCTTGTGCAGATGGGGGTGAAACCTTTCTTACCTCATGTGAGGCAAAGAAAGGGCAGTTCCACTGTTCACCAGAATTCCTGCATCACATATAGGAAATCTGCAATCCCTTTGTGTCACACTGAGCACAGCTATGTGGGCTCTCTTTGGCCCAAACCAGAGGGGGATTTAGGGATGGAGACAATAGATCTATAACTATGTGGAGCCATTAAAATTATCTCCTCACCCCTTAATGAGGTGGCACTCCTGGGGCTGCAATAGTTCCTGTAGAGAAGCTCTACTTGTCTCTGCTTTCTGGTGAAGGGGAGTCATTCCCCCACAGGCCTGAGGAGAGTGTCCCTGTGTAAAACAGGTGCTGAGCAGAGGAACTGGTCTTTTGAAATATCTTAGTTGAAGTTCTGTGCAATGTTTTTACAAAGGGAGGTTTCCCTTTGATTCCATATAGGATTCTTCAAATATAATTAAGTGATGAACTCTGAGGCTATCAAACCACCCACCATTTTGTTTAATATTGAATTGCATTAACAAATTCACATGACATGAAAGGCCATCTTAAAAATCCTAGCTTCTTGTTTGCAAAATTACCAAGTAAACTATGGATACACATAAGGGAATAGTTCATCAGGGTATGCCTTTGGGTTACTTTAGTGAATGTTTGTGTTAACCTCAATTCTACAAAATCTATATACTCATTGTACTAGGCAAATAACAGGGAAAACTCTGGGTAAAACTAGTTTTGTTTAATATTAAAAATATAATTAATTTAATCATTTGATTCTATTAGTAATGGGACTATGTGAAATATGCATAATGTAGATATCTGTACTATATTAAATGAATGTTTCTTTCCACGTACATTTCAGAGAAATATACTTGTCATGTTTTGTTACTGTGGTTTTTGGTAGATAGTTTTGTAAACGTGATTCTGGCTAGATTATTACTATAGATGTCAAATGAAAAGCCATGGGGAATCCAAATTGGCTAAAAACACCACTAATGCTTAAATTACCCTAAGAAGGAAAAGGGATACACTATTTATTCAACTATTTTTGGTGTGCAATGGAAGGCAGTCTGTTTGTATGTTGGATACATTCCACATATCTTATTGCTATGAGCTGCTCATAAATACACTATATCAAGCCTCAAAGGGGGACTTCAGTTCTTGGGAAAACTATAAATATATCAGATGTAAAGCTTCAACCCACTCACCTTTGGTCTGGTTTCATAGATACACTTCCCCTTTTGTTAATTATCAAAGGTATTTGATTGCATATTTGTGCTTATTCTGTAATAGTTCTAAAGCTTCCTTCAAGCATTACTCATCATCAGTGTAGTCCTATGAAAATGAATGGACTTGAGTCTCCTTTCATTTACAGAGGTGTAAACCTGGAGTTATGCCACTGAAGTTGATTGAGTTGTTATGGGTTTGTTGCAAAAATTAGACGGTGAAATTATCTGGCCTTTTGTTAGGCAGAAGATTAGATTAAATGATTATAGTGGTCCCTCAGGTGTTAAAAACTGTGACTTCTTGACTTCCAATATTGTAATATAAGCATGAGTGAGATGAGAATGAGGCCTAGTGAGTCTAATTCTGATCTCAGTTACAATGGAGTGAATCCAGAGTAATTCCATTTAAAATAAAAGAGTCACTGTGAATTTATGCAGGTTTAATTGAGAGCGGAATTTGGCCCAATTAGATTGCTTTTTCAGAAACAACCACTCATACGCTTCAGGGTTGCAGGATTGGATCCTAACATTGTGCTTTCTCAGAGTCCAGTCTTTCATCCTATCTGATCTTGCAGGGAAATCATAATTGTTAGGATCTCCTGCCAGTAGTTACTCCTTTGCAAATATGGAGTGACTTTGTTTAAATCAATGGCAACTCTCAAGATTTACAGAATGTAACTGAGAATAGAGTCTAACAGTTTACTCCTTCAAGCTGATTAGAATACTCAATTTACATTAAAGTCTCTGGGAGTTGAGCTTATGCTAAAGAGGTCACAGAAGGGTTACAAAAGTGGGTCCTAAGTCAATAGGGGATTTGGGTCTGCAAGAACTGCAGAATTGGTTCCAGAGTCAGAGTTACAGAGAACTTCTGATTAGATATGTTATCCCTGTAACGTTATTGGTGCCTCTTCTCCAAAGGACAGAAAAAAATTGGGATAGCATAAAAGTACATTTTGGAAAAAATTGTCCATTTACTTGTTTGCCACTCTTGAATGCTGCAAAACCTATTTAATTGTGCTGTGATTAAATTTGTTTCTCATGAACATTCCTCTTGTGCTCTAGATGACTCTACACCCATAGATAAATCCCCAAATACTATCAACCATCTCCTCTGCCATTGCCACCAATACTACTTTGAAAAATCATGTGCCCCTGCTCTAGTGCATATTTCATGAACTTTCAAGTGGCTTCTAGTGTTACTTTTACTAGGAATAACTGAATACAAATAAAAGTTTGGTTAACAGAACAACTTTGTAGGGGTTGGATACAAAGTGACAGATACCAGGAAATTCAAAGTTAAGGTATAGACACTGACCTTAAACTGCCCTTTTGTACCTATGTATTACAGAGTTCATGTATCAGTGCATGATGTTTGTAGTGTTACAAAGCAACTTAAAAAATGAGTTTATTATGTTCCAATAAAAGAGTTTATTATGGTTTGTATTGTAGGAGTGAGTAGGAATACCAGTCATGGAGTAGGACCCTGTTTTCCTAGGCACCATACAAATTTGGAACAAAAAGATGGTCCATGCCCCAGAGAAATTATAATCGACATTTGAATCCTAAGACTGAATGTCCTTGGTTTGTGTCACAGTTTGATTTTTATTCAAATGCAGTTTTTCTTTTTAGTATGAAAGTATCCATGTTCATATTTGATGACAATAAAATAGCGAACTTAATGGATTGCATTAAACACCCTTCTTGTGTAGCCTTTGTGAATTTAAATACAAAGACATTGAAACATTCCACCTGATCTTATTTTTAAGCAAGCACATTTTCTTCGGTTATGCATTTTAAAAATGTAAGTAAAATAAATGTGTTTAAGAGTATTTCTGCCTTTAGGGAGCTAGCAAATAAAATTATATGATGTAACTTAATAATCCCCCCCTTCAAATAAAATAAAACAAATAGAAAATAGATTCCAGTTTCCTAAATGGATTTTCTTCTTTTAATTGTTTTGTTCAATTACTATTTTCTTTCTTCTAAGGCTAGGCAGTGATATTTTTCTTTCTCAGGGCAAAGAGTAGTGTAATATGTATATATGGAATTTTCGACTTCTTTTTAAGATACAGAAGGCTTTCCTGGTAGGAAGAATGGGTTGGTGTATGCAAGTAGCCATACCTTCCAGCGGTACTTCCTAAACTTTTCCATACCATGCCATCATGTTACAACATGGAATAGTTTAAGGACCTCCAGTCATAAGTTTTCAGACTCCATATAGCTACACAGAGAGGTGATTCATGACCCCCGAAACATGTTCACAACCCCTTGGAGGTCATGATTCTCAGGTTTAGAACTTAAGTGACTTAAAGTATTTGGATAAAAGCTTTGGTTAATAGACAAAACTCAAAATTTATGTACAACTGGTGCCTGCACATAGTCATCAAATATCTACTGGAAAACTGCATGAGGAATTAAGCAATTGTCTTGGCCTCAGTTAACTTTTCAAGGTTTGGTGTTTCCACTAAAGCTGGCCTTACAGGCTTGATTTCAAAGTGGCATCAGATGTTCAGGACTGATAAAAAAGCAGTTTAACAGGGTTCATAGTGTTTTATACACTGTTTGAATGAAAAAACAACAATGATCCTACCTACATTAAACTAGTTAAGTTACAAAAAGAAAAAAGGAAAAACCTCCTCAGTTATCTATGTTCACACTATTGTTTTCATTTTTTATTATCTTGCTTGTTACATGCCAATGCAAAACTGTAGATAGTCAATAAGGATTTTAATTGCAAAGATTTCCTGTGACGTGAGTCTTAATGAATGTCAAAGCAATAACACAAAAGACATTACTTGTTTAATGATTGATAGAACAAGAAAAGCACGAGGTCTTTTGCAGGATAAATGACTACTGTTCTGTGTTCCTTTACATTAGCAGTATCAACACTTAGATCACATGAGAGGAGATAATGGTTCTAGAGATAAAATGCAGAATCACAATCTGTTATACAATAACAGCCACGGTAATGCTAATTAATGTGAGTTTCTTTGGACATTTTCATACTTGTCAATGCTGGGCCATGGGGACAAACACTTTGCTATCGATTTAAATGGGGGCTGGATAGGGTTCTTTGTTTGCCCTAATCTTTTATCCTTTGGCATTAGCTCTACTTCAGAGATATTGGACATTAAAGCTTTTACTAGACAGTTATTCCAACCGGGCATGTGTGTTCAAATTTTGAACATAGCAATGATAATATCCCTCAATGGCTCAGAACAGCATAATCAGTATTAAGCAGTTTTATACATACAGTGTAATGGTAACACTTTAAAATAAAATTTAGAAACACTTTAGGCTTGAGCCAGAAATGATCAATGCCACAACTCCCATGGAAGTGCTCAGCATTTTTCCTTTTATTGATAATTAATAAACCTTTAATAGCAATAGAAGGGACAGATTCTGGTCAGTTGTTCTTTTGGTGCACACGTGGGAGGGTGCTAACATGCCTGGCTAGCCAAAATCCATTGTCTCCTAGTGCCCCATGAACTGAAGCAGAGCAGTGAGAGAGGCAGGCCAAACCCCACCTCCCCACAGAATTGGGTAAGAAGTCCATGGAAAAGGTGTGTAGCTCTGGTTTTAGTTTATATGCTTTCTTATTCACTGGGTTTCATTGGACAAAATGAAATCAGTATCTTTTAACCAGCTCTGTACATTGCCTGAGGTTTCAAGTGACCCTGGAACTCTGCAATGTGAGCAGCTGTCTCAAAACTGTTGTTAACTATGCAGCAGTCCTTGTTGTGAAAATCATTTCATGGTTTGGCAAAATTTTGGGGAAGTTGGAAAAAATCTGTGTATGAAATGTGGTTATTTTATTACAGGTTTTGAACCCCCAAATTAACTGCACTATGTACGTGCCAGGTTTCGAAACACAGCACTAGTCATTAGATGTTGTCTTCATTTTGAACATTGTGTTGGTTTCCACTTTCCAGTGATCTGTGCGGGGCTCTTTGGGACAGGGACTGTCTTTTTCTTCTGTTTGTATAGTGATGAGCACAGAGTCAAGGTCCATGAGCATGGCTTCTAGATGTTACGGTAATACATATAATAATAATCGTAACGTGAACTGCTGCATTGTAGTTGTGCCAGTAGAGTTATGCTTCTGAATGAGCTTTTCCTTTAAAATTATATCTTAAGTTAAAAATTCCACCAAAAATTATCTTTTTGAGCTGGAGCTTCTCAGGCTTAGTCTTAGTCCACAGGATAAATATTGAAAGCGTTGTTTTTTTAAAAAAAGCATGTAGCTGTTATTGAGGTTCCTGGAAATGAAATGATCATGTTTTTCAACTATTAGGAAAATTGGTCAGGTGCTTTTTGCACTGGGCTAACTCGAAGTGGCTGTTTTGGAACGTGGTATGTACCGTACATAGCACTGCAGGGGTGGGTTGCAGCATTTGTCTGCTTTTAAGAAATTAAGTTTTGAAATAGTCAACCTATGGGCAATTGAATATTGCCTGTTAAGCTCATCTACATGTATCTGCTTATGGCTCCATGGCATGTAAGTTACAAACAGTCAGAGTCCCTTAGCTATTGAAAGAGTGGGTGAAAGTAGCTGTAAGTGAGACTGAGGCCCAGTCCACACTTACCTTTGTGATTTGGCAGCAGTCGACGGGAGACACGCAAGTGACGTAAATCACTTGCGTATCGCCCGTCGATTTTGCAGAGTCTCCTCGGCGCGCCATCCACACTACGCCACTTGCCAGGGTGGTCTTCCTGCGTCGCTTGTTGGATCGACTGAGCGGGTCTACACAGACCGCTCAGTCGATCCAGAGCAATCGATCCGACGGCAGCAAATTTGCCGCTGTCAGTGTGGATCCAGCCTAAGTTACACATCTCTAAATTTGATCCTCTGAGCATATAGGCGTTTGAGTCTACAGGAGGTAAAGCGTCTATTGACTTCATTGGGGTCAGAATGTTTCCCAGGGAGTCTGAGTTAGTGTAACTTTCAGTCCTGACTGTGTATATAAGCTACACCAATTAAGACACCAATTTAGACTCCCTTTAGATTTTCTTACACTTGCATAACTCTGTCCCAATCAATACTAGGGTAGGGAGAAGAATGGGTTGCCACTACATGGCAGTAGGAATGGTATCAAGGGAAGCTAATGCATTTGGGTACTAGAAGCAGAAGGGCAGAGGGTAGAGATAGGGTAAGGCCAACAGAGGAAGTCTTAGAGTGTTGGGGAGAGACTGGGCAGATGTCTGCCCAGTTGGGGTAGTAGTAGCCCATCACTGCTGATGACGATGATATTGTTGCAGTTCTCATCTATGGCTACACAGATGTTGATGGGATGAGATTTGTGAGACCAATTTGTGGGGGAAATTTTTTAAGTGAGAAAGCCGTTGCACAGGGACAGTCCCACTCTCTTGGCTGTGAAAGCCAGATTACAGTGGCACAAAGAATCATTATAGCAGGGGACTTCCTTAGCTGCAGTGAGTGACCAGGACATCTTTCAGTGCCTTGTCATGCTCTGTGTGCCCCACAGCATGCTGCTGAACCTCATTCCTAACTGTTGAATCACAAACTGATTTCCTCCACCCAGTCTGCCAGAACAGTCTGCACAAGCTGAAGAAAGGCAATTGACCCATCAGCTAGCCTCACCTGGTTAGCCCACTTGTCAAAGCAATTTCCCGGGTGTGGCCGCTGTCCCATGCAGGCAGCTACTTGCAGCCAAAGTTGAGAGCTGGGGTTAGGTGGGGTCCAAAGCGGATGAACTACTTCCTAAAGAGCAAGACATGTTCTGTCAACAGAGGTATTACCCTTCCCTAATACTCTTGATACATCCCAGTTGGGTGTATTGAAACAATTAAAAAATCCAGTTTCAATGGAACTGGCAAACTGGGACAGTTCTGGCAAACTGGCCCATCAGGTCAACTTAGTTTTGCATTTATTTCACAAATATTTTTATTGACAAAAAAAGAAAGGAGATGTATCTTGGATTTAAATGAGGTCCATTTAGTCAACTGATTTTGTTATGTGCAATTTACTTGAACAATTTACTAGTCATTTTAACTAAAGTACTTTCATGGC
This sequence comes from Mesoclemmys tuberculata, assembly GCA_007922155.1. NCBI lineage: Eukaryota > Metazoa > Chordata > Testudines > Chelidae > Mesoclemmys > Mesoclemmys tuberculata. The sequence continues at coordinate 15,469,024 of ML675649.1, forward strand.
CATTTTTCTTTCATGGTGTTGCCCCACAATGCACAAATAGCTAAAGTCAAATTTTAATCTTAGATGTGTGTTTTTCAACAAAAATCTGAAAAAAATGTCAATGAAAAGTAACATTTTTGAAAATACCTGTGTCTACTTGCAAAGTTATTTTCCATCAAAAAAGTTTGAAATTCTTTGACCATTTCTATTAGAAAATATAGCAAGAGACAACCCCATCCAAATATGGGGGGAAATACACACATCTCTAGCTAAACTAGATCTGGTATGCAATTCGCTTTGAATTTCAGATTTCCCCAAATCCTCAATATTGAAAGTGAACCCAGCAAATGTTGATATTCATTCCACAAACCTAATACTGTGGGCTAAGTTTTATTTCTTTATTTCATTCTCTTTGAAGCAAGTTGCCCATGTAATGTTTAAAATACATTTGTCAGTGTTTAAGAGAAACTAAAATTGAGTGCCATTTTGCTGGTACCTTTCACTTCTTATTTAAGGACCTGGACCCAGATTTAGAAAAGCACTTAAGCATGTGCTTAACATTAAATATGTGCTTAAATCCCATTGACTTTATTGAGATTTAAGCAGTATTTAAATGCTGTTGTGAATAGGGATGTTTTCCTTAGTCAGGACCCTAATCCTACAAGGCATCGGGCACCTGAAAATCCAGCTGACTTGTTGATGTCAGTGGGAAGTGCTGTTGCACAACAACTCAGAGGATCAAATCCCAGATTATCCAAAGACTTGCCTTTACCTAATGCAATCTTCATATTAGTATTGTGCAGTGAAAAAATTCTAGAAGACATGGATTAGGATAGGAAACCAGGAGCACGGAGAGTAGATTTTGTACAAAGTACCTGCTGAAGCAGTAACAGCAATTCTTGTTATGAGAACATGTTGACGCGTTAATGAAATGCACAAAGCAAAGAGGTTCATCCATATAAATGGGTAATTTAAATAATGAGGAAGGAGGAAGGATGTGGTTCAGTGTCAGTACTGATTAATTAGGACATAAAATAAATAACCTTCCTAACTGCATTGGCTGCTTCCACTATAACTTACTCTATTAGTGGGCAATGGAGTTAATGCAACTGACAGTATAATTACAGGTTAGTTAACTGGACCCATTATGGCATTTTGTTAATTTCAGGGGCTGTTGCTAGCTACTCCTGTATATTTTTCTATTGTAAAAAAAAGACAGCAAAGCCCCGATAAAAGTTATTTCTTAATCCTGCCATTTCACCACTTGTCTATCAGACTTTTTATGCTTCCTACATTGTGAAAATCAACCACGCTGATGCTAAAAACACTGAACAATTCTAGTGTCTGCTTGTTTAATGTCACAATTGATGTAATGGGGAAGCATTGTGCTGCTATGAGTAAGCACATTTATCTAACGCATGGCCACACAGTGAAATAATGAACAGATGTTAACAATAATTGTAACGTCCTAGGTATTTTGTAAGAAAGTTTTATCAAAATGTATTATTTATTAACTCGTTGAGTGTCACACACCCAACAGAGTATAGGCAGGCTTTGTGATATTCTCGGAATGCCAATTAAAAGAGCAGCAATATACTGGCACACAAAATAGACCTAAATAGCTATCCAGCTAATTATGTACAGTTTACAATTACAGCTGTACAGCTAATAGCTGCCACAGTGCGTGTCTTGGCTCACAATGTTACATGACCGTAGCAATAGAAAGTATACAAATACAAAATTAGAAGTCTGAATTCTAATAAATTATAACTGAAACTTCATATTAGCATGAGTTCTCAAATACGAGGTCAGATCCTCAACTGGTGTAAATTGGCATAGCTCCATTGAAGTAACGCTTATATATGCCATCAGAGATTTTTGGTGAATATTTTTTAATAAATTTTTTCATATAGAAAAAGTGAAAAAACTGTTTCTTGTACAGTAGGATCTCTTTGTAAATATAAGCAACTGAAAACAGGGTGTTATGTTGGGAAGTGCTGGGCAGCCCAGAGTATAAGTGCAAGCGCCACCTGTATTATATTATTAGGTAAACATTGGATTGTCTTGTGATTAGGGCAGGACTGGCAATAAGGACACCTTGGCTCTAGTGCTGCCACGGATCTCCTGTGTGGTCTTGAGAATGTTAAAACCTAACAGGGGCTCAGTCTCCCCACCTATAAAAGGGGGATAATACTTAAACGGCTCTTTTGGGACTAAATTGTTTAATCTTCCACAGCATTTTGAGATCTTGGATAGAAGTGACGCAAGAAATACAATAAATTATTATTAAGAAAGCAACAAAGTTTTATTCTTCAAAATAATGAGCCCTAATCCTTATTGCTGTTTCAATGAGAACGATGACATTACATTTTTAGTATTGTCACTCCTATTGTATGATACAGAAAGTCTCTTTGAATTAAAATATAAAATGAGGCCATCCATCATGTTAACAATTTAATTACCTCGGTATATATTTTTCAGCAAAAAAACCTATTTTGTTGTATATCTTATTACAGATTCATTGCCTCAGGACAGCAGGGGCTGTCGTAGGGTAGGTCTTGTGGTTAGAAATGCCAAGATGTGGAGTAGATAAGACATGTAGTCCTTGTGCCTTCTGTTGGGGCCTACTCCATTTCTATGTTTGCTTGAGGCCTTACCTGTTAGATTCCCTGTAATCTTTGTTGCGACAGTGAAATGGTGACTTATAAAAGCAATGAAGCGTGACAGGGATCGAATGAAGTAGAAATGTGATATTTTCTATCTTCTGTGGGCCCAGGAAACAGGACTCCTGCTCCTGAGTTGGGATTTGGCATTCACAATCACATTCATTAAAAGAAAGTTGTGAGATTTATTGTTTAGTGCTCACGGAAGAGACAAAGTAAACAATGCATAAGATTTATCCAATTGTTTAACCATCTGGTTTTTCAGTGATGGAAGATTAAGCCTTGAGGAAACTGGGAGATTATAACTGGAGTGGTGGTTGGGGAGGAGGATGAGATTTGGTTTATTTATCAAAGTTTTACTAGTGTCCTTCAGAGACTGAGACAAAATTCACAGCTGGACCTTTTTTTTTTTTTATGGCCAAATGAAATGTGTAGTGGTAAAAGCTACGGTAATGAGAAGGGTAATTAAATGACATATTTCAGAGCATAAAACAATCAACAGTTGGGGTGAAGAAGGAATTCCCACCACCATATCTGCATACAGCAGTGCACAATCTTGTCCTGAATCATCAAGTATGGGCTACAACTAGGTGCAGGATGCTAGGCTTAATTATATGTATATATCTGTACATACATTCAGGGCCAGATTTTTCAGAAGAGCTCGGCTCCCATTTAGGTAACCAAATGATGTGATCACACTCAGCAGCTACCACTGTTCTCATTCTAACATTGTACTCGTCAATGGGAGCTACTAGGTGCTGAACGCTTTTGAAAATCTGTCTGCTCCCTTTAGGTGCCTGGAGTGAGAGCTGAGCTCATTTAAATTCCATCCACTTATGCAGGTGCCTAAAATGGGTGCTGTTGTGGGATGTGTGTGCTCTAGAATAAGGTACGTCAATGAGCTCTTCAGAAGATCAAACCTTCAATGTAATGACCAAAAATCCTTAAGAAATAGTTAACTACAAAAAATTAAACTAAACTACCCCCCCCGCACCCATTATTTATGTAATTGTTTTACTCTTTTGCTTTTTGATGAGGTTTTGTACACTACCGTGCTTTGATACAACAATAATAATGATACCGAGCTCATGTATAGCACTTTTAATCCATCGGCTTCAAAGGGCTCTTACAAAGCATGTCAGTATCATTATCCCCATTTTACAGATGGTGAAACTGAGGCACAAAGAGATGAAAAATGCCTCACCTAAGGTCACCTAATAGGTCAGTGTCAAAGCAGGAAATAGAACCCTGAGTCCTAGTCCAGTGATCTCACCATTAGGCCACACAGCTTAACAGTCCAGCCTAATCAACCAATTGCATATACAGTACTTGAAACAGTGGATCAAACAAAAATTGCTATACTTCTCTAGTTTGTTTGCTATACTACTACATATTGGTCTTGCTATTTGATAAAGAAAAATAATGTGAAGGCCCCAAAAAAGGCAGAGAAGAAAATAAGTATTCAATTCAGGGGAAGAAAGCATTATCAAAAATATAATATTTTAAATAGGACATGATGAGCTCAATCACTGTTTACTGTCTACAGTGAAAAAATCAGGAGATAGATTGGTGCTTGCTGTCTATACATTAAGGGCCTTTCCTAAATTTGACTTCATCAAGAGTTTTGCCTGCTTGGGAACCGATCAAAGGCAACTGAAGTAAACAAAAAGACACCCATTGATCTCCATGGGCCTTGGATCAGGCCCAGAGGGGGTCCAGGATCAGGCCCTAAAATGTAGCATTATATGCCGTTCTTTATAAGAGCATCTGTACATTCTACAGAGAAAAATCTTCACTAAGAGTTGAAATTGCCATATCATAGGGAAAAAAGAGAGAAACCAACTGACTTTGTGACATTTTCCTATAAGAATGTTATGATACACAACCCTAATTTGATTTGTACATAATCCGAGTTTTCTGAGGCTGTTTAGATATTGACCCTAGAAAATATACATTTGTCAAACAGACCCTTAAATAGGACCGGAGTGCCACGATAGTCCATACAATGCTTAAAATCAGCCTGTGTTAGTTTCATACAGGGCCTTGGTTTTGAACATGCAGGACCAGAATGAGTGAGAAAAACCAGAAGCCTCGTACTGGACTTTCTGTCAGTGAGTCAGAGTCGTCCTGCTGACGTTGACTGTAAACTCTTTAATGCCAATATATCTCATGGGAATGTTAAGGCGGGCTTCTCTACATCAGCAATTCACTGTGGGAAAAAGCTGCTTAGATCAGGCATCTGGAAGCTTATAAAACTACCAGGAAAAGGGTTAACAGGCTACTGTTTATTCAGAAGTTTGATCCAGTTACACATTGCACGCGTCATTCAGAGACCTCTGGAGAAGTACACAGTTCTGGAAAATTTATGGAGACTGCAGTTCCATATTGCTCTGGAGGAAATTATTGCCACTAATAACCAGCTAATTTCTAATGCAGAATGTTTGGGCTTTGGACATCTAATGGGTCTATAAGACCCCTGGTGCTCCCCACCCCCCAAATATTATCATCCCAGGTGTATCGGAGTGAATTTTCCTATAAGGAATATTAGTGTTCTGAGTATAGGAATCCTTTGCTGTAAAAGTGTGAACCCAGAATAACACCACACATTCTTCTCTTGGATGCAAAGATTTCAAAAGCCAGTATTTTCATCAGCTATGCAAAAATTTCAATGTAAGATAAACAGGTACTATTGGATTAGATGACTTTCTGGGAATGTTGGATAAATGGCAGATTGCTGGAGATACTGTTTATCTTTCTAGGGACTTGTATGGCCCTGGTCACCATAGTATCTGAGTGTCTCACGATCATTAGTGCATCGAGCTGGTTGAAAAATTGTAGATGGAACAGTTTTCAGTAGAAAAACACAATTTTGTTATAATCAAATCTAAATGTTTGATGGCGATGTGCTGATTTTAACAAAACTTTCTACAAAAAAAAGTAAACAAATTGGTTTGATTTCCTCATTTTGTTTTGATAACATTGAAACATTGTTTTTTATTTTTATATTATTAAAATATTATTTAAAATATTGTATCATTATGTTTGGTACAGTCTATTGTATTTAACAATTTAATATTATATAAAAGTAAAACCAAATGAACTGACATTATAAAAATAAAATGTTTTTACTTTACTGAAATGACAGGCTTCAATGGTACTGAATTTTGAAAAATGGAATTTTTGTTCTATGCAAAATTTCAAAACTGGGCTTTTGGTTCTGATTTGGACTGAAATTTCTCCTTGAAATTTCCCATGGAATGAAAATTTTGGTTTCTGACCAGCTCTGTTAATGTGTTTTGTCCTCAACACTTCTATAAGGCAGAAAACTAATATCCCCATTTTATAGGTGGCATATTAAGGCACAAAATAGGTTGAGTGACTTGTCCAAAGTCATACAGAAAGTCTGTGATGGAGCTAGGAAATGAATCCATTTTTCCTAAATCTCAACTGAGTAGCCACTGGTACGTCCATTCTCTCTTCCACCTCATTTTCCAAGGTAATGCTATGAACGTGGTAAAAGCTTTTCCTGATTACAAAAGAATGCAAGTTGGGTGATTTGCTCACACACTGAAATTGTGTATGAATGATGCTAAAACAGTCCTTTCTGAGAGTCATGCACACTGTCAGGCTAAAGGTAGTTGGCTATTTTAAGCATTCTTTTCACACGATTCCAGACTACACAAGCTGTAGGAGACATTGGCTTTCCTATGAACCAGCTCTCCCTGGTTATAGCCACAAACTAGAACTCCATATAGCAACAAACGGAGAGACAGAAAACAGTTTCCAATCATTTTCAGCTTGGAAAGATAGAAAACTGAATCTGGCACATGGGAGTCTAGATGACACACTGATTCATATTTTTGAGATTTTTGAATGGGTAAGTCATGATATAAGCCCCTGAAATACTTGGCTATCTGTTGTGGTACAGGCTGTCAGAGCTCTGCCAGTCCATCTCAGGATGGAAATACTTCACTACAACATCAGGGACGAGAAAAATAGTATGTTTTCAAATTGGCTTTATGAATGTGGGCCCAATGCTAAGCTCAGCCACAGAGGCACATCTCCTGTTGAAATCAATCAAAGGTGCACCTGTGTAACTGAGAGTAAGAACTGAGCTGGTGGAGTCATGAAAAGGATGCGGAGTAACTTGTGTCCAGGATCCTTACTTCAAGTTCTTCCCCTCCAGTCCTGTATTTCATCAAGACAATGAGCTGCCACACTTCCATCTCTTGCAAACCTTTCCTCTGAGTTCCACCGAGTAGTGTTCACTCTGGGTAGTTCTCCATCTGTGCAAAGGACGATGCAGTAATTTGACAGTGGATGTGGGCTCCTGCTGGAAAATGAAGATAGGATTGTCTCTGAAATGCAATCAGCTCTCACTGGATTTAATGCATCAGGGTGATTCTTGATCATTCTCTACCAGGTTTATTCAGGTTGTCTGTCCAATGCATTATACTATGGACTTAATGTTTGACATGTAGATAGACATCTGTGGGTGAGAGACAGTTTTATCTAGTGGCCTGGACATGAGACCCAGAATTCTATTCCTGGCTCTACCACTGACCCACCATGTGACCTTGGGTAAGTCACTTCACTTCTCTATGCCTCTCTTTCCCCTTCCAGCCTTTTTCAGTTTAGATTGTAAGCTCTTTGCGGCATGGAGGGAGCATCACTTATGATGTCTTTGTACATTGCCTGATTCAGTCAGGCCCTGATTTCATTTAGGGTCTCTAGGCTCTACTGTAATACAAATAATAATAAAGGTCTAATTTGTATATATAGTTATTTCAGTTGCGCTTATAAATCAGGAATTTACACATACACATGGTCATTTATGAGCTGGACCAATCATTTTCATGCACATGTGCTTGTTTTGAATGCATGAATACTAACATTTTGTATGCAATTTAGGAGTGCAGCTGCACACACACAGACATTATTGAATGTCAGGCATGATACACCAACTGTTGCACAAACCTTTTGGCAATTGTTACATTATATACCTAAAACACTGTAGCAAACATGCTGCATTGTTTTAAAACTAGTTTCTCAGCACTGAATTAGCCAGCATTATCAGGCAAATCTGTATTGAAATTTTTAAGCAATTAAATATTCATCTTAGCTAGACTATGGAGTGATACAACAAATATAAATAGTTTTTAATACATTTTTCTAGCCAAAAATTGAATACAGTTTTATCCAAACTATGTGACATGTCTCATTCCTTGGCTTCAGATTTAGCACCAGACAAAATTTCCATCCAAGTATTTTGTACTGATTGTGCAAAAGAGTGAGTGAGAATTCGTCACATCCCTTTATTTCCTGGCAGAGTAGACACCAAAGATGTGCACAGCATGTCTCATAACACTGGGCTGGAACCTTATCAAAAAGAGTGCCAAATACACTCCATTTGCTCAGTGTATCTATTGTTTAAGCTTAATGAAACTATTTTAAAAAATAGTTCTGGTTCAAAAAATGAAGTTCACAAATAGGTTTGACGCAAATGTGTTCTTGATTACATCCCATTAAGAAAACGCAATGTGGTGAGTGCTTCTTTCCCTAAAGAAGCCCCAGAGCACATGAGACTTGAAGTCTGCAGCCAGCCCAGCAGCTAGTGCCAAACCTGCCGACCCTGTAGATTTTGCAGCATAGATTCAAAGATAAAGGGCCTTTTTGGGAGAAGGGGGAAATACTTTATTGAACAGATTTCAAAAAGGGTTCAGTGTCTGGGATGAGGTTGGCTTAGTTTGCATTTTGTCTCCGCCCCCATTTATTCATCCCTAGTACTGTAGACACACATTGATCTATCTATTGATCGATAGATATATGGGAAGTGTGGGAGAAAGCAAATACGAAGCAAGTGTGAACCTACCACATGCTATTAGTCTGTTCCATGACTTGCTTGTGTGCATCCAAAGAAATGGTGGTTTCTGGTAAGGCATAGTTATACAATTCATTTGAATTGTAATGTGAGTCTTTGTTGTTGGTATGAAGCTTGCAGTGATGTGTTGGTGTCTGTGGACTATGTGAAATTTCTTCATTATTTCTCCGAGAGGTAAGCCCATGGAAATTAAAGTTCATGTGCTGAAACTGTGGAGGTAAAGTTATACAATAGTCGAGGGACCATCGTAAATGCTGTGCCTGCTGGACTGTTCTGTATGTCTGCAGATATAAATGTTTCACTTGTTTCTTTGTGAATAAAGTGACAGCATAAGTAGAAACATGTCAGCCATCACTGGAGATGATTGAGGAACTTGAACACGCTGGCTTGGGGATTGAGATAAAGAGAAGGGAGGCTTTGTGGTTTGATCAGAAATTACACTGAAAATGTCATCAACACTTCTTTGGAGAGACAGGGAAGCACAGGTTGCTGAGTTTCATTATAACATTGTGAAGTTGTGCAAATGCCAGTTGTCCCATAGGAGTGCAAATTTTAAAAGCATACACACTGCATTCCACAGGATACCCCCCTGAATCGTAGGTTAGTTAAGACAAACCAAAGTCAATTAATTTTCTTGCATGATGACAGTGTTGTAGGTGAAATATATAATTACAGATTTTTAAAAAGTCTCACAGTTTGGGCTTAATTTTTAAAGACTGGTTTCAGTTGCTAACACTGCATTCGCGTGCAGTAATGGTGACCGGCTCTGTGATTTTAACTCTTTCAGAGAACAAGGAACATTGATGCTCAACTTAAATCACTAAGTGTCAGATTCTGACACCTTTACTCCGATTTAATAGTACCTTATTCCACAATTGGTCCCACTGAAGTCAATGGCTCTACTCACAGAATAAAATACTACTCATTGTGAGTAAGGGTGTACAAATTTGGTCCTATGGGCTAGTTCAAATTGAATTTAGTGGAAATTCTTCTATTGATTTCAGTTGGAGTTGAGCATTGCCCTAAGCCAACACTTCCATTTCTAGGCCAATCTAATACAAGGGCAGCAAAACCTGATCTAGTGACTTCTTTGTAGGTCTGAGGCCAGCTAACGTAGTTTCCCCCAGTGCTCTTTTAGTTATAGGTCGATAGTGTTTATAACAGGAAGGGTCAGAGCAGATCACACTCTAATGTTGTACCATCCAATATTATTTTATATAATCTCAAACTATTAACTAGGAAAACTACAAACAGAGGATTCAAGATTCTCAGGGGCCAAAAGATTGCCAAAAATGTAATCTGGGAAAATTAATTGATTGATTAATTAATTTCATATTCACGTTTTAGCAGGAGGTATTTATTTACTTGCAGTGACACCCACTAGGTGCTGTCCTAACACTCAAGGAGGATGGTCCCTGCTCTGAACTCATGCTCTACAGAAAAGTAGACAGAGATTAGCAAAATAATTACTCCTCAAATTCTCCAAATTATTCCTGTCAGAGATCATGTAACAAGCCTTTCTGATAAACATAAGCAAATAAGCTTCTGGTGTCCATTTGTCATCATAGCTCTCTGGACAACTCCTGGGAATCTAGTCTGTTCAAATCCAGATAGTTATTGTACCAAATTCACCCTAAAGAGCCTGGTCCTGCAATTCTTGTCAGTGTCAAATTCCCATTGATATTAGTGAGAATTTTTGGGAACCCACAGAACGCAGAATTGAGCTCAAAAGGAGCCTGATCCGAAGTCTTTTCATTGTCTTGAATGGGATTTGGGTCAGGTCCAAAATGTCTACGAAATAAAATACATACTGTATGATCGATTTAACATGCAATTAACTGTTTCCCCTAAGTAAGTAGCAGTAACAGAACTAATAGATGCCTTTCATATTCCTTTTAAAATTCATGCTAGTGCAGCTGCACCAGTGCGGGGAGGGTCAGGGCCATTAGCAGATTACTGTCCCTTGGGAACAAAGGCACATACCCTCCTTGTGGCTCCACCACGGGTGATGCAATCTTGTATTGTTCCTTATTCAGGGCTACAAGCAAAAGGACAGTTCAGCCCACTGAGAGTGGTAAATGGGTGAAGATTTGCATATGACCACTCCTCAAACGGGTAGATCCTGTGAGTGGCCTCAGCTGCATTGGTTTGTACAATCTCAGTCATCTGCCGAACATACAATAATAATATTTAGGAGCCATAAATGCTGGATTGTGCGAGCTGCTGAGCCCTCTGCCCCCGAAAGGGCCTATTCCTGTACTTAAAGTTACATGTGTGTTTAAACATTATACTAAATCAGGGTCAGAGGGCTCGGCACCTTGCAGGATTTGGTCCATCATGCTTTTCATCATACATGAAGAGGAACAAGACAAGACCAGTTCACTGGGGATTTGCCCAAGAGTTTAGGTCTTGTATTCAGATGTACTCAGCAGAATTTATTTGGAATTAATCAAGATCTCAGGATGAAATTCAAATCCAATATTGACATATTTCATTTCAGAACAATAAGTTACTCTAATTCCTAAGAACTACCCTTGGGGCTAAAAAGACCTAAACACCTTTTGGCATGATTTAAAAGAAAGACAGAAAGAAAGAGAAAGAATAACATTAGTCATTCTAATGGCTTCTAAAACCTCATCTCTTTTTAGTCTACCAGTCTTAATTTCAACATAGTTTTACTTTTCTTTTCTTTCCGATGGTTGTTTAAGAAACATAATTTAAACAACAAATCTTACATTTACAAAGGGAGTAAATCTACCTGAGTAATTGCTTTAAAGGGAATTAGAAAATTACAGTAAACCTGTTGCATGCATTCAGCTGTAATCCAAACAACCTTCTTGCATTTGTCTTGAATCAGTAATTAAAAGTTATGCTGGATGAGAGAGGATTCCAAACATCCAGCTTAAGAATCAAGCTGTTTTTGCCAATGTATTGTCTATTTCATTTATATTTGTTTGTTTAGCATCAGAGTGCTAGAGGCCTTACAGAAATAGGAAAACAAAGTCCTAGCTCCAAAGGATTTTTAATGTAAATAGATTCAATATAAACAAGTTAGTGGGAAAGAACGGTGGAAACCCAAGCAACAGAATGAAGTTCAGCATGTGTCATGTCTGTTCCATTTTTAATCCGATTTTCAATAGGCTATGTATCCAGGAAGGCATGGGCACAGACTTTATAGTCTCCTTGAAGAAATGTGTTCTCAGGCTAAGTGGAATGCATCCATTCCCTTCACTGTTCATTGCTCCCTCTGGGATATATAATCCCTGCTTCTCCAAGGCCCAGAGAGGAACAAATTAATTGTTCATAAATTGGACTAGATGGACATGAGTTGGGGGAGGAGAAGAGGGGAGAGCAGCTGAGCTATATGCTTTGTCCACAGGCCATACGGGTTGAGCTTGCCTCCATCCCTAAATACCTAGGGTAATCCAGTTAGCCCTATCATGACCACTTTACTACAGCTTCCACAGCCCTTTAGTGATGACATTGTGCAAGCAGAGCTCTATAAGAAATGGGGACACGGCCTGGAACTAGAAGCTGAGAGGGAACAGATCTGGCCAGCATCTTCCCTATGAGGGATCCCTAGTGGTGTTAAATGGCATTTGGCCACAAACATTTTAATTTCATATACTCTGCAATGAAGATAACACCTTGCTCCTGCACAGTATGAGTTTTACTCGTCTTGAATTCTTTGTTGAATATGTTGATGATGTATTGGAAGAGAAAGGAGCTACACAATTTCATAAAACACCAGAAGCATGTTTCCTTAACCAGCAATCTGACTTTCAGAAATAGCTTGTGTTTGAGGCGCAGGATATGCTGTAGAAACTGATGCGTTAATATTTTACTGGATACCGATGTGACTGTCTCTAATTGATTCACTCCTCAGTTTTGGAGAATTTCCATTTTTATATTGAGTAGATGCATCTTGCTTCTTGAAGCAGAGCTTGCCTCTCATTTCACTGACTGCAGTATTGCCAGTCCCGAGGATTCAAAAACCATGAATCAGGCCCTACAAAATCATGAGATTGGCTTAAAAAATGAAATTTAAAAATAATAACTTTTGCATTCTTTTTATTTGCCTTGCCGTGTTGGAACACTTACAATTTCAGTTTTCAAGCTTTTTTCCAAAACCTTCAGGGAAAACACCAAATGTTGTGAGACCTGTGATAATATCCTGAAAGTTGGCAACACTCATTTTTTTTAAAAATAGACCTTTTTGGATTGAAACAGAAGGTGAATAGGCAGGCTGAGGAAAAGGGGTTTTCTTGAATTTTTAAGGTGCTTGTTTTGAGACACTGATGTTTCTGTCTCATTGAATAATTGCATGTTGCAATTAAGAATTGATATCTGCATTTCCATTTCCTGATTGCGTTAACCCTAATGCACCCAAACTAGAGATTTCCAGATGCTGTACCCCCCAATACTAGCTCGTGCTACCGCCTCAGTGCTCAGTACTGTGCAACGTAAAGAGTTAATATAGCAGGGATAAGTGCAGACTGGGTAAAATAAGAGAAGAGCAATGGCTGTAGTAGCCTTCAATCATGCAGTTCTCCTGCCAGATTTTGGAAATCTGCATCACTAAAGTTATCTGTGCTTCACACTCTGAGGATGTCCATGTCCATAAAGTAGGGTAGGTATCATTGAAGTGCATGTAAGTATTGTAAGAAATAGCTTGGTACTGCTAATTTTTTTATGTGCAGTTTTGTTTTTTTTCCAATACTTGGCTTTGGGTTGTTTGCTATCAGAGAAGAAATTATAATGTTACCTTTTAAGGGACATATTCTGCAACCTTCACTCACATTGAATAACACCTTACTCTGCAAGTACCTCTGTTGAAATCAATGGGACTGCTTTTGGCATATGCGTGACAGAATCTAGCCTTAAAATCCCATTAAAGAGCTGTTTTTTAGAGCCATTTTCAATGACCCCTCAAAACAAGGAATAATAAAAAGATTTTAATTCATCCCAGCACAACTCATGACTCTAGCCCACAGAGCCAGGAATAAAGGGATGAGAAACGAGTGCTCTGAAAAATATTTGCCATGAAACCTGAAGTCAGGTGGAACTAGCTGCCTATGAAAGGTGAGGCTGAACTTTTCAAACCATTTGCACAAATCTGGGCTCCATTTCCAGTAAACCTGGGCTGATTTATGGTTTTGTATCTAAACCATTTGGAATCTGCAGTTTCACTTGACTCTAGGTGAAGCTTGGTGGCTTCAAATGAATTTCACTTCTTCAGGGGTAGTGATGTCTTGGGGCTGGAAGTGGAAGGATATGTTCCCACCAGCCCCTGCAAGGTGAGCCTGCTAAGTTTCATACAGCCCTGTTAAAACTCAAGATTTTAGACTGGCAGGAGGACAAACGTAGCTAGAAAAATATTTTGTCTCTTTGTGTCACGTAAGCATCTTGGACAGTGTTTTCCCATACAGTGAAGTCACGTCCCACCCATCTTTTAACCAGCTCCAAAGCTGGTGTACGATGGCATAAATCTATGGAAGTTTCTGACCTCTGATATAACTGCAGTTGAACAATGCCGTTTATCTGAGTTGCATGTGTGCTGGTCCTATTTTTATTTATTTATTCATGCATTCTGTTCTAATGCCAAAGAGCCTCCATCACTGACCGGAGCTCCGTTGTGCTAGGTGCTGTACAAAAACAAAACAAAAGTTGCCGCTCTGTCCTCACCAGTTACATCCTTTGCAGTTCTTCCTGCCAGTGTCTAGGGTTCATTTTTCCAACTTCTGTAGGTTTTCATAGATTCATAGAATCCAAGGCCTGAAGGGACCACTGTCATCATCTAGCCCACTCTCCTGTATTAGACACACAGCAGAATTTCCCCAACATAATTCCTAGAGTAGATCTTTTATAAAAACAGCCAATCTTGATTTTAAATTTGTCAGTGATCGAGAATCCACCTAAATCCTTGGTAAATTGTTCCTATGGCTAATTGCCCTCACTGTTAAAAATGTGTGCCTTATTTCAACTCTGGGAGGCAGCCCCCATCAGAGGTTGCCTTATTCCTTCCTCCCCTACCTCCTCTGAAGGGAGAGGAAAGAGTGTCCTAGAGACGGTAGGGAGAGTGGGTGGCGCCAAGTGTGGGTGAAGAATGGGGTCTTTTCAGGAAGGAAGAAAGGATAGTGAGAAAAGTGGTTTAAAACCTTTGATAGGCAAGGCAGATAGAGTTACTTGGTAGGGGAGACTCTTGGGTCCGGAGGTTCTGGTTGGGATGAGAAATGGGATGTTCAGAAGCGAGGGGAAAGAAGAGATAAAGAGAACAGAGAAAGAGGTGAAATGCCACTTGAAGATTCTGGAGTAGGAGTTGCCTGAAGATGATTGATGTGGGTCTGCTGGCTACTTTGCAAAAGACTACTTCTGGGGTTGGGACCTGTAGCAGGGAGAGGTGTTTGTGTGGTCACCCATCATAATCCGAGAAGGGAAAAGCTGTAGATTCAAACAGAGTTTTGGTAAGTGTTTGTGTATTTGTATATGTATTTTTGGCAATTGTATACTCTTATACTGTACATATTTTTTTACTGTTGCATTATTTTGATGAAGCAATATTATGTACTGGAGTATTGTTATTTTATGTATGTATGTATGCAAAAATGAATGATTTAGTGGTTTTTTCATTCCTGCCTCAGGAAAGGCAATATTTAATAATGGACTAAAATCGACATCAGATTTTATCTGAAAATTAAAATACTTCGATCAACTATAACCTAAAACCACCAGATACACCCTCAGCCTTCTAGTGACCCGCAGCCTACCTTTGTCCAGATCCTTGGCTTATTTGGAGAAATGTCCCTTGACAAAAACGCTGAAATATTGGCGACCCGGAATCCTTTCAAACTTTTTCAAAGGAATTGCAGCATCTTGTGGCATCAATTTCAGTGCAGGGAAAAGCTGATTTAAAATAAATTAGCTTACTACATTGTTACCTCTTTCAACCTTAGTGGCTAATCAAAGCTCAAGGCCCTGTGGGGACAAAGGCAACTGGAGGAGGGCATGCGGGGTCATGTGTCCCCATCCCAGATTTGCTGCTTGGCTTGTACTGAGCATGCTTAGTAACACTGCTGAAGCTGGCTGCCCTCACTCTGCCTCCTGCCCCCACTATCAGCAGGTTCCAGTTGGGAGTGAAATTGGTGATAGGTATTTATAGGATGCACTTTTGTCTATTAACAAAGAACTTACGAAGTCCTGTGTCTCTGAATGCAGAGGGAATCAAATACATGCTCTTTTGCTCGCAGCCCCAAGCGCAGGTTTTTCAGCCTGCACTCCTGACCCAAAAAACCTCTCCCCAGGTTTCTTCCACATGCATTCAGCAGCTCCCGCAGGCTGTCTCTCTCACTCAGTCTGTTCTGAGTTTCTGTGTTTCCGCACGGCCTCCCCCCTCCGCCTGCGTCTCAACACCCAGTCAAACCCTCCACCCACCTGGTGCTAGTTTCTGGCTAGACTCTATTAGGCTTCATTCTAGGTGTGGCTCCTTAGCTGTCTCTCACTACTGACTTAATGGGTTCTTATTCACACTCCAGTTCCAAGAGGTTTAACTCAACCCAGAGCAAGGTTTCCGCAGCTCATAACAATATCACACTATATATTATATACTTTATCACTGGGGCAGGGAGTATGAGTGGGAAGGGAGAAAGAGAGAAGATGTACGGAGTACACATACACATATGTTGCTCGTTCATGCTGAAGTCTGTACTGCCTGCCAGGTCTTCTATTATTACTGATGCTAGCTAGATTAAAGCTAGCACAGGTGTGCTACAATCAGACTTTCACTTAAAGGGAAGACTTATACTATGAGAAAGGAGTTGAAGGCCGCACAATGAAAATTAATATAATTCATGTGTCCTGAGGAGTAAAATGCTTCTCAGAGAGACACGTGAAGATCTAATGTCAGAATTTTACCTTCCAAGTGCCCTAATTTATAATGGACTGCATTCTATCCTAGTTTGACATGCAACTCCCATTGATGTTAATGGGAGACTTACGGTAAAGATCAAGGATAGAAGATGGGCCAGTACGTAGAAATCTATCAAGAATATTAAAAAACGGGGAAAGATCCCAAACCAAACCCCTCGTTATTGGCACATGGATCATGAGATTCATAGAGTGGAATTAATTGTCTGGCAAATTTGTTTTAAATTTGTTGCTTTATTTGGATGTCTAAATTATCAAGAGACCCAGAGCCTAAATTAGATCTTAATAAATAAACAGATAAATAATCTGCATAATATCAATTCACTGGCATGTTCTGCTTTATCTCTTGTTTAGTTGTACTAAAAGACATGTGAGGCCACAGTAGGAGCTGTATTGAAGTAAGTAAAATTAACAAACAAAACAAACAAACAAATAGTTTGATTTGCATCAGAGAAATTTAAAAAAATATGTGTCAGGCTGAATGTGAGCCCTAAGGCCTTTGAAACACAGGTGGTTTATCTTTCCCACAGTGAACAATCCAGCATGTATTTTAAAGCTGGCATGCTTTTAATTATTTGCTATTAGTGATATGTGCAGGATGTGTGTGTGTGATGTTTTTAAACGGTCGGGATAGCAGAACTTCCAGAATATAATACAGTGAAAGAAAAGGTTTTAATATGATGTTGTCTGACCCATAGCAGACAACATCTAAATTAACTTTAGAAAGCTCACACTTTATTTTATGCATGCCCTGTATATTTTTCTTAGCATCCCTTAGTCATAATTCAGAACTGGTGCTTGTTTTATTGGTTACTTAGCAACTCCATATGTATTTAGTTCGCTTATATATTGGTAGGCAATTATTGAATAAAAGGTATTAGTATTATGTATATTACTTGTGCTTGATTATTTATTATATGCCTCTTTCATTCAATAACTATAATAAGAATGGACTTCAACATGTTTGTTTAAACTAAAACCTAAGCAGTCATTGAATTTTCTTAAAGAATTAACTTGGGTCGATTAAGAATTCTAATAAATGTTTTTAAAATGCCAATTAATCAGTAAACTACACTGAATAATGTGATAGACAACATGGCTGCTTAGTTAGCAAGAGAGGATGTATGTCTGCTATTGACATTTGCCTCGGAGGTAATGTTCTAAAATTGGCCATGCCTTTTTCTAGACTTTGATTATTCATAAATCTGTTGAGTAAGGTAAGTTCCATCATTAACCTTTCATCTTTTAGAAGCAAACTTAGCTGGCTGGAATCTATTGACTTTAGAAAAGCTTGTTCAGTGATAATGCATTATTTTTAAATTTCCTTTTGTACATTCCTTAGCTAAAGAAAAACACAGCTGCATATGACACAAATTATATTTATTTTCTCATTAAGAAAAGTACAAGAAGATAGTATCATTGGAAAGCTAATAATAAAGATCTACTAAAGAATGCCCTTCATCTGTTTGCACTGCCACTTTACATAGGCTTTCCAAACAATCTTTTCAGGTGTATTAATAAGGAAAGATATCTTAAAAGTCAAGGGAAGACAAAGTTAATGCATTTATAGAAGTAGCATTTCAGATAACATTTTCCCTAAGTGTTTAGATTAGTTAAATATTAGAAAGGTAGAGATAATAACTTTGTTTGTATTCAGAAATGTGGAAAGTTGCATTTTCAGGGCACTAAAGGCATATCAAAGGTTTGTCGTCTTGGAATGCTCAGGTGGCTTCATGTTCATCTTGGTGAGTGGTTATCTCCCTACGTAGACTGGAAGGTTGAAATGTTATTGAGTTTGTGGGGGAAATCCAGCATAAAATGTGTGTGCATTGGGCCAGATATTTAAAACCTGTTCTCCCTTGGTACATCCACAGTTTGAGGGTGCAAATCAAGCAGACTCAATTGATTCCAGTTAGATATTTATCTAACTGGGGACAGTACAACAAACCGAACACCCATCAAAGCTCATGAAAACAGGAGATAGTGTTCTCAGCTGAGGGGAGATCATTTGTAGCTTGAGCCACCAGAGGGAATTTGACTGGGCCCAAGTTCGTGCAGTTTCAGGGCATTCCGCAAGACCCATATGGTCTATATGGTAAAACTTTTCCACCCTTAAGCAATTTGCAAAGCAAACACTAATACCAATCAGAGCCCTCCCTACTGGTCAGGAAGGATTAAGAACAGAATCCTTTACAAAGCTCCCTCTGGATATGGGCATGCCAATGCAATGCATGGGTACCATAGAAAATAGAGACTGACATACAGAAGTTTGGTATCAAAATTAGATCAATAGTAGCCACATTATAAATGCCCACAAAACTGTATATGCAAATGGGAAAACAGCAATAAAAATCAGGCTTGTGATGTTTGGAAGAGGAAACTGTGTACATATGAACTTCTTATTTTTACAGAGGGATGTGACAAACCTGATAACATCTCAAACCAGTCATTCTTTAATATTGAGGTTGCTACCATCATGTGATACTTGCAGTCAGTTCCCCTAATAAATGTATCGAAATGTTCTGACAATAATGATATTGGCTAAAATATGATGATGTTTTGATTGAATGTGGCTTAAACTGCCACCTGCTGGTTTGTAGTTTTCAGGGCTTAAAAGCAACGTTCTTTCTTACAGTAACTTGTATTCATATTAAAATAAAGAAAACAGAGTAAAATTTTCTCTTGTGTGCCACTGGAAATAACACTGAAAAATACACGTGTGATCATGGGAAGGTAACATCTCCTGTTTATAGATATATTCTCTATAGATATTCTTGCATATACACACATATATATAATAAAACTCTCCTTTTAAATACACGTGCAACTTCCTCTAAAGATAGTGGGACTTGTAAACATACATATCTAACAACGGAGTTTGGCCCATATGCTTTTTACATGCTGTAACTTGGTGGAGAACTGTAAACTATTTGGGGGCTCAATCCTGCAGTCCTTACACAACCAAAAATCTCCCATGAATTCACCAGGAATGATTGCTAGAGTAAAGACTAAAGACTGCAGGGCTTGTTCCTTGGGAAGTAGTTTAAAGATAGTGAAACATACAACATTTCTTCTCTTCCGCACTATCTGAGCTGGTTTGAAAATTTGAAATTGGGAGATCACTACCAGTATCAATTTGGATTTTTTTCCCTGCTTTTTTCGTTTTTGTTTTACTGTTGAAATATCAGGACCTTACTATCACTCTTTGCTGGAGGCCCTGGGCAAGATCTTTGGAGAACATGAATAGTGATGTCATAATGTACAAGGCTATAACCTGAGCTGCAGCTGTCCCTCTCCACCCTGGAAGGAGATGATAAACTGAAGGGAGAGAGAACTCAGGGGCAGAAGAGGTTGCTGTCTTGTGTGCCATTGCTGTTTAGGCTCTCTGAAGATCCTTGAGCACTGGAAGGATGGGAGGACCTAATGTTCCTAATGTAAAAAACATATACAACTTTTTTTGTACCTCGAGGCAGTCTGGAAACACCTTTAAAGTAGAGCAAAGGGAAGAATCAATGTGTCTGGTGGTTTGCATTTAACCTTTAGTAATATGAAGATGCTAATGCTGAAAATGGGCCCAATCCAACTCCCACTGAAGTCAATTGCAAAGCCGCTTTTGCTTTCAGAGGAAGCAGGGTCCGATGAGAAATGGGGAGGAAAGAACAATGTAAAAAGATGAACTTGAAATGGTTTGTTGCCCAAAGGTGAGAGCAAGTTTGCGCTGGGTCATAGCTGTGTTTGTCTCAATGTGGTGAATTTGGTGCTCGTGGAAAGGAGAGACTTGAGCAAAGAAAGGGGCTTCATGTGGGCAGGTGCTGTGCTGGTTTCCCCATGCGGCTGTCAGTATATTTTAGGTCTGGCTTGTAGTGAAATTTGGTCACCTCCATGAAATCTGGTTATTGTAGGTTGGTCATGGAATTACCACCCTTGCTTCTGTGCTGCTGCTGCTGGTAGCCACGCTGCCTTCAGAGCTAGGCGACCGAAGAGCAGCAGCTGCTGGCTGGAAACCCGTCTTCGAAAGCAGCGCCAGCAGCAGCACAGAAGTGAGGGTGGCATGCCATGGGGGGTTGTCACTTTTTGGGGGGGGCCAGAGCTGCGCTTATGGTTGGGCTGTGAGTGACTCTCCCCGCCCTTCCCCACACAGCCAGTGTAAGGCCCCTAGAATCCATGAGTGCTGGGCATGGATCCAACCTACTTCTGTGCCGCTACTGGCGTTGATGCTGCCTTCGGATTTGGGCTCCTGGCCAGCAGTCGCTGCTCTCCGGCCACCCAGCTCTGAAGGCAGAAGTAAGGGTGGAAATACCACAACCTCGCTACAATAGCCTTGCAACCCTCGATTCCCTTTTGGGCTAGGACCCCCCAGTTACAACACCATGACATTTATCATTTCAATATCTGAAAACATAAATGTATTATTTTAAAGATCCTATGGCTGTGAAATTGACCGAAAAGGACCATGAATTTGGAAGGCCCTAGTTATTATGCATCTGCACTGCCGCCAGACCTTCTCCCTCTATGAAACCTGGCTTATAGGAGACAGTGCTACGTGCAGTTCTCTGAGCATTTTTATGGCTACCACATGCCTCCTTTAAATTGGCCAATTTGGAACAGGTGGGAGGTGTTGCCCTGGAAATGGAGGTTAGCATGTGAAGAGGCAAACCGAAACATAAAAGTGCACTCAGCCAATTTACAACAGCGGCTGAAAATCACGCTGCATCTGCAGTGCTCTGCCCACCCCCTCAGTCAGGAAGGGCCTTCATTGGGCTGTAGCATTTCTCAGTGTCACTTTCAGTGGAGTGAAAGGCTTGATCCTTTGCTGTGGTATGCCTTTATCTTTTGGCATGACAAAGCCAAAAAGTTCCTGTGACAAGCTTTTTCACTTTACTAAGAGGCATCCAAGACCTAGGCTGTATACCCTTTGGAGCAGGGCCCATTTTTTTGTTCTATGTCTGTACAGCACCCAGCACATAGGGTCCTGATTCATAACAGGGGCTCCTAGATGCTAGCACAATACTAACAAATAAATAAAAATAATAATAAAAAAATCCATGCCACTAAATGCCGCACTCCCAGCTCACATTTTGTCAAAGCAATTTTCACTCTATTGTGCCCTTTCACATACAATCTTCTAAAACTATGAGGTGAAATGAGCAATATTAGCAATATTATACTGGTCACTGATGAAATAAAGCAACATTTATGGATTGGTGTAATCTATTCATTGCGCTCTGGACTCCAAGACCCTCAGGGCAAGCCACAAATTCAGGTCATAACCCTGAACGCTAGATTCTGCCTTCAGAGCTCGGTTTAGCTGAAAGATGAGTGGAGAGAGGAAGAGCGGGAACCACCACCCAAAGAGAAAAAACAGCTTCCTGTTACCCATGCATTTGAGAAGGCTCCAGGGTGTAAATTAATCCTTGTAAGGTCTGTTAAAAGCTCATTGGATGCTTTCAAAATCCATTTGTTTCAAATGATAATATGCAACTTACTATGTGAGGCTGAAGGCAGGAGACTCCTGGGGGTTGTAGTCCACTTGAGAGACAGATTCTGCAAGACACTCTGCTAACTCCCCAGGGATTCCTAAGCTTGCAAAAGAGTAAAACAAGGATTTCCCTTCTTTTAGAAGTTTAAGGTGAGGGGGATATTTATACTGCCCACTTTATGCTGTTCTTGTTGCTTTTGTTGATAGTTTCATAGATTTTTAAGGCCAGAAGGGACCATTAGACCATCTAGTCTGATCTTTTGTATGACACAAGTCACAGAATTTCATTCAGTTATTGTGGTATTAGCCCAGTAACTTGTGTTTGACTAAAGCATAATTGATTGCTATATTTTAGTTGTGTAGCGCACTGAGTGTCTAAGCAGGGATGCAGGAACTGTATGTAAAATAGTAATTTGTTATCATTATCTTCATTGCTACTGCCACCATTTGCCATCAAAAGAGCAGAAAAGTATAATAGTGAATTTTTCCCGTGTCTTAGAAGAGACTGGACACAAACTGAATCACAAAGAGTCTGGTGTTCAGCTGCTATTCTGATGTGCATCATAGAAGTATTAGATTAGACAGAAAAGGAGCTCATTCGACCACAGGCAAACACAGTTGCTGTACAAAAGTTCTGATGCAGGTGCCTTGAAGTCAGTGGAAAGACTCTTATATCACTCCAAGGGGATCTGGATCAGATGAAAATGCTGACATTTATAGAACTTAAAGCAAAAAACAGAAATAATAAATACAGAAAAATATTAAATGTAGTATAACTTGCATGTATAAGACTGACAGACAGAGAAAGACAAACTAAATATTTTTGGATCCCTCTCGCCTGCCAAACTATTTTAAGTATTTTGTTCAGTCAAAATGAATTACGGGAATTAACTAAACAAACCAAACTAAACTTAGTAACTCAGTGCTCATTGCCTAGAGAGTACCATAAATCTGATGAATGATGGCAAATAAATCTTCATCATCATGCTAAATTCAGTTCACTAAATAAATTAGTCATGTCATCAATGTCATCACTGCATTTCTCTGCCACAGCAACTGCAACAGTTGTTCCTGCTTTTACTCCTTTAATAATACTTACCAACTTCTAAGGGGTACTGAGAGAATTAATTACTTAATATTTGTAAAGTGCTTTGACAGCCTCACATGAAAGGTGCTATATAATTACTTCTCTGCTTGTCCAGTCCTTGTCAGCAAAGAGGAAATGATAGAATCCAGCAGCATCAGATTTGATTCTCATGCATTAATGGATGGTTTGGATAAATTGCACAGGCATAGTAGGAAGTGATTTTGTATTTGTTGTGATTTTGTATTTGCCTCTTAATATTGCTCTGTTAGGACCCAATCTTGTAGCACCTCCGATGAGGTGCAGAGCACCCTCAGCTCCTGCTGAATTCATGAACACTGGACACTTTGCATGCTCAAACCGTTAATAAGGAAGATAGTAGCATTTCTGAGCATGGATACATTGTGACTCCTCAGCCTTTTCTTTCTCTTTCCATTCCTCCTCCATTCCCCCATAAATTCCTCAATATGTCTAACATGAAGTCCCATGATACCTGGTACAATGGAATGATACACTAAACCTATTTATCTTCAGAACATAGATTCAGATTTTAATTTGGATCACAAGTTAAGCAGTGTCTGTAATGCGTTCAATGTGGAAAATTCACTTCACAATTTAGAATGATGTGTATGAGATGATTTGATCTTATGAACCCCATTTGTTTGACTAAAGATTTGAAGAGTCTGCCCTTTAGTGAGTTTTGCTTAGGAGAATCCCAGGGACTAATATAGAGCGGGGGTACTACAACTGAATTTGGTAGGACCCTAACTATAACCTTTCTCACAGCCAGATCTGTTCCCATAGGAAACTCAGAGCAGAGTTTAGGGTGGAGTTTTTGAGCTCCAGTTGACCACAGAAATCCACAGGTAGTTTAGCTAAGCATGCAGCTTCTTAAACGGCACAACTTTTGCCCTACCACAGCATGCAGCTAAGGAAGCATATGGAGCCTGATAAAGAAATCAGATTCCATGCCATGCACGATGCTATAGCAGGCGGCTTGAAATGAGAAAAGTGGGTGTCATTTTCACAGATTTAACTAAGAACAATGACACTATTTGCAACCAAAATGAAGAGCCAAAAATTATTTGCCAGCATGCCAATGTGAGTTCCCTAGAGAGTAATTGGAAAATGAGAACAACCTGTCACAGATAAAGTCCAATTTCTAAAACAAGCACAAGACGGACTGATTTTGTTTATGAAAAAAGGACGTGGAGTTAAACTTAGATGTTGGTTTCAAAGGTTGTTGTTTAGAATTTTGGATGAGTATAGCTGCATTAATTGCATGTACTGGATTACAGTGCATGCCTAAAGTGTTAGCCCTCAATGATCGAAGTACAGCTTCTCCCAAGTTGATTTCTTTTTTTTTCTTCTATCACCAGTGGCTTTGCAGAAAGCAGCTGCTAATGCTCATTGGTTTGAGAGCTCTGATAAAAAATGTGCTCATTACCATGTTGATTTTATGAGATACACAGTATGTTCTGATTGGGACTTCTGGTTTTAAGTTTGAACTATAGCTTGGCTTGTTTTCTGGAGCAGCCCGTTAAATTTCCAATAGGCTTTTGTGCCTGTGGATGTTGTGGGGAGGAGAAGAGACAGATGGCGAGAGTAGCATATACATGTACTAGAACTATGGGAAAAGAAGCAACGGTAGGAGCCAGCTCCTCTCAGCACTTGCTCAGACATTCCCTACCCCGGCCATATGTACTTCTGCAGATCCACTGCCCTAAATCGATGCCATCAGTGGAGTCTTGTATGCAGGGATTTCAGTCAGCATATGGCCTTGTATTAACAAAATAACCTCTTGATAGTTGGTGCATGTTCCATGTGTGTTCAAGTGGAACAAACCTGCTATTCTGACTATAGCAGGTATCACTTAACATTGCATTGATTTCAGTGGCTGATGGCAGCACATCAGTTTCAGTGGTGGACCAGTAGTGAAATGATTAGAATATCTTTGTACCTCAGGGAAGGAAATCACATTATTTTTGTGTTACTGGATAGTCTTCTCGGCATTTATAATGAAGTCAGGTGAAGGCGAGGTGTCCTTCATGTACAGTAGAGCCTCAGAGTTATGAACACCTCGAGAATGGAGGTCGTTTGTAACTCTGAAATGTTTGTAACTCTGAACAAAACGTTCTGGTGCTTTCAGAAGTTTTACAACTGAACATTGACTTAATACAGCTTTGAAACTTTACTATGCAGAAAAATACGCTGCGCTTAGCCATCTTAATTTAAATTAGACAAGCGCAGAAATGGTTTCCTCAAGAAACAGTTTTCTTACCTTGTCAAAACTTTTTCTAAAAACTTTCCCTTTATTTTTATAGTAGTTTGTGTACAATACTGTACTGTTTGCTTGTTTGTTTTTTGTCTCTGCTCCTGCCTGATTGTGTACTTCCAGTTCCAAATGAGGTGTGTGGTTGACTGGTCAGTTTGTAACTCTGGTGTTCGTAACTCTGAGGTTTTACTGGATATAAAGAGAACCTTCCTACTCACAGATGATTTTTTTCCCCACCTGATGCTTAGCAGCATGTGGCAGACTGGAAAAGTCTCATATCTGAAAGAAGCCAGAAGCAAACCCCATCCCCACTCCTAACTCTGGAGTAACCTCCCCTGCTGGCTTCACTCACCTTTCAATGTTTCTGGAAGAAATGGATAATGGACCCGCCATAAGATGACTTCTTGACATTTGACCCTGATTTGTTTTCAAGTCACTGGTCCAATGATATCTCAGCCATGAGAGATCTCAATTCCTCAGCACTCCTGCCAGGTGCCTTTCTTCTGTTACTCCTCCGTAGGTGGCCAGTACCAAATAGGGGCAGAGGGCAACATATAAGAACAGGCTACCAGAACTCCACCTACATACACACCTTCTTGGGAAGACTTCCTCACTTGGTATGAAGGCTGGAGAGGCACAGGGACTGCAACCCACCTCAGTGTACCTCTTCACTGCAGTTGTCCAGACTATCACACCTATGGAACTGCCTGCCTCTGTGGCAACACAGCTGGGCCTTGCCCCAGCAATCATTTTTCTCGACTATTAGAATCTCAATTTCTGCTGCTGTGCAAACTGTCAGAAGATTGGAGGCTTGAGTTCTTCCATACCTCCAAAATCTCAGATAGGAGAATCAAATTCCCCTTGCGCTAAAAATACTGGGCCTGAGTGTAAAACTTTCTTCTGCCTCCGAATTACAACAAAACTCCTGAGACCATCTTGGACATAAGTGTTGTCTTCTGCAGAGGATCTCAAATCTGGTTTCCCCAGAGTGACCCCAAGGGCGATTAGTAATGGTCAGTCTTACCCTGTAGGACATTAATTACACATGCTTGTACCAGCCAGGGTAAAAGTTGCCCCAGGAACTTCATGGCTGTCTGATGTTTGTTTTCATGCATGTGTCAACTTCAAAATGGTTGATCACTGGACCAGAACATTGCCTAACAGTGGATCGCAGACTTTCGGCCCTCACCTGACAGTGACCTCATTTAAAACTAGGGGCTAAGTCGAATAATGCTGTGTAGCAGTGATTATTTCATTATCATTAAAAGCACAGGTGAAAACATGCAATCCCGAACCCTAAAAGATTACCCCAGCCCTCCTTTGCAGGGCGAATTCCACGGAAAATAGAGTTCTGTACAAAATAAATAAATCAAAGACACTCGCTCCTTGCAGAGCAAGTGAGATGTTAAGGCTCCATGACCGTACACAGCTTTAGAAGATTTAATTTTTCCTTTTATTGGAAGTCTTTATATTTTGCGGTTGACGTTACACTTCTATTGTGTAAGGTGCCAGCATTGAAAACAAACGTTTGGCGACCGTGGTTTGGATATTCCCATGTGCTTATGCACCAGACTGTATAATTCTCTACTTCTCACTCAATTTTAAACATATTTTTCTTCTTTATTCCCCATGTTTTGATACTGGTAACATAGATTAAAGCTGTGAGTGAAGCTGGCAGGAATTTATATCTTAGTTCCCCCGGAAGTCTTTGATCCCCTGGGATCCATGCTGGGCTCTAAGAATCCATGGGAGGTTGGTGGCACTCACACAGATGCTTCTTATCTCTGCTAGGGCTCTCTACTCCACTGGCTCCTGCTGGCCCCTAAAGAGCAGCAGCCATGCTTCCCTCAACTTCCCTGAGCATGGTTGCCCGTTGCCTCTCTGTCCTTAAGGGTTCCACACCTCAGGCTGCTTCAATTTCCTCCAGGGATCTAGGAGGGGGACAATTCAGAGCAGCCCATCCAACTCCTAGCCTCCTGCCATCCTCTCTCTGCTTCCTCTGAGCTGTGCCCTCTCAGTGACAGAAAGCTTCTACTATTGCGTGGGTCGGCTGGCACAGACCTGATGCCCTGCCACAGTCCTGCAACTGCCACCCCCTCTTGAAAGCTTAACCTGTAACATCTGTGAAATATCTGCTCCTGTCAACTTGAGATCTAGCACTTTGAATCTATGTGCTCCTCCACCCGAGCTTCTGTATATAACAGCAGGATGCAATGCAACTGCGTTACACAAATCGTATAAAACCCTGGCACACATTCGGTCTGTGCAAACATCCACTGATTGAAGATGCAAATCATATCATAGCGTAGTATTGTTCGTTCCACACCATTCTTTTTTTCCAGGATGACATACATAACCTTCAAGTTTTGTAGAACAGACAAGGTATTTGTTTAGAAGGCAGGCCTATTCAAACCATTTGGATAAGATTGTAATATATCCTTTAAGTCACAGTAGCACCCTAGTGGCTATCATGTTGCATTAGGTACATGAGTTTTCAGTGAACATTATACAGTCTATACTGCTTTCAGTAAATAGACCAGTCATGCTTAAAGTTACATAGAAAACTCCAGGAAATTTGTGATGACATTCCCTGCAGGTCAGTAATTCTACCCATTATTTATATTGGTTTGATTTGATTTTTTAAAATAATCTGGTGAAACTAGATGAGGCTCAGCGTTTTGGAAGAACTTTATTTTGCTGAACTCTCGAAATACTTCAAGATGAATATTTGGCATTTATTAAATACCATCTTCAAGGATTTTACTTCTGCTGATAAATTAGGTCGTGTAGATAAAGAATTCAATTAAATAACTTTTGGCTTTGTTTTCTACATCCCTATGCATTATTTTAAAAATATGGTCACATGTTTGGGGTAAAAGCCTGCTGTCAGGCAGAATCCACCTCATGGATCTGAAAAGAGATTTCTCCTATGGTACGTAGCTTCTTACTTGCCCACCAACAAATTTCTGAGCTATGTAGAATCTCCGAATCTTCAGCACACCTCAGACACAGCACTTGGAAGCACAAGATATACTAAGTAACCACCTGCCCAAAGCAATGATTCCAAAGTATCCCAAAGAACTTTTCAGTGTTAAGCAGCCTGTATTAAATGACCACCTGTGTGGACCCTGCACCGGTCAGAATTTGTGCACAGGACACTTTGCATTTTGCATAGTTCAGTGGATTGGCTTGTATATGTATGCTGAAACATGATGGCATCGGTTACATAACAATGTAAACCTTCCCTATGTCCAAGCATGAAGCCACCTGATTCTGCAGGGCATTGAAGCACTCAATTCCTACTGAGCAAAGCAAAGGCTTAGCTTCAAACATGTCCTTAAATTCTTTGCTGAATAGGGACCATAAAATCTAACTAACAGACAGATTAATGTTTTGGCACCAAGGAATCTTTTATACACAGTAAACTATTTTTGTTTCATGTGTTTTATGAAAATAAAAATATCTGGGGATTTTAAATGCACTAGAAGCAACAACATATATTTTTAAGATCAGTCTATTTTAATATAGTATGATATTTCTTTCAGTTTTTCAATTATAATTCTATTCTGTTCAAGTTCTGTGCTGATAACCATGGTATTTGAGCAACTGCTCAGGTATCTTTAATAAAGGAACTATCTCCTTTTAGACAGCCCTTTGTCAGCCCTTTGAGTTATCACTTGGTGCAGGTCTTACTCATTTGCCCATTACTAAAGAAAATGATTACTTAATTTAAAAAAAAATTATATTCTTTGAATGCCAGAGCTGTCAAACTGAGCCTTTTAGCTTCCTTTGGGAGGTCAGCAAACGTTTCTGTTCGTTTGGGTTTGCAATCTTTAAACTGCACTTCAAGGACAAACCCAAAAGCCCAAAGTGAAACTGAGGAGTTCTGCTGTATTTATGAATCAAAACCATAAATCCCTCATAAAGGATTCCAAGAAAAACAATGTTTGTATGAGCTTGGTCTGTGTTTGCCCTGAAGTGTGTGAACCTCTTGGCAAATCCTAGTCCCAGATTAAAACCCAGGTGAGTTTTGTGTTGTTGGGGGTTATTTTTATGAAGATTTGCTCAGCTCTTCTAAGCAACTCCTTAGGCTCATGAGTAAAGATGGTGGCACTTTACTATTTCACTCTGACTTCTCCCATAAATCCGTTGTTGGAATTCAGCTGCCAGAACTAATGGAGCCCCGTATTAATGAAGTCTAGCCTCCCAGGGTTTGTATGAGGAGTTCTTGAAATACCAAGGAGAAGCCATGGTAGGTTCTGGTGCAACTGGATATACCGTTTTTTTAAACAATTCCTAGATCACACTGTTTCACAAATATTATATGCATGACTGTAATGGCAGTTCTAAACCCCTGCTCCCTGTGCTCTTCTATAGCCTTTCTCCTGACTGCTGCCTTTGGGTTTGCCCACATAGTAGGATAATGTGCTCTGCTGGGATGTATGTTATAAAGTGCACTCAGGTGTTGTGCATTAATTGTCCCATGGAGCTGGTGTGCTTTAACATAACGCTGTTTGAAAGAGTACTACCTTAAAGTGCACTAGGGAACTTTTAGTGCACACCAGCAGGATCTACCTGTACTAATTAATGTGCACCATGTTAATGTGCTTTAGAAAGCTCCCCCCTCCCCTGAACACATTTCACCATTATCCTTTGTCTCTTCCTTCCACTCTTGATTTTGCACCTTCCTTCTTGTTGCCCCAACTTGAGACAGAATGCCGTTTCCCTGTACAAAGTGCCCCTCCGTTCTCCTTTTAAAGCCCTTCTTAAAACTCGCTTATTTCGTGGAGCCTTCTTATACTATTTTCCTAATCAATGATGTCTCTATGCCTACATCTGCTGGAAGTGTATATGCTGCACTGTTGCACAATATAATTTACAAATCCTGTTCATAATACAATAGAACCCCCACTGTGTGAACTAATTGCGGATTGAGGAGTTCATAAAACGGAACATCTCAAAATTACAGTAGAGATAGTGTGTGATTTCCAAGGCACTGAAGGTGTCAGAACGTGAAGGGATGTTGACTTGTTCTTCCTTGACATCACTTGAATTATGTGATTTGTTTGGTTTTTTTCAATTCAGGAAAAATGGTTTGTATAACTGATTGTTGATAGTTTTTCATAAAACTGAGGTTCTACTGTACTTTCATAACTCTGCTGAGAAAAAGTCTTAATCCAGTTTTTCTATAATTTTTTGTAACTGCCTCTGCATGGCAGAGTCTCAGCGGGTATCAGCTGGCATAACTCCATTGACTTAGCTCATAAGAATTAAACATGAGGGGAGACCAGAAGGATATTTTGTATATAATTTGAAAAAATTAATATTTTATGTCTTTAAAGTATATAAAATAAGATAGAAGAACAATGTATACCTCTCAAGTGTTGGATAATTTTGAAAACTACTCAGATTCTTGGTTTTATGTATCATAAAAAGAGAGAAACCAATTTTTGTTAATTTGACAAACGGTTCACTCCCTGGCTGAGAACTTGTATGCCAACTCTGAGTATGAAGCAATTTTCTGTGGCTGCATTATAAACTCTTTAAAGGGTTTGTAATGGAAATGCTGACAAATGCAACTAAAAATGGCCCTACATGAGAATCACTATAATGCTTTATAACTTGCTAGGAGTTTATAGACAGTCGGTAGCAAATTTGTCCTGCTAGAAGTAGCCTTATTAAAATATCAGACTTCATACCCCTATGGTGAATAGGTTTTATTTAAAACAAAGAGAGCTCCTGAATTCTAGTTCTGGCTCTAATCCTGACTCTGTCTGTGGCCTTGGGTAATTGTGACCCTGATATTTGACTATTGTGGCTCTTTCATTCATTGTCCTGTGGTTTTGAGACCTTTAACCTCTCTGTCTTAGCTTTCCTAGCTGTAAAATGAGGTTATTAGTTGTGTATCTATCTCACAGCATTATTGTAAAGTTGAATTAGCTAATGTTTGTACAATGCTTTGAAGGTCCTATTGGCTTACAAGAGCCAAGTATTTGGGAAAAAGAGCTTTTTAGATCCTACTGTTTTAATGTTTTGTTTTCCATCTAAGGCATATTTCCATGGGAGTATCCCTCTCCCTCCCTCCCCAATCCCTCTGTTTTTCACTTGATCACTTATTACTTTAATATAATAAAATTGCATGGATGCATTTCAGCATTTGAGATGATTGTTGGATAAACGTATATCTATTGCAAATGATGGCAGATGATGATGTCTCTTGTTGAGCAGTGAGACTCATTTCCACGTACGTTTAAGTGTTTGATAGTGATTGCTTATTGTATGTGCAGACACATCATATATGACACATGGCAATAACTATCCACTGAAGGGTGCTTGTGTAACCCAAACCACTGGTTTCGGGAGTTGTGGGCACTGAGCACCTCATGCGAAATAATCAGCACTTTGCAGAATTGGGCCTTGTGGCATAAACATAATTGAAAAGAAAATGGCCAAGAGCTTTCCTCTTTTCCCACTGAAATCAGTGGCAAACGTCCCACTAATTTCAATGGGAGAAGATTTGAGTCCAGAAGAGCTATATAAAGTAACTCCCAGTTAGGAGCCCAATCTTGCTATCCTGGCTCACAAGAGAAGTCCTGTTGATATCCATGAGATTCTTTGTCTGATTAAGGACTAAGTCTGTGCATAGGGATTTGCAGGAAGTGGCTTTATCTCTCCTGCATGCCACAGATCTTGGTCTGCAAAGAAAGGTGTTTGCTGTAGGTCCTTATCTTTTATGTAAGTGCCCTTCACTGGACATTTATATAATGAGCTCAATATTTAAAAAGTGGTGCAGTACTTTACCCATGCAACTTCAGGTGACTTTGATCATGTTAGTTAGTGTGTCATGCACCTTTTTACTATGTGTCATAAATTACTAAAAAGTTAATCGTGTGACTTTAGTGAGAGTTGTAGGCACTCAGTATTGTGTAGTATGGACCCCATTGTTAGCATTTGTAACTGACATTTTTTAGTGCTTAAAATGTGTCCCTGCATACAATGTAAATAAAGGATCTCAGTAATAATTTAGTTGCATAATCATAGCAGCTATGTTATAATTTATCCTTCTGTTTAGCTGTTGAATTAAACTTTAATCTTACAAATAACTGAATTATTCAAAAGAAATCAAGAGTTTTAAATGTTTTTAAATAGGTGTGAAAACCTCACTGAAGTGACGTGACATTTTCTGGAATGTGGATATGAAATTATTGCTCCACAATGCTAGAAAGATCTGTTCTGTGAGTTTGGTTGCTCTCTGAATAAAGTCCCTTTGCATTGTTTATTAGCCAGGAGCAGAAATTACAGTTAACAAATTAATGAAAACCAACTGACGCCTTTGAAGAATTTTTAAGTGAACCTTAATCAATGCCTAAGGCTACTTGCTCAAAGTGAAAAAAAAAAATTAAGGTGAACTAGCCACTGTTACTAAGAGTCAATTGACAGAATGCATGGGTCATTAATTTTGTGTCCTTTGCTTTGTCAGTTTGTTTTCATGAGGCCTGGTAGAGAAAGTAAAACCAGTCAAGCTGAAAATTGTCTGCTCTGTAGCTTATTTCCCCTCCCAGCATGCACTGACCCAAGGGAGTGGGCTTCAGCTCGGCAGGCCTTCATTTCCCTCCAAACAGTCTTATTCTTGCAAGGTTGATAACAGATACGGTTTTGTTAACAGAATATTTAATTCTACTCCAGCTCCGCTTTAATCATATGCAGGTTGTAGTGTGCTAATGAGAATGAAATGTCTTCCCACATGATATAATTTTAGTTTGAAAGAGATACTGGAAAGGACTTTATGAAGCTCATATCCACTGAACTCTGACAGAAAGAAAAAAACTTTCTGAAGAAAGGAACTGAAAATATAATTGTCAGTAATTAGCTATTATTTTCAATTTCTTCACCATTATTACACAGCCCTATTCTCCTCATCCTTTGTTTCCTCCTTGCCTCCCCTCCCTGAAGGAGCTACTTTACGTCTGGTTTGGTTCTGAGTTTACATATGTTACTCAGATGGCCTGTGCTGGTTATAAGCAATAAGGGTGTGGAGGAATGGAAGTAGCAAAATGGATTTAGCACCGATTGGCAACTAAGCAATGCCAGGTCGGAAATGTTCTTGTCTTCAGGGTTGCATTAATTTTTCACTCCTCAAGGGATTTCAGGACAAATACATCACTGATTTAAACCCAGTGCAGCCCTGCATGGGCCAGGATCCACTCTCCTTAACTCCTGTATAAATTGGGAATAACTCCACTGAAATCAATGTGGTTACTCCAGTTTTATGCAAAAAAGACCAAAAAAATAATTTAGCCTCTTGGAATGAAGTTGCTGTCCATGTAGTCAGCACAGAAGGTGGCATGGACACCCCTAAATCTATACTCACATATGACACTTAGCAACCCAGTTTAATTCTTTGTAAAATAAAAACTATCCATGCGATATAAAGTAGGTAAACATTTTATATTAAAATTAGCAACCCAGATAAGTGGAATTTTTCTTTAGTAAAGATTCTTTAGTAAAAGATCATAGGTGATAGATACTAATCTGATATGTAAATCAGATTTTCATTGTTTTACATTTTCATATCAAGTGTAACCATATGATACCCTCCAGTCCTAAGAGGTGACCAATAATTTCCATTGTTACTCCCCAGGATCACTGTAATCTCTCAGTAATATTTAAAGATAAATGTGAACCCCATTACATCATTCTTGTTTCTCAGTGCATATAAGGGTTAGATGGGTTATTGAATTCCTCCTTAGTTTTTGACTCACAACAATCTTTTTAATCACTAGGCTTGTTGCCAGAAGTGGGTGTATGTGACCCAGTATTATTGTTCGGGCGTAGGGCCAGCACACTAATAAACAAAAAAAATGACATTATGTCGTTCATATAATGAGACAACTTAACCCAAAGCACAACAGAAATGAGAGGAAAGGCTTCAAGAATGGAAATAGAGTGTGTGGAAAATGTGAATTTAGTGTTTTTAGTGTCTTTATTGATAGGCTAAATTATTTGATTAAATGTTTTTGGAATGGGATTGCATTATGAAAAATGATTACATTAGCCACATTATCTTAATCTAAGATTCACTGAAAACAATTTTCAATTAACTGAAAAGACTTTAAACCAATAGTTAAAATTGATTTCATGTCTGCCAAAAATGCATGGGTTTGGAATTATCTGCTAGATACCGGAAATTAGTGGGGACATGCTAAAAAGTTTTCTCTTCCTGTCAGAGATTACTAACATTTTTATTGTCTAATTTTGTATTGATGTAGCTTAATATTTGTTTTTAAGAGGCTGAAACAATTTGTTGAATCACTTTCATGGTCCATTAAAACAAAAACTGCAGCTTCTGTTCTGAC
Source organism: Mesoclemmys tuberculata (assembly GCA_007922155.1). NCBI lineage: Eukaryota > Metazoa > Chordata > Testudines > Chelidae > Mesoclemmys > Mesoclemmys tuberculata. Next base: position 15,503,664 of record ML675649.1, read on the forward strand.
AGCATAGATAACGTTTTTAGATAAACATAATTTCCTAGGGATTTTTTTTTTCAACTCATGCTCAGAACCCATACCTTATGAAACAGATTATGGTTTTAAAATATTGTATTTTAAGTGTGTGTTGTTTCTTGTTATCTATAAATCAGATACAGAGTCTTAATGCTCAAGAATGTTCCATTAACTCTAAAGAGAAATGTTCACTTTTATATAGGAAAAAGGTCTTGGCAGACAAGTTGGAACTACCAGATGGTATAGGTTGTGCCACATGGATTATAAGATTTTTTTCTCCGTTCTTATTGATGTCTTAAATTGAACATGTTCCATCTGTCTGCTCTCAGTAATGAACAGCTACATTTTTTTTATTGTAAAAGTAACAAATTCCATATAGAATAAATTAATTCAAGCATGTAATGAAACGTGCAAGAGCTTATATGCAGTACTTCTGTGGATTTTGGAATTATGTGTAGAAATCTAATAAAGTTCATGGAAGTACAGCAGGTAAGACTAGTGGCAGAACAATTTGCTGCTCATGGGGGGGGCAGACAAAAACTACCACTTAAATGACACGAGGCACATTTTGTGATAGAAGATTTTCAAGAGGAAAAATTCAATTCTGCCACAGATATTTATTTTTTATTAATAGTACCTTGATTTGGGGCCTGATTCTCAGTAACAAGCAGACCCCTTTACAATGTGAAGGGGCCATAAGTGGGGTTTTAGAGTAAATTGCCCTCACATCAGGCCTCCTTACACTGCCAGAATGGATTGAAAGGGCCTTAGTGTAAATGAGAATCAGGCCTTGCTTCTTTCAATAGCATCAAAAGATGCTAAATGTTGTATAGTTCAGACTGAATGCGTTTCTAAAATTATTGTAATTACACTGTAACTAGAGGACGGAAGATTGAAGTGAATTCAAATGCCTCATACAAATGATGCAAAAACTATATGACATTTAATGCAGTGATAAGCTGTTAGGTTTTAGACACTGATATGTCTGGCATTAGATAATTCTCCAGTTCTGCTTAGTGCTAATGAAGAAGAGTAGATTTTTCTATGTAATGCCTTGTATAAACACCATTAAACGTTGTGCCTTTTCTTGCACGTGTTATAAACAGAGAACTTAAAAAGTGGCATTTTAAATTCTTAGACAGGAGGGTTTAGTTTGTAAAAGTTGATGGTTTATTTTCAGATGAGCTCACAAATATATGTATTTTTGTCCATGTATTTGTCATCAATGAGTTTTAAAAGGCTAGCCCTTTAAATCTTTAGCAACAGTTGGTTTTGATTTGGACTATAGTAATTGTTTCTATCTGGAATTGGAAATTACTCTTTCTTTACTTACAGATAATTGATGCAGACCGAACTTGTTAAAGTCAAAACAAACAACTCAGGTCTTTATTACATGCTTATGTGCTTAGTCACAGACTTTATATTAGATTTTGCAAATGGTACAATTTATGCAGTGACATGTCAGAAACTTAATGTAGTAATTTTCCTGTTCCTAATGGAGAATTAAGAACCTACAGAACCTAGGAGGTTCACTTGTACAGAATCCCTACTGCTTGGGTGCAGAGGTCTTGCAAAAATTTAGTAAGTGAGAAGGAGAACAAAGATTCTTAGTTGGGAAAAAAATTGGATAGCCTGTGGCTGAGAAGCTGATTGGGACAGGTAGGCACAGTGGGGCGCAGGATAATGAGGCACATGGCAAATGTGATGCACAGATGTTAAGCCAACTGTAGCTATGGTTTCAGGAGTTGCGCATGCCACAACATATGCCTTAAGGCTATGTCTACACCAGAACATTTGGAGCAGTAAACTACAGCAACATTAGGTTCAAATTAATCTATTACTCCAGAGCTGTGAAATGCTGGTTGCTTGTTTCAGAATTACATTGCCTCTGGGTGAAATGTTTTAGGAAGATTTTAATGCATACTCATGGCTTGCAGAGCAGATTAAGAGGAGAAAGGGAAATTAGAATAGTTAGGGGAGCAGTTGAGGTGCACATTTCTGGTTAAAGTATATGAAAAACGTATTACATATTTCACAGGCAGGCCTAGTCTCCTGTTTGCCACCTGCTGTGACTGGAATATCCCACATCATAATGAATGCAGGTTTGCAGAAGCTTGTAAATACTTTAGAAAGCAGCAATTGAAGAAAGCAGACAAAGGCAGCTTTTGCCTCCCCTGAAGATTTAGGCACATTAATTCTATCAGCTGAGTGTTACGTTCTAAACTCATTGGGCAGCCAATGTTCAATGATGCTTGTAGGGAAAAGAAGCAAAAGTTTCACTTTCAGCTAGTTACCATTTCAAGTTTGGCTAGACGGCTAAATGGAGTCTCCTAAAGTTTCACAACACATTATTAGGATTCAGTAATCAGGTCCAAGCTGTTTCTCCCTAGTACTTTAGTGGGCCTGGCAGACCCATTTAGACTGACCTGTGGTCCAAATTGATCTATATCTATATCTATATATAATGTATATTCCTAACTGTAGTTTGTTATTCTAGCTCCTTGTCAATTAAATAAAGTTTATTCAATCAGCAAAAACTGTTTAGAACTATCTATAAAGAATATATATATTGTTTTACTATATTGTAGCTTTTCTTATAAAAACACTTAATTGAAATGCCTAAGAGCTGCCCAGCACAAAAGTCAATAAAAACCCTAGAATAGAGTTTATAGGGGTTGTCTATGTACATAATTAAATCCTTCAGGCACTTTAAAACTCTGCAAAATAAATGGTTATGCAAGAATGGCCTGCTGAGAGAAGAAATGCTTGTATCAGCTTTAGCCAGCTGCTCTATGCTCAATGTTTCTGTGTTGGAATGAGAAAGCTATTAGAACACTGGAAGACTGCAAGCCACATACAAATCATCTTTGTTACTGACACTTCAGGGAGTACTTTATGGTGGCTGTCAAGACCAATACAGAACTTGGTTTGTGCCTGCAAAAGTCAACTACCATTATTTAAAAAGGAGATGTTAGTGACAAAAACAACATCTATTGCCAGATAATATTAGGGGTCTTAAATGATCTTAGCGGTGATGGAAGTTAATGTTTGCTACAGTCGGGCCCTTCTCAATGAATATGTATGTATGAATTCTGGGTCTGGTGGAATAACAAAGGTTAATTGCCTGAAATGGTTGACTGCAGTAATAGGAGTAAACGGGGAGGTCTATACTTAGATTTGATTTCACTGTTCTTTAGGGAATACAGTATGAGGGGGTGGGATTGTTATTGGGGGCAAAGGAAGCGATGCTAAAAAAAGAAGAGTTTAATGAATGTATCCAATAGAAAAATTGTAGGTTTGTTTCTCTCTCTGGCTCTTAAAGTTATGATAAATGATAGCACAAGGAAAAGATAACCTACCATGAGAGTAGGATCACCAAGGCCAAATACTAAAACTCCCAGCTGACTGCCCCATACACTGCAGCCTCTGTTCATGTTTATTTTTTCTGCTCACTCTTGGTTTCGTCAATCAGTATGATAGACGATAACTCCTGACTAGAGCAGCCTGCGTCCTGCTCTCTCACGGTGGGTAGCATGTTGTGGTTGGCGCCGTGCAGTCGGAGGATCACCCGCATCAGAAGCATCAGGGGATGAGGTACGGAGCAGTCTTCTAGCAGCATAGTCCTTGGAGAATAGCAGGCAGTGGTGTTATCAGCACAAAGTGGTGTTGCCAAGAAAATGACCACACATTAGTAGCTTTGTTTGGGTAGAGTCTAGAGGGGATGTTGCTCACAAAATTGAGACTCTCTCTTTCTGTTAAATCATCCTGGTTTCAAGTGTTAAAAGATAGCTTGTTCAAAAAGAAACCATACGCTGATTGCCTAAGGCAATTCCATGACAAGATTCCAAGCAGCTAGGAATTTGTAATGTTTTTGTGCTGAGTTTCATTCTTTGAAAAAAGGCAGTGTATTCACAGGCTTACCATTTATTTCTCAGTTAAATTATCTTCCAACATGCCAAATGATTGGGTTTTTCCCTTTAAAAAAAATGCCTTTAAAGGAAACCTGTAAAACACAATATAGAGTGTCAGCTAGCTGCTGACATGTGACATACTGCTCATTAAACCAACAGTTCATCAGATAGATGGAATTTCCTGAATACTATTCACAGATCACTAATGTTGTTTATCTGTTCTCTCAGCAGTAATGTTGTCTGTGGTGTGTCTTTTTGGTTTTGGAAGAAGATTTTACTTTTATTTCTCTAACTGTTGGAAGTCTAAAGAATAGTCACCATTATTGGTGACCCAGTTGTATTTTGAAAGGCCTCTGGGGCCATTTTATTTTTCAAAACAGAGAACGCCCTGCCTTCTCTCACTGAAGGAAGTAGCCAATGTGAAATTCTTTTGATATCTTGTGATGCAAGAGTGGTCAAACATTTCCTGTTCAACATTTTTTCCAGTGTATTCGTGGTTTCTCAGGAACAAATACTTCAGAATTTTGGTGCACTGAGCTTTACAAGAGATTTCAAACAACTGATAAATGCATCCACCTAGAAGAACTATTTATTGACAATAGATGTGGCAGCATTGTTTTGCCTATCTAGTTTTGCTCATTTTAGGAAATTACCATATGTGTATTTTTCCCCCTGCATGTAAATTCCTTAAACAAAATGTGCATTTCCCATTCTCACTAGTGTCGTCACTAATAACTGCTGTTCTGTGTTGTGGTGAAATTTGACACTAGAATATTAGTTTTATTCCAGCTAATTATGTTACTGCTAGCTAATGAACTCTAGGATTTAGGGTTGGTCTGTTTCTAGTTATCCTGCCAAGTTTTTTACTTGATGGAGGGGGTCTGTTTCATACTACTTGGCCTCCCAACCTTTGTAACCCCTGGTTTCCTCTCTTTTCTGAATCACAAGTTTATGTTCTCTCCTTCTGTGAGAAGATTGAAAGCTTATTCAACTACAAACTAACTCTAGTCACCAAATAGCAGTAGTAATTTTTAATAGATCTTTCCCTATCAAAATATTTTTGCTGAAAAATAGGGTAAAGGCAGTTGTGACTGGTGATAGAAAGGAATCTGACCAATAATAAAAAGCAGACAAGGATCCTGAAACAGTGCTTCCACTGTTACAATTTAGACACTTTCTATTACTTTATTTAGTGCAACACCTGTGGCTGCTCATATTGCTTGTGGCTGAAATAATCCAGGTCCAAAGAAAAAAGTATTACCTTCTCATTATACTATTTATGCTTACCATTTCAGCTTCACTCAAAAGGTAAAGTATTAGTTAAATGCACATGAGATAATAAAAAAGTTTCTTATGCATTTGTTTACTTTAATTCTGTCCAGTAAAATCTCCCTAAATCATTAAGCTTTGAATAACGGAATCCTTTGTTGATGCCAGTTTCTGATAGAAGTAATTCTGAATGTTCCCAAAAAGTCAGGTATTCCTGCTTTAAATAAATTCACAATTGTTTCAACAATATTTTGTATCTGAATTTTGGATGCACACTCTACCCCAGATTTGGGGCCTGCTTTGGCTCCTGTTAAACTAAGGAAGACATCATGAGTTGTTCTAGTGACTTTAGTGAAAACACCATCCATCTCCTTTTTATGGTAAAATGACCAAGGTGTGATGAAAACAAATGCATATATTTATGAAGCCTCCTTATTCCCTCCCACCAATACATATATTTCACAACCTTTTTTAGCAATTAGCTTTCAAACATTAATTCTGGTTACTTTAATGTATGTCTAATTGCTTTAATTGCTCATTCCAAGTATATAACTTATATAAAAGGTCCGAATAAACCATTTATATTATCTAGTTGTGGGAGAGATTCTGTGATGTATGCGCACGTGCATGCAGAAACACACATAACAAGGGATACTTCTTCATGCTACGAAAACTATGAGTTCCAACACATGTCACAGCCTTTTGGCCTTAATTGCTCTGGGACTATTGGTGCAGACCAAAAGTGCTTTATTTGTTCTGGGGTTAAATTGGAAATCACAAAAGATTTTGAGGCTATTCAGGAACATTTAGTGAGATAAACAGTATTTGGATACTTACAAGCATTTATATGGGTCTCTTGCTTTTTGCCTGATTTCCATAAAACATCACCTTTTAGAAGTGAAACAGTGAGTTTAACAAAATAATCTACCTTCTACTTTGTACAAACATAGACAGAAAATGATCAGTAAATTGGTCATTAAAGATTAGAGACAGGAAATGGAGTTCAGTGTCTTGACTTTGTAGGGGAAAAAGATCTTAACTAAAAAGCAGGGGTAAACCAAAGAAAATTGCTTGTTTTTTTGTGAAGGAACCTTAGCATGCATTATCCTATGGGAAATATGTGTCTCACCAATCTTGAATAATTAGAAACAACACCACCAAATAAGAATAATAATTAATAATATCTAGCTATTATATAACACTTTTCATCAGTAAATCTAAAAATATCATATACATATAACACTCATAATTCAAATGATTTTATTGATCAACCTTGTTCAGCAAAGCACATATCCTGGATCCTGTGTGGCAAACTGAATTATACAGAGCTTCCATGGCCTTTCCCTCATCAAGGCAGTTGGTGAGGAGACTTTGCATGTCTCAAGTCCTGTGTGGCACCATCCCGTTTTCCTTACTCAGGGTCTGATTCTGCTCCCATTCTACTGAAAGGCAAAATTTCCATTGACTTCAGCAGATCCTTGGCTCTTACTCCCATTGAAGTCCCTAAAAGTTTTGCATGAGTAAGGATTTCAAGATGGGTCCCATAACAGTTGCAAGATACGAGAGTGTAAACAGGGAAATATGTCCGTATGAAGATAAATGTTATGCAGAGAAACTAGAGCAAAAAATTTGTTCAGATAATGACAACGTAGGATTAGGCAACTCCTAGAGTAAAGGAAGAGAGTGGGCAAGTTATTAAATAATCTGTCCATATTAGCAGATCTTAATTTCCGAAATGAGTTAAAATATAATGAAGCAAATTAATCTCTTCTGTAACCACTCTGAACAAACTTCATTTCATTGCATTTCTCCATGTCTTGACCATCTCATTATCCTAAATTTTCCTAGGATAAATAATACCCATGTTTTTTTAAAAAGCTACTTTATTCACAAATCTCAACTACTGCAAGGTTCTCAACTCTATCTTTTTATTATTGGATAGGGTAAATAAGACAAACAAGAACCTCAATCTCCATCCAACCGGAGCCTCCACGCAAATTTCAAACTGAACATATTTGAAGGTTTTAAATAAGTTTCCTCTTTAATTTTCATTTTCTCACCCTCTTTATTTTCTCATGCTGCCCAGGACAGAAAATAGATCTAATGAATGCTAGAAAAAGAACCTCTCTTTTGGTATTTGTAGACCAAATGGGAACAGATAACTGAAAATCACAGGAGAAAAGTATTGCAAGAAACACAGTTCTGGCATGATTTCCAACACAATTTATAGACCTAGATGTTTGGATAATATTCAGAATATCATTCTGATATCATTCAGAATCTCATTCTTGCCTATGACACAAAGGATGATCCTGAATGAGAGGCCACAGTGTTTGAAAGTGCAACAAGGACACTTCATTAGCTTTGCAAAACAATATTAAGTTTGAAAATCATACAAAATCTGGTCACCAATAAGTCAGATACTGTGTACCCTTCCTTCCATGCAGTGTAATCATTGGTTAGTATAAAATGCAGAATTTCATCTTGATCTTCAAATCCTTTGGTGTAATTGAAGGAATAAAAAGATTTGATCATGCTTTTTATTCAGTTGTTTTCTCTGCATCGTTTCTTTTTCTGTGAATGTAAAATAGTTCACTTCCAAAATGCAAAATCAAACTGAATTCAAGGGAAGTGACAGCATGAACTGGTTTATTACATTATATGTCAGTGTAAATCAGTGGTCCCCGAGGTTCTTTTTGTTAGAGGTCCTCTTTGCAATAGCTTGGCAGATGGACAATGCTACCTCTCATTTCACTCTGCTTCATACTCATGTACAGTTACAGTGTCCACGTGAGCTGCTCTGCTCTGCCTCCACAAGAGCGGAGAGGGAATGTGGAGTTCTTTCAAGGAGCCACACACTTCTTTATTTTGTGCCAGGGGAGTACAATTGCAGTGTACAAGTCTTCTCTTGCTGTTTCTTTCTTATGTCCACTACCCTCTCTCTTGACAAGTTTGGGGCCCTCTAGGCTAGAAACACTGCTACAAGTCATGCACTAAATGTCTCCATCTTTCATTTGAAGGCACCCGAAAACAATCATCAAGTAAGGCAAAACATATAAATCTAAATCATTAATGTACAGGAACCCATATACTCTAAGAATGTCTTTAAGTCTTTAGCGTCACATCATAGTCCTCTGCTGGTATGGCACGTGATCTTTTTGACATTCATTCACTTTGTGCAGTTGTTAATTTAATTTGGTTGAATGCTTTGTCACACTTTCTACATTTCTATACATCTGCAATGCTATAGGACATTGTATGGATTGAACTGTTCCAAGCTGAGAATATTATCTCATTATCCTGAGGTGTCATGGGGCCCTTTACCTTACTTTGTTCTGAAACCCACTTTACAAGGCTGAGAAAAATGTAAGGAATACAGTGGGTATTGAATAAGTTATTATAGCAGAGCCACAGCTCCATTGTAGTTAAAGTTGAACATCACTTACTGTTTAAAGGTCTATAGGGTAAGGATGGGCCTGGAGGTGAAGCAAGAACACAAGAGGGCTTTGCTTCATTCCTCTTATAATGAAGTAGAGTCAATGCCTAGGGCAGCTTCTACTCATTTGACTCATTTTGGTGATTTTATTTGATAAGACCCTAATGGTACTTTAGAGGTCATGATTAATATGCTCACAATTGTGGATGAGTATCTGTTGAGTAATAGTTCATGTTATACAGCAAAGTTGGGACCAGTTTAATCCCATACTCTTTTTGCCACTGTCACAAAGCAATACACCCCCGCACAAGACATCAGCCAAGATATATAGTCAATACAGAATACAATACACTTCATACCGATTATATGCCAGTCCTCATCAGAACAGAAGGACATTTCCATTGGAGTTGGGCAGTGCTCACTATATTCCTTCCACTTGGGTTTCATTCAGGAACAGCTTCTTCCAGCTGCTTTGTTTATTTGTTCCACGATTACATGTACGAGCTTCCAGAATTTATGAGATCAAAGGTCAAGTGAAAAGTCACAGTTCAAAGGTCAAGTGAGAGGCTAAAATTTGTGAAACCAAGGAAATGACAGGACAGTGCCAAGTGAAAGGTCAGAAGTCAAGTGAAAGGCTCAACATAGATGAAAGTGAGCAGTCTGCACACTGAACAGACCACACACCATAATGTCCCCATGCCAAAGTACTCATCACCAAAATGCCATGGAAGGTTCATTCTCAGATATCATACACAGTCACTAGAGATGGGCTGAGAAAGCAGCATTCAGATCTGGCTCCAGACTCATTTAAGATCAGATTTGGAGTTTAGTTCAAGGCTGAATCAGGTGAGGGTTTCATTTCACAGTAATGAGAACTAAAGTTGTTCTCATAAAATTTCCACCAGGTTGGGATAAATCTGAACCAGTTCTGTAATGCAGATCTGCACCCCTTATGTCTCCCAAAAAGATGAAGAGTTTCAGATTGAAGCGTCTTGCTTTGATTCTTTTTTAACAGACGGTACACAGTGTATCCCCTCCATCATTCCTGCTTCTGCTTCTGTATTTGCAGCCAGGTTCATTCTTGGTATTGTTATCCACTGCTCAAAGTAACTGGTTTATATGTGAACACCATGGCTTTGAAGTACAAGTGATCTCTAAATGATTCTGTTTGACTTGTTTTCCTCAACAATTTTAACTCTGTCTCTATGACCCTGATTCAGCAAGGTAGTTAAGCACATACTTAATTTTATGCACCTGAGTTGTGCCTTTGAGGCCTATAATTAATATGTGCTTCTTTGCTATCTTTTTTTTTAAAGTAAACTCATATGTTAATACTGTTCCAAGTCATCAGTTTACTTACATTTGCTAGTCTAGCAGCCAGAAGATCTTTTCCTTTCCCTCGCCATTGATTTGACATGGTTGTATCCTGTTTGCTTTTCAGTTCAAAGTTTCAAGTAATTCTTAGTGGGAGTGCTGAGTTATTCTTATTGTAGGTGAGAGAAGTTCATGCACAGAGAAAGGTGACCAAGCCTGGAAATACGAGGATAGATGCTGTACCTTCCTCACACTGAGTGGTCTCTTACTCCATCCACAGTCCCACTGAAATAATTGATTATAATTATTTCATGAAATAAGGTATTAATCAGTGTGAGGAAGGTTGGCAGAATCTGACTCAAAAATGATGTCAGCAAATCTTGATTGGCCGTGTCTGTCCATCTATGTATCTGCCTATCTGTGTTTTTAAAATAACCATCACTACAAAGCTAGGTTCCATATATAAAACTAGGAGAAAATCATTTCTTTCCTAGAAAAGCCCTCCTTATTCCCATGTTAAGTCTTCGTCATTGATGGGATAACTCCTGGGGTTTGTCTTCCAGAAAATATATTGTCAGGGTCAATATACTGCTATTCCAGTATGGAGAAAATCCTGCTTAAAGAAATGAGTCTTATATCAGTCCTTGAAAGTGGAAGGGATCATTTCATCCTGATCACTGGTGGTAGTGAATTCCATAGCCATGGACCATCCACACAGAATGCCCAATCCCTGTCCCCTGCGATGTTACACCTTAGGGATTGTGAGCCAGAGATTGCTTATCAATCCAAGTTTCCAAAGTGATGTTTAGGAGGGAATGGTGATTTCTGTGACAGTTTAGCCCTTATGATTTAAGGGTAAAATTTTCAGAAGCACCTAAACTAAAGTAATAGAAAATTTTACTGTAAGGGCCTTAAGTATAAGGAACAAAACCTTGAAATGGATCCAGACTGAAATAGAAAAGCCAATGAAAGAGTGCGTTTAGCTATCTGCCCTTCTTAGAGTGTGAGCCACTTCGTGTTCAGTCAGCTGTAGTTTCTACATAGCCTTCACAGTCTCATTCAGTAATGAACACATTGCAGTAGTCTGGCCTGGAAGTGTAGAATCAACGGTCGTCATGACTAGATCCACATCCAGTAGGAAAAAGACCTAGTCTCCTGGCCAGCCAACGAGGGGAAGAGGCATTTCTGGCCATTTGGATAACAAGGAGTATCAACAAAGACAACAGAATCCTATCTGACCTTCAGGGAGCTGTTATCCTCCTGCAAGGGTGAAGTTCCAGTAGCTTCTGGAGATACTTTCTCTATCCTACTTGCATCATGTCCATCCTGCTTAGATTAAATTTGAACCTGCAGTTACTCTTCCAGGATGCCATTGCTTTCAGACATTTTATGTGCTTAATGACAGAGAAATGTAGAGCTCATTGTCATGAGCATACTTGCTGCACCTCAACCCACGGCCTCTAGGCACTTCTGACAATTTTACATTTGGCCAAATTGCCATTATCATCCTAGGAGCAATAATGGATGATAATTTAAAAAAATACTGTCTCCCCCCCTTCCATCCCCCACCAACATATTGCATCCAGCAAGTACTTCATGAGCCGATTATGACTTGACATAGAATTACTTTAGTTTAATGTCTTTTTATGAGGATAGTGTTTTGTGGTAATTTGAAGCCGTAACATGCCAATAGATCACTATGATTTTATTTACCACTTGGCTTCCATGTGCTCTTTGTGGTTACGATGCTGATACTCTTTCTCTCTCTTAGTAAAACAAAGTGGAATTAGTAAAAAGCATCTTGCTGATGATAACATAATTTTTATTCCCTTGGGACCAGGATTGTCCAATAGCTGGCAGTTTCTGGCTCTAAATTACATACAGTATTCTATATCCTTAAGAGCTGTTGACTTTTTAGAAATTTCAGTAAATGGCATGACTGTTTTCCTTTGCTGTGCTTTTGTCATCAGCACTGCACAGCTCCTTCAATTTAGGAAGCAGTTTCTCAGTATCTTGTTTTATGCTCTATATTAGGTACCCAGCCTTGGTAAGCTAAGATATCCCAGTCAACTTCTTGCTGTATTCTCTGAACATCGGTATTTAATAAATAGCTCCAAAATAAATTAATATATATCTATTAATTGCTCTGAATAAAATGAGAAAACATATTGAGAATGAGTGCAATGTCCTAGAGAATTGTTCAGTATTCTTTGGGGGGAATTAGACTGACAAACCTCTTAAGTCATGTAAGACCAAATTCTTTCCTCAAATGCTTGCATGCATGGGGCCCGTTTAAATCAATGGGAGTTGCACATGCATATCTGAGGGCAGATTTTGACCCTAGGTAAGCAAACAGCAAAGACCAAAAGAATTATTTACTTTTCCTAAGTTTTGCCTCTCCTGGATATTAATATCACTCATAAATTTTGTTGATCTACACTTTCAAAAGTTAAGACTTCAGGCTCCCAAGAATGAAATATAGCAAACCAATTATAAACAACCCAAGTCAGGCTCTAAAAGACAGGAGTTTTTGAAAGACATGAACAATATTTAGAGAGCTGGTTAATTTTAAATCCTCTGGGAACTGTAAGTCTGGGCATTAATAGGCTTAAAGTGATAAAAACAGCAATATAGTGTGCACATATAGATGGTATTGTCAAAAAGAAGCAATTAGTGGCACAGAAAGCAAAAGTGTATGCACATATGGTGAGCAGGTTGAAATGTGAAATACTGCCAGAAGTAAGAGCCAATGACAAAAGGAGTTGTGCTACTGTTTCACTCTTGTAATTCAGCTAACCAGAAACAAAGAAATACTTTCCACACAAATAAAATCTGGCTACTGGGGAAAAATATTGTTTGTAGAATTTTATCAGCCCTTTAGCAGTAATCATTGACAACTATAGCTATTTGGTTACTGGAAGGAAGAATTCTTTCTGTCTGTCTGTCTACACTGCAATAAGAAACCTGCAGCTCCAAGTCTCCGAGCCCAGTTCAGCTGACTTGGGCTCATGAGGTTCAGGCACAGGCTGCATGGCTAAAAATAGTGGTGTGGATTCGTGGGCTGGAGCCTAGGCTCTGAGATGCACTCCCCTCCCAAAGCCCAAGATCCAGCTCAAGCCTGAATGTCTACACTGCAACTTTATAGCCCTGCAGCCCAAGCCTGCTAACATGCCGGCCAGCTGCGGCCGTGTCACTAGTCTTTTAATGTAGTGTAGATGCACCAATTAAGTCCCTGACTCAGGATCACCTTTAAGTGTTTAAAGGACACTTAAATTTGCTTCAGTGAGATTTAAGCATGTTCTGAAGTGCTAGAAAAGGGATGCTTTTCTGAACTGGGGCCTAAGGGCATGACCCAGTTCTCTTTGCAGTCAGTGGAAACATTATCATGGCATTACTGCATGAATTTTTTCTTTGACTTAAAATATTATCATTTGAAATTGGCTAAATGTTATGTTCCCTCCAATTATACCAATCAGTGGTCACAAATTGTTTGATTAAGACTGAAGTCTGACAGACTCTAATACAATTGTTTCAATGTTTGTTTACAGCAGCCAAGAAAAGGGTGAATGTTCTGCTTGTCTGCTATGTGAACATGGTTATAGCGCTACATGTAACTGGCTGACTCAACTTCCGAGTTTGTTCAGTGTATTGTATACTTTCATGTGTATCCCATTATGTGGTGTTAGTGTTAACAGCCGTTCTTTACAGATCAGTTAAAATGTTTCCATACCCTTGGAAGAAAATGCACCATAAACCTTTGAGCTTACACACCTTATACACCTGTCATTGTAAAATGCAACAGACAGGTTATAACCTTATCTACTAATGTGGAGATTTTCTGTCACAGTGAAGTGAAGTATACATGATGAAGACAGTATCTTTTAGATATGATGCTAGCTATATAGGTTGTTGAATACAGTAACTAAAGCAAATTGGCTGATGTGAACATGTTCGCTTTCTGGTGTAATAATCATGTCCCCATTACTTATCTTTAAGTTGTTGAGCAATAATATATTTTACAGGAAATAAAATACAATGAAAAATATCAGGTTTGGTTTGAGGTTTTTATAGCTGAAAAGGTTATTTTTTATGGTTTTATCAATTTCACCTAATGTTCTTTTGATCTCTTCTCTTCTTTCTACTACAGTGGTTGCTTTAAAAAATTCTTAATATTTGCCAAGAGTCATGATAGTTGCATAATGCAGTTCCTCATATACATAGAATAGAAAATAATCATGCTATGCATCTCGTTATTTGTTGGCAAATATTGACCCTATAATGGCACATACGATGACTCTTCTCCTATCTTTCATTGCTCTCTTTCCAATGTTTTCTGAAACTAACTACTCAGAACTGAGAGCCTCAATAGAGACAACTGACCAGGGCCGTCCCTCGGAGGAGGGAGAGAGGTGCAGGGCCCAGGGCAAACCACACTGTGTGGGCCTCCCACCAGGCTCCTGCTTGGTCCCGGCAGGCAGCAAGGAAGTGGATCGCAGCTGCTTTCTCCCACCTGGTCCCAGCCAGGAGGCAGGCTGCAGCCACCCGCTTCATGCCCTGTCCAGCACGGGGGCCCCCAAAGTGCAAGGCCTGGACCGGTTGCTCCAGTTCGTCCTACCCTCAAGATGGCTCTGCAATTGAACAAAGAATGCAAAATAATAAGAATTATATATCAGTAATGTAGTCTTGCTGCCTTTGTCTCTGGAACTGTTCCATAGCCCAGGCTGTATCTGAGCAAATTACTGATACTTCTGTTAAAGGTTTTTAGACATGTATCTTCAGTACCATGGATCTAATCTAAAGTCTATTAAAGTCATTAGAAGTTCTTTCAAAATGCTTCCATGGGCTTTAGTGCAGGCCCTAATTGCATGATGATAGTTTAGTCTTGGGCCATGCCCAAAGCACAAATATTGTGTGACCCAACAAATAGTTTGACTAGCTTCCTAGTATGTACTGTATCATATATTACCGTAAGCAAATTTGTTTAATTAGAATACGTTGGCCAAATGTATACATATTTTATATATTTATTAAAAAAAAGTTGTTCACCAAAACAGATACTTTGTAATATTGACACAATATAACACTACTATAGACAATAATTATTTATATAACATCCACCAAAAGAAGCATCAGGAAAACTTTTCCAAAATTAAAAACGAATGAAAATCTGTATCAAATATCATCATCTTTTATTTAGACGTAGAAAACAGGAAATGATTTGGCATTTCTAATCTTGACTGGGAAGTGGAAAATAAATCCATAATTGTGAAGCATAGTTATTTACAAGCTCAGAATGTGAAAATCTGTGACCAGCTATTGCAAACAGACCAGGAAATGGTTGACCTGTTGGGACGACGTGGAAAGAAATGTAAGTTAACAAAAGGTTGAGAAATGTTTAAAAATTGACCTATGCTTAAGGTCTTTGTAGATAATCTAGAACACATTAAAACCAGTTTGGGAATTGTGGGGAGCTAGTGGGAGATTTAAAGATCTAGATGATAAGCTGGGAAAAGCTGGAATCAGTAAGGGTTTGCATTTTGTTATCTGTTGGAACCTTTAGATAACATACTGGTTTTGTATTTTAGCATTGTTATTAGTAATAATAGTAGGCTAGGAATGTTCACACACATTAATAGATGCAGTCCTAATCCCAGGAGTTTATAGTTTATGGGTCCAGTCCAAAACCCACTGAAGTCAATGGGAGTATTTCAATGGGCTTTGGATCAAACCCTTTATTTCTAAATATACATATTTTATGAAAAAAGCTTATTTCAGGACCATTACAACAATGATAGAGCACCAGCCAAGATTTCTTTAAATTCCTTCTGCTGCCTATTTAAATAAAATAATTCTCTCCCCAGTCTTGGGCTTGCATTCAGAGTTGTGTTCCAGTCTATGATATTTAGGTTGTTTTATGCTTTCAGTTTTTGAAGGATCAGTTTTTCAGCTGTTAAACTGTCTCTCAAGAAAATGTTTGTTTATAGCCTACTTTGGAAGGATTGCTAATAATAATTTTCAGTGCTGAAGCTGGAACATTGCAAAAATGTCTATAGTAATCTCCAAACATGTTTCTGGCTTCAACATGACTATTGATATGATAAGATTCCAGAGTAACCCTGTGACTTTTCATGGTTGAGGCAGGAATGGAAACATTATCAAAAGTTAATTGATGGGGTAGAGTTTGTGTTCAGGAAGAATCTGGTATTAACCAGTAGGACACTGACCAATATTTAAAAAAATGGATTCCTAAAGTGAGGCTCCAAAACTCATATTTAGGCTCCTAAATAAGTTTGGCCTTGTTTACAAAAGTTCTGATTAGCTGTAGCTCCCATTGAAATCAATGTGAGTTGAGGGTGAACTTACCAAATTATGTGATGATCAGTCCTTCCGTTACATTATAATAAATAAATAACTTTTTTAAAATGTAGAAACTAGAGGATATGTCTGACAAAGGATCTGCCATAAGAGAAGAACTTGTTCTGCAATGCAGTTGCTAAGGCCTACATAATGATCCCAGGAATTGACATATTTCAATGAAATGTTTACTGTTGGCTCTGCTCAAAGCAGGCATTCTCAGTCTTGCCAACCATGTAGAAACTGAAGTCATGGACATGTTGTGGACCTGTGATAAGTATACAGGGAGGAGGAAATTGAATATATTCAGAGGCTGTGTTATTGGTCTGACAGTCTGAATGGGGAGATCATGCAATAACTGTAAACTACAGTGGATGCCATTAAAAACAGGACATGTACCTCCAGTACTGGTTAAATTTACTTTAGTATTTGTGTTGTTTCCTAGCCTACATATAGTGAATGCTGCAATAAAGGTAAATGTTATATTTATACAAATGTCCATTTTAATGGCAGTCTCTGTAAAATATTAACTAGCACTACATCCTCCTGCTTTGTAGAATGGCAGAATGTAATAGCCATCACTACATTTTGTACTTCATCATGAATGTATGTGTGACGTGGTGTTCTTCCATTAGATATAAACTCAGCTGAGGCACTTTACATACATACTAATGCAGACCTCTTTACTTGAAGTGTAGATTAGAATTTTCAGAGTTGCTCTGTTGGATGGTGAACTTGCCACCTTCTCATGAGTGAAAGAAAGAACTAATATATATCTATAATGCAACAGATTGTAGATTAATGTTTCTTTTGTATAAACTGGGACATGAGGTTTGTGCATATTGACAAAGTCATCTCAAACATCTGGGTTTGAGTGTAATTTTTAAGGATTTAAGTCAAAGCCCAGTGAAGTCAATGGGAAACTCCCCAGTGATTTCAATGGGTTTTTGGGTCAGGTTCAAAATGCTTACCATCTTTTTTTTCAAATTAAGAAAATCCAGTGCTGCTAAATTATCTTTACTCTGAATCTGAGTCATTCTTTGCAATGTTCAAGAAAGAGTTCTCATGATAATTCAGTAGAAGGCTGTATGGAGCATTCATTTATCATTAAAGGGAGGTATCTGGGATTCATTCTGGAGAAGGAAATACAAATGTCTGATTTAATATTTTCTCATACATATGTCAAGGTACTTAAAGGTTGCAACACATATATTATGGGACAATATTGGCCTGCTCCAAAGACAACTGGTTGATGGAAAGACTCCCATTGGTTTCAATGAGCTTCAGATCAGAATTATATATGCTTATGCCCCATTCCATGTGTGCTGTCTAGAACTCTTTGGTGTTTATGGTTGACTCAAATTGATGAGCTTTGTCAAGCTTAACTTTGGGTTTCCACGCTTTTTTTCCCTTTATTTTTCCCCCTTTATTTTCGCCATCATTTAAATGAGTGTTTATAGTTTTCAGAAATTCATTTAATGTAAATGCCTATTGTATAGTGTGTACTTTTAAAGCTGGTTTGTTGACCAAAGATCATTATGGTTTATCCATTTAGACCCTATTCAAGGATTTCTTAGGTCACAGGCCATTGATACAAGAGTAATATATGTTTCTGAGCCACTATAGCTGAAGCATTTGCGTCATTAGTAATAGCCCTAAAGCACATATTCATTTACCATTTTTAATGACTGATATCTCCCTCAGTTTAAAAGATTAATATGTCATACTGGTCAAGTGAATATTCCTCCATAAGCCCTCTTGGGCCTAATGTGGAACTTTCAAACACAGCCATTTTTAGTAGAAATCGAAGAAATCTTTAAGGGAGTGGCAGACGCGCAGGCTGAGAAGGGAGCCACCAGGGTGGGGAGACAGGAGGAGCAGGGACCGGGGGTCCCTGGCCAGACCCTGCCATTGCTGAGAGGCAGCCACGCAGGCTGAAAAGGCAGCAGGAGATGGGGGTCCCCGGACGTGACCCTGCCAGGGGTCTAGTACCAAATTAAGTCAATGATAATGCTCTTGTTGACTACTGTATGAATTGGATCTGTTCCTAAATCCCTAAAATGATTGTTTTCTGTTTTCTTCTAACTCAAAAGTTGGTGATTACCTCCACATGATCAACTGTCACTGTTAGAGTGAGACCATGCTTGGAAAGTTTCAGTCTGGGAGGATTAATTTGGACCAGTGATAGGGAAAAAAAGCTGAATGCAAACCTCTTCTGAATCTTAACTATAGTGCCCGATGCTATAATTGTTTAAAACTATATCCTATTCTATTTATAAAGTATGTGTGTTATAATTGACCCCTGTGTTGATAGCCTCCTGCTATGTATGCAAATATCCAAAAAATGTGTTTTAAACTACAAGATTTACAGCTTGACAGACTGGTGATTGCACAAATTATGGCTTATTATAGATAGATATCTGTTGTCCATTGGTTTTTCTGTTGTTCTGTTTCCTTCCTTACTGATGACATTAGATGATATACAGATGACTAATAGTTCTCAGGAATGACATTCACATGCCAGGAATGCCACGTTCTTGCACAGTCTGCCACAGTCTTTTTCTACACAACTCATCCTAAAATGGCAAAAACACTCAAGGCGTTTCTTTTTAAGAAAATTGTTAGTTTTGCCAAAGCTGTGGTGGATCTGCAATGTAGAGGCGAGTCAACTAGGAAAAAAATATGAAACCACAAAACCCTTTTTTTAGGATCTTTGAAAATCTGTCTTAAACAGATCACTGTGAGTTACTTTGGATGTACATCTATTCATTCTGTGGTAACGGAAGTCAAGTGACTATTTATTGAGCTATCTAGTTTTCCCAGAGTTGCTGGCGCTGTTGACCTTTATACCAACTCATTTATCCTAATTGTTTTTAGCTGTTTGAGGAATCTCAGATGGGAAGATATCTATCACAGGTACTATCAAGTGCAACTTTTTAAAAAATATGTAAAGCAAACCAACACAATTTCATGCACTTGGTTATATAGCACTTAAGGCAGGTACTTGTGGAATTTTTCAATAATAATCACAGGCCTTAAAAGGTCCCCTGGACACTGGGACTGTTATCCAGGGTGGGCTGTTCATACTTGCCCATTTGGATTTTAATTAATTAATTAATTAATTAATTAATTAATTAATATGGGTGGGACAGCTTTTGATGTGGTGCTCTTCCCTTGGCCAATGGGGGCACCATTTTAGGACTTGACCAATTTCTCTTTACTGCTTGGTTTCAAGATTTGGAGGAAGCCATCCCTGGAGTGCTATATCAAGAGCTCTGCCTCTTAGCATCCAGAAAACCTTGTTGTTAAATGAAATTTACCAGATTAAAGTAAAATTTTGAGTACTCTCAGTTGCTGTTGATGGCAGAGTGAGCTGAGGGTGATTCACTCCTTTCAGGTGGTGCGCTTCGCTTCCTCCCCTTGCCCCATTTGCAAATGGAATTGTCTTGAGATATATACGGTTTTCTGGAAGGCTGATAGAAAACAATGTCGTAGATCCATAAAAATACCCAAAACTTTGGATTTATTTGAAGCTCGGACCCCAGCGCGTCTGTGAAATTTCTGTGAGGTGAAATAGTAGCACAGGAGTGGTGTGCAAAGGGTCACACCAAGCATACCTCTGTGCTTCAGAATTCCTGCACCCACTGCTGACACAAGAAGTAACCCTGATCTCTATTTAAGAGCATCCAGGTCAGCTATGCAACGAAGGGCACATCCTTCACCAAAATAGAGTGTATTAGGGTGACAATAATCTTGCCTGGTGGAGGGTATTTGGTACAACCCAAACTTTAAGATAATAGTCAAGATCATGTTTTAGACTTTGCATTTCTATAATGCTTGAGAGTCCCAAAGCTTTATACAAACATTTAATGAATTCTGCATCTCAACTTCCCTATAATGTAAGGAAATATTAATATCCTTATCTTACACATGGGGAAAATGAGGCACAGGCAGGTTATTTGACTCCTCCCCATGGTCAGAAGGTAAATCAGTACCAGAGTCAGGAATGAAACTAATTACTTCTGCCTTTTTACTGTAACTACAAGACAATGCTTTCTCACTATATTGAGAAAGGCTATTCCTTTTTTAACATCCTGGCCTCAATATAACCATCTTTTCTGAGATTAAATGTGTTATATTCATTGTAGAAAAGTCCTGAGTTTCTGGTTGGGATTTCAAAAAGAGCCCCAGGGACTTAGACACTGAAATTCCACTGAATTTACATTGAATTCCTTTGAAAATCCTAGACAAGATATTGTTTGTAAGGGATATTTTTTATGATTTTTTTAAAGTGCCTTTCCTTTCGCTTTTCTTAAAAAGATTTTGTAATCTCACTGCTCCATAGGATAAGGCCCAGCTCCTCCTTAATAAAATTTTTTTTATTCAATTTTATTGTGTCCACAACATGATTATAAAAACAATAATTTGATTTAGAAAACCCTTTTTTTCACAGCATTGCTACCACTTCAGAAGGGCTACTACACGCAGCCTGTAGATAAATGACCACCAGAAAACTTCACAAAATTAGTGTTTACACTTAATCTGGCAATGAGCTATAATTTGATTGGTAAAAAATTCATTTGGTGTACCTCTGCCCCTGTACTGCTGGATAATGAAAATTTATATCTGTGTTTCAGACATCTGGGGAGGATGTGACAGCTTTGGGGCTGAATGAAAGATTATGCCACAGTGACCCCTGTCAGCATTTCCTCACGGACTGGTTACCCGAAACCCAACGGCAGTCAGACTTTTTTTCTTTTTCTTTTTTTTTTTTTTTTTTGCCAGAGCAGACTCTCATTTTATTTTGGAAGGTTAATGACACTGTAAATCTAATAGGCCATTTTAGTGCCATCATGTGGGTATTAAAAGTCATGTGACTGGTCAGGATACCATATGGGGTGTTTTGGCATTGTCTCGTAGTGGGAATGGCAGGCTGTTATAAGGCTATAAGAGCTGGACATGTTTTCAATTACTTGCAAAGACAGAGCTGCTTTTAAATTAATTTGAAATCTCTGCCAATGGTTTTGTTTGCCACCTCGCTCAGGTTTTCTTTAATAAGCTCTCATGTATGAGATTTACCTTTGGTTCTCTCTAGAGATAATCTGCATTATTTAATATAGTTATACATAGAATTTTATATACAAATGTATCTTGTGTGCTACCGGAGAATATACTCAAGGCACAAGGATTCGAGAGAGAGAGAGAGATGAGATTGCCTCCAAACTTTAGTTTGTGTACTCCGCAGTCCTTCCCATGGCAGAGTTTCTCCCTACTGTTTTGCTATATTTATTTTCCACTCCCTGCTTCCGTTTGTAGCACGGGTACTATACTGAGTTCCTAAACCTGTTTATTTTCTATTCACTGCCTTCTGGCCTTTACATTAATGCCACCTAAAAGGCTTTGTGCCTGTTAGTTATACTGGAGAAGCACGCAAAGCCTTCTGGGGCATATTAGGGCCACTGCAGGTAAGCAACAAAATTAAAACAGGCTTGGTAGCTCTGAGAAAGCAAATAGGATATGTAGAGCCAGAGGGAACAGAAGATGGTATACACTTCTCTGTGGAGAGAGGGATCATTTGAAATTTGTGCAAGTGGAACACGGATAAACCAAAGATGTGAATATCAATTATTTCACATACTGGTTGACTCTTGTGTGCAAGTTTCAGTTGGATAAAATTCATTCTCAAGCATTTAATGGTTTTACTGAAAATATGGCCACTCTAAATGCAATAGGTTAGATTAGATTCATGCCCACTTCACTGCTTTAGAATGTTTTCTCCAAATGCACTGATTTTCTTCACATTGTTTGCCATGGAAGATTTCCTCTGAGTCCCTCTATAATCTGTTTAATTTGGGAGGGGACTGTCCCAACTTGTAAATATGACATGCAGTTTAAATATGCAAACAGTGTCATGATAAGCATACCTTCCACGCTTCAGTATTTTAAAAAACAGTAGTTGTGTCATTTTCTGTGGATAGCCCCTCTAGGTTCCTGAGCAGTGTTCAGGAACAATCAAAGTAAAGCCTGCAAAAACCTACAGAGACTCCACCCCAGATTTTACATGGATGCTGAAGCATGGCTTTGCTCTGTGAATATTCATATAGTGCTGGTATCATGCATATAGCTCTTACTCCCCCCACCTAGTCCTTAATGCCTATTCCTTCATTTTTTGTCTCTTTTCCTTTCACTCTGCACTTGCTGTTTGATATGATGTTGTTAACAGAGTGAGTTAGGATTTGCAAGGCTTGAGAACAGTAGAGTTTCTGGGGCCACCTCAGCATCTCCACATTCACATTGCTTTTTCCTCTTATTTCCCAATATCTCCCCTCTCTGGTACCCAGATCTCTTCATTCATCTCTTTCTCATTGTCTTTCCTTCTCCTCTCTTTGTCACCCAGCATATGTTTGTCTCACAATTATCCAACACAGTGATATAAGGACAATTTCAGACACTCCAACACACAGCTCAGCGTCAGTTATGCCTTGAGTTGCTGGGAGGTCCAGCATAAATAAAAAGGGTAAACCCAACTTAAGCCAGCAGGAGATCAGTCAGAACCCTAACAAATGCATTTCAATTCCAAAGAAAGGCCAAACCCAGATATGTGGTCCAATGGCCTCTGGAATTGGGTCTTCTGTGTCACCTTCCCCAAAATGGTGGAAGTGACATTGCAGGTATTTGGCACTCTACATTGAAGATACAAAGGAGATGGCGGACCTGTATGTTTAAGGATTGTTAGCATTTCTTTTCCTTTTTGCCAGTACAGTTTTTTTTTTTTGGCTTGCCAATAACTGCTCCCTAGCCAAACCATTTGCTTTAAGCAACCAAAACAGAGAGGAGTATATAGATATTTTGTGTTTCAAATGACCATAAGCATCTTAATGAGAAACCAAATCAAATCCAGTGAGAAGGAATAGGCTGTTGGTACCTCATGGCTCTCTCAGTCTAAAAGTCTAGGGACAGATAGATCCAATCTCCCTTACCTGCAAAGACTGTAACTAATTTGTTATGACAGCCTGCTGAAAGAATTAACAATAGAAATGTAAATGAGTGGGCAAACTCACTGGCCAGGGGAGGTAGAATAAAGCTCCCAAAACCCTTTCAGTCCAAGATTCTCTGCTTGCCTTCCTTGTACTCAACTGTATAGGTATGCATGGAGGACCCAGGTGGTGTCCAGCACCTGCTTGGGTGCACCAAGGGGATAGTCAGACCGCAAGTCTGACAGAACCTCCCCAAGATTCCACAAGGGTGTTGCAGTCCACACTGGTCCCAGTACAGGCCAGTAGGCACATCAGTGTCCTAAATTGAGTGCCACAAGATAAGATTCTGGAGAAGAAGACATCAGGCAATGGGAGGGAGGAAGGAAGGAATACATAAAATAAGATTATGGGACTCTTTGTATACTCTTTGTATACATCCTGTGAGTTCATTTCATAGTTATTTAATGTTTTTGTGAAAAAAAATTAAAGAGAAAAATCACTTTTGTGAAAAGAAATGTAAGAGCAAGCAAGTAGGCATGTTTCCTTCAGAAGGGCCCTAAAGCATTTTGCCAGTTTTATATACAAATATTTTATATATCACTTTATCTGCCACCATGTAGCAGCCCACAGCAACCCCATGCAACATTTTGAGACAGAAAGTAAAGAACTGTGCTGTAGCCAACTAACATTGGGAGGGGACTTTAGGAAGATTGAATATAATTGCGCAGATGGGACTTTGGCCAGGGCACCACTAACACTCATACTATTGTGGCAAATGTCAAGGAATCTTCTATGACTATAAGGGTCAAGACCTCAGTTTCATGTCTCATCTGAAAGACACCACCTCCAACAGCACAGTATTCCTAACACCAGGCCAGTAAATTGATCCAGTCCTGACTTTGAAGGAAGAGTGTCACCTTCTACTTTATCAAAAATAAAAAAAAGAAGAAAAAAAAAAAAGTCCTACAAGGCTCAAGTGGTCTCCAGTACAAATACTGAGAAGGCTCAACTCTATCTTGCTTGTCACATGTGCAACAATTGAATCTTAGTCTGGAGATGAAATTCTGGCCCCACTGAAGTCACTGAAAGTTTTAATGGCCATGCCATTAAAATACTTTAAAGAGTTGTTGGCATATCAGGTCAGAGTCTCCCAAAGAGTGATAGCTCCAATATCCTGTTGATTCATTCTTCCTTTGACACCCTTTTATGGACAGTCAGAATTCTTCAGATCAGATAAAATGTCAAAGGTGTGTTTAAGATATACTCCACTGAGAATGCAATAATTGATTCATGTTAACTGCTGCAAATTTTATTTTTCACAGTTAATCTGTTTTTTCTCTAGGTCTTTGCAAATCATATCTCAGCTCTGAAAAGTTAGTCCATTTTCTATTATCTCTATATCAAAAACACTTATGTTTTTATTTATAATTTTTTTTTAAACTTGTTTCCACAACATCTTCCAAAATGAATCTCACCAAACTTCAGATTCACAGCCTATGGTACCAAATTTTATGTTGGCCTGATTTAAAATATTAATGTTATCATTTCCATGGGCACTAATGTCACTCTCACAATTTTTAAAAGAAAATACAGTCCAAATTATAACCCTTGGAAAGACAGTTTCTAATGAAAATGCTGACAATGCCTTGACTGTAACTAGGCTTGGAAATAATAGATTTTTATCAATAGATGTTGGTAAACTTTGATTTCACTGTATGCACAAACTGACAAAAAAGTATTTCCATTAATGATGACCAAAATTTAAAGAGAAGCAAAAAAAAAAAAAAAAAAATGCTGCTCAAGAACTTCTTAGAATATGATTTAAGGATTTTTACTTTGTATAGTTTCACATATGATGTTGACAATTTGAGTTTTAATGTTTATAAAGCTTTAACTTATTGAATATCAACATCTGCTGTCATTACATAATTATTGTCTGACTCCCCCCATAATTTCCCACAGTTGTGCAAATGGAAATAAAAACACTTAAAAATAATTAGCAAATTTATCCATTGAATTTATTAAAAAAGTCAAATTCTGACATATTTAACTATACCTGAGAACTGCTCTAAATATATATTACATCTATGAGTGAGAGAATCTATGCAACAATGGTATTTATGAACTTTTGAGAGCAGCACAACGTGGCTTTTATTTTACACAAAAAGATATTTGATTTCACAGTGGGGGTGATATAATGTTAAGTGCACATAGCACTCAAATGACATAGTGATGGGCATACAGTATATAAATAGATACAGATCTTGATAGAATTTGCTAAACTAAGGTAACCATTTCATTGATGCATTCAGCTGAGGTAGATTTCAGTGACATTTTTTTAATGTCTAGTGATCCTTTGGATATTCCAGGGGTTGTTCATAACGCAGTCCTGGAGGTGTATTTTGCCTCCTGTGTCTGATACTTTAGGCAATACCGAATGCATTAATCGATAATTGAAAAATCTAGTCTGTCATTTAAAATGATTGCAATGTCAATTTCATGACGGGAAAAATCAATAATATTCCCTGTGTATGGACAGTATGGATCACTTGATGATTTTCTGTTTGGTTCATTCCCTTTGAAGCACCTGGCATTGGCCACTGTCGGAAGACAGGATACTGGGCTAGATGGATCATTAGTCTGACCCAGTATGGCTATTTTTATGTTCTTATGGCCTGATCCTGGGAGGTGCTGGTGTGCTTTGAAGTTGCAAGTGAGCTGCATCTATCAGGATCAGCCTTGTATGATTGTGGTTCAACCCGAATATTACACCTGCAATAGTTCTTTTCTATTCTGGGAGCCTTCTTAGAGGAAGGGAATTGGAGGTAGTTCAGAGAAGAGCAGCAGTTAAATTGGTTAAGTAAAAATTAAATATTTATAGGTTGGCATTCTAAGGGGAAATGCACAGTGCACAGCTGTAATGAATGACTATCAAGAATTCTTTAAGATAATGCACGGGGCTACAACAGGCAGTAATATGATGAAATTAGAAAAGGGAAAATGTCATCTGAATTAAAAGAATCCTTCTGAGAATGTGATCAGTCAACCAGTGGAATAATCTCACAAGGGAAGAGGAAGAAGCCACTTGGCACATTTAAAATTAGGCTGCGTGGAAGTAAATGTATAATAGGAAACAAGCCTGGACTGGCATAGAAAGGGATTGGAGGAGCTAACCGGTCTCCCATCTTTATCTTTTCTGATCTATGACATACTGCATTTGTTATTCAGTGCAAATACCTATCTACAATCTATATTGTAATCTCTAGATAGATGGATGAAAAGGGAGGATGGCACACACTAAAGCTATGTAAAGTCCTTGCATCAAACTGCAAACCCACCCAAAGTACCATTTTCTCCTCTAAATGGGAATAACCCTCTGCAATCCCATGAATAGCAACTTGAGGAATTTTCTTTGATTTTTTTCCGTCAAAGGCCGGGGGCAGAGTTGCACCTGCTTGGAAGTGGCCAAGGTTTCTACCCTTCAGTCTCTGAACACTGTCCCCTCGCCTTAGCATCAATATCTGCTCCAGGGTTTGCTGTGTCTGCTGGACAGCATGGCTTCTGCAGGAGAAAGGCATCCAGTGGCTTCTATGGCCATCAGCTGCTTCTTGGATTTTTTTCACAGCACAGAAGGGGAAGTGTCACACCCTGTCTGTAGTAACGTATACTCTTTTGCTCTAAAGGATTGGATGGAGATGAATCTGGTGGAGACCTGCCAACCCACTCCATTTCCTCCCCTTGTTTCCTCTTGTCCTGCAAAACCCAAACACTATGGAGCCTATATGGTTATCACAGGCTCATGAGGAAAGCAGATTGAGTATGCACAGTTGCATGCTCCCCTTCACACACATTGGACCCCGTTTTCCCCTTCAAATTTAGCTGTAAGTTGACAATGTGCTGCATTTGCCCATTCCTGTCAAAATCTATTATGAGGCAGTTTACACAGCTAAGCACCAACCTCCCTCCACAGCCAGCCTCGCCACTGAACAAGCTCTACAAGATTCACGCCCTTGAAGGTGTCTGAAGTGAGAAATGGGGTGGGCCTCAGGCCATGTTGGGGTTGGAGAGGCACCACCAATGTGATTCCCATCAACTCTTCCTGCTTTACATAAAATCGATTCTATTGCTGGAATTTGCTTTTCAAAAAAAGACAATGTTGGGAAAAGTAACCATCAGGTGGCCACTATCTTGAAAGATAGCAATCTTATTATTTCTATAAGATTCAGTGACGACAGCCATGGCCCAGGACATGCTCCCACCACAGAATAAGAAGTGCTCTGGCTAGACCAAGTCACTTGTGTTTGGCTTGGTGTCCCCAAAACCTCAAGCTGAATGCTAGAACTTTCTGTTTATATGTACAAATATTGTGTACAAGTATTGCAGCAAATACCTAGCAATAACAAAATGTCTTTTAGCTCTTTAGGTTTCGTGTTATGAGAAAGTACGAAGCATAAATCACATCAAACTATTTCTGGTCTTAAGCCTTCAGGATGCATTTGTTTGAAATCAAGAGCCAAATTCCCTGGATCAGAGTAAACTGTTAGGTGCCAACTGTGGCAGAATGCCAACCATTATATCAGATGTGATCCATATGCAAGACCTTCGTATTCCTCCAAAGTGGTTTCTTTTAATTGATTTTGCAAATTAACAATATTAGGCCTTCTGTAGAATAGAAAGTACATTACTCATTGTGTCCTTACTTTACCCTGAAAGGAAATCTATTGTTCTTTTGTAATGAAATGGTATCATGGGGGAAAAAAGGTAGCAGGAGCAGGTAAAAGGAATCACATTCGGCAGTCAGGCATGTTTAATGAGGAATTTTAATTATGAGGCTAAAAATCAATGAGCATAACTTTAGCAATGAAGTCTTAAAGAGAAACTGAATTGGCTTTGTCTTCTAAAGTTTACTGAAGTAGTTTGAGTGGTTGCCAACCATCATTGTTCTAAGAGAGAAAGGACTTGAGGAAACTGCAAGTCACACTGAAGAGTTTATTATAGAAATGTTTTAACAAAACAAAACAACAGAAGGAAAAAAAAAAAGGATTTCCATGGATTCATGTTTAAATGCTTCATAACTGATTCATCTCTGACTCACCATTTGTAACCACCTCTAGTTTCACACACCATATAAAATTGATTGTTTATAAGTATGCCTACCTTTCAGAAGATGGATGAAAGGTAATTGGTTTAATTGAAATGGACAGTTTATGATTCTCAAGTGCTGTGCATTAGCTGCTTGTTCTTTATTCTTAGAAAACCTAGCTGTGAGAAACAGCCTTGCATGAATAATTAAATGCAGTGGAAATATAATCTCCCTTCCTCAAAAAGCAGAACTATTGTAAGTAAACGATCTTCAAGTTTTATAATCGTGGCTGTGTTTTGTGACCATTAATTAGAAGGCTGTGTTCAGGTTATTATTGTAGAGTCATGCCACTGTTCCCACTGCAAATCCCAATTTTGGTGGATTTGTAACTGGTAACATTTCATCTGGACTATATTTTGGCATACAAGGCTACAGCCAAAGAGCTATTTTTTTTAAAAGTCCGCAGCACAAATCTCGTCATAATCTGTTGAACTGTCCATCGCCCTTCAAATATAAATCAATTACTAACCAGAGGTGGGGTTTTTCCCCCATAGTATAAAAATGAAGCCTTGCTTTTATTTTAAAAGATGTAAAGTACAATGTTGCAAGGCTTCCATATCTGGAAATCCTATTGGTGTCCACAGGATTCCATGCACTGCTGTGGAAACCAAACTTCCAGTCCTGATAATGTTTTTGTTTCAGGTATCTGGCCCATAGTTGGGACACAGTTCCTTATGTAATGTAATTGGTCTGGGCCTGTGCAAAATAAACTCTAAAAGTTTCAATGTTGCAAACTGGCAGTATTGCACCTCCAGTAACTCTACTGTTAGGGTTTGTAGCACAGTATGGGACACCTACCTGGATGTTCAAGGGAGTGGGAGAGGAAGCAAGGAACGTTCCCTCATGGTGGTTCCTGTACAGTGACCAGGCATAATCACAATCCATAGGCAATGCAGGCACAAGGACTGTCCCTTCCCTAAGAGTGCAGGCCAATTCCAAAAAGGACAGAGAGGAGGCAGCGCTGGCTGGGTGCAGGGAGGGGAACACATAGAGTGATTGTAATGGGTGATACTGTAGGCGTGATCCATCAGTACCCCTGCAGCAGTAGGAGAAATTGTGTACGCATGAAGCACAATTCCTTCCCCATCCTTTGCTCGGGTAGTGTGACTCTGTACCAACCCCAGTGCTGGGCTATGTCTAGCCCCAAATATGAATTTACCCATCTCAGATCATGGGTTGGTTTTGGAGGTAGTAAATCATATTTACCAGATTATTTTGTCTTTAAAAAGGGGAAGTAAGTAGAAAAACCTCAGTGCTGATGTTCCCATAGATTTTTTAATTTTATAACTGTCGCGTTTTAGGAACTGCTACAGTAAAAGCAGTGCACCCCCCTTATGCAGGCACAGTTATGCTGGTAGCCCTGCAGTACAAAAATGGTGTGCTGACAAGCTCTTCCATGCAAATTAAGTCTAGTTCTGAATCACAAGGGTGAAATTGGGATTCATGCTGTCTTGTACCACTGTGCCTTTTGCTTGT
Source organism: Mesoclemmys tuberculata (assembly GCA_007922155.1). NCBI lineage: Eukaryota > Metazoa > Chordata > Testudines > Chelidae > Mesoclemmys > Mesoclemmys tuberculata. The sequence continues at coordinate 15,533,553 of ML675649.1, forward strand.
TTTATTTTCCTGTTAGTGTAAATGGTGGACAGGTTCTTAGTCTTAAATTATTTTTATTTTTTATTTGGCTTTTGCTGGTTTGTGCTATAAGAGCAATGTTATTTAAATCAGACATGATATCTTTGAGTTCCTCTTCTACTTTTGCTTCCTACCACCATACTGTTGCCCAGTATTGCAGCCCCTTGGATGCATGTGTTGCATTAACATTCAGATATTGATGGGGACTCTACAAATCCTTAACAAAGATAGACTTAAAGTACATTTGAAACCAATCCAATTGCCACACTATAGTAATCCAAGCCATAGTGCATAGTGATCAATATTATAAAACTGGTGTAGTGCCTGTTAAAGGTTGGCTATTCCCTGGAATATATATATATATATATACACACGTATACATGCTCAATATGGTTTTGCAATGGTATAAAAGCTCAGAAAGCATCTGCCAATGCTCTGCCTAGCTTAAATGCTATCAGTCCCTCACTTCCAGGAGTCTAAAATTCATGCTGCCCCAAAAGAAAGATAAATAAGAACAAGTCAGTTTTCACCCTCCAGCCACAGACTGAAGAAATTATTTCAAATAAAATATATCATCTCTAGCAGGGGCAGATGGAATAGTTTTCTATTGAAGTTGGTCCCCCAGCTGACAGAAGAAATTACTGAATTTTCTTCACCAGACCTATTCAGTATCCTTTTAACGCCACAATTGCATTACATTCTCAGATAAGCAAAGGTATTTAATTCTATGTTAGTGATGTGCTATTTAGTGATGCCCGAACATTTAAAGACTGTAAAAGATAAGGGAAAAAAAACATAGGGTATGATCCTGGCTCTGTTGAAGAGATCTTCAGCTGATGTAAATGGGTTTGGCCCCATTGACTTTATAGGTGAGTGTCATGATTTCGGTGAAGCTACATCCATTTACACCAGTCAAGAATTTGTCCCTATGGCAAGACTGTCCTAGATTTCAATGGAAGCAGAATTAAACACATCATCTGTTCTTTATTAGGCCAGCTTTACTTTAAAATGAAATGAGAGGAAACTAATTCTTTCACATAACATACTATGTAATCATTCCCAAACTGTTTTTAAATGAATACCAAAATTAATTGGTCTGTGCTTCACCCAATACTGTAGAAAACAACTAAAATACTGTAAAATATTGTAATAAAGTAACAATAGAAAAGATATATAACAAAGCACATAGGTGTTTTAAAAAATGAATGTTAAAATACAAGAGATGCCATAAGAGGTATATTAAATAGTACATGTATTACCTCTGTGTACTGACATTAAATTCCTAATTGCTGTAATTTATACAGAATAATAATGAATTTTTAAAATAAATACGAAACATTTTATTATTTGTACAGTGCTGGCATGTACATGGTGCTGTACAATAATTCAGTAAATAGGAAACATTTAATAGGAATCTGCCCCAATGAGATCAAAGTCTAGTAGTTTGAATGGGCAAAATACAACAGAGTACAATACAATGCAAACACAGTGTACCAGACTCTCCCATAATCTTGTGCACAAAGGGCAGTTGGAACTGACAGAGGGGAGAGTTTCACCTAGACATCGTTCTTTCCCCTTTCTTCAGTATGAAGATGAAGGTTCTTGGTGTGATACACAGCCCAACTCCATAAAGATCCACGAAAAACACAGTTCCTCCCACTGAAAGCTTAGATAGTTTTTGAAATTTGAATTCATAGGCATTTAAGGATCTCCACTTTACTGTACTCAGTACTGTCCTCCTTTGTCTTTTATAAAGACCAATCTCATGGGTCCTCAATCTCTGCTTTAGAAAAATCTCGGGGTATAAAACTTTATAAACATATATCCAAACCTTTTTACATGGCACAATAGTTTTGTCTTGAGATCAAGTGAGGAAACAAGAATTGGACCTCAGATGAATTTATGCATGTGAGACTGGAGATGCATAGTAAGAAAATATTTCATTGTCTTCATATGCTAAATGATTGTGTATATGTGTAAAATAGCATAATTCTTATGGCAACACTTTACAAGCCATGTGGCGGATGAATGTGGCGCAATATGGCCCTGTGTTATTAGGTTAAGGACTAATTTTTATGAGATATTTGCAACTCTAGCACCCTTCTCTGGCCTTTCTGGCTCTTCACATTACTCCTCTTTTCATATTAATATATTTTTATATACATATATTTTTATTTTCCAGTGTATTCACTTGTTGATCAATCCACCCCATCTGCTCTACTGTTCTGGGCAATTTAGCTGAAATCTATTAAATTCACTCTGGCTCATTCCATGGACAAGAATCCTCGTACATTTTTAAAAAAATTTCTAATGCTACTGTACTCCTAATATATCAGAAGATCCTGGTGTTATGTCAGAGGAAAGCCTTTTGAATAGGGTATGGATGTATAGTACAGCATGGCATATAAATCATTTTCAAATTAGTATTCTGTACATCCGGAGAAGAGTACATTTGTGCTCCTGCATAAATTGCCTGTGAACACATTTCAAAAGCCTGCGCTTAATCTTAGCAATGAACATTTCAAAAAGTAAATTAATATCTTCAAGAGGAAGAAATACAGTATATTAAACAGGAGCTCACTAGAAACGGTATAGGTAAGAGTCTGTCAGCATTTCCATTATAAGTCCTGTTTTGGAGGGTTTTATATCTCAGTTATAAAATTTCACATTAGGCAGAGTGTTGGCACAAAAGGTGTCTGTCTGACAAGATGACATTTTATTGGATCTGAAAAAGTCTTGGGTCTCATGTCAATGGGATAGTCTTTTAAATCACACAAAAATGAGTTTTAAATGACTTAGGGTCTGACTTACATCCAGAAAGGTAAGAAGATTCAAGGTAACGTCTAAAATGGCATTCTTAACTTCCTTTGTTGTGCAGAAGTCTCTGACAATGACTCTACATAGACCATATGTACTATAACACCTAAGCACAATGGGATGAGGTAGAGATTACATTTCAGCCTTAACTCTGAATTTCCTTGATTTTGTCAGATCCCCTTAACATGACTTTAATTCACAACTTCTTGGTTCAGTGTACGAAGGCTAGAGGTCTAGTTGGAGGTTTATAAATTAGACTAATTAACATTATAATAGTATCTTGTGCACATGTGTGAGTGTACAAAAAGGTATTCCTAGGAGGCAGAAACAGAATTAAAATGTCTAAGGGAATTGTAAATGTATTATGCAAGTAGCTGTATGATATTCTGCATGCTTGAATTAATGAAAAATATATCCATTTTAAACATTGATCTTTAAGCAAGTAATGTAATAAATCTGCATATTCTCTCAGATTACTGTTTACTCTGGCTGCACTATAGATTAAAAGAGGCCCCACAGATTTACTTGTGGGGTATGTGGGTGCGTATAAATACTTCTGCTTCCAATTATACTAAACAATGATGATAAACTATTGTGAGTTGCTTGGACAATTGTACACAGCCTGGCTGAGTCACAAGAACAGATCATGCCTGTGAGTGACTGATGAGCAGATGGCACTTGGGGGGAGGGCTATTGTTTAGATCAGGAAATGGGTAAATGGTCACACAGAACAAAATTCTATAAATGTATCTAAATTGAGATATAGTTCCTTTCCAGCTGTAGTGTTTCCAAAGGGGGAACTATGTAAACCATTTAAAACATAAAAACACAATTGTTTGTTCCATGAAGTTGGCAATTTGTCTATAACAATGTTAAATGGTTTGCAGTAACTTACCCATGGAAACAGATCTGTACCTTTAGCTTATCTGTGGGCAGTTCTTGTTTTCCCCATTATCCCCAAATGCTGCTTTTTAGGTTATTTTATCCCTTCTGCTTCTCTCTAGGCTATTGAACATGCTGGCTTTCACACACTGAATATTAATTTACTTAATTTAGTGGACCTATAAAATATCAGATCATCACAGTTGTGACCCATTAAGAATGGATTTCCACCAAGCAGTGTGGTTTAAAACATGAGATCAGCACAAGTTTCATAGGCATGGAAATGTTCATACGGAGATAAATAAATTATATTAGCTTTATTTTAATTCCTATCCTATCCTAGCTTTGTTTTATTCCTATCCTTTAAAGCCAAACCCTGTGGCCATGGAAGGTCCTTTAAACAATATAACAACTGAGACTCCACCTTGCAGAGGCAGGCAGTATGTGAGGACCCAGTGCAGGTCAATATTTCCAACATGCTTGGGGACCAGTTCTCTGAAGGCGGTTCATGTTTTCCAGTGCTGGTGGGGTTTGGAGGTTGGGGACAGTGGAGCGATGGGGCTGGTGGTGAATCTACAACGTCATCATTTCACTGACCGTAATGCCCTCTGGATGGGAAAGGGCCACAGCAACTAGAATTGCTGAAGTAGAAGGCAAGTCCATCATCACTTGGCAGCCCCAAGGGAGGGTAGCTCTCCAGACCCCGGCTGATATTCCGAGGGCACAGAACATTTCTTTAGTCTATGCTATGGGAATTCACCCTCTGGAGTTTTACAGAGATTACCACTCATTTTGCTGTGACATTGGGAGTTCCTTTCCCAGACCTCAAGAAGAGCTCAGTGTGGCTCCAAAGCGTGTCTTTTTTTCATCAACAGAAATTGGTCCAATAAAAGATATTACCTCACACACCTTGTCACTTAGAAAGAGAGTTCCATTCCCCTGCCTGACTTTAGTCTGATCAGAAAAAATGTTTCTGGAAACACAGATTTTTTTCACTTCTTCCTAGCATTCTTTACCCTGCAAATTAAAATACTTAGGTCAAATTCCGCTCTCCATATATCAGTTTAAGTCTGGAGTTACCCCAGATATATACTAGTGTAGAGGAGGGCAGCTTTGGTCCTTTTCCTTGTAGCTGGTGGGGACATCTTAGTGTAGAAACAAGAGAGCTCCCAAACCACAAAATTCAGATCCAGATCGGCCTGCTATCAGAACCCCTACATTTAACATTTGCTACTGTTGAATGTAGGGGTTCTGGTAGACCAGAGTGCCCATATTTTCCCAAAGTTTAAGGGGTAGATTTGCTTGGGCCCATCTCCAGTGGAGATGCCAAGCTTTGTAAAAATGTAGCTGCTAATAATATATTGTAATTCGGTGCTTTTCTAAGAGTTGCTGTGTCTTATGACAAGATCCTAGCTAGACAAAGCTCTAATTGCACTAATTGAGCTGTGTTGCTGAGCTCCATGTAAATACTGGTCAGTCAGTTATGTGACTTCAAGCGATTTTGGGCATATCCTAACTAACCTTATAAGGAATCATGACTAAAGCCCACCTAAGTGGAATCAGAGTCGGGTCCAACTCTTTCACTCCTATCCTCTTTGTTTCTCCCTATTTTACACATTTCTAAAACCCCATAGAAGTAGTGATTATAGTAAATTACAGGAGGCAGGCAGCAGCCGTAATTAACAGTTGATTATCAATAAACAATTTAACCTCAAAAGCTTGGAATCTACCTATCACTTGTCAACAATAAAAGCTTGGAGACTCCACATGCCATTGAACAAATAGTCCACAGGGAGTCACAGTAAGCATTGTTAATGTAAATAAACAACCTCATGTTGAGAGGATAAACCAAAGCCTGGCTGTAAGTGATCAAGGGGAAGTGGGAAAGCAAAATTCAGTAGGCAGGAAAAATATTAGAAAACTTTGTAGAGGTTACACTTCTAAGAATCAAAAGCAAACAGTTCAGAGTTTGATACAGCCCCAATTTAAGTGTCTATTAAATAGCACTTGAATCCTACCAAATTTTGTATTTTTGGAGGACTGTTTATAAGTTAAAAATAAAAGGCATCTATTGGGAGAGGAGTTGAGAGCTGGGTGGGGAGTCAAATTATTGTTATGGCTATTGTTTGCCTACAATGAATGAGCAATAGCTGAGTACTGTGCCTATCGTGACGATCTGTTCTAAGGTCCATGTTTTCATAAAGTGAGCAGTAGATAGGTAGAACTATATGCACAGATGACGTGTGCACCCAAATGGTTTTTGCACACACCAAATGGATGTGTGTACAAACAGTTTTGCTCATACAGATGCACCTGCGCATACCTTATGTTGCACTCCGGCAACCAGTGGAAGTTTTGCTATTGAGTCAAAGTGAGCACGATGAAGATCAATATTGCATGTGCAAGTGGGCTCCTCTTCTTTTAAAAGAAGAACTAATATTTAAATAACAATGCTTATAATTCCTATTGGACCCAGTCCTGAATTACTTAATTTTTACTCAGGCAAATTTCCCATTGAAGTGATTTTGATAAGGGCAGCAGAATTTGGCCCTAAACACAGAAGTATCTTTAGAGGGGGGAAAAAAAAATAAAAATCATAGGATGAATACTTTTGGTCTGATGCTTGCAAATTAAAATTATAAAATATAGTTGGCCAAATATTCCCATTTTTACAGAGTAAAAAGTTGGGGACATTTATATACTCATTTGTTTTATATCTACTGTGTGATTAATGTTATGTAAACCATATTTGACATGGTTCAATGTCTAGGTATGGCACTTCTTTAACAAGTCTGCCCTAGGAACATCACTGAAATGATGCACATTTCAGAGCACAGTAGCCTTGGCTGCAGTGATGTTAGCCGTAATGTTGAGAGCTTAACTTGATAGCTCCCTTTATATTTTTTTGTAGCTCAGTGAAGGCCTGAAGTCTGCCTTTCATGACAAACAAATCCCACGTGTAGGCAGGCCACCTGTCCTTTATCTACCTTAAAGATTTTCACGACAGCCTTTCTGAACCGACATGAGACACTGCACTGTGTCTGATTATGTTGTCCTTCAGCTTGTCCACATCCTGCTGCCTTCCCTCAAATTCTTTAGTTTCTCCTGCATTTTTCTCAGATTTTCTTAATTCCACTTTTTTGGAGAATCCCAGATCTTCTAACAAACCCTCATGCTGTGTCCCCTAGTAACTTAAAAGTAATTAAGGAAAAAATAACAGTTTTAGACATTTATCATTTAATTTGAAATTACATATGGATTGGGAGAAGGGGGATGAAATGGTGCTTTGAGAGATTAGCTCTTAAATTTTGATTTAAGAACTGAGTTATTAGTTGAAATAATATGAAGTAGGTCCATTTTTCTGACCTTTGTAAAGTCTAGCCTAGTCAATTATGACTGCAGAGCAGGGAACCAAAGAACAGCTTTGAATCAGTCAGACCCAAACTGTTTTAAGTTTGCATGGGGTAGAATAAGACATTAGTTAAAAATAACTAATGCAGTCTTTGACCTCTGTAACAAGAAAGGACATTTACAGGGTTTTCACTATACATCTGATCCTGTTTACTATATTTAATGACTTAATGATGGACTGAACAGTCTAGTAGAGGTGTTGATAATAAATGTTTTTAAAGACTTCAGGAGCTAAACATTCTTTAAGCTTTTTATATCACTTCACTCTGATAAACTTTCAAAATAAGAAAAGAAACTAGGGGCCTGATCCTTCAATCAGATACTGTGCAGAGCCCATGGGGCTCCATGTGGTTATAGAAGTCTGCCTGCATAAAGCTCATTGTAGGGTCAATGCCTATGTTCCTGTGTACAAAGCTGCATTTGCATTACACACAGAATGGAAAACAGAACTTGTTAGTTTACTGTCTTTGGCTTCTCTTCTCCCTAGCTGAGTAAGCACTGATTTATGTCCATGGGAGTTCCATGTGCACAGAGAGATAAGAAGAGCCTTATTAATGTACTCGATATGTATGCCCATGAGCCTCTTTCACACCCAGAGAAATGTTTTGGGTTCTGGTCACTGAATACAAAAATTCCTACCATTTTCGTGAAGAGCACTTGTGTTTCCATGCAAAATTTTGGGCTATCATCTGACTTTAGAACCAGACCTAAGCTGTACCACCCAAGCAATATTTGTAAGAGGGAATTTGACTCAAAGGGTCACCTCCCGAGTCACAATACCTACTCTGCTTCTTCCTTGATTTGGAGGGGGGTGAGGGGGGGTCTATTTCAGCAGTTAATTACTGCCCTTGCTTTCCTGCTCTGGCTAAACTAATCAGGTGAGTCAGCTATTAGAGCCAAGGCTTTCCCTATTCCTCACCTCTTCCCTCTCATCTGCTCCATGCAGGCAGTAAACGGGTGAATAGCCCCACTTACTCCTACATACTTTGACCTCAGGTCTGGGTTGCCCAGGGAGGTGGTTAAGGGGGTACTTATTCCTTTGTGCTGGCACATGCTTTGAGTCAGAATCTAGCCCTTTTTAAATATCCCCAAATAGCAGATCGCTTTCAGCTGGAGATGTATAGGACTGGGCTATCAAATCAAGTGGACATCCTCTCTGTGCCTGTCTTGTAGATTTGCATAGCTTTGGACAGGGGACTCTTATTCAACAGCTTCTGAATATATCCTGGTACAAAAACCAATAATTTGCTTTAATATTGAAATTGTTTAGAAGTTTTTAGCCTCTAGACTTAATTATCAGTTTATTGTTGTGTCACTGGCATCTTGTATGCTTCTGTTTTGCTTACTTCGCATACAGAGGCACAGTAGGATTTTCAATAACTTAAACATTCATTTCTTTCTATCAGATAACCCAGGAGGATGCCTTTATAAATAGTATATTCTGTGCTGTAAAGAAAACATCAGTATGTCAAGTTTCCAGAGACTCTAAAATGGGCCAGCTGGCTTTTAAAAGTGCACAGCTTGAAATGGTCACTTCCATTTTCATCTGACTAGCTTTGCAGTCGAAAATGGAGCGTTGATGCGTTGATTAAATTGACCAGAGTCCGAGGTTGGTAGAGAACATAACACAAAGCGACTTCTAGCAGGAGAGAGCAGAAGATTTCTGATGGATACTGGGAAAGAGTATGCTCCTTTTTCCTGAGCTGTGATGTTTTCTTTTAAAGAACTATATTTCCTTAATATGAGCCATGCAAAGAAGCATTAGCCTTTACCAGTAAATGTGCTCAACAATGTAATATACATTCCAACACCTTTTACCCAGCTTTACACATACAAGGGCCTGCACCTACAATTGCTCACTATTTCAGTACGACTGCTCATAATAAAGTTCAGTCAGGTGAGTAAGGGTATGCAAGATAAGGTTTCATTTCACTGAGGAAATAGACCATCACTATAATACACTTTCATCACTGATATGCTAATTATTTGATCACGTCTTCCACAAATTTTTTCTACTGAGTCTCTAACAAATCTTTTCATCAGTGCATGTGCATGCAGATTAGAGGGGGGAAGGACTAGGGAATCTATTTTTTCAGTCTCTCCTTCCTTTGTATTTGTGCAGCACCTTGCACACGAAGGTCCCAAGCCGGGCAAGGTACTAGATACCTTCAATTCCCATTAAAGCAAATGGCAATTGAGTATTTTCACCACCCTTGAGGTCTTAAAGGTGCTACTAGAGACAAATAATTTAAATTAATAACAATAAAGAAGGAAGGAGGCAGCAACTTTGGGCAAATTAACTTTTGCATGCTGTATAGGAGTATTTTTATGAGCTCTAATCTTTGGTGGGATAACTGAGCAGTATGCAAAGAGAAGCCAATTCCACCAGAAGCAGGGAATCATCCTAACTCCCTTTAATCTGGTGGTAGAATTTTAACTAGGGTGATCCTGGGAGCAAAGCCTCATCACAGCTTGATAAGTGAGGAAATTATATCAATTAGCCTAAGATAAAATGCATCTCTTCACGTTTTACATCTAACCCTGCACAACTTTACAAATGCACAAGGCATTCATATGCAGGTAGTAACATTGCCAAAATGAGGCTGCTGTGGGAAGGAAAGGAAAAATAATACTTTTGATCATTCAACAAAACGTACCTAATTTAATACATTTTTCCCTCTAATAACTTTCTAATAGTATTTTTTATCAGAACTGTGTTCTTTAAACTTTTTAGCAGCCTGATAGCAACTCACGATTTTGGAAGCAAAGCTTTCTAATAGCTCACCATTTACTGTGGACATAACTGATGGAGAGAACATTGTGTCCTAATCAGCAATATGTAAAATTGTGTTTCTTTGAAAGAAGATATAATCTGTCAAAGAATTAGTCTACATCCTGATCAATACAAGACATTTCCTGAAAAGTGCACAGGAGAAGATTTCCTGTAGTTAACAGCAATAAGTGAGAGGGACTTTAAAAACTACTCTGAATTTGATAACTATAGAATCCTAGCTAAGTCTTAGGGATTTAGCCAGAGAACATATTGGTTCCAGCAGACTATGGTAAAGTTAATTAAGGATGATTAATGGAGCATTTTCCTTCCAATGATATCTGTGACAGAACAAAGCTGTCTGAGGCTTGTCAAGCAGAATTTGAGTTGAATGAGTATTTATGTGATCAAATCTGAAGGGCTGCCTCTTGACAGAGCAAGGATTCATCAATCAATTGCACTGGCTTGCAGTGGTGGGAAATTGGTCTATCAGCATAGCTATACCCCCATCCCCCATTTTTTCATTCAATCTTCCCTCAGGCTACAATGCATCTTTAGCTTTTACCTCTGACCACCTTAAGGGCTATCAGAGAAAAGTAAAAGCAAGAGCTAAAACATCTATTATAGTGGTTATTTCTCAGCTGTACTCCTGCAATTGATTTCTTTTAAGCAGAGGCCCAGACACTATAAAACGATACAAGCCTGTTCAATGAATTAATTGGTTTTAATAAAAGTTTAGCTTTGAACCTGAAGAAAAATAGTGGTCCCTCTCTAGATGGCTTCCTATTACAGAGGGGAACCTGGTTATAAGGCCCTTTTTCTATTGTTAACCCTTCTTTCCCCTTCATAATAAGCAGTTTATTATAGTAGGCAAAATCTTTTATTTAAAAGAACAGCATTCTAGAAAGGGAGCAAATTCTGTACTTCAGTTGCTGTGCTTTTAATTATGCATCATCATATTTCATAGGACTTGAATGAATATTGGCCAAATTCTACTCAGGTGTATGCCCTCTGCAACCCCACTGATAGCCAATGGATGTAAGTCAGGGTGGAATTTGGTTATCTGAGTGGTTTTTATCAGGCATTAATACTTCAGTTGCCTTATTTATAATACAATTATAGTAAAATGTGCTTTTAATTGAAAAATTAAATCATGATGTGCAAAAATATTTTGCATTTGGTAGCAATTTTATAATTGCATTGCTTATGAAGCATGATCCTTTCCTCTCAAAATATTCTAACAATTCTAATAGTAACAAAATACAGGCCCCATCTTGTATCAGGGTAAATCAATGGCAAGAATCCTACTGATTTCAGTGGGTGAAATTTTGGGCCCTGTTTATAACCAAAAAGTAACTTAATACATCCTTTGTTTTAATCATGGGAAAGATGCATGCAGTATCTGTCTCCATTTTGTTTTTAAGCCACATGTTCAATTCCCGACATTATCTTGCTTGCGAATTCCTAGCCTTTCCAGGGATGTAACTTGTATTTTATTTTAAAGGAGATAGAACACTAAAAATAAATAAATACATCCCTATAAAACAAGGCTACCTTTGTGGTACATTATTAACCACAATTTTTCGTTTTCCTCTACTCTTACAGAACTTACTGTTTGGTTCTAAATAATGGATACGATCAGATTTCTGGAACCTTTGTGAACTGGTTTACTGAAGTTTTGTGTGGTAATAATTTTGCCTTTGTGTTATAGCTTCAGGCTAGTATTACTCCTCTATTGAGAAACACTTTTGCCTCCTTGTATATCAGACATGTAAAAAGTGTTAATACTGGGACATCGGTAACTTTGGAGTTGCTTCTATTGACAATCTATACGTATTTGGCACTCTTGCTGTCTTTGAATTTTCTATGGTATTTGTGGCAAATGTGCTGCAAAGATCACACCAGGATTTCCCTTTCAAACATAGCCACCCCTTAGGTTTCAGACTAAGAAATCTCTCTCCAGTGGTGAGATCCATTAGAGCAACGCCTGTCCTTGGAATGGTGTTCTCTGGCAACCACGGAGAGCCATACAGTATTTAGGCAGAGCTCATTTGTTTCAATGGAGGTGTCTGCTCAAAGGTTGATGTACAGCGTGGGCCCAAAGATATTACCAACAAGGAAGTATTCCTAAAAATTGAAACACTTTTTTTCCTTAAAAAACTTTCTCTACCTATTAAAGTTTTGTTTTTGATCATTAGCATGTCATGAATATTTATGTAGTACAGAGGGCCTTATTTTCAAACTTGGGTCCCTAACGTTAGATGCTCAAATCTACATTTAGGGACCCACGTGCTGATTCAGGTGTCTAGATGCTGAATTAGTAGGCTGATTCTCAGAACTGTTGAGCTCTCATAGACTACTTTGGGAGCTATGGGTGCTAAGAATCTTTGAAAACCTGGCCATAGGTATCTATGTTTAGGCATTGAAATTTGAAAATCGGGCTCATTGTTGTAGTTTTCCTAAAAATTCACCTTCTCAGATTACCTCAATTTCCTGTCATAAGAGATGCGGGTCCTTCTTCTGGAAGTATCTGTTCTCAGCCCTACCAGGCTTTTCCATAATTCCATCAGATTGTAGGGAATCTCACTGTTTACTTGTGGGATGATGGAAAACACCTTGGGTTTTTTTTTTTTTTTTGGTCTTTCATGCAACTAGTCAGAAGGGTTAGCCATGAACTGCTTGTAGGCTGTACGTCCAGATACTCTTGAGTTTGTGGCAGCCTTGTATTGAGACACATTATGATTATCCGTCCGGATTCATTCCCTGTTTGAAATGTTGATGGCAGAGGGATCCACCTCTGTTGCAAAGAAGCAGGGGTACTTTGTTGCCTTAGAAATAGCAGTAGGGCCCCCGCCTCCCAGGAGCAACAAGGGCGGTGGCAGAGATCCCTTCTGACTCCTGGAGAGGCAGAAGGAAAAGTAAGGAAAGCCCCTGAATGTTTATTTTGGAAAACAGGGTGTATCTACTTGGCTGAGTGGGCCAGGTCCACTGTACTCTTCCCTTCCTACCGCACGCAGTCTTTTGCAAGTCTTTTACACCTCTCAGACCTATTGTCTCAGCTGTCTGAAGACTCAGGCCTGCTTCACTGCATCAGTTACATTCATTTCATATTTAAATCCCCCCCCTTTTTTTGTGCAACTCTGAGGTTGCGGGATAGAAACTCACGTAGCCACATGACTCTACGAGCTTGGGCCCTAGTATTTGTGCCTTAATCTGTCCCTGACCACTGAGGGACATGCTGACAGAATTTATAGTAGTCTTCCTAGGGCAGAAAGCCCCGAGGGATGGTATAGGCGGAAACATCATCTGCCCTCCTCTGGAGGTGAATATCCCTGCAACAGCGGGCACAATAGAGCAAACTGGTGGAGGGAGGTGAGTGCTGTCAGTGCACGCCTCAGTCACCATGGCCTGGGTTCTATGAATACTGTAGGGCTAAACTGTGATTCCAGCCTCAGCCCTGTGCAAGGAGTGGGGTGTAAACTGAGCTGCCCCCGGAGTGACCCTGGCATGCACGGTGACTCAGACACATTTCTTTGTCACAGTTCCTCTCTGTTTCCTGTTGCTCTGGGTGGAAGTGGGGAGTGTATGCCAGCAGTAATTTACAACACCCCCTGCTCATGCCAGCTCAGCTACCCTGAACATAATGTAGTGGGAGTGGAGCAAAGGCTCCCTGCTTTTCCCACCCCTTCCACCTACCTCCTCTGTGGCAGGGAAGAAATGGGTGAAGAGCAAATTCTTACTCCGACATGCCCAGACCCAAGGAAAAGATAGATCAAGTGTGTATGTACCTGGAACTCTTACTCACTCGTACTCCCTTATGCGGGTGTGTAGTCCATGTCAGAGTCTAGCATTTAGGTCGCAGTATTTTCCTTGCATATGGAGATCATGCATGTTTAAAATCAAGATGAGTTCTGTAGATTCAAAGAGTCCTCTTGACTTTATTAGTTGGCCCAACATGATTATTGTTGAGAGCATTTCTTTCCATCGCTAAATACGAGACTGCCATTTTCTACATGCAAGCAAGCTTAGAAACCAAATGTCTAAATATTTAATCAATGTTATTTCAAAGAATTTCATTATTTATCTTCTTTATGATTTATGTTATCACATTCTGTGTCTGTAGTTGTGGTTTATCATAAGCAGCACATCTGCTGTAGCAGCCAAATTGGAACATTCATGAGATGCGTTTCAATATCATAAACATGACAAAAGATAGATTACATTTGTTCTTTCTCCATGTTTAACCAGTTTAATTTGTTTCCTATGCAGAAGAGGCTCTAAATTTACTTAATATATGTTAGCACTTAGGAACATGGTTAGGAACATGACTAGGGTCTTAACCTATTCGTAAATAAATGGGAAGCTTCCTGTCTGAGTAAAAGAAAGAGAGAGAATTTATGTCAAACAATCAGGAATTTAATACATGGTGCTCTATTAGGATGTCCAGTTTGTGTACATACTCTTAAGGCATGATTACGAATAACTTCACTTCTTATAAACAATGTGATTGAAGAAATTACTCACAGATACAACAAAAAGGGAAAGAAAGGTAGGAAGTTTCAGTTGCAGCCAATAAGGGAATTGCTTTCCCTGAAAAGGTTAAAAACTGGTGCATTTATTTTTGTTGCCATAATATTTGTCTTTGCAGATTTGGCTTTCTTAAGCATCCAAAAAGAAGATGCTGCATTCAGTAAGATTTTAGTGACCCGGGTTCAAAGTTGTATCATAGATCCAACATTTTTTCCGACAGCTTTGGTTTTAAAGTAACCCTAATGTTGGACTGAATCTGTGAAGTGAGTGCATATATTTATACCACTCTAGACAGAGCTTTTAGTGATTAGGGGGCTGATCTGCAAGTTGCTGGGCTCCCTCAATTTCCAGTGACTTCAGTGGAAACTGACGATGCACAGCGCTTGGCCAGAGGTGCTCAGTACCTCCAAGGATTGGGCCCTATTTTTTTTTTCACATTTCAAGGTCAAGTAGAGGACTTTTCATTGCAAGCTAAAGAGTCATTCATTTTTCTCTTTTAAGGTAAAAGATTTATGTCACATGATTGGAGTGTGCGTGATTAACTGGTAAAGAAACAATGTCCTTCATGATATACAAAGCTATTCCCTTCAAAAGTTATGGCTGTATTTTTTTAGAATTACTAAATATATATTGTTCCAATAGCATGCAAATCATGAATACTAAAAGTAAATATAAGCCTATTTCTCTGATGATGATTTACTACTAAGCAATTTTGGGCAAATACATTCACGTTATAGGATGTGAATACAAATTAAACATAACCGAACAAGACTTTATGAGAATGAAGTGTCAGTAGTTCTGAAAATATGTGTAATGCCAAATCATAATCACATTACTGGCAAGATAATATTTTTTAAATTGCAATTATTTATTCCATTGTTTCCGAACTTTTAACTTTTTTATACTGAGGTCTCCATTATGGGGAATTTGACTCTTTTCTCTGAAGCATCTGGCATTAACCACTGTCCAAGACAGGATACTGAACTAGACAGACAATTGCTGGTTTGATGAAAGAAGATTTTATTCTCTTTCAATGCCCATTTCTTCCATGAAGTTTATAAACTTCAGTTGTCTCCTCCCAGGAGTGTTAACATAAAGGATGTATGTCGAAAGAAAAAAAATGGTGGAACTAACAAGATGCATGTGTGTCTTGACTGAGCCACCGGTGGCTTTCACTGAATCCTTTCCCTGATCCTTAATCCATGTCAGCTTCTTGGAATGTAGCTTTCTCAAGCTGGGACTTTGTCTTTCTTTCTTTCTTTCTTTCTTTCACGTAAATTGCCCAGTAAGTTGTTGGCATTGGACAAATAATGGGTACAATTCTGGGATCCTTATAATACAGAAAAATTTCCCTTCCTCCAATAAGAAATGTGGCATTTGGCCCACTGATGATAATTCAGTTCCCACCCGATATGAGCTGCTCCCTCACTGATAAATCCATGCCATCTGAAATCTCAGGATCCCTGATTCCCTCCAGATGTATGTCAGCACCGGAAGTGCAGTTCTCCATATGTCCTGTCTCCTAGGCTTCAGTTCTCCCCTCTCCTCCTCTGTTCCCCCCCCCCCCAGGAAGCCCAGGATTCTCTCCTGTCCCTTCTCTGCCTCCCTCTTGTTCTCAGGCTCTTCTTGTCTCTCCTGGTCCCCCAGATTATATTCTCTCCTTTCCGTCTCCCCCAGATCTCGAGTCATTTGTTATCCATGGCTTCCCAGGCTTCTGTTTTCTTCCTGTTCCCAGTGGATGCCCAGGCTTCTATTTCTTCTTTTCTCTCTCTGGATCCTGCCTCTCTCTCAGCAGGCTGTGGCTGCCATCAGCACTTTGCCCCTCTCAATCAGGACTGTCACTCCATAGGCTGCTGTGTGCTGCCTCACCCAAACTCCGGGGCACACCTCTGGTGACCTCCCAGGGGTGGCAGCCGAGTTCTCCTGTGCTCTAAGGCTGGTTCTGGCGATGAATCCCTTTGTGACCTTGGAGAAGGCAGGTAAGCTTTATAGGACTCTCACCTTCCCCTCCATAAAATGAAGATAAAAGGACTTATCTGTGAGGATTGATTAGTTTGTAGACATCTTTGGGAGCACTTTGAAGATGAAGAATGCTTCATAAATGATTAGAAGGAAATTGATGATAAAAATGATAAAAATGGGGTGCTCGCAGCCTACAGGATATTTCACAAGGGAATATTAAAAGGAATAAAGGGCAAAAGAAAAGAGGAAGGTGTATGGGTGATCAAGGAGATTTTCAGTTTATGAGCACAACACCCTGCCACTCTAGTTAGATTAGTCCCAGTGTAGCTTCAACTGTGCAGTTGATAACCAGTTTAATCTACTCCTGTTTTATTGTGGCACTCCTATTTTCTGGCAGATGAATCAGCTTTTAATCAGCTCTATCCCTCACACACACTTTCCTTTGCAACACAGAGCAGGTATGCCTGTTTTCTTGTTCTATTTTCTCTTTTTTCCAAAAGCCAATAGATTTATTGGAGGCCAATGCAATGGAAATTCCACTGCTGTTTATTTCTGAGGTCCTTCTGCCCCTTCTGTGTTATGCAGGGAACCAGGATGGTATAGAATCTTGCTCCACACCCACAGCTTTTTTTTTTCTGGATTCTTTTTCCAGAACTGCATTTCCATAGAGCAGCTGGTTGAATTTATAATCACCTGTACAAGTAGTTCCGTTTTCAGTGGAAGAAAATGTTGCTTATAAAAGGGAAAAAGCCCTAAGGTGGTGAATTTTGGAGTTTTAATCTGGTGTGTGTACTTTTTCCTATTGATTGGTGAATGTTCTTCTAAGTGTAATTTTACTCCTTGATAAGTAATGAAACAGGGTGATACAAACAGTCTTCATTTGGCTCAGTGGCATTTAGTTAAACTGATCCTCCTTGAGGAAGGCTATTGGTGCACTCAGCATGAAAATTCTGGATGCTGTGTTTTCAGCAAAGAGAGGGTGGTGTGGAGCGAGGGACAGAGATTCCTTACTAAAGGTGAAATGAGAAGCCAAGTTGGGGCTGCTTTTCTATTGTTGGGCAAGGAAGTTTGGCACAAAAAGAACACATATCCGTCACTTAGACACCCATGGGAAGACCATCAGAATATTGTGCTCGCGTGTCATGAGCGCAGGAGAGGAGTTAGCTGCCATGGCCTGAAACACTGATAATCAGAGTTGGCTGGGCTGGGCAGGGTGTCCTATCCCCTCTTCCACACCCATTAGCACTGAGCCAGCACTGGGGGGGGGCACACACACACACACTCTGCTCTCTTTTTAAAGATGTTCCTATGTATATATCCACAGTGCCCACCGGGAACATTCTAGTGTAGGCACACTACAAACCGAACAGTTAGGTCACTTAGCCTCTGCATTGATTGATCCATCAGAAACGTCTTAGGTAGGTACAGAGGTGGATGGATAGATTATAAAGTTTTCTGGGGGTCTGCAAAGTGCCTGATTTTACCTACATTTATAGAAAAACTGGGAATATTTTTAAATGTCGTTGATGGGACACGCATGATTTCAACCCAGTATTAATAAAAGAATCCTTCTAGAATCCCTGCCCCAGCCCCTCTTTCCCAGTAAGTGTATAGCCCCATACTTAACTTTACAACTTTTATGCATGGTTATTTTTGTGTTAATGTTCACCTGCCTGGAAGCAACGCCAACAAAGAAAACAAAGGGTCATGCTGCTGGTCGTGGGAGGAATGGGACTAAGTATGTAAGAGAAGCACAGTTTAATTTGTGGATGAGTAAGTGAGAGAATGAATGGGCACATGCCTCAATGTTCTTATTTTACGGATATGATGCCATATCAGTAAAATTAGTCTATACTTATTTTACTTATTTACTATAAAATCAGTCTATACAACATGTATAGACTGAGCATTTTCACATATGCGCAGATACAGATGTTACCCAGGCCAGCATTCTATTCACTTCAATCCTCGACAGTCATGCCTAACTCTTCCTCACAACAGGACCACAAGTAGGTGAGTGACTATTACTATCCTCATGTTGCAGAGTGAGAAACTGACATGAAAAGAGGCTACACCGAGTCAGTGACAGAGTTGCATTGAGAACTCAGGAATTTCTGGCTTTCAGCCTCCATTCAGTCCATTGGGCCATGATTTCTTGTTCCATATTGGCACTGCATCATGTCAGACTGGCCTGGTATTACAAAGCCATTGTTTGTTAACTTCTGTACATTTGTTAAAATAACTACAAGTGCATTTAGTGACAGAATTTGGAGACACTGTGTGTGTGTGTGTGTGTGTGTGTGTACATGGAATATGAAATATGAGAACAATGACACGAGAGATTGCAAAGTGATAAATAAGTTCTATCAGCATTTAAAGAGCTCCCTGTTGCTACATTTTAAGGTCAGAATCAAGCCTTTAGGACTTTGACTATATTCATTCATTCCCTTATTGGTCATACCTCAAGTTATTAAATAGTATGAAGAAAATAGACAGTAACACAAAATCTGCTTTGCAGAATTAAGGCTACATAGATATTCCAACAAGAAGACTTTTAAAATGATGGCAAACCTTTTTTTTGTTTGTTTGGTTTTTGTCCTGTTTTGCAAATTGATCAGCTGGTTGTAGTGCAGCCTGGCTATTTTGTTTCTTGATCAGCAATTTATTCACCTCTGTAGATAGAGATAGATAGTGCTCTCATTGGCACTTGCATATGATAGTTGAGCTTTTAAATTCTCAGTGCCAGCTAGACTCCAGTCACAATAAATTAGAAATTTGAGACATCTTGGCATACTGTGGCTTGTTAAGTCCTTGTAAATGTCTTGTACAAATATTTTTCCAAACGGAAATAGCTTTGAAACCTTAAGTTTAAAATTGCTTAGATAGGACACAGAGGTACGTAACTGCCTTTCTACCTCTGTGGGCACATTGTGAAGGTCAGACAATGGAAAACCAGTAAAGGGAAAAAAGCTTCTGAATGCATAGAATATACTTGGTAAGAAAGAGTTGCTTTCGTCTAGATTTTTATTTTATATCAGCTGGAACCGAGCAGAACAGTAATTACAAAACTGGTTTTGATAAAAAGGCAGCCATTGTTAACAGCCTTTCTGAAATGACTTGGTGTTCTCCATCTGATTGATTGCTGGTGGACAGGTGATCATATCATAAAAGCCACCATAGTTGTCACTGATTGGCTCCCTAATTATCAATTTCAGCAGAGAGGGCAAAGTCTGAATAGATTTGGAAACAGAACAATCCTTCACCCTTAGAGGGAGGTCCTTTCAGGTCAGAATTGAGACATATGTGAAAGGGATTGGTGGGAAGCTTGTATCGTCTGTGACATACCTATTGTGGTGGATTTGGAGGGGCTCTATAACAATTTATGAATAACACGTTGACCTGGTTATTGGGATGTCTAATGTATGAACATACTGGGTTAATTTAAAAACAAGCAGGAAAGAAAAATAAGCTCCAGATAAGCCATTTCTCAGCAAACACTTGAGAGCTGTTAAGGGCCAATAACAGGACTGTTGGCTTTGAAAATTTTGCCTCCTCTCCAGCTGATCTACAAAATTGGCTTGAACCAGGACAGGAAAAGACCCTTGAACACAGGAGATCAAAAGAACTTGGCAAGTTTAAAAAAGAAAACTCTCAAGAGAGAGGGATAGTTATTCAGGAGAACCAGACTGAGACACAGAACCCCCCACTGGGATGTCTGAAGAAGTTGAGCCTGCCTAAGGTATCATCAGGGGATGGCAAGACGTTAGGTAAGATAGACGTGCATGCAGTCTGTTGATTTAAAATTCCTTCTCTCTAAATGCTTTGTTCCAAAATCAACACGGCACTGGTTTGAAGAAGGCTGTCTGATCACGGTGTGCAAATGGTCGTAGACTCTCAAAAGGAAGAACGGCAGGTGCTCAAACTCAGTGGGACCTGCTAGGATAACAACAGTCGTAGCCTGTTCTCTGGACACATTACATCAATATCCTGGGCTGTCAGCCTAACTCCTTTTCTGAGCACAAAATACATCGCCCCACGTATGCAAAAATTGACAAAATAAGTAAAATAACTTATTTAACTAAGTTAAATAACTAGAGGGTAAAAGAATGCCTTTGCTATTAAGATGCTCTTACCAGAGCTAAATGAAGAGTGGATAAAATTTCCCATGAATATTCATTCGAATTCCAAAGTCCTGTTCAATCTAACCATGTTTGTGACACTTTCACATTCACTGTCTGCTAATCTTTGAGCACCAAACTTTATTAGCATGAATACTATGCAGTTTTAAAACTTAAACACTTGAATAGAGTCCAGAATCAAATCTTAAATTGTATATTCATGTCTAAATTTAATAATCCACAATTTGCACTGTCAGCTAATTATATAAGTCATCCAACAAGGAAAGACAACTATGCTGTGTGACCTATGTAACTAACAAACACTGCACAAACTGAAAATATTCACAAAAATTTGCAGTGATCTGAAGAGCAGGAAGTATTTTCTGACGAAATTAAAATAAAATTTCAATAAGTAAATAAATTTATCAGTTTCACAATCTGTTGCAAACAATTCTGAAAGAGAAATAAAAGAATATTCACTACAAATTACCTACACATCCTCACTCCTGAACTAGGGTTTGGTTGGCAGTTCTTTGTGCAATGTTTGTCCGTTCATCTGTTCATAGCTGAATTAGCTATAGTGCCCTAATAAATAGGCTTTCAAATTGTATATATTAATTAATCTAAGTAGTGGCTGCTGGTACCACAGCAAACTTTTTTCTAAGGCAAATTTACTGCTTACTGCAAACTTACTGCAACAGGCTGTGTTGGAAACCATCATTTAACACATCATTTTTAGTACATTACAGGGAATTTCAGACAACCTGGTTTTAATAACTCCCTATTGAATCACTTCAATTTCTTTTAATACTGTGATGTGACACGTAGGAAGGGTAGGATAGCCTTCCTCAAAACACTAGTGTATTTGGCATTAGTGCTTAGAGTTGGAAAATAAAAACTCATAATACAAAGTCTGAGTTTTTTTCATGCAAATGACTACAATGTGAATTACCGGGGTAAATGCTGGTAATGTCACCTTTGTACGTGGAAAATGAAAAGCAAATGGCTGGCCCAGTTTTTTACTTGTTTGTTAAAGCACAGCCAGGCAGAGTTCAAGACCGCTGCTCAGTGATACTCCACACTGCCCTTCTTATCTGAGCCAAAGCTATTAAACTGTGAAAATATAGGAGACAAGATCTCAAACCTAAGATCTCCACTTGGCCAGTTGGCTGAGGAGCTATGTGGAACCTCTTCTAAACAGGCACTCAGATGTCACCTCCTCAGTTATGGTATTGTCTCAGATAGGGCCATAATCAACTCACATTGCATTCAAACGAAGCCTTTCAGTTGACTTCAATCATGCATTTAATGTCAATGTAAAGTCCCTGCATTGCACCTTGTTGTCTAGGAACTACATGACTCTGGTGGCAGAATCCAATGGTGTAGTTTTTGGATGGTGTCTGTGCCTGACTGAAAGAGCAGAGAGAACTTTTTGAGAGATAGGAGGGAATGAAGTTACCTTGACTTGTTCTCCAGCTTAGGTCTTAAACAGCTTTTCTAGCCAGACAGAAACAGATGTACACCTTGTCCTTTATTCCCAGTTCATGCACTCGAAGTGCATATCATTTCTTGTATCTCATTTCATTTTGCTCAACATCATCAAAGAATATAAGGCATGTAATGACAAATTCTTTGTAGCACAGCCTATCCATTTCAGTCTAAACGTAACTATCACTTTAGGAACGTATAAATGCCACTTGGAAAGTGAAGATGTAAATCAGTGTTTCTGGCTCAGTGTGTGCCTGTTCCTATGCCTCTGAAAGGGTGTGTATAGGTACATGTTTATGTGGATATGCACATCCCCGATTACCTGGCGTATACTCACTACTCCTCGACAGCTGCTTGTTTTACAAAAGAATTACAGTAACTGCATCAGTACCAGTGCCACTCATTCCTTAAATTATGAGTACTGGGAACCTAATGTTTTCTTAAAGCATATCTTCTTAATCTAAATTATTACCCATCACATTCACACCCCACAAGTGTCCAAAAAAATGGAAAAGAGCAAGTAATGTCAAATGAGCGCCCTTGACTCCTACAGGAGAACAGTCGGCACTCAGCAGGATTTGGCTTAAAGTGAGGAGTTGGAAGACAGACTACTAGGACTGGAAACAGCTCAGAACGAGCAGCAGCAACAGGAGGAGTGCAGAGGAAACCACTTGTTTTTATTGTATTTTAGGTATCAACAGCTTGGTAAAGGTAAGGCTAGATCTTCAAGTGGTAAATTAGAATTTCTTAATTAAAGTCAATGGAATGACACTGATTTACAAGAGCTGAGGATCGGATCCATAACATACAGTTAGATGATAAAATAACTGGGCAGAGGGAAAACATAATTTAGAATAAGTGGACAGAAAAGTGGAATGATCACTTTCTTAATGGCTTATGCTGCAACCCAACACATAGAAATGTAAGGTAATTACTGGGCTATAGCTTGCCATGGGATTTTAGATAGAACTCCCCACTTAAAGGTTAGACACAACATGGAACAATATAGGGCATGAGCAATATACTCTCTGAACACCAGACTGAGCATGAAATCCTGGCCTCAATGAAGTCAATGGGAGTTTTTCCCTGACTTCAGTGGGATCAGGATTTCACTCTGAAAGTTTTGTTTAAGTCCCGGCTACACTATGGTTAGAGCACTTTCCTTTGATGAATTTACTGTGACTCTCTCTAATGTAAGCAGAACTGTAAAATCGTGATCTGGATCAGCATTTCCCCATTATTTATGGGTCTTTCTTGCCCAAGCTCTCACCTCGGAAGCTAGTATGACATAGTGGTGTATACCTCCTCTGTTTCCAGGGATTTTTCAGATATATCTTTATTACATTCTCTAAGGCCTTTGCTCACTCCTTTTGAATTTTGGATGGAGCCCATTTCACCCTGGTAACTTATTGGCCGTCAGAAACTAATTTTTTATTGTTTTTTCTGGAATGACCTTCATTTTTCCTCTCTTGGGAAATTTCTGTTACTCTCATCAGTTCTCATTTCGCCCTTGAGAAAACAGAGGCAAAAAGTGCATTTCACTTTTCCCCTCACAATATCTACCTCTGTCACAGAATCCTCCTTCAGCTGCCTGTCTCCTTACATGTCTGTCCAGAGATTACTCCTTTGATGTAGCCTGAATCTTTAAGGGAAACATAAGAATGGTGCAGACTCCTTAGCTTGAAATGAGCCACGGGTTCCACTGTATTCTCTGTCTGGGAGGTCCAATTCATCCCTTAAATACTTGCATGCAACTTCCATTGATGTCCGTGAAGGGTGGTGCATGACTATCTGAGCCCAGAATTTGGCTATTGGTTTTAGTTTCATATGCTCTTTCAACTACTCAGTTAAGACCAATGGGATCAGAATAGCTCGGTCCATAATTAATTGGCTGGTTCTATCTCGGGTAATGCCTTGAAAGGGTTTATAAATACAGTGCTGCCAAAGAAAATTATAATTATACAATTTTAAAACATAACTTACCAGGTAAAACTCACACAGCATAAGAAACATTCATGTAAAAAGGAGTTTGTAGAAACCAGGATCACATCCTTACCTGGTGTAAATCTGAATCACTCTATTGGCTTCAATTTACACCAGCTGAAGAGGTAGCCCATGTGAATATCTAGGAGATTTGTTCTAGTTGGAAGGCAAATAAAGATAAGTTGAATAAACTTAGAAACACCTTTTTTTTTTATAAATAATATTTTAAATCAGGAGCTGAAATGAACATGCTTGCCCAACATGAGGGAATGTGCAAGTATTAAAAAAAAGTAAGAGGAGAGAGTAGATGTGTTCCAGATTTACTTCCAAACTTGACTATTACTTTTGCCATGCCTGATTATCTTACAATCTGCAAATAAGAGACCTGTGGTAGGATTAAATACAGGGATACATATGTATATGTCCAAAGATACAGGATGATCGCTACTGGTCTCAGTTCATGGGACAATTCAGGAAGCCTGGTTGGCCTGTATAGTAGATACTGGCAGAAGAGATTCATGACTTGAAATCTTCACTTTGGTTTCCAGGGGTTGGAAGGACTTATTTGGCTGTTCAAGTTCAATTAATTTGTACCTCCAAGGGGAGCCCTAGAGAGCTGGCCATTCCATCCTAATGTCTCTAGCAAATTCCCTCCCCCTATCAAGACTCGGGACCACCTTCTGTGTCTGGTGGGTTGGTGACCAATGACTGTCTTCCTGCTCCTTCTTCATGAGGCCAGTTCCTCCCTTCCCCTCCCCAAAATCGTCACTCCAATTCCCCCAAAGAGGGTCTTGGAGCAGATGACTGGTAAAGGCTGCTGCTCCCTATAAACCCTTGAAGGGGGATCTTAATGGTAATCACATACTCTCTAATGTGGTGAAAATAGAAAAATACTCACACTGCCAGCTGCTACATTAAGACGGTAAGGAAAAGTTAGCACCGCACTAGCCCTTAACCTGGTAAACAGGGAATCAATGAGGACTCCCTGGACACTGAATGTTAAGTGTTTCTGAGACTTCTTTCCTAATTCTTGATTGTTAGTGTTCTTAGCAACTGCACTAAGGCTTTGGGTCCGTGTCTTTCCCTGGCTCAGAGCAACAGTCAACTGGAAGCAAGAATGATTCCTCTATCTCACTACACAGTGGGATGGAGAAATGAGCCCCCAACCTACCCCAGCAAAGGACAAAACCATCCCAGAGGGGACTTTTCCATTCCCCCCTTCTCTCTGTCCCTTCAATCCACGGGCGTTGTGTCTTGCACTCTTTATATAATAATAACCATATAAAGAAACCACCTGGACACGGTCCTAAATAACTGTGTTTACTCACATGTACAAACATGCCAGGTCTGCTGCTCTGGCTGGTTTCTGGTGGCTTCTCGAACAAAGAACACAGTGAGCGCTGCTAGAGGGCTTACCAACTATTTTAATGGAGCACTGCCCTATTCCTGTGCACTGTACTGTGGGAAGAAGCCAATTGTCTCCAGGAGAAAGGAGAAAAGCAGGACTGGTTCCAAGGATTCTGCTGTCACAGTGTAACCTGCAAACACCTGTAGTCACCCAATCCAAAGCAACAACTGAAAGTTTTGCTGCCCTAGACGTCCGCCTGTACAGCATGTATGGTAGAGATAGCCATGTAAGGAAGAAGGGGCAATATCCATTGTGTTTTGAGGGGAGGGGGAATGTTCAACTGGGTTTGGCAGCTTCCCAGCTGCGCAAACAACCTCATCCCCCACTTGACAGAGTTTTCCTGAGCACAGTATGGGCTGAGGTGATGTGACTGTTTCATAGAACGCTTTGGAGGATATTAGCAACAAGATGCGTGTGTCAGAATAGAGTCTGTTGTGTCCTGGAGATTTCAGCGCCACGCTATTAAACCCATGAATAGCTAAATATACTTTTCCTAATAGATGACTTCATTGAACCAGTAGCAAGATACCATCTTGTTCTTTGTGTTCAGGCTTCATGACATTTTCTTCGTTCTCATGAAACAGGCAGCACGGCCCCTGTTTAAGAATAAAATAGAACAGAGGATTCAGTCTATCTACTGCTGCCCCTCTCTGTTTACTGAGATAAACTTCTGATGATTGTTGAGCAGGAAGTTGGACTGGTTCAGGGAAACCGAAGGCTACTTTTGTGTCCCAGTGCTTAGCTCATATTAGGTGTAATGTTTTGGAATATGATTTAAAGGGGATTTTTTCTGAGTACCAAATGTACTTTTTATGGAATGACACATTGGGTTTCTTTTCTTCTTCACAACTGTTGGAAGTGGGAAAGAAGTTTGTCAATACTCATTTTTGTTTAACTCATTATGAAGTCTAAGCACACATTTGGTTCTCTCTCCCTCTCTCTCTGTCTAATAAATTAATACAATTTTTAAAAATTTAAAAAATTGACACCAAGCTGAACTTTCATCATAAAGAGGGAGACGTGCCAAAGATTCCATGAAATCCACTGGGGATTTTCCTGTTGCTATTGAGTGTATATGAAAGGTGCTCAGATACCATGGGGAAAGGTGGCAGTATAAAACCCCAGGCTAGAAGGTAAGACATCAGGAATGAAGGAATGGACAAAATGGTTCAATTAGGGGAAAGCCCTAAGTGGAGTTGAACCATTTTTAAAGGTTTAAAAAGTTTGGTTGTATTCAATTTGCATGTTTATACTCACTCTCATACCCCTTTGCACTTTCTAGTGCTGGCTGGAATCCAAAAAGGCAAAGTAACTATAGAAAGGCTGTTTTCACCACAGGGAAATAATATATTATGCTAATTCCAATTAAAGGAATTTTTTAAAACTGCTCATCTAGCCTTCAAGAGAGAAATGAAATGTGAAAATTTACATTCTTGCCAGATTTCCAGCCCAATTCTGTATACCCAAGGGGTTTGGGTCAAACTCAAATAAACATCCAAAATTTTGGGTGTTCATCCAAACCTTATTTCTTACTCTTCTAAGGTTCACTCATGACTAAACATAATGGAGTTAGTGGGAGCAGGATATGAACTTACAGCGCTGAACTTAGAAATTGGCAGCTCCTAGTCATTTCACAGCTAAAGTCCTTAACCAAATATCAACTGTCTTAACCAAAACAAAATAAAATAATGCCTTTACTTGGTCTGCAGCCATACCACATTGTGCTGTGATCCTGTGAGATCTCCTAAGCTGGGTTAGGCCAAGACAATATTTGGATGGGATACCACGAGGGAAAATAATGATACTACAGGAAATGGCATTGGTGACTCAGTAAGTGACATACTTTCCTCCAAGTGAGTACTGAAAAAGCATAAACTTTAGGTGCAAGAAGCTGGTTTTTGGTTTAGATATAAAGTTCCTAAGTACCTTCTGATGGCCTAGAGTGTTAATCCTGCGTCCTGGCCAAGTTCTAACATAAGCAACTACATTCTGACTCTCAGCATTTCCCTTGTGATTCTAAGCGAAAATGGTAGGCTTCCCTTCTTGCCCAATCTCTTTGCTGCATGCTGGTAAACAGTTGATGTGCTATGTCATAGAGCTTTTCATTGGTGAAAGATATGATCTCTGTGTATAGTATGTATATCAGTTTAAGTCTGTAAAGTGGTTTGGCATTCTTCTGGGTAAAATAAATGGAAGATCACCATTATTCATTAATTGGTTAATAAAATGGCCTGCTTTACCTGTACGTTCTTATGTCCACCTATTAGCACTCTTCACTTCCAGTCATTTAGCATGTCATTTATCTCAGTTTAGAATAAATTCCTATCGTCTTCACACATTCTTCACGCTGCCCATAATCATTGCTGGGTACAACAGTCTGCATGGTGGGGAACACCCTCCCTGAACTTGTCTGCAAAGCTCGTTCATTCTCTGCTACTGCTATTCCTACTGATTTCTACAGTGACATCTACGCAACATCAGCCGCCAACTGACAATCAGTCAAAAGAGAGACAGTTGGAGGGAACTGGTATTTTTATAGGGTCTCTTATGATATTTTGGACAAGAAGCTGTGTTTTTACTCCATTTTTAGACAGCACCTAGGACAGTGGTGCTCTACCATAGGTCATTGGTGCTCTACCATATTCTGAGTGATAAATCATAACATTAAAAGCAGAGATCCCCATGGAGATAAATGCTTAAAACTAGATTATGTGATGTGGCCTTTGGTGATGCAAATTCAGATGAGGAGCTTGATTCTCCACTGCATCTTTACACCTATGTAAAATGGATGTGAAACGATACTGTACTGATTTGGTTGCATTTTACAACCACTTAGTTCAGGCACAAATTACAAGAGAATAGAGAATGAGGCATGTGATTCATCCATCCTATATGGCTTCCATAAATGTAATACTTGAGCATCTCACAATCTTGAATGTATTTATTCTTACAGAACTCATGTGAAGCAGAGAAATGCTGTTATTTCCATGTTACAGAAGGGGAACTGGAGCAGAGAGGCCTGGTCTACACACTGTTTTTATAACAGTATACTATTTCAGTTAAGGGTGTAATTTTTTTTAATGGAAATAGTTATACTGGTACAACCTCTAGTGGGGTTATAGTAATAAAAAGGTGCTCAACATCAGTAGAGCTTATTCCCTTTCAGAAATAAGATATAATATTATAAGCACTTTATACCAGTATAACTGTATCGACATGGGGAAAGGGTGAGTTGTATCACTTTAACTATACTGGTATAGCTAAAGAAGTGGAATGACTTTTGTGTGTACAGAAGCCCTACATGACCTGCCCAAGGTCACACAGGAAATCTGTTAGAGCAAGGAATTGAACCTGTTTCTCCTAAGAGCCAGGTTAACACCCCAACACTAGACTATCATCCTTTCCTTCCTTAAGTTATAGGTCAGTCAGCCAGTGTGAGTCTAAAACAGTGTAAGTTAAGGCAACTTACTTGCTGCAGGTCAAATTCATCCCTGGTGTAACTCCATTGAAAATAAAATTCATCCATGGTAAAATTATATTGAAAACTTCAATGGGGAAAAGTATAAATTACACCACCTTAGATTCATTGATGCACCACTGAATTTGGTGTAGTAAGTCTGCACAAATGTAATGGAGGGTACACTTTTTGAATCTTCACATTTTAAACTATCTCTAAAAATAGACATAATTAAAAATGACAATAAACCACAATCTAAAATCTCTAAAATACATTTGGAAACTCTTTCAAGAAGCAGCCCTAAAAGTGAATTTTATAAATCTCTATAGATAGGGTACATGCAATGCTTTCTAGTTTGAAATATTTTATTAAATTAATTTTACCAACCTTTCCTTCAATTCCGTGAATGCTCTTGCTGTTCTTTCTATATCCTCCCCTACTCTTCACATCCCAGGCAGAAGCAACAATTTGTTTTCTCTACTCACCAGTAACATGGATGCACAATCACAAATAGAGCTGAGCAGATAATTGATTTTTCTTTTTGAAACTTTTTGAAACTGATATTTATTTTTGAAACTAAATGTTGTAACTTTTTTTGAAATTTTTTTCTAATTTTTTTCCCAGCAGAACCTGTTCACCAAATTTGACCTGAATTCATTAATTGTTTCGGTGTCCTGAAAAATGCATATTTGAGCAAATTTACTGTTTGTTGAGAAAAAATTGCCCAGCTCCAAAATTAGATTTGTTCAGTTGCAAGTTAAACTAGCCACATTTTTTATCTACAGTAGAAATCACCAGCAAAATGCTAGCTTAAGCACAGTTTATGCCACTCAGACATTAATGATTCACTTTTGGAAAGCAAATATATTAGATAACTACATGATGTTCTGGATGGTTGTATCAATTTCCCATCAAACCTACTTTTTTTTTTCTAACTGCCTATCACATCCAAGTAAAATGAGCAATATATTGTATATTGCTCTTTTCACTTCATTCTTTCTTTCCCATGCTGAAAGTGGACAAAACTAAGTTACTCCCTGATCACTCAGGATTTTATCCTGGATAGACTATAAATATTTAGATATAATTTTGTTTTTAAATGCGTACTCACATCAGAAAGGGAATGTGTATGTGTCATAGATGCAATTTTAAGAGTTAAATACAATGGGGAAACAATATCAGCAGCTTTCCCACTAAACAGCCTCACCAGTTTAACTATTTGCGTTTTGGCAACCTACAGAGTGGAAGCCTTTAGTGGGGTCACTGCCCAATATGTTCAGTAATTATTGCTGTAAACATCTTTGCTGAGAGGCCCAGGCCACAGAAACAAATGGTACTTAGAAGGAACAAGAGGAGACTATTAATCTCCCAGTGTCTACAAAGAGGGTTCTTGCAGGTCACAGCTGAAGTTAATGTTGATATATAGTAGAACCTAGAACTGCAGTAGAATTCATGTTAGCAAATGTAGACTTCTATGATGGACTTAAGTAGTATAGGGAGAAAAACATTGAAAATCATATAGTGTATGGCTGTTGAAAGCTGCAAGAAGAACAAATGCTTTCCATCTCAAAACACATTGTGCTCTTCAGTCTTTTGAAAGCTTCCATCTAAACATTTTAAACTCCCCATATTTTACTATGATTCTTGCCTTGGGCTTCAATCAACAAAGTTGTAATTTCATTTAGAACAAAACAAGAAGTGGTGTATGGTTGCTTGCCTTTCCTTCTTGCTGCCTTTTACTTTAAGTTCTTGAAAGGTCATAAAATAGGGAAATAAAAAAGTCATCTATGTATAGTTTTGTTAACTTTATCTTCTGAACATTAAACATTATGTGTCAAATTTCTTATGGTACATAAAAATATTTTGCCTTGCTGTATCATATATACAGGACTTCAAAAAGTAAATGAGACAGCTCAGTAAATGTAATGGATGTGTAACAACAGCTCTTTAGATCTCTTGTATTTAGTATAGCATCTTTTAGTTCCTAGAGGTGCTTTTAACATGATATCTAAAGCTATTTATGAAGTCATTTATTCTTTGCATGGTGATAGAAAACGTGAGCTAATTAGAAAGTATGGTCTGTCTTGCTACAGATTGTTTGACCCTCCAGGATTTTGTTTAAATGCAACTGACTCTTTCTTTTTTTAATTTTTTTTCTCACAGTTTTATGAATCCTAACAACTTAACTTTTAAAATATTTTGTAGTCTAGTCCCCTTAAACATATTTTGTAAATACATTTTTAAATCATCATAAGTGCATTCTGTAATTGTTTTTCTGATATTTTGCACATAAACAAGTTTGCCTGTTTGCCTTGGAGAGTCCCATACCATTCTGCTCCACATCCTGTTACTGCAGACCTCAGTTGTGTTTTGTAAGGTGATTCCAATAGGGATACAAAGCATCAGAGATAAAGGGCTGCACTGCAGATGTGTTTTATTCCAAGTAGCTGGCATGTTAGGCAGTACTGAGGCCCTTACCAATTAAGAACTTGCTCTAACCTACACTGATGTACCTCCTGTGAGTTCAGTGGAGTTACCTCTGATTTATATTGATATGATTGATATCAGAACCAGGTCCTAAAACATGCACAAGGGATCATAATCTGCCCTCATTTACTCATAAGAAAGGCCATACTGGGTCAGACCAATGGTCCATCTAACCCAGTATCCTGTCTTCCGACAGTGGCCAATGCTAGATGCTTCAGAGGGAATGAACAGAACCAAGTAACCATCAAGTGATCCATTCCGTTGCCCATACCCAGCTTCTGACAAAGAGCAATCCCTGCCCAATCTGGCTAATAGCCATTGATGGACCTATCATCCATGAAATTATCTAGTTCTTTTTTGAACTCCATTGTAGTCTTGGCCTTCACAACATCCTTTGACAAGGAGTGCCACATGTTGACTGTGCAGGGTATGAAGAAATACTTTATTTTGTTTGTTTTAAACCTGCTGCCTTTTAATTTCATTTGGTGACCCATAGTTATTGTGCTATGAAAAGGAGTAAATAACACTTCTTTATTTACTTTCTCCATACCAGTCATGATTTTATAGACCTCTATAATCCCCCCCCTTAGTCATCTCTTTTCCAAGCTGAAAATTTCCAATCTTATTAATCTCTCCTCATATGGAAGCTTTTCCATACCCCTAATTATTTTTGTTGCTCTTTTGTTTATCTTTTCCAGTTCCAGTATATTTTTTATGAAATGTGGTGACAAAATCTGCACACAGTATTCAAGATGTGGGCATATCATGGATTTATAAAAAGGCGATATGATATCTTCTGTCTTCTTATCTATCCCTTTCCTAGTGATTCCCAACATTCTGTAGGCTTCTTGGACTGCCGCTGCATATTGAGTGGATGTTTTCAGAGAACTATCCACAACGACTACAAGATCTCTTTCTTGAGTGGTAACAGCTAATTTAGACCCCATCATTTTATATGTATAGTTAGGATTATGTTCTCCTATGTGTATTACTTTGCATTTATCAATATTGAATTTCATCTGCCATTTTGTTGCCCAGTTACCCAGTTTTGTGAAATCCCTTTGTAGCTCTTCACAGTCTGTTTTGGACTTAGCTATCTTGCGTAGCTTTATATTATCTGCAAATTTTGCCACCTGACTGTTTAGCCCTTTTACTAGCTTATTTATGAGTATATTGAATAGTACTGGTCCCTGTACAAACCCCTCGGGGACACCAGTACTTAGTTCTCTCCATTCTGAAAACTCACCATTTATTCCCACCCTTTGTTTCCTATCTTTTAACCAGTTACTGATCCATAAGAGGACCTTCCTTCATATCCCATGACAGTTTAGTTTATTTAAGAGCCTTTGGTGAGGGACTTTGTCAAAGGCTTTCTGAAAATCTAAGTACACTATATCCACTGGATCACTCTAGTCCAAGTGTTTGTTGACCCCCTCAAAAAATTCTTGTAGATTGGTGAGGCACGATTTCCCTTTACTAAAACCATGTTGACTCTTCCCCAGCAAATCACGTTCATCTGTGTGTCTGATCATTCTGTTCTTTATTATCGTTTCAACCAATTTGCCTGGTACTGAAGTTAGGCCTGTAATTGCCAGGATTGCCTCTGGAACCTGTTTTAAAAATTAGCTTCACATTAGCTATCCTCCAGTCATCTGGTACAGAAGCTGACTTAAATGCTAGGTTGCATACATACTCATGTGTGACCTCATTGAAGTTAATAGGATTTCTGTGATGAGATTGCCCCACCAGTATGTGCAATGGGGTGTGTCTCTTCTTATCTATCAGGCAGCCAGCTGTCAATCAACCCAGAGCCAGGATTTATATGCCCTGTAGTCAATTGTTCTCTCAGCTGTCACTGGAGCTGTTGCAGCGGACACTATCTTTCTCAGGCACCATCTTGTTCTCACATAACTCTGGAGCTTCCATGGAAAGAAGAAATCTAAAGATTCTTCTAAGAAACCAAGAAGGAATATCTCTGCATATGGTGCACCTGGACTTTGTTCCAGCTCCATATAGGCCAGCATGGAAGGGAGTTTGAAGGCATGGCCTCTGGACCATGATTATTTGGATCCACTGACCACAATCTCTTGTCAGGGGATGAACAAGAGTGGTGTCCTCTTTCAAGTACAGTGGCTATGGAATGGCCCTACACCTTAACCATGAGGTAGGAGTATGGACAGTTTCCTGGGGCTGTATGTGGAAGGGGCAGGTCTAGGTGAATTTCATCTAGAGGCATATAACTCCCATTGAATTCAGTGAGTTTTGTGTGTGCAATGACTTCAGGATTGGGTCCTAAAAGTACTTATCCATGATTTTAGCTAAAGATTTTTAATCTCCCTATTAAAATATTTAGCACAGCAGCTTCCTTAAGTTCTAGTGGTCAGTGAGTTCCAGACAGAATATAAACAGGGTCCAGTTCTTCCCTCACATATGCACACCCAGCTCCATTTGACATCACCAGGAATTGTATGCATTTTTGAGCAAAATTGGACAAATGTTTGGTGAGTAGAACAAAGACAATAGTCAAAAACAGATAGCAACTTTTAGAACTAGAGGGTCTAGCAATCCTGGTAGGAATGCAAGGCTGAGGGAGGGAAAGAAGTGTGGAAGAGATTTGATCAAAAAGATTGTGTAGATGGTGTGAAACTGGAGTGCTGTGCAGATATGAATCAAAATTATAAAATCAATATGTATTGATTTGTATATGTCATACAAGCAACTGGCTGAAGAGATGCTTAGATTAAACATGTTCATTATATAACAGTAAACAGAAATAACTTGAGGTCTGAGGAATTATCATCTTGTGGTTGTTTGATGCTGCAAGCAAAGCTGGTTGCATTTTAGTGGGTTAGGCTTTGTTATTTATTTCAATATGTTTAAAATGTGGCTAGTTAAGTTCTCGGCACATGTACAGTTTAACCCCCCTCCTCCCAGCCATTTAGTAGAATCAATATCTGACATAAAATGTTCCTGAAAACATCCAAACTTGGGGCCTGATCCCGAACTGACTGCTAAATATGTACCTCTTTCTTGTTAAGCTTTTCCTTTCATCTTGAGTTGCAAACTTACATGACTCAACAAAATAAGGCTGTTTTTACTAGCCTCCTAAATTGAGCAAGCAGAAATCACTGTACTTTAAATGTATATCATGACTACTTGTATTACCAATATCAATTGCACTGAATAGTCACAGACTATCTGACCTTTGGCCATAGAATCCGTCTTTTGAAGTCAGGCACATCAAGCTTCTGTTACATTCCATTTATATCCCATCTATTTCTTAGGTATCTTGAATTGGTGGAGAGGCACCATATCAAAAAGAAAAATTATTTACAAGTGTCTGTGGGGTTTGTGATCCTTCCTTCCACCATCCATTTTCTCCCCTCTTGCTTATTAACCTTTGTCCTGTCTGAGGAAAGATGCTCTTAACATCCTGGATGGTAGTGAGTAGCTATCATTAGTATCTTCAGTGATATGCTATCAACCATTTCTGGGAAAATAATTAATGCTTCCATTCAATTCTTATTCATCAAGGACTTGGCAGAGAAGAAGTGTACAAAAGGCACCATCACTGGTACTTTAGATGCATCATACCAATCAGTTACTTGTAAATATGTAAGTAGAGTACATGCACAATAGTATTTTTAAACCAGTGCAGCATTATCTCCCATCTTTGTAAGCTGGCTAGAAGCATGCATTTTTCATTTCTGGAGGTCTATGACTAATTAGTCTTCTGAAGGTGTAAATAATATGTTCACTAACCGAATATTCACATGGTAAAAAGAAAGAAAAAAGAAAAAAAACACCTTTCAATTTCCTTTGTTAAAAGTAGATGTACTTGCTGGTCCAAGATAATCTATATTTGGGTTTACTACTTTTGTTTTCAATAAAAAAGAATAATTTAGGATTAATTAATCCTGAGATATTAATAAGCATTGAACCTTATACTATTTTATAAATAGAAAAAGAACAACAGCTGCAAGGATTTTATATCAATATCAAGGAATTTTAGAAAAGGGCAAACTATGAGATTTAAGTTAATATTTTATAATCAGAAAGACAGGGATAAATCTCTGAGCATATTCAATTAGTAGTATATAACTAGAGAGATGGTGGGACAAAGGTTTAGGGTATCAGTCTTTGAGAACTGGGTGAGAAAATGGGTCAAAATCTAAATTTTGATAATATGAGAGGAAAAATGCCAAAATCTGAGGGATATTTAACAATCAGAGGGGAAGGTGGGCAAGTTTGAAAGGATTGTATATACATGTTCAATAAGCAAGGAGAAAGTAAGTGTCACTCCACCATCACTGCCATTCACATGGGCATCAGGGAGCCCTTTTAGAGGCAGCATTAAGAGGGCAAGGAAAGGGGATGGACCTAGAGGGCTCCCTGGCAGCAGAGAAAGGGGCAGCAGTTAGAAATGGGACGATGACAGGCAGCTGGTGGCTGAGGGAAGCTGTGTTGGTCAGTTGGTGGAGGCAGCAGCTGGAACTGAGTACCTGGGGGGTGGGCAATCTCCAGTGGGGACACTGGAACTTCTTATCTCTTCCATGGCCTGTTGCTGGCACAGAAAGGCCAGCCTCTCCCCATTCCAGAGGCAGCTGTGCCTCAGGGCGCTCCCAAACTGCACCAACTAACCCTTTCCCCATTTGGGAATGACTCAGGGCAACAATTTCCCACCTGAACAATTTGCTTAAAATAAAATGAGTGGGAGAACACTCCCAATGTGAGGAGATTTCAGACTGACATTTGAGAATTGAGAGAAAATAGATCAAAGTCTGAAGAGGATAATAGATAAAGTGTCAGTAATTTGAGAGAAGGGGAGGGAAATCCATTTTGTATAGAACTACTGAATATATTACAGATAGTGGAAAGAAGCTGGGCAGTCCTTATAGACTGTATCACTACAGTTGATAGACAAATCATTTCTCCTATGCTGATGGCTGTTTAGAGCTTCTGTCACATGGTGCCAGTTGGAAGATTTTCTATCTTTGGCTCACCTCCAAAGATCTCACAAGCAGTACTTTGGGAAAGTGTGAAAAATACCTGGCATCTACTGAAAGTTTTTCATAATTACCGAGGCAAAACTCTATTTGGCCTGATCCAGACGTTACCCAAGTTTGCAGTTACTCTATGCTATACATCTGATTTCATATGTTACATCTCTCGCTTTAAAGCTATACCATCTTTTATTTTATTCTTTCTTGGGACTGCCTTATCACATTCTCTGACAGTTTTCTCATTATTTATAAATATATGAAAAAATCAACACAAAGGGCTACCTTCTCAGTTGGCGTAAATTGATGTAGCTCCATTGAATTCAGAGGAACTACACTGATTTACAATAGTGGCGGATATGACCCAAAGTGATTACAAAGCACATGTAGGTGTAAATCCAGGAAGGGAGACAAGCATTAAGAAGGGAGAGAACATCCTGAAATACATGCACAATATTAACAATACACAATACTATACATACACAATATTAACAACATCCAATCTTAAATCAATATGCATGGATCTTACAGTCTCTGGAATTATTATTAGCTCAAAGATATCTGTTCTTATTAGACTATATAATATATTCATCTGATTTTCTCCAGATACATTCAGAAGGTTATACAATGGCTTGGGTATATAATAAAGGGGCACAGCTCTATGCCCTGCCAGTGTTCTGGTCATTCATATAAGGTTAGAAAGGGTCAGTGTTCTATTTTCAGCATCTCCCCCCTTATGGGAATTGTGATCAATCTTATGTTTCACACTTGCATTATTGCAAGATGACTCCTAGCAACAAGCCTTGACATAATGAACTCTGTTTCACATTTTTGTTGCAAATGTAGAATTCAGAGTTTTCTATATCCTCCCCCAGAGTTTTCTGTAGGAGGAGTTTCATTTACCAATCAGTGCATATGTTTATGTTTAACAGGTCTGTTCTGAAGCAGCTACTTCTCATTTTCTAAGCTAAAATATTTCCTTAAGCTAAAATGATGGCAAGGATAATTCATCTTACAGATCGGCCATGTCAAAACAAGCATAACTATTCTAACTGGCAGAGATCAGGTAGACTCTCTCTATTAGTACAGTAAGAAGCAGTGAATGCTAAGTAGGTGACAGAAAGCAGTCTATATCTTATAGCCTTAGGAGAAAAACCATCTTCTCTAATTTCCTCTTCCCCCTCTTTCTCTCTTCACAATGATTACTTTCCCCAAGTTATAAAGGGCATTACACTAGGTGCAGTTCCCAGTTCTGTCACAGACTTTTTGCATGACCTTGGTCAAATCACTTAATCTTTCATTCTCAATTCCCCATCTATACAACGACAATAATATTTACTTTGTCTTATCTATTTAGCTTGAAAGCTGTTTAGGGCAGAGACTGACGCTCATTGTTTATACACAGTAGAGTTTCCATTGTGGTTGGAGCCTCTAGGTGCTGCTATAATACATATAACTCTAATAGTAATATGACTGCTTCTACCAGTGATGAATTTAGCCTAATAGTTTAAGATTAGCTAAATTATATGTGAAAGTGGATATGACATGGTCTCTATACTCAAATTCTGCAAGTCATTTTGCATCTGTTCAACTCAGTTTATAGATTGATATGTACTTTATGTCTTGGAAATGTTTTCTGTCTGGATTACATACATAATCTACATGATTAGTGCACAAAAAGTCACAGAAAAAATGTTCTGCTACTCTGCCACTTCCTCTCACCCTCTTCACATGCTCACACTCCTAAATGCTTTTTTTGATCAGTAGGGTGCTAAATTACCAGGCTGGAAATTTCTTCAGCAAATAAGGGATGCATGCCAGAACACATGTGCCTTCAGGGATCTAAGTTTTATGGGGGGGGAAACCCTTCATTTCCAAGTTTATAGGTAAGATAGTATTTTTTTTTCCAAGTTGGAAAATGTTCAGCTTATTTACGGAAGAAATCTACAACAAGGACATGCTGATGTCCTTGGCTATTTCAGTTAATAAAACATTACAATCAACATGTACATTTTATGTGTGCATTTATTTTCACACTTATGGTCAAAAATATTCTACTTGTCCACTCACCCACTGTTTTTATGGATGAATAAAAGATCCTTGTTTTTTAATAATTTTTTTCTCATAATGAAAGAGAGGTGTTTGTGATCGATGTTTGCAACAATTTTGCAAGGCTGTGTGAAATCCTGCCTCCCTTGAAGGCCTTGGCAAAACTCCCACTGACTCCAGAGAGGCAGAATTTCACCCTTTGTGGCCAGATGTGGCATAGCTTTTGGTGCATCCTCTCTGTCTGCAATGCTCTTCTCTTGGGCACTTCATATAGGTCTCATAGGGTAAGAATTTCAAAATGAATCATGCACAGTTATTCATGACTGACTAACATATGAAGGGAAGCACTCAATATGTTTGCACAAATCAAATGTTTGTGCATGCACATGGCTAGTTAGGCACCTAACTGGTCATGTGTTCAGTCAAGTAAGTAGCAGATTTCTGTACAAAAGTTAGGCATATGCAAATGGCTTTTCACTCTTGAATTTGAAAAGCTGATCCATAATATGGTACCTGTGGTCCAAATGCTTCAGTACCAGCTTACTCGATGTGAGTTTGCTTGGTAGAATGCAAGAGTCAGCCCTAGATGTTCTCTCATTGGCTAAATAAATTAGCATCCTTAAAACGCCAAACCTATACTTGTCTACTAAGCATGACTTGAATTGTTGTTAGGATTTTAACCTATTTATAGTTTCGTAACAAGCCCTGAAACAAATAATTCCACATTTCATAACCATGTACGTAACGCCTAGCACCGCTAACAGAGCTTGGCACCATGGCAGTAATTCTGGAAGCAGTGTTGAACCTTAGCCTGCCTCTTCAATTGTTGGCAAGTGCCTTTCAATAGAACAAGGATTAATCAGAACTACTAGAGCACTTTCAGGAGAAGATTGTATAGTTCTTTTCTCTAAAATGTTCTGTTCCCAGAGATGATGAGTTAATTCATCTGAAACAACATTAGTTCGTCAAGTTTTGTGATTTATTTGAAAATCAAATTCAGTAATTTCATATGCCATCTGACTTAATATCGATTCATTTAGTTCACCTTTTAGACAACTCTAGTAGATTTATCATAAGACTCAATTGCAAAATGTAGGTGAAATACTATTGTAACTTAGCCTCCTTTTAGGGTTGGGTTTTTTTTGTTGGCATCGCAATCTATTGCTACAATTGGATATGGTGCTACTACGTGTATATTTTCTGTAAAAATCTGTATCTGGCATTTTTTAACTTCACTTAGAACCATCCAGACATTGTACATTCAAAATGGTAAATACAAACCCGAAAAATTTAAAATGAATGTCTTTTTATTGGGTGATAAATTGCTTCTTAACCTTATAAAGTCCACAGGTGTTTATGTTTATTATTGTAAGCTTAGTTAAAAACTCAGCTTCAACAGGAATGCTTTGGCAAAAGCCAGTCATTCCTAAAATTGATTAAAGAAATAAGATTTCTTGTTATGCCTCATTTTAATATTTGTAGGGCACGGTCTGCTTATTAACCCTTCTAATCAGTTTCAGCCTGATAATCTAGCAAGGTTGTTTTCCCTTGCCCAGTCGATCTCCATTTGTTTTAAAGGGATGCTTTGCTTCGCAAATTGAGTTTGGAATGTTGTAAATGCTGTTCAGTCATAAAACAGCCTGGATCAGATCACCTAAAAAACTCCAGTAGTGAGCTTTAGGGATTGATCCTGGAAGCTTTCTGCATACTGAACTCCCGTTGAAGTCATTAAGGGTTCTGAGAATACAAAGCTTTCAAAATAGGCTTTATAAGGATTACAGACTTTAATCAAAACCGATCAGAATTAAAAGATGTGTAATTAAAAATTAAAAGAGGGTAGATGGGAAGTGGGGGCGTTAGTAAGTCCCAGCTGGATCATTATACACATGTCTATGGGGGAAGTCTACAGAATCCATTTATTAGGCTTTCCACTTCCAGGGTGTGAAATGCTTTTGATTAAGGTTTCTGGGGAAGCTTTGACTCAGGAAAGCCTCTATTACAACAGCTCCTGCAAGAACCGAGTTGTCCAAAGCAGGTAAGGAGCTAGGAGGGGATCAGGTGGAAGCCCCTGGCCATTCCACAAACCCCTACTTGCAGTATCTGATTAATGGATTTGTGGATATTAAACACCAACTTCTACCAGAGGGTAGGAGGAAGGAAGGAAATGATATGAGCACAATAGCAAAGTTTCCATCCCTGTTTGTGAGTTAGCCTCATATCTGGCCATAAATAGACATAGTAGTACCACAAGCTTGTGCAGTACTAGGGTTGTAGCCAGGGATTTTAGATAATGCTAACACATTAGAAAGCATTTTTGGTAGATAGAGGCCCTTCCCCACCGAGGAAGAAGCTCAAGTTTTTCAATCCATGGGTGGTTGGTAATAGCTCCTGAAGGCTTCAGAACCCATGGAAGGGGTTATGGAATTAGAGGGTCAAGATTCGAGTTTCCTAGGTTCTCCAGAATTCTCAATTTTCAAAATATGGGAAGAAGAAACATGACTGTAAAAATGCTATCAAATAAATATAACTTCTGGGTGAGTAGGAGCCTAGCAGTCAAATTAGCCAGTCACTGTGTTCAAATACAGTTTGCCCTGTCTCCATCGTGTGTTCAACTGCATTGCTTAAAATATGTTCACTAACACTGTTTTTTTAAAATCTCCTTTCCCCTTAGTCTATGCCTGCCCTTAGATTGTAAACTCTTCAGTGAAGGGGCCGTCTCTTGTTTTGGATACCTGCAATACCTTAGTACAACGAGGCCCCAAGCCTGTCGGGGCTTCTATGCTCTACTGTAATAAAGAATAATAACAGTATCAACATCATCATCATGATATGGGCCCAGATCACCATCTCCTGCAGGAAAACCTGTGGGAAGGTTTGGGGGAGGGAAATTCTACGAGGTTTTGCTCAGTTTCCTTTGAATTTGTCTATTAAGGAAGTGATACTACCCACCTGTGCAATAAGCAAGACGCTATGCCCCTAAATCCCACAGGCTTTACCCCCCCTGCTACCCCACAATTCTCAGATTACCTGCCAGAGACCATAGCTATCTGCACAAAAGTCCTATGCATCCCCACTGCTTCCTGGCCTGCATCTGCGCTCTCTCTCTTCCATTTCAGCATGGCTTTTGTTGACCTGTTCCCCTACCAGTAGTTGCCATGTAAGTAATCCCTGACAGTGAGAAGGAGCTCATTCATGCTATTACAGGCCCAGGTAGCACTAATTCCTGAGGAGTTTCTCCATGGGGTTGGAATACCCTCAGCCCCTCCGATCTCACCATGTATGTATCCTGGATCCTATGAGCCACCCCATTGCACACTCTGGGATGAAGCATGAATGGTACTATCTGGATTATTGTCCTCCCTCCCTTTCACTTGGGCAGGAGAGACCATACACTCCTCTAGGGGAACAATCAAGTTGGGGGTATTCCCATTTTGTACTGAAGGTGTATTATACTTTCTCTTGTTCCTTCCCTCCTGGTGAAAAAAGTAAAAATGTCACCAGCATTGTTCCATGGTACGAAAAACATACATCTGATGAACAATAACGTTCTTATATCTGTACCTTCATGCATTATGGTCCATTTTCAGCCCAAGATCCAAAAGTTTCTGAGCCAAATTCTGGAACTGAATCTGCCAGAAAACTTTCTCCCATCAATCAGTGTCTAGTCCGAAAATTTGCTTCCAACAATCAATTCTGTCTACCCTTGGAACCCGTGGAGGGGCTGTTCTGCTTTTTCTTTGACAGGAGACACTAAACAGTGTGACATGGTGAAGCTGAAGGATCTTACAGACTTATGCACCTTTGCCCCCAACCCAGCAATGGTGCTAGTTGCCCACACCTACCTTCTGCATATTTATGTGTTTGTTTACATGAGCCAGTAGGTCTGATTGTGATCTCATTTGCAACAC
This sequence comes from Mesoclemmys tuberculata, assembly GCA_007922155.1. Lineage (NCBI taxonomy): Eukaryota > Metazoa > Chordata > Testudines > Chelidae > Mesoclemmys > Mesoclemmys tuberculata. Next base: position 15,575,841 of record ML675649.1, read on the forward strand.
TGTTACACTGGTGTACCTGAGACCAGAATCAACTTCAGTGTGCAGAAATATGGAAGTGGAATATTATTTGTGTTGTAGTTTAATATGAAAGCACTAAACAAAAATACTTCCATTTGTGCTCAGCTTACTTTTGCTCTATGTAGTCCACTTTTGTGGTTGTCTGTCTTGTTGATTACTTTAGAAACGCATACAGTAGAAAATTTGATTGGAGGAGCACTAAAAGATGTGGGTGGAGTTTTGAATGGTGCCACTGATTCCATCTGATGCCAAAACTAGAGAGGTTTGCAAAGATTGTTTTTTTGTTTTTGTTTTTTAGTTCATTAGGAAAAAGAAAAAAGAAAATTATAGAATAAGAGGGTCAAGCCTAGATTTGGGAATAAAGTAGTTTGCTATTTTGAAGAGTGAATTTTAGAAGGAGAGAAAAAGTAGAACAGTTCTGCTGTGCAATCAGTTGTTAAACTGTCAGTGTCAGCACTGTTGATACTAAAAAATACATTGGTGCTCTATTGTGAACAAGATAGTGATGTCAGAAATGCAGATATACAGTTATTTATATCATCACTGTTGATAAGGTAACAGAATTTATGCTCTGAAATAACTTCCGATTACACACGCTCTGTGTGGGTCTATGTGCGCTAGTATTTGTATATGTGTGTTTGTTTGTGTGTAATCAATCCATACACATATTTTGTATTTGTGGGTACATATATAAATATACACTCATGTATTTAGAATATGTAATTAATACACACTATCTTGAATGGTATTATAGATGGACAGGTGGTATAAATATAGATACATACGTGTATATATATTTCTGTGTGTGTGTTTGTATGGCTAAAATTCCATAGTTACAAAAGTAGGGTTAACCTCATGTACAATCTAATGCCTTTGATCTGTTTTACCAAATTATCCTCTGTACTTTTCAGTCTGAGGTGTACACATTACACGCATTTTTGTGGGGACTTTGCATTGACGAATTAGAAGACCCACCCTTAGTTTTTACACAAAATGTAATTTTGACGCGAGGAAGTGGGTCTTTGCAGATTTTCAGATCGTCGTGTGGATTTTTCCGTACCCAGGCGGCGTTTCCCCCCTTTCAGTTTTTTTCCTCGCAGTTCATTTAGCAGCTGAGGAGTCCGGTTCGAAGAAATAACACCGGGACCTGTAGGTACCTGCGGTAGTTCGGGGTTAGGGCTCGGATTTGCGCTGACCCTCTGCCTAAAGGGGGGTGGAAACATCAAGGCGTGCGTTTGTAGCCTGACACCGCTCCGCAAATAATGCGGGGAGCGACTGAGAGTCTCAGCCCACGAAGAGGACTGAAACATGTCAGTTTCACAATTCACTGAGCGTGCTGTAACCAAGCGGGGAGAAGAAAGCAGTCCCCATCCTGCCGAATACCTTGGCATCGCTCTGCCTGCGAAGGATCGGAGCCCAAAAGCAGTGCCCAGGCGGAGGCTGATGGGTTCATTGGGCAGGGCAGCCGTGGAGAAATGGGCGCTGATTGTCTCCAGCACGTGGGAATCCCGGACAAGGATGGGGTGCTAATTTCCAAAGCCCAGCGCGCCGTCCCGCACAGGCAAGGGCGGGGAGGGGGGAGGCAATCAACCCTCCAGCGGGCCTGGCAAAAGCCAGACTGACCCGGCAAAGGAAAATAATCCCGGGTAATTAGAAGCGTGCTGGACTGCTCCTCGGAGATCTGTGCGAGAGAATAAACATGCCGAGCCGCTGGGAAGGGCCCATGGCTAAGCTGTCGGGGCCCTGACCTTGTCCACATAAAGCCGTGATTTATGAAGTGCAGGGCACCGCAACAGGACTTCTGTCTTCTCCGGGAGAACCAAATTACCGAGGTGGAGATTAACATGCTCTCAGATGGGCCCGTTTCCAGACCAGGGGAAACCTGTATTTACATTTTTTTTTACCTTTCATTTCCTCCTCCCCCTCTCTTTTTAAAACAGGGGCAGCCAGGGCAGTAACAGAAAGGGAGAGGATGGGGAGAGATGCCTTTGCCTAGGAGAAGTCGGTTTAACCTGGCGCTGGAGAGCCATTTGCGTTATCTGCACCAGGATGTGTTTGATTTGGCTCAGGGAAGATCTGGTAAAGATCTGGCTCTTAGGCTATGTACTAAGAGCCTTGATGGGTCTTTTTTAACGCCTCTGTCACTATCTATAACGTAAGGGAAAGGGAAGTAGCACGCAGCTGAATTGTGTCCACGTTTCTAGTTTATTTCGCTGTTCGTCTGGCTTGTTGCCCCGCAGCCCAGAGCATTAGGGTCTGGGGAGGAGGGGGGACTTTAATGCACTTGTTCCAATATTTATAAAAAGCTGCCACCGTGTTAGCAGTCTGGATGCGCAACGGTGGGTGCAGTCAGTTTGAGAAATAAAAGCATTAAACCCCATTTAACAACTGTGGTTAAGCAGTGTCCTGGTCCATAGATTAACAGATAATCTTCCGACTAATAGGAACGTGTTGCTGAACGTTTATGGTATTTAAAAAAACTGCCAGCAACTTGTCTGATTTTCCCCCCCGCATTGTCCTGTGCAGAGGGTTTGCCCGCAGGAAGCCTATTAAAAGTGGACAGTGCCGTTATTTCATCGAGCTGCTTTTCTTTGCTTTAATGATGTGTTGGAATGCACCATGCCCATAGGGTCTCCATTAAGAGACTTTTTACTTCTGGGGCGACCATGAAGTTAAAGGCTTAAAAGAGGCATCAGTTTACAGCCTGGTGGGAACAGCTAGCAGACTGGAGCACTAACTCCTTACTGCCTCCACTAACATGGGGACTTCTTTTAAATGAACATCTGCGAAAGGGAGGCAGAGCCAGTGGACATCTGTGAGCCTCTCGAAGAACCTACAAAGCCTCTCATCTGGAAGAGGAAGAGAGAAAGGCCCAGAGAGGCATTTGGCCCCCTTTCAAAACAGGGAGAAAACACAGTGACATCCTCTTTCTTATGTGATCAGCTAGCGAGGGGCGGATCTTCCCATGTAGCCGATTTTCCTCAGCCCCCCGGCTTGTGGGCTCTACCAGGCTGCTTTCTCCAACGCCTCTTTACATCTTTTACCCAAAAGAAAAACTCCTCGTATGCCCGGGGAAAATGTCACCGTGAAATCCTCTTTCTCCTCTTCATCCTCACCCCTAAAAGGTTTACATATTCTTGTGGACATGTCCTCCAGTCCCCTTCGAGACGGGGCTAGGAAGGCTTAGATCTCCCCTCAGGCATTTTTATGAAATCATCCAGTTTTTTAAAGATGAGAGGAAAACCAATGTTTTAACAGCCCAGTCCAAGTGCGGAGCTACAGCCCTGCAAGACAGGCATGCTCCCCATTATTGCTAGCACAGAGCAGGGTTTTCGGGATTAATTTATGAAGGGGGGGGGGACTACTGCGAACAGGTTTCTGCGGAAAATACCAGGGGGCGAAGAAGCTACGAAGGGCTGGCGTTGGGTGGGGGGTTTCTCCTGATCAGAAATCTCCTGATCGAAAGTGATCGAAGTTTCCTTTGGCCACATACAGAACCACGGCAGCTGTGGAGGGTAAATCACCACTGGTGCGCCTGCCAGTCCTTCTGGACTTGTGATGAGGGGATTCCCTCTGCACCATCAGGCACCCATCTGCAGTCAGGCGAGGAGCTCTCATTACAAATGATCAGTGCATCGCAACGGATCTGGTTTGATAACCAAGGAGGACTTGCCGAAGGAGAGTCACCCCAACAGCTGATCAATATCCGCTCCTTCAGCACCCTCAAGGATAGTAATAATTAATAAAGAGCAGAAGGGTTAGGACCAGGAGCTACAAACCTGGTGAATAGGACCCCAGAGCAATAACAGGGGAATGGATGCAACAGCATAGGCTCTGCCCTCGGTATTTACCGCAGTGATGCTGCCCCTTGTAAAGCTGATTCTGGGAGCAGCACTCAGCTCACACCTTCTAGCAGCAGCCACTGCCTTGGCTCCTGCTCCTGAAAGAAAAGTCCCCGAGAGACAGTCGCTGCCGCTGCGTTATAAAATCTGCGCACCAAGCAGTAGTTCAGCTGGCTACGCCATCTACTGGCCGCTGGCTGCAAGCTTCAGTCTCAACTCACCCACCCTTCCCAAGCCCATGTGCACCGTGGTGTGTGTGTATATAAGCCCTTTCCATGAAATCCTAATTTAGCCAGGACCTGCTACTGATACCAAAAGACCTTTTGTTTATCCACCAACATTTCCTCCTTTTCAGAGAGGCTTTGTTAAAGGGGGGGGGGCTAAGGCTTCGTATCAGAACCTCTGATCAGGCCTATGGGCTCGAGCAATCAGTTTCCCAGATTACTTGTATTTAATACACAATGCATCATAAAACAAATCCCTCATCCTGACAGGAAGAAAATAGAACAGCTCATAGCTCGAGCTGGTCCAATTTATGGCTAAATTAAAAAAAGAAAAAGAAGGCTCCAACAATGGACAAGTTGAGGGAGGGCAGGAAATCAATGGGCTAGCAAACCGGGAACTCTGTGAGGTTCTCAAGCCCTGGACGCTGGGAATCTCTGGCCAGGTTTTGGGGGTTATTTACAAAGAATTCCCCCCCCCCTCCGCCTACCTAACACTGCTGTGTGAGGTTTTTTTTCTCTCTCCTCTCATCTTGAACAATAGCTATTATCTGAAATAACAGTTCAATGTCACAGATAACAGGCCGCTGAGAGGAATTAATCATCATCTCTTGTCACTTGGATTCTCGCCCTTCGCTTCTTTCCTCCCCTATTGTAAAAAAAAATCGACTTTTAGTCTGAGAAGATATTTGCATGGGTGGCACTTATGATGGTGTAATAAACGGCAAAGGTCAGCCCCCTTTTTCTATCCTCTCCCTTCCCGCTAAAAACATGTGTTGTCGTTAACCTCGGGAGATGGTGGCCCAACTTTGTTGGCCGGGGTGGGTCAGATTGCTGCATTATGTTGTTATATTTATGATTCCATTTAAAAAAAATGAGAAGCCACTACAATTTCGAGGGGTTGGAGTTTTCGTGTAAACGCAAAGAGATATCATCTCTTGGATTATTAATTCGATATTGATTCCTTCCCCTCCACCGCTCCTGTCCAAATATCTATCCTCCCTCCAGTTTCATTCATGAGATTTGTTACCAGATAAATAAATACAGCGAGACCGCTTAGGAAACGATTCCAAATGGAGCGATTGTTCTGTTTGCACAAAAACAGGATGGTTAGGATTTTGATTGTGAAGTGCAAAATAATCTTAAGAAAAGCTGGGCTTTATTTAAAAAGTCTGCGCACTTTTCTTTTCGACAGATGTCAAGATATATGCCAAGAAAGGCACAAACAAGCTCGTGGCCAATTCACAGGTTTATAAACCCGCTGATCTTTTTTTCTCAGACCAAATTCGGTGTCATGGGCGGTCGCGTTGCTTTTTACCCGTCAGAGAAGTAAGATGTTGAAAAACTTTTGAAACCGGATCGGGGCTTGATTCATTGCGCGCCGCTTGTGTCTGCGGGTCCATGCGCGCGTGTGTGCAGTGAGCGGGAGAGGAGGGGGGGGGGAGACAAAAATGCCGGTCGGGAAGAGTAGAATTGACTGTGTGTGGGGTGGGGAGCGATCACCGTGTCTAAACGCCCTATGGACGCGCCCTGCGCGTATCGCGGCGCAGATGCAGCCCAAGAGCTTTTTAAAACACGGGAAGCAACGCTCTCAATTTCATTCCACCCAGCGATTGCTGCCGCTGTTATTTCACACTTAAAAGCAACGAAAAAAGGAGCGAGGCTGCTGATTCGGTTAAACGCTCCTGAAGTAAACACGTTCACACGGGGCCACTTGCACTTTCGGAACACACTGAAACGAGGCGAGGTTTTCCTGCCACAGAAAATTCCTCCCGCCCCAGATCTCCCCATTGGCTGCTGGTTACACGGCTGGACTCGACATGTTGCAAGGGGATGGTGCATCTGTAATCAGCCTGCCCCTATAGGACTCCGGTCTTGGCGACCTTTCGGTGACCTCTCTCGCCGGAGGAGGCTGCTGTCACTTTAAAAATGTACTGAAAGAGGAGCCCTCTGTCTGGCTTCCGAGCCCTGTGTTGCAAGGGGGGAGAGAGCGCGAGCGAGCTCCCTCTCGCCGCTTTATGGATGGCCGGGCAGATCTTCTTTAAAGAGACAGTTCCCGAAATGGAAACCCCTGGCAGCTGACCGTGCGGGGCTGCACAAAACAAATCTAGCGAGGGAGGGAGGGAGGAGGGAGACGCTCCGGCTGCGAAAGAAGCTCTCAGGACAGGCTCTGAAGAGGAGCGTGTGAGTGTGTGGGGAGGGGGGCATAGCCTCCCACCCCCCCCCGCCAGCACACGCTCGCCCCCCCCGTGATCGCCCGCAGAGAAGTGAAAGAAGTTTTTTTGGGGGGGTTAAGTGGGATTTTTTCCCCTCTCCATAACTTTCTCCCCCCCCCGTCCTCCCCAGCAGCCGCAGGAGGGGGGCAGGGAAGGGACGGTGATGGGGAGCCGGGAGGAATTGGCCCCAACTAAGAACAACAACAACAATAAATAACCATCGTTAAAGCAAACCGCCCCCCCCGACACCCATCCCCCCACCCAGCGACAGCAAAGCAGCCCTGAGAACTCCAGCGCCAAAGTTCCCAGCCCGCGGTGGAGGAGCGCGGAGCTCCCGAGCAGCGACCGGCGCCAGGACACCAGCCGCCTGGAGCCCGACGGCGGGGGCTTTTGCTTTGCTTTGCCTGCCCGCCGCTGGAAGGACCTTCCCCCTCCCCCCTCCCCGCGCACGGGAGCGAGAAGGTAAGAGCGGCGTGGGATGGGAGCGGAGGCACGACCGACCCGCCGGTCCCCGCCTGACACTTTCCCTTCTGGCCGCTCCGTCTTGGCTCAGTAACTTGCTGCCTGGCCCCCTCGTGCTCGCCTGCCCCGCTCAGAGCTGCGATTTCCTTGTTCCGTCCCCCGCGCTCTCTGGCGTCTGTCTCTGGGGCGCTGCGTGTGGAAGGGGTGGGGGTGAGGAGGGGTGTCTGGCTGGCTCCCTCTGTCCCAGGGATCCCGCAAGAGAAGAAGGCGCTGCTCTGCCAAAGCCTAGGTTCCTGGCCAAGCCGCCGAGCGGCTTCTGGATTTGCCTTCGGCAAAGTTCCTCCTTCCTCAAGCTGCGACTTTCCTCCGGAGCCCTGCCGCTGCGTGGGCTTTGCGGGCTCCTCGCCCCTCCGAGATACACTTGCAACCGCCCTGCCGTAAAACAAAAGGAAAACCCAGGCGTGTGTGACAAGGGCAACGCGTGTAAAAAAAGAAAGAAAGAAAACCAAATAAAGGCTCCTCGGGGCCAATGGTAGCTTTTTGAAAAGGCAGAAGTTCTTTGTAAGCCGCCAAGAGGGTGGCTAGGGGTGGGAAATCACTCCTGCGATGTGGTTTTATTTAAAAGTCTCTGGTCCTGTCAGAGAAAACCCCCAACTAAATAAAACATTTGTTCTCTTTTGGGTGAAGTGTAGCTCGAGTCCCTAAAAAACGACTTGGCCATTCGCAGTCGTTTGGGAAAGAAAAAAAAGTGAAATCATAGTTGCTACGAGATGAAGAAATCTAATTTTCCAGTGGAAATGCTCTCAGCCCTTCAAGAAGAACTGCTGGCATTAAACGGGGACTGGCCATACGCACAATCTGCTGTGTTAGTTCTCCGTTGACTGTAGCAGCTGAAATAATGTTCACACGAAAACGAATTAAATGTAGGACTTAGAATGCAACCAAAAACTTGCCTTTTTGCTGGATTTGCAAATTTAGTTGATTCGGGTTATTTCTTGACTTCGAAATTAAAATGTTATTGTTTAGATCACTCTGGGAAAGCTTGTAGAAGAGGGGAGAGGATGTTCTGTTAATTTGGGGTTCTCGTCAACCGTCTCCTATTTTTACCATGATCAGGGCCCGATCCTGCTTTCCCCACGTACCCCAAACTCCTGTTTGGACTCAGTGGGGAACATGGGGTGCACAAGCAATGTAGGATCGGAGCCCATTTGAAATAGCTTCCTAAAGGTCTGTGACGGATTTAAAAACAAACAAACAAACAACCCCCCCAACAAACTACAAGCGAGCGGAATTCGAAATAAACTTTGTCAATATCGTGCAGCTGAAATGAGATGATTTCTTTCCGTGTGACAAAATCAAAACCCAGTGGCCGGGCTTAGCTGTGTGGTATTTAAATCTGGGGGAATTCACGTTAATACTGAACCTTGTGATTTAGGGCTAAGGTTGTTACAACGATGTAATGCTTAAAACGAAGCGTCCTGACAAAATTTAAGAACTTATAAAAACTCGTGTGAAGTTTTCCACCCGCTATTTTAGTCCGAGAAATTGGCTTGGAGTAAAGAAGGCAACTTTTTCTGCAGCACATTCGTTATCATAAAGTGTCCTCTTGGAGCATGTTTTTTTTTGGTAGCACACTGGTTGCTGTTTAATTGCCTCCTGGTCAAAAGGCTTGTTCATAGTGCATCTTGCCTTGTGCCCTTGAAGTTTGTGGTGAGTTAATGATCTGAATCAGCTTCTGGAGGATTACCTGAACTCTGTGTTGAAGTGCTCAAAGGCTGGAGAAATGTAACTTCAGCTTGGGTTTTCACCTTCATAAGGGCATAGAAAAAAGCAGCTTTCTTCTGGGTTCATTTAATTAATGAATCCGAGATGTTGTGGGGTACAGCTAGACTATATTGTTAGTCTTTGATAAAAAACTTCCTTAGGTTTTCATTAACTAAACGATATACAATACCCGGATTCCTTTCCATTCAACTTGAAGGCCAAAAGTGCTCTGAGTCTTGACATGAATACAAATTCTTTAAGTGCAGAAACAATCTTTCTCTCTCTCCCTAGTTCTCTCTCCTTCTCTCTATTTCTTTTCTAATACAAATAGGTTAATTTACTTTCAGTACAGAATATGCCAAACAGGAGAAATTTCAAAATGTAATATTAGCTTTATGTATACATTGGGATTTGCTGAAAGCTTCGGATAGGCCAGTCATAAAACCTGCAGATAAATGATTATATGCAGTCAAATATAACTATTAGCAATTTGTCATAATATTAGAATATAACATCCTTTTTAACTTGTCTACAATCAATCTCATTAGATTTGTTTATTTTCTGCATAATTGGAACTATGTATTGGTATGTGTGGAATATTGTGCCATGTTTTGCATGAGTGTTTACATAGTTTTTCATTTATTTTCTTTAGTTTGGCATTGAGGGTACTATTATTAACCAACTCCTGTAAATTGCTTCGATTAAGGGGTATGATTTAAGTGTTGAAGGGAGGAGGGGTTTGGGAAGCATAATATTAAAACAAGATTAATAACTGAATCTAAACATCGTTTAGTTTAGTGGATGGAATTTATTACAAACATAAAAATAAATTAAATTTGAAACAAAGAAAAAATGAAACATACACACTCACAACACAACCCCCAAGAGGACCACCCTAGATACTATTCTTAATCGTTGTGTATATTCACAGACAAAAAATATATTTAATTAAAATAAAATTATAAAAGATAAATATTCATGTATATAAAATGAGAAAATCAGATGTTTGCTAAAGAAATACATTCTCCCTTAGCAATGATTAGACATCACCTTGATTATATGTAAACATTCTTCAGGACATGTTTACAAGACATTTATTGTCCCTTTATTAATATGCATGTGGTCTAACAATTATTTTAAAAGTCTCACTGGAGAAACATATTTTTGAATAATATATGTTTAAGTGATTATCCATTTGCTTATTTGAAGATCCATGATTTATCTTTTTAATTAGTGTGGCCTGACACCAATCGAAAGATTTACCCTTTCATATTCTTCCTTCTAGATCTTGGATGAGTTTTGCAATGTGAAGTTCTGCATAGATGCCAGTCAACCAGATGTAGGGAACTGGCTCAAGTATATCAAGTTTGCTGGGTGCTACGATCATCACAACCTTGTTGCATGTCAAATAAGTGATCAGGTATGTTGTGGGTGCTTTACGGACTTGTTTGGAAAAAGCTTTATGGTATCAGTGGAAAAAAATAATAGCAAGCCACAAGATGTTTTATGGCCTGTTTGTTGATACAATACAAGGTAAAACACCATTATGAAATGCAGAATACAGTCATTTTTGCCAGCTACTGCAGATAAGGATTTCCTATTTTTTCACTTTAATGTCCTCCTTGTAAAATACACAGTTTTTATTTTATACTTATAATAATTGGGAATGTATTGTTGGAGAGATGTGTGTATATATAAAACATATGAAGCCAGTATTTTCCTTTTGTCATTAGTAATATTTTCTAGTTCATTTTTTATTAATGCAAAAATGGAGGTGAAGATACAAAACAAAAATAACTCCCCACCAAAATCCTACAAATATATTTCCGATACATATGACTATGGATATGAACATACCTGTGCATGCATTAATAGAATGATGTCTTCTCATGCAATGAGATCTAGAACTAATAATAGTTTAATTCTGAACATACTTATATTTTAGGTGCATTTTTCTCTTTTTTTTTTATTGCAGGGCTAGAACATTAATTTTTTATTGGATTGAAATATTAGTGTCCCTCATATTTTTAAAAAAAAGGTTGGGGTAGGCAGAGAGAAATCACAGTAAAATAATTTGCTTTGAAACATTCTGAGGACTTGTTGGGGTTTTTTTTAAATAAAGATTTCTTTAAGGATGTGAATATCAAATACCATGATGAAATGCCTTAATTGATTGAAGTTAGGGTAATAATGCTATGATTCATTAAAGAAACTAAAACGTGAAGGGGTAGAAGACAGCAAATTCTCATTTCATATTTAAATGTTCATATCTGTATCATAGCATTTGATTCTTTTAATCTCTGAATTCCATTGTCATCAGTTAAATTGAAACAGGTGGATTTTAAAGATTATCTTTAGTTTATTTAATTGCCTTGACATTATTGAGGAAAGACTTAAACAAGACACAAATCTTCGATTAGAAATCATTCTTTCCAATCCTTAAAGGTGAAATGAATGTCAGACAGTCTCCCATTTACAACATCATTACATGTTTATGTATTTATATTGGACAAGATAATTGATGAAAATTGGCATAAATAACTTTTCAGAAACTGTGATCAAGTATTCTTTTCATTTTAAACTTTTAATATGCAGCAGTAAATGCATGCAGCGTCGAATACATCAACCTACCGTGATATAACTTTATTTTTTACATAGCCGCTGGTTCAAGTAAAGAAGCAATAAAATTGGTAGATGAAAAATACATTCTGAAATTCACCATATGTTTTATACAGAAAAACAATCAATTCTGTGAATGCAGAGCATTCATTTGATCATGTTGCAAAATAGAAACTACTCAGTTGAGCTCAAAGACCAATATTTTCCATGTAATAAAAGTTGGAATAAATGGGTCAGTTTAGTAAAGGAATCATATGAATTGATAAAAGCGGCTTAATGTCTTCACGTTGATATTGTTATTCTGTAAATAAAATATGCATTGTACCTATATACCAGAATCCTTTCCTACATATTCACAATGACGTTTTGATGTTTTGAAAATCGATGTTCTAGAGTTTGGAAGTTTCTCTTTTATTTAACGCTTATATTTCTGAGATTTGGTAGTGGTATTGCTGTCAATGATTTGTGTTCATTTGCTGGAGACTTATTATTTATTTTTTCACAGTATTGTGTTATTCATAATTCCATATTTTTAACAGAATATTGTTGCCAAGATTTGTAAATTAAAAGCTGATTGCCTTTCAAGTAGTATGTTGTGTGAGATTTGCTGTCAGCAAGAGAAAATGGATTGCCGTTGCTATAAACACTGAAAATTTATCCACAAAAATTGTATCTGTCCTCTGACATTTTCTGAGCGTATCTTAAAAATTAATTCTATAAATGTACTCTTGGATCTTAAACTGAATAGCTCTTCCAATAGTTAGCTCCTCCTTCTTTACTCTGCACAAACCTGTGAAAGGTAACTTGAAATATAGTAGGAGATCAAACTGTGAAATTGACATTACATGGCAAATGTCTGCATATATGAAAAGTGCCAAAGAAAGTCAGGTTTAAGCATATCATGTATATGCATTTGTGTGTACACTATATGTGGGGGTGTTTGTGTCTATATAGTCTTTCTATATGGACCCCTCCCTCCCACAAAAGTTGGTTGAGTTAAAGTTAAGGTTGAGAGTACATATCAGTAAGTTGTTGACAGACAGATAGATAATAGATGCAAGACAGTTAAGTCAGGAGGTCCCTGTCCAGCTTTGATATGAGAAAGCTGCACTGAGCTCATGGATGAAAGAGCTGACTCAAGAGGTTCTCCAAGTCTGTTGTTTCACTCTGTTTTCCATAAGAAATAAGACCTGACATCTAGTGAATAAGCAAACTCATCCCATAATCAGTACACTCATTGTGTTAGATATTATTCACTACCAAGGCAAGGACAGAGACACTTGATCAGTAGTAACTGTTAACCTCTAATTACTTCAACTCACCTGTAAAATTCACAGGCAAACATTGCACACTATCAGAAATGGTAAAGGATATTTACCAGCATTCTGATCCTTAGCCTGAATGCAAGTTGATAGTGCTAAATGCAAGCCTGATTGAAAGACATGTATGAGTCTTAGACTGCTGGAATCAGAGTTTTCAAATAAGTCTCTGAATGATCTATATAACACAGTCAAGGTGCCCAGCAGAAACGTCTTAATTTAACAAAAATAGAAAGAAAAACACTTTTTTGTTTTCTATGTTAGGCTTTATGAAAGACACATCTCCCCACCCCCATATTCATGTTTGAGGTCAGGTTTCATCATTTTAGATCAACTTACAAAAGGCCTGGGCTCCTTCTTATAACTGTATAAATGAGCTTTGCTTAGATGAACAGCTCGATAATAGTGGGGTGCAGTCAAAACATGCATGCTGGATGCAACTCATATTTCATTTGATTGGGGATAGAGTAGGATTTAAAGGCTGCGTCTGTAGGTATTTTTTTTCTTTCCAGTTTTAAATAGAGTTGATATACGATTTCTTGGTGCTGTCCTATTATCTTCTGTTCTGTCTAAGCAGTCCTAAAAGAATGTAATTCAAGAAGTACATGCATAATAAATTCCACAAATAGCACACTTTCATTTTTTCTTTTCTCAAACAGCTTACAGTATTTACAGGACTGCAGCGAGGCCTATCACCATTATTTCACTAGAATGTATATTTCAACTTAAAATCAATTCAGATTTAATACCTGCTTTTGCTATCTTGTAAGACTTGAGTTTATTATTGCTAGATCTCTACTTATTAGCTTGATTTTTTTTAAATGACTGTGGAAAGATTAGAATTGTTAGACTTACTGATAATATTGGCTTCCCATTAAAACAGTAATTTTTAAGTACAGATTTTGATGGAAATCCCGTTGAAAACAGAATAGTAACAGTAATGTCTTTTTAAAGGGACTATAGTATATCCAAATGCACTAGCAAGTTGAGATCAGTCATCTTCCAATTATAAAATATAATATTTTTTAAAAAGTGCAGTCAGTGATATTTATACTTAAAGCTCTTGATCGTTGTTTTTAACTTATTGCTTGCAGGCCTCCAAACGAGGCATATTCACATAATGCTGGAGAGCCGTGCTTAACCTTCAGGTTTTTCTTAAGGACACAGTTATTGGAGATTCATTTTGTTTTATCTATTGACAATTCCAAATAGCTCAAGATTAGTTTGCTGAGGACTTTTCTTGCTGAAATCAAATCTTATTATGCTCCGTTATATCTACATGATGGAAAAGCCAGCAGTATCTCAGTCCGAACAATTATCAAAGTGCACAAGGTCAATGTCCTAAGAGAATTCCTGTACGTTTTACCTGCTATGATCACATCCTAGAGTTTTGCAAACTTTTCAAATCTGCAGACACAGCCTTTCAGACGTTATTGTCTCTGACCCTGCTCCACGCCACCCAGCTAACTGGGAGAATAACCGAATGGTGGCCGTAAGCATCTCGGCACTTCTCAGACAATCCTACTCATATGTGCATCTTCAAGGGCTGTGTATTTGAAGAATAGTTTTGTGGGTTCTGCTTGATGATACAATGAAGTGAAGCTTTTGCCTGTTGGCCATCAGGCAGGCTTATTTACATTGAATTTATTTAGGGCTTGATTCTGCAATGCCTCCTCGTGCTCAGTAGCACCTTATTCAGCAAATAAGGCCTGGTCCAACTCCCACGGCAGTCAGCGGTAGTCTTTCCATTGACTTTAGTGGGAGTTGGATCAGGTTTATAAGCTTGTTGAAATGAACTCACTCATTGGAACGAAGGCTGAATTGGTTCTTAGGTTGTTTTACTTTCCAGCCTACATCAAGCTTGCTTCTTCGCTTACTTTAGAGTTAATGCTGGGTGTGAAACTCCCTTACGTTTTACATATATCTATATAATACACTGTAATCTTTTCAGTCAACATACTGTCTTTTCCTCACATGACCTAAAACTGGAATGACATTTTCAGAAATGTAAAGTCATTATTAATTTTGCCATTTGCAACAAGTCATATTACTGAGATAACCTTGACAACTAATATTTAGTAAAGTCAAGAAGGCAAGTTCTCTCTGAGAAAATGTTGATGATGGATTATTTAATAATCTTCATATACTTCCAAGAAATAATACAGAGGGCCACAGAAAGAACATCATTCACCAGGAAAATTCTGCCTATTCTTTTGTGGTTTATAAATGGCAGTAGGGCACTAGCAGAGAATTCTGTCATGTTGTCACTTGAGATATCTATTGTTCTACTTTGTGATTTGTTTTATAAAGCAATAATGCTTCCAGAAATATCTAGGTGCTATTGGTGGACACATTCCTTCCTTCCCTGAAGTTGTATCAGGAACTTGGGTTTGTTTGGGCCAACATGCAGGTACAATAACCAAATCCACAATGAATCTAATTGACATCATTGTCATCAGTCTTTGCAGAGAGGCCAAGAATTTTGAATGCACATCGAGGGATTGAAAAAGTCTCCTGTTCCCAGGGCGGTCGTCCCATGTCAGGGTTGAGGCGCGTTGATTACTCGCTGTGGGGGAAATTGCACTGCCAGTGCGCATGCTGTGTTTTTCCTGTGGAAGGCTGTCAGGTCCAGTCACTAGGAATATGGACATTTGGTGAGAATTAGAATTCACAATGAAAAAAATAAAATGCAGCTGGTGTGATTTGGATGATGACAGTTAGAGAGAAATGCTCATTACAGTAAGCAGGTTACAAAGCGCAGGGATAGGCTGTGCCATTTAGGCACCACCATTGGATGGGACATTGTGGAGCTGCGCTACGTGGGGGAAGCACCAGGAGCCACTCAGTCTCTGGGATGCAGAAGTCCTGTTTGAGTGCCCCGATTGTATTTAGGGGAAACATGCCTGTTATTACACCCCTCCATGGGGGTGCAATATACTCCTGCTCCAGTACTGGTCCTGCTTTGTGAGACGGTGTGGAGGTGGCGCTAGTGGGGAAATAGTGCCATTCCTCTCCACCTCCCATGGAATACCGTAGACCTCCAGGATAGAAGGAGAGAAGAGCCCTTCAGTGAAGGGCCTGACCATTGCATAAACTTCAAAAGGGTGTGTGTGAGAGAGATTCATCTTCCCACTTCCTCATTTTGCACCCCTGTAGGGGAGGCAGAGTCAATTATTGAGTAGTTTTCTATGTATTTTTGCTGAATTTCTCCAACGGCCTGAGTCAAAGCCCATTGAGGTCAACAGTAAGACTCCTATATGAGGTACCCATGCAAAATGTCAATTTACTTCAACTGCTCACTTGCCTGAGTACGGCGAGATGGATGTGGCTCATATTTCATAATTCTGTTGTCCAAATGCACAGGTTGTTTGTTGTAAGATTTAAAACTGAACTTTAGTAATTTGGACTTTTTTGAATGGGTAATTACAGTGTGTTGCAGAATTATGTCTTAGTTTGCACTTCAAATTGTCTAATGAGCTTAAATCCATATTTTCTTTGAGTGCTTTTGATGTAAAAGTTATTATTAGTTTTGGCCATTTAATTTATTTTGCTTTTTGGATAAGTTCTACTTTTATTCAGAAATAACATTTTGCTATTCTATGATCAATGCCAATTGACAGGGCTAAAAAATTCTGTATGCATTTGCTTGCTTACCCTGATTTAGGGGGTATAGTCCCATACTTATGCACAGCTTCCTTCTCTGTTAAAATGAGAATATACCTAGCCCTGTGACACTAGTAAAAAAAAGGCTTTGATCATTGTTTGACACACACAACTCCAGCTGAAGTCAGTGGGTATAAGGACATCATGCATGGAGAGTGACTGTAGGATCAGTGACTATCTCTTCTGCAAATTGGTGTGTCCAACAATCTCAGCTCAGATCACTCTTCACACCTTGTGACCAGTTTATGAAGTGATGCCAATGTCCACTGAACATTTTGTTCTGAATGATAAAAATGCACTTAGGTGTACATAGGAGGGGAGCAGGTTTTAACCATAATGTAAATTGAAGGATGGCAATTTTAAAGAGCCATATTGTTTTGGGAAGGTGAAAGCTATCCTTTCATCTGTATCATAGGCAGGTCTGTTCTCTCACTATGCTGATCAAATGCTTGAGGCCCGTACTGCCAAAAAATAAAACCACAGCCTTTATCTGAAACGTATTACATTTGCATTTTCGTCTTGTAGGTACTCACACTTTCAGTGCAAGTTTTCCCATTGTTCTATCAACTAGGAGCATGCTGCAGATAATGTAGTGTAGGATTTCCATTCCAAAGCAATATCAGAGGGCTAATGGACCTTATAAGACCTTATAAGACTTTTATTATGACTACCAGTGTGCTTAATATTTTTCATATTCTGTTCCTTTTTACTGTCTTTTTCATAGTCAGCTTCTACTACAGCTGAAGTCAATTCAATCCATTTGCCAGTGGGGTACAGGGCATGTAAATAGTGAACTCCTTCCTCCTTGAGCTATAAGAAAGTAAAAAACAATAACCATGTAGTTTAAGTATAAATAGGCAGACTATCTGCTTCCAAATCTGAATAGCATCCATTGTCTGTGCCAAAATCGGAATTTCCCAACTAGCACTGGGACACATACAGTGTTTTCCAAAGCTGTTGCATGTACAAGAATAAAAGGTTTAGTCAGATGCAACAGAATATAACTTCTCTTTAGCAGCAAGGGCAACAGATGTGTTCATATCAACTGTTGACTTTGTTCAGATATGTAAACTAAGTGTCATTTCCCCCCCCTGAACTGGTATTGTTCTATTAAACCTTTCCTAGGTGGCTGAATGGCAAATTGAATGATGTGATAGTAAATAAAGAATTCAAACAAAGTGGTATAGATTTCACTGGAGCAGGCAGGGATCGACAGTGAACTTCAAAGCGAACAGGCGGCAGTGCCTGAAATAGTCGTCTCTCCACAGATTTCACAGGGAGTGCATTTTCTCTATTATTTCAATTATTACAACTTCCTGAATAGGTTGAAGGTCATTCATAATTCACACTTCTGTCATCTTTACACATGCCAAATGTAGTCTATTAAGCATAAATAAAATTTTGAGTGCTTGACCAGGAAAAGTAAACTGGGATTCATAACAATGAGGCCTTATTCATCCCTTTAAAAGTAAATTATGTGCGTTCACTATATTTTTTATTTCCCTTTTCTGCATTGTAGTTTTGTTCTCCCCCCCCCAAGCCGTCCTCATCTCCCCATCAGCAGCATAAACATACTACCTTAAATCAAATCAGACAAAAAATGATAGAGATGGGTTTCAACTAAAACCTTTGATTCAAACATCCCAACTTTGAGGGGTGTTTGAAATCCAAACCCAGCTCTGGTTCAGAATTTTGCCCCCTCTACATAATGGGCTGAACCAAAACCCCATAACCAAACGCTACTAATCTTGGGGTACTTGAAAGCTTGATCTGGACTTTGCAGTTTGAGCCTATCTCTAAAACATAATGGCCCTGATCTTACCATTTACAAGGCAGATTGCTGTACATTGTAAATTGCAAGACTGGTGCTGTAGTTAGATTGCACAGTGGCTTTGATGAACACAAGGGATGAAATCCTGGTCCCATTGAAATCAAAACTCCATTGACTTTGGTGAGTCAGGATTTCACCCTAAAAGGCCTTCAGGCTTAATAGTACAAAAATCCATATACTTTATACTACCATTTCCAAATACAAGTAATAGCATTATGAATATAGTTGGCTATTGGTTTAAAGAGCAGGGAGAATCAGTTTGAAATAGATATGGTCTGAATGTAATTTATGACCTATCAGCTTTCCTTGCAAAGGGCTTCCTGACTCCTCAGACTCTCTGTCATAGCGGATCTTCTGCTGCTTTAAAAAAACCCAAGCCAGTATGTTTTGTTTGTACAGGGCATTGAAGAATTTACTGGAGAAATGGAGAAAATGGGGGTGGGGGAACCCTTATAAAACACATTTACATAAAATATTAGGAATGTCTATTAAAACCAGATTACATTTATCAGCACAATAATTTTTTCAGGGTTCAATATATGCTATTTTCAATCCCATTAGAATGCAATTTGGCATATAAATTGTTAGACCTGGTGGAATTTTTTTTTGCATGGGCAGAAATAAAAAAAAAATTTAAAAAATTAAATAAATAGCAAAGCAGTTTTTCACTTCCAGAGCTTCAAAAATGTAATTTGGATCCATTTTGGGGGCTTTGTTTTATAAGCACAAGATCAAACCATAACTTAATCTACACAATGTAATTTTGCTGGTATTTTCTTACATTTCTTCTCTTCACGCAACTCAAACTGAAGTCAGTGGGAGTTCTGAGAGCAGAGAGGCTGGACAGTTCATTTCTTGACGGAGACTAATCTCTGCTGGTATTTCAGTTTGTTTTCAAAATGCCAGCTTGGTCAGGCTAGACAATTAGCTACAGAACACATACATTAATTAGTTCAACATGTGTACCATGTCTGCAATAAAGGAAATGCATCACACCAAGGGTTGTTACAAGGAAAGCTGATGCATTATATCGCACTTCAGTGCAAACAAGCTCCATTTCAAATGCATATGAGGGCCATGTGTCCTGGGTTTTCAGCCATGAGGGAAAAGGTCTGCTGAAATACATTCCACTGTATGGCATAAACCAAGTGGAGGAAATAGTAAGCAGCACTGCACTGTGTCTTTTGTTCTTTCCTTGGTATTGATGTACCACTGAGCTCAAAAGTGTGGCTGATTTTAAATACCATAGTACAAAATCAAAAAACACCAGAGTGGACTCAGAGTATCAATTTGGGGCAGAGCTGTGTCATCCCCGAAAGAGCTCTGGAAAGGATTGCGGTTCAGTGGTGCCCTCTCTCCCCAAGCTGTTCTGTGTGCCAGGGGAGTGCCATCCCTTGGGGGCCAACTGTGGAGGTCAATGCAGTGTCATGATCTTGCCTTCTCGCTGCCCCTTTAAAGTAGGTTGCATGGACTGTCTTCTGTGGGAGTTCAATCAGGTCCAGAAAGAAGAAGCCTTTGGAACTTCTGTTCCCTTGCGTAGGGAATAGAAAATTCCTCACTCCCTCAGCCACCCTACATACCTTGTCTAGGACAGGGGCAATGTGGCTGAGTGCATGTGGTGTCACACATTCTGAAAGCCTCTGTGTATGTGTGTGTATGCACAGTCTCAACATACCTGCAGAACTCTTGACAAACTCCACTTGATAAAAGCTTAGGAAACGTTGAAATAACAGGTTCTTGATGACATCCAAAATGCTGCCATAACATGGCTAGTCTTCAAAGCATTATACAGTGCATTAGCCACACAATTTATAAATCCACCATGCCAAACATCCCACCAATCTTGCACCCTTATGGAACTTATCTTTGGAGGCAAAGGAAGCTGCATGAAGAAGGACAGCTCAGGCTTGTCTCGGGCCCATCTTAATATTACCTTTCAAATGCATAGAGACCATTATACTTCTGGGGAAAAAAGACTCAGATTTAAATACATCTATCTTAATAAATGGAAAAAAACAAATGTTGCTTAAAGCAAATATTCAGTGGACGCATGTTGACATCAGATTTATTTGCAGGAGTTAAATCTAGCTTTACTAAAAGGGTTTCAATCTTTGATCAAATGAGTTTAGTTGCCCCAACCTGGTCCCTGGTGCACCGAAGTCCACAATACAAATTCCCTGCATCATTTGTCACAATTGGCAGTATCTTCTCAAGAGAAGATTATAATAACAAATTTTGTGGCTCAAGCTTGAGGTTCATTAGCATAGCTGTGTAGGGAAGCGTGCTCAGAACCTTTCTTTCCTTTGGCGTTGCTCTCCGTTGGAACCTCACATTCTCAGGAACAATAAACATTTGCTTACAATTGAGAATGAAGTCAGTGAAGTTAAAAAAGCACTAGATCTCAGCTTCACTGTGCCATTAATGAGTTGCTATGTCACCTTTTTAACTTCAGCAAGTAAATCCAATATGGCTATTGTAGTCACATATTCTCTCTCTTTTAACGTATATATGCACATTACATGTCACAGATGTTAATTAGGCTCCTTTAGGACTATTGCACTATTAATTTATGTATATCCTACAAAGGGTATTCTTTTAATCGTTGCTACCTTATCATTTTGAATATTTTACTTTGATTTCATGTGTTTGCTTAAATTAGGCAATTATAAGATTAAAAACAATAATATTAGCAGAGTAAGACAAAGGTCCTGATTCTGATTTGGTTTTACACCAATATTGCTCTAAGGGCTCTCGAGGTACTTGTGATTTACAAAAGTGTAAATCAAAACAGAATCAAGCCCAAAAAGACTGTGATATCATAGTACTTCCTTAAAATCCTTTGGCATATGTGTGAAGGCTGCATTCCCTATTGCAAGATCTCACTGCAGTTCTAATATGTCACAATTCAAATGTCAACATGCTGTTGGAAAGGAAGCTAATAAGTTAAACCTTTGAGAGATGCCAACAAAGGAGGTGATTCAAATTGTTGAGAGAAGTCCATTGTTTTCTGAAGGGAAATTGAATTCCAGAATGAAACATGTGACTTATAAGCGTTTATCTGAAAGATAAAAAACCCCCCAAAAACCTAACCCATCAACAGAAATGACGGTTTGACCAGGACAGCTCTTATTCTAGAGGAAAAGGGAGTCGTAATCTTGACAGAAAGGGAGGGGAAGCAGTGTACAAACTCCTAGTCACGGCTTTTTATTGGGAAAGCACAGGGTAAACAGTAGGCTGCAGCATGTGTACACTGCGACTGACACATTTTCCTCAGAACTTCTTGTGTCTTGGTAGGGCGGAGCCCTCGCCGCCTGTCTTGTGAAAATGTTGGTGCTTGTTTCAGCATAACTGCATTGCTTGCAGACTTCGGGTGGCTGAGTTGCTGTTTTCAAAACAAGCCACAGAATGACTTAAAAATAAGAGGAAGCTCTTCATTCAGTTATTTTTAGCTATTTAGCACATATTTGTGGTTGAGGCCTCTTATCAAAAATAAACAATTGGGTTTTAGGGCCACCTGCTGGAGTAAAAGGATAACTACACATGGGTTCATCTTTGTGTTTTTGTGCAACAATTAAGATATGACTATGAGGAGCAAAGGTATGTAACCTGGCTTTTGCAAACAAAGATTTTTAAATGGTTGCAGCTAACAGTTGCTTTTCTCTTGACTCAATAAAATCAGTATTGAGAGTCAGTAGTTTTAGAAGGGAGTGTTTCAAAAATACATTAGTCAGAGAAAACAGCATCTATGAGCCTAGAAAAATAGTGTTTCACGTGTTTATATTTAGCAAGTTTCCTAAAATTTGCCAATGTTAATTGAGTTGCTTCTAGACTATGCCTACTGGATCTTTTTTTTTGTTCTGCATCTTTCCTTCTGAAACAAACGGGAAAGATAGACTTTATTCCCTTCCTTGAAGTCCCAGTTACTCAATTGCTAGAAAATCTCACAATCATATGTATGATTTGTCTTCAGGGTACAAGCTGGCCAAAAAAGTACATGGCCCCATTTATCCCAGTGCATTGCACTGGTTCTCCTCCTCATTCTTTCCTGATAACAACCACAGAACCCAAATGCCAAACTCTGTAAGGTTTTCCTACTGCTGTGACATCCAGCTTCATGACAGACTCCACAGGCAGTAGGTTTATCACCAGCTGTGTTTGCTGTTTTGGCTGCTGATGGGCTCCTTGGGCCGTTTTCTCATCATAGGCCAATTTTTCCTCTGCTTCACATTTGAAGCTAAGGGTTGATCACTAGCACTGTTCTGTACAAACCTCTTATAACATGTATTGCAGAACTTTTTTATGATGAAAAGAGCTATTTCCTGCCGAGCACATTTTAGTTCAGCTTGTTCTCTCACCCTGGCTTTTAAGTGATGCAACATCTCTGACTTCCGTCAGGTTACTCCTATTTTACATAATGGAATCAAGAAGAGAATCGGACTGTCTGTGTGTTCTTAGGTCGTAAATCTGTAAAGGCTTCATTCGGGTGCATTCATATCTCTTTGGCAGCGCTACAGGAAATTAGTTTTATTGATAATTTGTGAATAGGTTATGCATTATTAGCAGATTTGTGAATTGACAGTGACATTCACAATCCTCTACTCATCATCATTTAGCTCATTTCTTGATGTAGTTTGTTGAAAACAATATCTTTTTTCATAGGACCCAAAAAGCAAAAGGTGTGACGCCAGATTCTATCCTCATGTAAAATGACATTGCTCCATTGACTTCAATGGTGCTACACCCACTTAAATCAGTGGAGGATCTGGCCCCGTATTTAAACCTTGCTGTGCCCAAAAGCATCACTTTGCACACATTTACCTCTTGTGCTATTCACTATGATTCTGTTTTTCAGATATTCTACAGAGTTGTAGCAGACATTGACCCAGGAGAGGAGCTGTTACTATTCATGAAGAGTGAAGATTATTCACATGAAACAATGGCTCCAGATATTCACGGTAAGCAACTTTTTACTCCAGCATAGCTAGTTTGATTAAAAATGTTCATTGAAAATAAAGTTGTCTGGCAGATGGCTTCATATATCTCTATCTATGAGGTCCATATATATATATTTACCTATTTATTTCTCTGCAGACCTTGTCAGCAAATACACTAGTAGTGCCCAATCATTAACATGATTGAAAATGTTAATTCATTAACAGATTTTACTGTTGTCTATGACAATGGTAACATCCCCCTTACAGATATGACTTAACTGTCAACCTTTCTAACATTCAATGCTTTTCGTGATTAGAAATGAAAAGTCCCTAAAATAAATAATGAAAGATTGCCTGGGAGTGAGCTGATGTCTGTAATTGCTCTTAGGGGATTTTCTGCCATTCATAAACTGCAGGAGAACATGATGCCCCTTGTGGGAACTCTGTCTCTTTTGACTCACTCTGTCACCCTGTCTGCAAGTTTCTTTAAAGTGTGATTGTGCTCTGAAAAGTACTTGCAAAAATGGCATTGTGAGAGTCTGTGCATACTGTCTCTCAGTCATTCCAGATCAGACTTGCCCTGTTCACCTGCAAAGAGCTATTTTTTACCTGCCGGCCCTGCAGACTCCAGGATTTTTTTTGCCTCCTGTATTATCAGTAATAAAGATTCCACTGTCCAAATTTTGCTTGTAGTTGAATCTCTTCAACCCCACTCTCTTTCAGATTCTACCCTCACGTATTACACAGACAGTGTCCAACCTCACTGTCTGCAGTGGGATTGGACACGTGTAACTGTGTGTAGAATTAGCCTTTGCAATTGGAACTGAGTAAAGAATTCTGTGATGATACACAAGGAGTCTAGCTTGTTATCTCTTAGCTGTATTGGCTGTGCAAGGCTAACACATGCACAATGGTTGCAAAGTTTTTGTCATTCAGGTGAGCATATATGACCCTGTATATATGAAAAGAGCAGTTCTAATGAGTTGGCCTGTGCCTTTTTGAAACCTTCACCTTTCAGAGTAAAACTATTATTCCTTAACTCATTTGTTAATTATTTACCCCATGCATACAAACTGTACCTAAAAAGCTTAAGTAGTTATTCATATCCTGCAGATTATATAGATTCCAAGAGACTTCCAATGTGTTTATAAAGGAGTGCCCTGTTGTCTGCAGTGCAAAGGGCTGCATTTACATCACAACTGTGGCTGTGTGTAGGGTATGCATCTAATATACAGCTGTGTGTAGGGGGGTGAGAATTGTGCTAGAGTGTACTGGGGGAAGTGGGGCATCAGCATTGTCTAAACATTCAGAGATCATATGTAGGGGCTTCCTCAGGCTTGCAGGGAATAGAGACAGTTCCATGTTGGTTTAGCCCCCCCTCCCCTCTTCAGACCAAAAGAGCAGGATTTTTGCTCCTTCCATCTCTGCAGTTTAAAAATTGGAGGTGATCAATTGTTCTGCCTAACTTCATCAAGCTGCTCTGAAAATGTCATCCTTTTAAAGTGCAGTGTTTTCCATGACTATTCTATGTGGTTAGAGTAATTAATGCATAATTATACAATGCTCTGCAACTACACACAGATAGACACACTCTCAATCTAGATTTTTGTGTTATTAATTTGGCTAATTTTTAAACTAATTTGGTTTGCTTCTCCAATCCAAACTGTAACTGACCTCATTGGGAGTTTTGCCTTAGTAAGGACTACATAATCATATCCTTATAATGGTTGTTTTTTTGAGTAGGTTCCTCACCTTGGCCCTCTTTCTGCTCTGTGCTTAAGCACATGCCTAACATTAGCATGTGAGTGCACAAATAGAGTATTCATGCTTAAATTTATATATGTGCTTAAGTACCTTGCAGAAACAAAGCCCACATGCCATTTATATCTACAATACTGATAGGACAGAAATAAAACTAGGGCATGTGAACTGATACAAAGACAGTTAATGTACAATTTAGCAGCAGGAGAAAAAAATCTGCATCAGAGGATCTGGATTGGCTCTGCTCTCATTGCAATCAATGGCACAACCCAGTGATTTAAGATGGATGGGACTGGATGCTTAATCAGTGTGTGGGTAGGAGAGGTTCCTTCCTTTTAGAAATGTCAGAATGTCTTTAAAAAGCTTAAAACACATCCTCTAGGGTATTTTTAATAGAAGTGTTTGTGCCTGAGTCCATTTAGACCTCACCTCAAAACGTAGGGGTTGCCCACCTCTATCTATCCATCCATCCAGTCCCCATCATCACAGTAGTTGGGGATAACAATTTGTGTTATGTGTTAATCTTAGGATCCTATATCAGAACTATCCAAGGTGGGTAATGCATGATACTGCACTAATATAAAAAAAATGCAGAAATGGAATATGCTTTTTTCTAGTTTCTTCTCAGGGTCTTCCTTGTTCTCTGAATGGCCATAAGTTGTACTGCAAAGCAGTGGGACAGCTGATGAAATGGTAGTTGAAAATATGTCTGAAGACCGATGTAGCAAACTTGTGTCACTACACCATGTCTTCTATAACCAATAACCAACCAGTTTGCCTTCCAGAGGAGCGCCAGTATCGTTGTGAGGATTGCGACCAGCTGTTTGAGTCCAAGATGGAACTAGTAGACCATCAGAAATTCCCATGCAGCACACCTCATTCAGCATTTTCTATGGTGGAGGAGGACTTTCAACAAAAGCTTGACAATGAGAATGACCTCCAGGACATGCATGAAATTCAAGAATGTAAAGAGTGTGATCAAGTGTTTCCTGATTTACAAAGGTAGGAATAGCCTCTTAAAATTGGACACCTACAATAGGCCTGATTCTGTATTGAATTCAGTAGGACTGCGCAGATTGTAAGTTACTGCAGAATTTGACCGGATCTTCTAAAATAGAATAAATACAACACCAACAGAATCAGATTTTGTTTAGGACATATTGATCAGAATGTTTTTTATTTAACCTGACAGTTATGTGTAGATTGTACAGAGACTCCAACCTGATCTTCCAGCCCTTATCTGTGAGCGATCTGGGACACTAAATGCAACTGGACCAGATCCACAGGTGATATAAATCAGCATGGAGTCATTGAAATCAGTAGAATTACAATGATTTTCATCAGCTAGGCTCTGACCTTGTTATTCTTCTTGTCCTAGGCAGAAATAATTCAAAACACTTTGGTGTAGTGTTCATAGTTGACTTAGTTCATAGTTTTTTCTGCCCAAACCAATTTTAGGCAAAACGAGCCACCATAAGTCTGCTCTATTTTAAAAAGTGATACATAGAACAAATCACTGTATAGCAACACAAAACTGCAGATGATCACAAGGATCCCTGGAAACCAAGAAGATTCCTCTTTTTTCTGGCAAAACATAGGATAGGGAAGTATCCTGCTTCCATTGAAAACAACGACAAAACCAGTGACTTTGACTTTGGCTTCAGTGGGGGAAGGATCCAAAGTACCCAGCTGCAACATGTGTATTTTAATTTTCATCTAATGTGATTCTAAAAGCAGTAACATTAAAGTACAGTAAAAACTAACACATACTAGTGATGATACATTGCCTCTGAGCGAGAGCAGCATTTTTACACTGCATTTTGGCTCCATTCTGTAAAGATCTGAGTACTCTCGACTCCCTTTGGAGTTATGTGTGTAGAGAGCACTCAGCGCCTTTCAGGATCAGGCCCCTTTTTGCCTGCAAATGTAACGCACACATTTAAATACGTATACAAATATTTAGTACAAATTTGATACGGTGGAAATGATTTGTACATTTCCTGACCCTGCAGTTTTCTGCAGCTACTTAAAATAATGTATTGCAGTGCAGATTACATTGAAATGTTGCAAATTACTGCAAGACATGGAGAGGGCTCAGTACTGGCTTCAATAACTTCCTCATGCATGCACATCTGTGCGTCTGTGTTGGATCTCTTGATATTTGATGCTTACATGCTGGTGGGGAAAGTTGGCCCCAGCTACTGACATTTTATAATAAAAATCAGTGACCTGAATAACAAAGTCATGGCCCAGATCTTCAGCTGGTGTAAATCAGTAGGATTTCATTGAAATTAGTGGACCTATGCCAATTTATACCGGCAGAGGATCTTGGCCCACATCTTTTGCTAGCACAGATTTGCAGCTTCCACCTTTTCTCCCTCTATCATGCAGAAATAATCCCATTGCCTTTTTATGGACAGCATTTCATTTGTAACAAGAAGCAGCAGCAACATCACATTTGGTTGCAATGTTTAATATTCGTTGCACCCTCACATTTATCTTTTTCAGTTTTTAGCTCAACTGATGAACCTTCATCAGTTCATATTTCTTGTTACAAAGAACCATCTTTGATTCATATTTAAGGACCTGGTTCTAATGTGGACAAAATTCCCACTGACTTGGAGAGTTGACAATGAGAGTTTTGTGTGCCTAAGAAATGGCGGATTGATCACTCAGGGCTTGGTTCTTCATGGTGCAATGCTCCTGTGAGTGTTGAGTGCCTTCAGCTCCCCCGATTGTATTAAGGGTGCTCAGCATCATGCAGGCGTCACTGAGCCCCTCATCAGACTGGGCCCTTATGATTCTACAAAATTTATGATGCCACCTTGAAAATAAAGCAGGGTTGGCCAAATACTGTGCCATTTACAGCAGATCAACCCTGAATGCATTGCATGCAGAATGCCTCATTCATTGGATAACACTGAACAAAAGTTGGTCCAAATGTGTAATTTTCAACCAAAGTGACTGATTCAAAGTGACTTAGATAGCTGATTAAAATCAACAAGGTTACCAAAAGAGTAACTATGAGCAGAGTGTAATATTTCAGAAGCAAATTATCTAGTATTATAGTTTTTTCTACATTTGAATTTGAGGACAATATCTAATGTAAGGGAGTCATTGAACAAATGTAAATTTAACTTAAAATATTAAAGATTCAAGACACAGGGCAGAAAACAAAGACTGAGTCATCATAAATAGATGTGCTGTAGTGAGAGAAACAGTGAAAAATGAGAGTCAAGCCAGTCAGTCCCAGAAATACTTGAATAATTGAAAGGCTAGTACCTGACAAAGACCGTTCAAGGCAGAAAAATACAGAAGAGCATTATATATAATATATTTAATAAACCAAATGGACTATATCACATAAGCTTGGGAGGGCGGGGGTTTGTAATTAAACCAAGAGACACTGAAGAGGAGCATTCAAAATTGTGTTCTGGCATAATGGACAGAGTAAGAATGAATTCTTGGTGAAATATTATAGGAGCACCCCACAGCCATTTTGACAGAATGAAAGAGGAGTCTGGAAGAGTATAATGTAACTGACAGGAAAAAGTATTCATATGACCTATGGCTGAGCATGAAAATCACAGGTCAGGCCCTAAAACACCGTAAGCTATAAACCCCACAATCTTTGGTCAGTTGAATCAGCAACAATAATTGGAGCCTTGTCTGAGGAGGGACTGCCGAATGTATAAACCATACTGGTGGGTGGTATGCGCTTTGATAGTAAGGGTACTGGACTTTTTTCCATGTGTATTAACTTACACGACATTGTGATCTTTTCTATTCTCCTAAGTTTTAAATATATGAGAGAAGGTTTTGTATGTAACCCAACAAGATAGGTTATTTAAAAATATTTCTGCCTGGATGTAGCTTGGGCACATTAATAATAGAAAGGCACAGAACAAACTGAAAAGAGCTCAGACAAGTGCAACAGAAATTATCAAAGGGCTAGAACAATTGACTTCAAAACTACTAAATATGTTCAACGTAGCTAATGATAACTGGGGGGGAACATGCTATTAGTCTGCAATATTTAGGGACCTGATTCTGATCTCATTAACACCGATTTCATCCTACACTAAGTCCACTTCCTTCAATGGAATTATTCTTGCTCTACACTGGTGTAGGATAGATCAGAATCTGGCTCCAAAGAAGGCTATGAATCATTAGTGTCACACTGAAATTAAGAAAGGGATAGTTCAGATTGTATATCAGGAAAAGCTACCTGACTGTGATATCTAATGGGCTGTAGAATAGCCTCCCAAAAGAAGTGATGGAAGCCTTCTCTTTTGGAATATTTTTTAAAGTAGCAGATCAACAATAAAAGAAAATTTCTTTATGACAGTGTTTCAGTGATCCCCCACAGCAATCAGGCTATATAGTATAGAAAGAAAGAAAGAAAGAAAGAAAGAAAGAAAGAAAGAAAGAAAGA
>ML675649.1:15604935-15748748 GCA_007922155.1 Mesoclemmys tuberculata
AGAAAGAAAGAAAGAAAGAAAGAAAGAAAGAAAGAAAGAAAGAAAGAAAGAAGATAAATGTTGGAACAACTGTGGTGAAAAGGAAAATTTATCCATATGTGGTGGACATGTCCAGTCGTTAGAGAGTACTGGGATGCACTCCGTAACCAAGTATCACAAATTGGTGAATACTTATTACCGAGTGACCCTTTGGTAACCCTCCTGGGGCTTCCTAGCGGCAAAAGAAGATGAAGAATTAATTTCTCACTTGGTAGCAGCTGCTTGTCTATTGGTAGCCTCTCACTGGACAAAAGAAAATAGCTCAACCATAGAGGAATGGTTCAAAAGCTATGGAAGGTTGTGGTTATGGAACAATTACCACTCCAATTTTGTACCCAGCAAAATAGACAGAGGACAGATAGATACTTAGATATTTATTTACTTTTTATTCAGTATGTAAAGTACATTCACCAGCAAAAAAAGCCTTTGCACACCTGTCCAATTTTTTGATCATTAGCATTTATAGACATGCCTGGTCGGTCAAATATGCGTATAGAAATTTCACTCAATTTAATAAAATAGCAACATAAGAGTTGTGATCTGATGACTATATTCCTGTATAATCTCTCTTTAAACAAAAGTTAATTGTTGCAATGATTGTTTTGTTACTGCTATTTACATGACAAGGATTTGTAAATGGGTTAAAGCTTCCTAAATAAATAAATAGTTAAAAAAAATGGCTGGCCAAGATGCTAGAAGATGCACTGTTCCGCCATGGAGATGAACTTCAAGTAGAAGATAGTATAAGCCTGATTTTGAAACATGCTGAGCAAAACTCAGAGGCAATTGCACTTCTCAGAATAAGGGGCTCCAGGCTTCCCCCCTCTAGTTTCTATAATTATGTGATCTGCTAAAATGGATTCTCTTCCTACCCGTTCATTTTCATATTTAAACTGGACTGTAAATCACTAATAAAACTGGGTTCCTCCTTAGGTTTTCTTGAGACCTCACCAAGCCTGTTGTTGTCTTCACAGCCTAGAGAAGCACATGCTGTCCCACACTGAAGAGAGGGAGTACAAGTGTGATCAGTGCCCCAAGGCTTTTAACTGGAAATCCAATTTGATACGTCATCAAATGTCACATGACAGTGGAAAGCACTATGAGTGTGAAAACTGTGCCAAGGTACAGGAATTTGTAGGATATTTGGCCTTTCTCTGCATCTAGTTGTGTGTTTTTCTGGAAACCCAAGGGGCAGATTGAGCCAGTACTCAACAGTAGGCCGTACTAGTTCTTCTCTTGTTATCTCATCACTTTCTGTAGCATTTACCCTTTCATTTAAAATATTTTAATTTTCTTGCCATTATGATTTTGAAAGTAACTCTCAAATATGATCTAAGGCACTCTTCATCCACTCTGCTCAATACTCAGCCCCTCGTGAGGGATGCGACTTGCAGACAGAGATCAAGAGGGAGGTGTACTGTCTCCGTTCATCTCCCATGGGCAGTGTTTTCCTAGCCTAGTGACGTTGAGCTTATTAATTATTTCACTTGCAAGCACATTAGCAGAATATCCATCTTTTCTAGGCATGGGTGTGAAAACGTTTCCTTCCCGACTAATCCCAATCACAGGAAACAAAATACATTTTGAAAGAGGAACCCTCAAATCAGTATGGCCTGCTAAAAGAACTAGGGTATAGTAAAAAAGAGTGGGTAGTATTTTATTTAAGTTAACTACCTCCAAGCAGCAAGAATTCCTGCTGGAAATGTAGGGATGGCCTCATGTTCCTTCCCATTCTCTGGGCTAGAGTGTCACTGAGATTGAGCAGGCATGGAAGGTAACATCGGGGTGTAAGGCCCCCCGATTTCCTTGCACTGGCCTTCCAGGTGATCGTAACAGCATGGCCAGTAAATTAGCCTCCAAGGGGCTACTAGATTTCCCCCGTGTGCAAAGGGGGAACACATGGGGTGGGGAGCAGGTGGAGGCTTTGCTCTGCTCCTTCAACACATCGGAAAGCCTAGCTACACTAGTGCCTTAGGTGAGCAGTGCAGTTTACTCCCTCCCCAGAGTATTGGAGAGCCAGGAGGAAGATTGTAGCTCTGTAAGTCACAATCTAAGCTGCTCCAGAAGCAGTGCTACAACACAGCTATCCTTTGGTCAGCACAGATCATGTGGCCTCAGTCTAGTCCTTTATTTTCTGTACTATGTGTAGTTTATAATACTTTAACTGATTTAAGCTTTTCTGGGATAGGGACCATGTTGTCCTTTGTGTTTTTGTACAGCACCTAGCACAGTGAGCCCGGAGCTGATTGTGACTTCAGGACACTACTGCAAGATAAATAATAATAATAAGAAATGATGGGCCAGGTCCCCAGCTGGGTAAATAAGCATAAGTATATTGTCTCCAAAGGAGCAATGTCGATTAACTCCAGCTGAGACTCTGGCCCATTATGTGGCCTATTCAGGCATAGTTGTAGTCAGCTCTGTTTATACCACACCAGCAAGGAATTATTTTTCTCCTATGATTCTAGAGGTTTTGTGTTTGTTTTTTTGTGTGTGGGTGGGTGGCTTTTCCTTTTTGCACTTCCTGGATACATAATTTTATTAATCCTACATAACACTATGGAGACTGTTATCAGCTCCTGCTTCCCTGCAGTCAGTGAGAGTGGGTCCGCTTAAGTTCAGCAAAGCAAAACTTTCGCCAATATGTTTTTTTATTTTGTAGTGAGACAAAGCTAGAAGCTGAACATGCATCCTTGATACTAGGTTGTGAGTCAGGATTTCCTTGATGCCAGACACTCGTTATTGGTATAAAGCATTTATATCGCAGTAGTGCCTAGAGACTATGACCAAATCGTAGCCCCACTTTTGACAAGCCTTCTATAAAGACCCTGCCTCAGTCAGTGCTCCAAAGAGCACTTCTTCTAATGGAGTGTGCCCCACACCTGCTGTGATGGTGGCAGAGGGGTTAGTACCTGCCTATATTTTGAAAAAGCTATTAAAAGAACCATTTTGTAATCAGCTAGTCCTGTAACCTAGGGCCCAATTCTGCTGCAGTTGAAGCCAATGTCAAAACTTCAGTGCAGCAAGATCCAGACATACCAACCAGCCAATGTTAGGTGGTTTTTGTTTTGTTTTCTAGCTTTTAAAAACTAAAACCACAATTTTGGTCTTGAAGGAGTCTTGTGTGATTGCTGGCTCCCTTGCTGCAGTTAAGTTGCTTGATTAATCAGTATTCATTTCCTAGCAGGTTTTCACGGACCCCAGCAACCTTCAGAGGCACATTCGTTCCCAGCATGTTGGGGCCCGTGCTCACGCTTGTCCAGAGTGTGGTAAAACGTTTGCTACTTCTTCAGGCCTTAAACAGCACAAGCACATCCACAGCAGTGTCAAGCCCTTTATATGTAAGTCTTCAACCAAACATCTACACTTCAATGTCTGTATCGTCTCAAAAAAGAAGCGTAATCAGGAAACAGATGGCCCGATTCGGCTTCTGTTCAAACTCCCATTGGGAGTAGATTTAAGCCCTGACTTACTGAATGGGGAGCTGTATTATTCATAGTCCAATATGTAGAGTTGTTTTTATATATTATTCCTTTCCAAGCAGACACTGTACATTGTAATGCACCTGTTGCCCCAGGAATATCTTTTCCCCCTATGGACACAAAGAACAGTACAGAGAAGGGTGTGAGAGAGGAAATGTAGTTAGCCAATAATGCAAAGCCTCAGTGGGTTATGGGATTTAAGTGAGATAGGCAAATGTATCTGATGCTGAAAATATACATTGCTTTGGATATTCACATTTGCTCCTGAGGTCTCCCTACAAGATAAGTTCCCACAGTTAAGCTAGGGTTTGCATATGATCCTAAGGACCATTGACTTTAAATAGAAGATGGGTGCCTAACTCCTTTAGGCTCCTTTGGAAAATCCAGCCTTGAGTATTAACTGGAAGCTGCTGGACCTTGACAAATAGTTGTCCTGACAATCAAGCTTTTTGAAACATGTACCTGCTGTGTGGGCCTGATTCCTGCATCTGGATACAGTAGCGAAGATTCTTGCATCCATGCAAAATCTTACTGATTGCACAGTCAGATACTGGTGCAGCATCAGGGCACATGATACTTGGTACTGCTTCACGAGGCTCACTCTCCCATGTGATGATGATGATGATGAAAGAGAAATAGTTCTCCTTTTCTCCTCTCATTCCCCTCAAATGACACTCTAAGCCAATTGAAAATCCTTACCCCTCTATGCTCTCTATCCTAATTCCTACCATTGCCCTGTTTTCAGCACTAGTTTGCCAAAAACTCTTTCCTGGTGCTTCTTCCAAACGGATTGTTGTACCATTCCATCTTTGAAAGTGACTGCTTTAGACTAGGACCAATCAAAAGCATTCCAAAGAAGACTAAATTATGCTGCAGATCTGTAGCATGCAGATAAACACAATGCAAAGGTATAAGGTCAAGCTGGAAGCTAGTCTAACGGGCAGAAGGGCAAACGTGCCATTTCGTACTCATCTACTAGCAATCAGCTTTCAACAGTTCTGATATTAACCTCTTCAGTATATTGGAACATCCAGCTTATATTCACCAAGGGAGCAGTTTAATGGTTGTATGACATGTACTTTGGAACTCAATAATACATCAACTTGAGGAGTAATGACTTAAAGAAATGTCCTTATAAGGGCTATGGGTCTGCCAGTGGACTAGTTCATATTTATTTATGTTTGGATTTATTTGAGCTAGCAAATATCTAATTAACTAGACCCAATTACATCTGTTGTTGAATTATTTTTCCCACTCAGGATTACATAGGGTTTTTTAAAATTAATATTAGTGAAAATGAAATATTTAGAAAACAATAGCTTCCTGACATGGACAACTTTTCAAGCACGAGAGTTACAGTTGCTTTTGAATCAATTGCTCTGGATACAACTATGGTTCTTTTCAAATGAAATCATGTGTAAAATGCTTTCCATTAATGTTTTCAGTGATCTCTGGTAAATCAAAACATCATCTGTTATTCTTCAAATGCAAAGTGCGATGGACAGAAAACTATAGAACAATTATGAATAATAGCTATGTAATTACAGAACAAAAGAGTGTAGAGATCACGTGTAAGGGTAGGCGTTTCTGAGTGTTGAGGGGTTGGGGGTCAGGTCACTTAAAGTAGATATCTGTTTCCCAGCAATAGGCCACACACCATGATTTGCCCTACCAGTCTGTTTATGGCAACTGTCTCTTATTACAGTATACCGCCCAAGCTCGAGTGAAAACTCACCAACAGTAAGATAATTACTCACTGCCTTCACAAAATCTCCAGCCTTTCCAAATAGAAACCACATGCCATAATAGGCCGAATGTATTCAAAATAGCACTTACAGTAATTTGTTTAATAAGCAGAAAATATGCAAACTTAACTGCTAGGTAATTTCTTAGTTCTAAGGAAATTGCAGTACAGAATACACTTGCACATCTGATGGATTAATATATTGGGGAGGGGGCGGGGGAGGAAGGAGAGGGATGAAGGGTTGTGATTTGTTTTAGGCCTGGGGGTCTACACAGTGATAAAACTGGCAGGGAGGGAAGCAGTAGTTATATGCTAGTTGCTTAGAGTAAA
The DNA here is from genome assembly GCA_007922155.1 of Mesoclemmys tuberculata. Classification (NCBI taxonomy): domain Eukaryota; kingdom Metazoa; phylum Chordata; order Testudines; family Chelidae; genus Mesoclemmys; species Mesoclemmys tuberculata. Next base: position 15,610,531 of record ML675649.1, read on the forward strand.
GGTAGGGCTGTAGAACATCAAGCATACAATACGACTGTAACTGGAGAAGTCAAATCCAGCTTCTATAGCTTTAGTACATGGAAGCTATTAAAGTTGATAAATCTCCTCCATCTGAATTTTAAGCAAAATATTACATGGAAATAAAAGTCCTGCTTAAAGTAAAGGGCTGGATCATATAACCTTAACTCATCTGAATAGTCCTCGCTCATGTGGGTAATCCCATTGGATCGCACCATGCAATCAATTTATGTGCAAATTCCCCAATAAAATCAAAGGGGTCTTCTGTGAATTCAACAGCATCAAATGACACATAGGCTTCAGTAAGATTATCCACATAAATAAGACTCCTTTGGTGAGTGAGGATTGCAGAGTGGGTCCAAAGTTTGTTTGCTAGATATAGCTACTCTTTAAAGCCCATATACATCAGCAGATTACCTATGAAATATTTCTCATTTCTCCCTTCAATCTTTTAAATACAAGAGGAATCTTGCACAAGGGAGACCTATTTATATAGACTATGTTTTAAGGTCCCAAAGGTAAGTGCTTTGTCACAGCTATTACTTAAATGGGTGGAGTTTTAATAATATACATCTGCTTATTTTAGCTGCCTGTATTTGCATGATTTCAATAAAATTAATGATAATAATTTTAATTTTAAAGAGAAGTAGAAAGTCATATTAGGCGTTGTAAAGGTTAAATTGCAATCTAATAGCTTGCAAGGTTACCAATAACTTGTAGGAAGATAATTTTCTGCTTTTCCCCTGAAATAAAATGTTTTTCAGTTCACTTCTATTTTGACTGTACTGATGGAGAATAATTAATTGGCCAGATACAGTCGTAAAACAGTATATATATTAGTCTCGTGAAAGCATTTAATAATATAAACATATTTTTGGTTTAAAATATATATGGTCAGATCCTCAGCCAGCATAAATTTGATGTAGATCCATTGCCTTTTGTGGAACTACACTGATGTACAGTAGATGAGGATTTGACCCATGGAATCCAAGGGCTAGTTTGTGCAGCTCTCACTCAGAGTTAGCACTTATTCACACAACTGTAGCCAGTTTACCGTGGCTTATGTGATCGGTCCAAGACTTGCACAAGCTGTCCCTAAACTTCTCTTTGTGGGCCTGATTCTGCACCATGAAGGCCAATGGAAGCTTGGACATTGATGTCAGTGGGAGCAGGATTGGGCCCTATATGCTGATTATATGAGACATAACAAATAAACGTCAGTTTAATGTGTCATCTCACAACAAATCAATGGCCAGTCCTACAGTCCTTAATTAACCAGGATCTGGTTCCCAAATTAGGGAAAAAAATGTAGCAGAACAAAATCGGGCATTCTAATATGCACAGTAGGAAAACTTAATGTTTTATTTTTTTAGCTACAGTCTTCTTTGTGAATGAAGGTATCTTACAGGAACAATAACTGATATACTGTAGCAGGCATTCTTCCTGAATTATAGCATTGCACATTTCCTGTGTTTGGGCCCAATCCTGCAACCTTTTCCCACTTGAGTCATGCCAGTGATAGCAGTGAGGCATGAATAGGAAAACCTGCGTGAGTACCGCTGACAGGATCAGGTCCTTAGACAATGGAAGCATTGTTCCTGCGATGTGAAGAGCCTCCTAAAGAGGTAAACAGTTAAGACATGACAAGAAGTGGTCAAGTTTCTCAAGGGCAGAGGTTTGGAAGTGCAGGAAGGTTAGCTCAGGCACTGGTGTGAGTGGAAGTTAGAGGACGTGATTATAGTTCATGGGAACCAACAGTGCAGGATGAGATACATTCAATTCAGTTTCCTTTGCCAGCTTAAAATAGAGCCATTGTAAATTATGTCAGCCTGTCTCAAATCATGAAAATGATTGTTAAAAAGGGCTCAGAACACACAATGTGTATTGTTGTGTGGCTTTGATGTGTGAAAGATGAGAGCTTAAGATATAGTGCATATTAAGTAAAAGTGTAGACATATGCTATTTCCCTGAAGAAAAAGGATTAATTTTATCACAGACGTATAACATGGCTTAATTTTCTTTTTGAGCAAATTAGAACATTTACCTATAGACGCAGAATACTATGAAATGTTGACACACGTACAAGTTATTGGTGGAACGTGTGTTTCAACAGTTTTAGCTTTACATTCTATTTATCCAGGAAAGTGTCAAATACAACACATTGCATGGCACAACCCTGGAAACTTCCTGATGATGTGTGAAAGTACAGTAAAAAGGGGACATAAACAGACAAACAAAACCTAAAATATCTGTAAGCCAAACCACAGCAACCTTCCACATGAATGCACAGTTTGTGCTGGGGTGCGATGATTACCTTTAAACAAGGTTTCTGGTCAGATTTCTGTAGGCCTCAGTGAAGTTTATTGAAGTTCCCTTAGAGATCTTTCTTATTCTACTGAGAATTCCATATTGCAAGGAAAAGCCTCTTACTGAGGATGGACTAGACCCCTGATTCGGCAAACACTTAATTACTTGAATAACTTTACATACGTGAGTAGTTCCATTGAGTTCAATGGGATGACTCACGTGCGTGAAGTTCTTCACACATTTACGTGTGTGGAGGATTGGAGCCTAGACCTTATTTTGTAACAGGAAATTTTAAATGAGTAGGCCTTTTGCTTCTATTCACTGTTTTCTACCCCACTACCTCATTCAATAACATTCCTAAAGGAGAGAAAAATCAAAGTAACTGCTCAATTTCAAGATGATAGGAAAATGAGGTTTCACACAGTCGGAAATTACATCTTTATGTTAGCAACCCTGTAGTTGTAGTTATATGGTGCTTACCTGCTAAGAGCACAAAATGCCATTCACTTCAATGATCTGGTTTATACTACAAAATTTTATCATGTCTCAGTCTACAGTGGCGATGACACCACCTTCATCACCACCATTGAATGTGATTGTTGATAACTGTATTCAGATGTGGCAAATGTGGTCATGTAGATCAGTCCAGTCAGATCAAGATTTCACCCCTTAATTTCGATGGCTGCAGGCCTTCTCTAAATGTTACTTTTCTGAGCTGAAATAATTCTTGTCCCAAAGGAGTTTGAGGAAATGCGTTGAGTTGTTTTGAGCATCAGACATTCAAATAAATACAGCTACGTTTTTCGAGGAAATAGTTGTTGAAATATGGTATGTTTTTTCACATGCAAGAGACAAGCAAGCAAACAACATTATGAAACATTAAAGCCAAGATCATAATTACACAAGCCATGAAATTAAACATTACGGCTTCCAAAGCAACTGTAACTCTACCACACTGACCATATGCATTCACTAACACCGTATGTGAAATAGAGAAATGTTACATGTGTGCACAGGCATTGGATTGTGACTGCTTTGGAAACCACAGCCTGGGATGTCAAGGCTTTCATGTAATTGGCATCTCATTTGTAAATGCAAAACAAATGGGTTTGTTAATAGTTAATTGTGCTTGTATATATCTGATTGTGTTCCTCACCCCCATGCTTCATATATCTTGGTTGTCTTTTTAGATTGTAAGCTCTTTGGGGCAAGGGCTATGTCTATTACTATGGCTCTGATCTTGCAAATTCTTATGCATGTTAGTAACTTGAAGCTTTTGAAGAGTCCCAGTGCCATCAGTGGAGGTACTCATATAGCTAAAGCTACTCAGATGTGTAAGCGTTTCCAGGATCAGGACCTTAGTTTGTGCATACGGTGCCATGCACAATGGGGGCTTGATTCTGATCAGGTGCTCTGCGTGCTACTGTGGTATAAATGATATTAATGATCATGACTTTAAAACGTTGCAAGCAACACAAATATTGTGAAAAATGGAAAAGAGATATTTATATTTTAGAGAGTTTTATTTTTATTTTTGTTGGGAGGGTTCTTTGTGCTGTCTCAAGACATTTGTCTGGTTGGATGCCTTGCTTTGGAAAAAGTAAAATGAATTTTCATATGTTTTGTGCACCCGGATGAAGCTCACAGACTTCTCCTTATGGCTTCCTAATTGACATGTTGGGGAACAAATTGTTTTATTTGCTAAATTCAGGTGGGGAAAGGGGAAATTATCATAAAACCTGAGATTTGTTGTTGTTGTTGTTGTTTACACACAGGTGAGGTCTGCCATAAATCCTATACTCAGTTTTCAAACCTTTGTCGTCATAAGCGCATGCATGCTGATTGCAGAACCCAAATCAAGTGCAAAGACTGTGGACAAATGTTCAGCACTACATCTTCCTTAAATAAACACAGGAGATTTTGTGAGGGCAAGAATCATTTTGCAGCAGGAGGATTTTTTGGCCAAGGCATTTCACTTCCTGGAACCCCAGCTATGGATAAAACGTCCATGGTTAATATGAATCATGCAAATCCGGGCCTTGCTGACTATTTTGGTGCCAATAGGCATCCTGCTGGTCTTACCTTTCCAACAGCTCCTGGATTTTCTTTTAGCTTCCCTGGTCTGTTTCCTTCAGGCTTGTACCACAGGCCACCTTTGATACCTGCTAGTTCTCCTGTTAAAGGACTACCAAGCACAGACCAGACAAACAAAAGTCAAAGTCCCCTCATGACACATCCTCAGATACTGCCAGCTACACAGGATATTTTGAAGGCACTAAATAAACACCCCTCGGTAGGTGAAAATAAGCCAGTGGAGCTTCAACCAGAGAGGTCCTCTGAAGAGAGGCCGCATGAAAAAATCAGTGACCAATCAGAGAGTAGTGACCTTGATGATGTCAGTACTCCCAGTGGCAGTGACCTGGAGACCACTTCTGGCTCTGATCTGGAAAGTGACATTGAAAGTGATAAAGAGAAATTTAAAGAAAATGGTAAAATGTTCAAAGACAAAGTAAGCTCTCTTCAGAATTTGGCTGCAATAAATAATAAGAAAGAATACAGCAGTCATTCCATTTTCTCACCATCTTTAGAGGAGCAAACTGCGGTGTCAGGAGCTGTGAATGATTCTATAAAGGCTATTGCTTCTATTGCTGAAAAATACTTTGGTTCAACAGGACTTGTGGGGCTGCAAGACAAAAAAGTTGGAGCTTTACCTTACCCTTCCATGTTTCCCCTCCCATTTTTTCCAGCATTCTCTCAATCAATATACCCATTTCCTGATAGAGACTTGAGACCGTTACCTTTGAAAATGGAACCTCAGTCACCCAGTGAAGTAAAGAAGATCCCAAAGGGAAGCTCTGAGTCTCCCTTTGACCTCACCACTAAACGTAAGGAGGAGAAGCCAGTTACTCCTATAACCTCAAAGCCAGCAGCTCCATCCATAACAAGCCAGGACCAGCCACTGGATCTGAGCATGGGTAGCAGAAGTCGAGCCAGTGGTACAAAACAAACTGAGCCTCGGAAAAACCATGTCTTTGGTGAAAAGAAAGGAGGTGACCTTGAATCGAGGAAAGCAGCTGATGCTTCTTTGCAACATGCCAGGCCCACTCCGTTCTTTATGGATCCCATTTACAGGTAACAGGCTTGAATGGAATAAAACATTCTTGAGCATAGCTAACACTTTCAGGACTTTTCCTGTGTAACCTGACGTGATCTGTTAGCTCAGCATGCACTACCATTTACAATATGCAGTCATTTAATACATTTGCTTATCCAGGAATGAGGTGGTACAAATGTTGGATATGCGAAAACGTTCTTCAGATTCTTTTACTACAAATTCCCTTTCCTCAAAAGCCCTGCACCCCATGCCCTATCCTCAAAATAGCATTTATTTAAAAAGTTACCTGGGCTAAATTCTGCTCTTGGCTGCACCATTTCACTCCACTTGGTGTATCAGACAGCTGCAGTGAAGGGTTGACTCCGGACGGACATCCGATCTGATGTCAAAGGAAGGTGGGTAGTGAGGGTGAAATTCTGTTCTCAGTTACATTAAAGCAACCCACTAATTTCTGTGGGGTTGTGTGGGTGTAAGTGAAGGCAGAATTTGTCCCTGACTGCAAAACAAAACAAAAAAATGTGAGGGCAATAAGGGTCTGATCCCACCTCATTAAGTCAACTGGAGCCTTACCACTGACCTAAGTGAACCAAGATATTAGGGCTTGACTACACAGGGAAGCTATTGGGAAATAAGCTAGGGTGTGAGTTTAAAGCACAATCGCTATTCCACACTGACTCCTCATGTGAACACTCAGTGTAGAATAAGAGTGTCCACATGTAGCGCTGTTGCAAAATAGCTAGTTGAGGCTATTTCCCCATGTAGACAAGCCCTTATAAATCGGGTGAAATCCTGACATCCATCGAAGTCCCCTTACTTTTGCCATTGACGTCGATGGGGCCAGGATTTCACCTCAGGTCTTATGTACGTCAGCACTTGTATGCACTTTGATACTCTGCTTGCATATCTGTAATCAGTTGTTGTCATACATCTAAATTAATCTGCAGGAGACATAGGCGTAGTGACATATTAGCCATAAAATATATTTGTTCACAATCTAAACGGCCTATTTCACAAAGAGACTATTGTTAAAAATAGAAAATTACTGAAATACATTCTTAATGATCTTAATTCACTACTATCTTCCAAAAATTTGCTTTTGGCAATAATTTCATAGAACAATCTCTGGCGTAAGATAAAAGATATGCATTTGAAAGGAACTGTGTTTGCACTATGTTACTTATTGAGATGGTTTAATTTATGCCAGGTAGACATATGTGTTAGGCCACAGGTTTCCTGTATCGGATTAATTTATCATTACTGAATTAATGGAAATTTTTACTATTATACAGTACTGCAATGCATGATCATGTTATTTGTGAAGAAGTAGTAAAGGAATGCTGGCAGCATAACATAGGGCCAGTCCTACAGTTGTTACTCAGGAAGACCTCCATTGAAGCCAATGAAAATTATGTCTGAGTAAGGAAAGGAGGAATCGGTCCTTTGAGGAATGATACAGTTTAAACTGATCATCGAAAACACAAAGGGAACTAAAATACCTGCACTAATTCTAAATTATTAGATGCCCTGTTTCACTATGTGAAGACACACAATTAATTGAGCATAGCTTTCCTTTCTATTATGTCAAATTCACTGCATTTCTCCAGGTCTGGATCTTGCTAATGGCTGTGTGCAAGTGCAGCCCCTTGCCCATGTGGAGCAGTTGGCAGGAACAGGACCTAAATTCCACACAAAGGAAGTTTAGCTTCCAAGGGGTCCTTTTCTGCATGTCTAAAGCAAAAAAAATCCCATTGGCTTCAATGGAAGCTTTTCTTGTGTCTGGAAAATGCGTCTGGGCCCTATTTCTTGATAAAAGAGCTTAGTGTACTTAGTCATCAGTTTCTATTATCAATAGTATTGGCCTTTTGAAATGGGATTATTTCCAATGTAAATGGTGTAATCTCTTTTTATTGGCTGTTCACAACTCTCATTTGTCTACTTACATGCATGAATCAAGAGATGACTGTATCTCCTTATCTTTTACCATTATCACCCAGAAACCAATTACTTGATGTATTGTTGACTATTTTAAACATAAGTAACTGAATAGTTATTAATGCCTAAGACTGATTCATCACAAGCAAATCTAATTTTACCATTTACAGAGTGGAGAAAAGAAAGTTGACTGATCCACTTGAAGCTTTAAAGGAAAAGTACTTGAGACCTTCCCCAGGATTCTTGTTCCATCCGCAAGTAAGTATTTTTGGAATTTCAGTATTGTAAACAAATCCTGTTGATGCTTCGGAGCAGGTGCAGAGAAAAGAATGCAATCCGGGTTATTTTTGGATTTCCTAAAACACACACATTTTCCAATGTCATTGCGGTAGAAAACCATAGCTATGTTCTTCATGATGTTCTGCAGCGAAAACATCATGTTCTGTTTATGGTGGGGCCCGAATCTGAGCTACAAGTTTGTTTCGGAACTCCCTCCCCCACCCCGAAAATTATAATGGATCAAACTAGACTTGCTACTGCCAACTTGTACTTCTGCAGTCTCCCCCTGTAGCCAGTAGCAGTGAAAGCATCGTCATGCCCATCTCTAAGCAATACCGAGAGAGACAATGGAGTTTTGGGCCTGATCTTGAAAAGTGGTTTCCATATTTGCTGCTCAGTTTTGCACCATCAAATAATTCCCTCCTCCTCCTTGTAATTAATTGTGGGGACACATGTTGCCATATATAAATTTAAGCACGTGGTATGTAGGTACAGCTGGGTACTTAGACATCTCAGTGATAGCATTTCCACTTGCTGTTATTTGCAGATACAGAATGGGGTCCACAAATCTGGGCACGCCATGTAAAAGCCTTTATAAAGACCAGGCTCTTTCTATATACATATTTAAAGACAGCCAGAAAGGACATAGTACGGACACTACATCCAGTTGATTGCAGAGCATGGTTTCAGTAACTTTGTAGAACAACTGGAAATAATATGTGCTTACAATACATCTCCTTTCCATGCCTGAAAACATTAAGCTAACATTGTGCGATGAGGCTATTGTATGGTTTTTTGGTCACATGCTTAATGTCCTGCTGCTCATTTGCTATGTCAAGAAAATAATGGGACTGTCTTTAATCCATGCAACCATGTGGGTCTGTACATGGCACAGAAAGGGTTAATGATGGCCTGGGTCAAAACTCTGCATTATTTGCAACTGTGTATCACTTGCTTATCCTGTACTGTGCCAGTCTGACAGGGACAGGGTGACTTCACTTCCCCATGTTGGTCCAGTGCTTTGAGCACAGGACAGGGAGCAAGGAACTCCCATCTCTGATATTTATTTCCTCTGAGCTCTTGGGTACACCATGTAAATGCTCTGCTTCACTTTAGTAGCTGCAAAATGAGGATAATAGTGAGTACACACCTTCCTCATATTGTGAGGCTCAGCTCTGCATTCTGTGTAGATTGGATCTTGTCATGCATCATCACAGATATATGAGAGTAATGTTCTTGCACAGCTGGAGAAAGAAGAAAATTGCTAACGCACTGACTCTGTAAGAAATGAAGGGAATAGCTGAGGCTAATCAGTAAGTATTACAATAAAAATTTCCCTCAGAGTGTTTCAGCAGAATAGACTGAGGTACTATATTTACTAAAGCTGCAAGGCAACTGGATAACTCTTTATGACAGTGCTTCCAGTTCCCATTACATAGCAGGTGATACCAAACAGTGAATACACAGAAAGGACCTATTCCTGCTCTCAGCCACAGTGGTGTAAATCCCAGTTAACTCCACAGAGCTTCCCCTGTGGATTTGCAGTGGTGTGAATGAGAGCAAAAACTGGCCAATAATCTCCATTCGGAATGTTTTAAGAAAGGGCCTTTTCTATCTCTTCTCCTCCTCATCCTCTACAGCGTTCTTACTTTCTTTTACTGAGAGAGTGAATAAATGAATGAAAACAGGTTAGGGCTGCTGGATGGGAGGCTTTGAGGTATTGCAGAAACAATGTAGGCATACTTCTAAGCTTGTTTAAAAAAAACCAACAGAGCACGCTTCGCTATGGTACATTTACAGGGAGGGTATATCAGGTGTTGCACTGCCTGGAGAAACATACTGCTTTGGCAAAAATTCAGTGATGGCCAGGCCTTCAATTGGCATAAATCTGCGTAGCTTGATTGAAATGGGGAACGCAGCTCCGGTGGTTTTGCTGGAGGAGTATGTTGCGGCTGGGGTACTGGTCTCTGAGAGCAATGATGGAGTCTTTTAATGTATGAATGTATTCTTCAGGGCTTGTCACTGGTGTCCAGGGTTGGCATGAGCATGTTTTTATATAGTGCAGCATCAACCTAAATAAATAAGGGCATTTAGAGGAGCATGTTAAAGGCATACAGTATAGATAGGATTTCAAGATAGGATGAACTAGGCATTTAGGGTGAAATCTTTGCCCATTGAATGCAATGAAAGTTTTGTTATTAACTTAAATGGTGTCAGGATTTCACCCTTAGTGTTTTCTTCATAGAGAACTGGCAAAATTCCTGCAGGTATAAATGGGGGACCCTTTTTGATGTCAATGGAGCTGCATCCATTTACATGAGCTGAGAACTCAGCCTGGAATTTCCAATTGTTTTAATTATATTGGGGGTAAGAATGCTTCTCCACTGTCTGGCGAGAAGAGGAGCAAAACCCGCAGAAAGCCCATAAAAAACTATTAGAGGAATTGCACAGTGATGAAAGGCAAATAAATAAATTGTCCTCCTACCATACACCACTTCTTGTCTTTCCATGACTGCAGTGTAGGAGGTCAACTCTGCATGGCTAGGGGAGGAGTTGCCATTTAGAGCATCACAATTTATGGCTGAGCTCAGCAAGTATTTCCCATCCCACAACCTCTATTTAAAATGGTCTGGTCCCGTAGGATTTTTCTCAATGTATAATATTTCTCTGTATTTTTATACCTTGTCTCTTCTTTTTCTGTCCCCTTCTTTGTTCCGCTTCATGTTCTGAGGTTTTCTGAAGTATATTGTAAACTCTTTGGGGCAGGAACTGTGTCTTTATTAATGTCTCTAAAGCACCATGCAAAGGTATGGCACTGTATAAAATGCTGAATAATAGGGGCTTTTTCATATTTCAGAGGGGGTGTGGGCATGCAGCTTCTAGGAGACAAATCAATGGCAGCGTGGCAAGATAGGCTGCCTTGCTCTGAGAGAACCAAAGGGACTGTGGACAGGCCAAGATTGCTTGTCCTCACAGATCTCAATATCTAGTGAGAGAATGCCATTTGACTGCCCATCATTTCCATTTTGGCCTGAGTGAGAATCATTATCAAGCTGTGTAAAATATCACCTTGCCTATGAAGTGTCCTCTTGTACTATGTCTGAGGGATGATCTATAATGACCCTAAAAAATTTTTAAATGATGTTCCTGGATCATATCAGATGATGCCATATTAATTTGTATTCCTTTCTTTAGCTGAACTCTGTTACAGAGTATGCATTCAAAATATACAGTGAGATAAATGATGTACATTTATAGCAGTTCACACATTATCATACAGAGCCTGATTGTGCAATAGAAAGAGAATACATGGGAACAGCTGGTCCTCATTTTCATCATTTATCTGGGTGCTAGGGATGACTGCTTAACTTGTAAGAGATGGCGTGACATGAAGTCTTGAGTATAATGTGCATTTTTAAACATAGCAAATGAAAATAAAAATGCTATTGCACAGCCTGTCAAAACATAAAGGGCTAAAGTTTGCCCTCTTACCAACTTCAGTGGAAACCACTTCCTACATCCCAAGGTAGAATTTGGCCCAATATTTAATATTAGAGAAAATTAGCAAATTAGCAAAGCAACATTTTTGAGTGGTATACCTGGAGTCCCCAGGTTATTAATGCAATTGCAGATTTCACCATGTGTTTTTACTGTGTAATGGTAGGATAAAATTATCTATATAAAAACATTTGTGAAATAAATTAAAATATTTCAATTCTTCTACAAATTCTTATTTTTGTAGGTACATTTATTGTCTGAAGTTTTTCATTTGATTAAGCAAGAGGTTAATTTGCCTTCTTGTAATCAAATGACAGGAAAGCTAATGGTCCTAAAATAGATTTTTAGACTAAAGAAGAGAGATTAAGGTAGAATTCCTATTGTTGTTATACAGTCCCTGCTCAGAAAAAACTCCCCTTAAATCCTAGGGCCCTAAATCTGTACAAGACTAGGTCAGTTGGTCATATTTTGCTATAAATTGCCACTTCAAAGATTCCATTTTAGGGAGAGTGTGCTCAAAAGCAAACAATCCACTCACTGTGAAACCTTAGCTAACTTCACAATAGATTGATTGCAATAAGGGTTCCAATGCAGGAATAATGTGTTGTTTTTGTTTCAATTTTGCTCCCAGTTCCAATTGCCTGATCAAAGAACTTGGGTAAGTTATTTGCTTATATTTTTGATTTAAACATTGTAACATAAATTGCATAAGAAAAGCATAATGAATGAAAGATAACCTGGTGCATAGTTATGAAGCATGCCACACACTTTCCTATTAAATGTCGTAGCTCTGGTAGATAATATCTTGTCGTGTCACACTGGCCTTCTTCCGACATAATCCTGCAATCTTTTCTTATTGAGGGCAATTGGAGTTTGCCTAGGTAAGGACTTCACCATATGGCCCTTTAGCTGTATTTTAGTGAGGCTACTATAAGCTAGTTGCCTTAAGAGTTGTGCTGAAAGTTTTCAGGACTCAAATTTTACCTACATTACAAACGTTATAATCCGATGATCAAAGTTCTCTGGAGTCTAGACTTTAAGTGTACAATTCAGTCCTTATAGCACAGATACTATATGCATTGATTTGCTGCCTTTGGGTCCAATTCTTCTATCAGCTACGCACATATAACTCCCATTGATGAGAACATGAATATCAATGGGGTAAAACTAAGAGTAAGTTGTTTTTTTTTTAAATCTTGTATTTAAATCCAGTACTAAATCGGTATGAAAATACAAATAGTTCCTTTATCACAATGTTTTGTTCTTATTTTTGCTGCCCCAGCAGCAGCTGCAATTAACCAATGAATACTAATCCCAGAATATTCCTGACATCATGACTGAGGGGTTAGAATGAGATAATCATAGTCAGGAGATCAGTGTTCTGTTCTGCTCATTCACAGTGATTTGAGATAGTGTCTCAAGACGAAGGCCAGATTTTCATAAAATGTGGCCTGAGATCCATGCTCACCATTTTCATTCATACTTTGGTGCACACATCTTCTTCAGTCATGCAAAAGAAAAATACAAAGGGGGGCATTTGTACATGCAAATGTATACTTAGATGCCTAAAAGCTTGTTTATATGCCCAGGTAATAGAGTTAAGCATACAAAAATACTTATAAATACCTTGCTCTTACTTTCTGTAAATCTAGCTTTTAATCCCTCTATTTCCCATGTGTAAAATGTAAATAATGGTAATGATATTTACTGATCTTCAAAAAAATTTCAAATGTAAGGTGCTACTGAAGGGCCTGATCTAATTCCCATTCAAAGTAGAGACTAATTAGTCAATGGGCATTGGATCAGGCTCTATGCATGAAGTATTATTAGTGACAGAAATGAGCTGACAGCGCTGTGCTCAATAGATGGAATTTACTCCCTAGGTAGAGGGCTAGCACATGGCCTATGTATCACATCCTATTTTTGAACTGGAACCCTGTTTTGAGGGTTTATATTGGATGGGAGAGTCACAAGCTCTGTGTGCTGGCCCCATTCACAGGGATGAATTTCACCCATGATAATTTGGCATGGAAGAAACAATTTAATAGGATGTTGTTAAATGTTTTTCCTTCTGAAACCATATATCTGCCTCAGGCAATACATAGGTGTAAAACAGAAATAGACAACGCAGCTTTGAAACCATCACAGGTGCCCCAGACTTTTTTTTACCTCACTGAAGTGAATTCAAAATGGTGCCATCTAATGGTGTTGGGAGGATTAAGTGACTGGTGTGGTGCACTCTGGATCTGCTACACTTTTAAAATAACAGCTCTGTATTGTGGTGATTATGTAACAGAGAAAACAGTACATTCTTTCTCTTCTACCTACTCTCCCTGATGTTGGCTTTGTCCCCAAATGTATGTCATCCAACTTTTTTTTTTAGTCTTCTGGCCATGAACAGCTGCAGTACAATATATATTGAAAACATATTGTTAAACTGACTAAAGGAAGGTGTTGATTCGTGGATGGTTTTATCTCCAATGTGTAGGATTTGAATGTCACTTTAACCTATATATCTCAATTCATGGCATCCCGGCTCATCTATTTTAAGTTTACTTAAGGTTATTTTTCACTCTGTGGCAAAAATCCTATACTCAAAATCAACTGGCAACACTCTGTTCTGAATGGATCACAGTGTATTCAGTCTGCACACTTCATAATCCACCCCAAAACTTGTTACTCTGTCCCTACTTCTTACTAAAGCTTAGTAGCCGTGTGCTATAAAGACATTTTGTAATTCAATTAGGGCTTCATTTGCAATAGCATTATGAAGCATTATGATAAATAATTAAAATAGTTGTCCAGATAAATAAGAAGTGCATTTTGTGATTGAATTATCCATGCTTTTTCATTTTGGCCTTTAGTTGAAACTTCACAAAATGTAGTCATTCAGTCACTTGGTCATGAACATGAATACGATCTGGTGAAGTTCTGTTGTCCAACTCCATGGGATTGCAGTACAACAAATTGACCAATAATCATGCTGTTAAAGAAATCATTATAGTTTTGGGGGTTGGGCGAGAGAAATATGAACTTTAATAGTCAGGATTTTGAGATTTCTCTAAATAACATGAATAAAAATAGAAAACAAATGTTTGTACAATCCTTTCCCATGAGTTATGGCCATAAAGTCAGCTATTTTTATGATAATAGCATTAAGGAGTCTAATTTGTAAAACATTGGGTCATGTACTTCATTGACACAAGCTTCTAGATCATTTCATATCATCAGGTTGTCCTTTAAAAAATTGTTTTAAATAAACCCTCCTTTATGTATGTCACTGCTTTTCTGCTGCTGCAAATAAATTTTAAGACAAATGTCTGAGGCCCTTGTTGATGATATCTAGCCTGTTGAAATGTTTATAAATACTCGTTTTATCCAATTATGGTAATGTCTGCCTTTTTGGGTCAGCGCTGGGGAATTGTGACTACATATTGGTTTGCGTCAGTATGCAGTTAATGGCCTCCTAGGGACCAGGAGGGAGGTGGGGGTAAAGCTGCTTCCTTTTCCAGACATCTGGACTTAGATAGAATCAACAACTCTTATATGTAAATCAAAATTACTGTTCTGTATAAAATACTGTCATTCACTGATCTCAGATTAGGAGCAGACATTACTTGTCCATAAGGCAATAACTTTATGTAAAATATGTAATGCAATCTTCTCGCTCTCTTTCCTCCTCAGCTAACTTGCTCTGTAGATGTATAAATTACACTAATTTTACATTAAGGGTCAGGTTGGGCCCTTCCTCCCCCAACACCTGCACCATCATGCAGTGGCCAGGTGTAATCCCACTCCCTGTGCTCCCTCGATACAAGGAGTGCTCTGTCCTAGCCTGAACCGGGGTGCAAGCCACCCCAAAAGAGGTGGAAGGTGTGGGGTCACGCTGTGTGCTTCGTACTGGTCAGTGAACATGGCCAAGGGACTGATGCAGAGCCCATTGAAGTAATTGGAAAGATGCTCATTGGCTTCAATGAGCTTTGTATGAGCCCCAGTTACATAAGGGGAAGCATCCCGTATGGTACAGAGAGGTGATGCAATGGACATGCTCCCCCTGTGTTCCTGGGAGCACCGGAAGCAATTGTGCTTCCTTGAGACACAATTCCACAAGCCCACCCTGGGCTGGTTTGGTTCTTCACTGTCTCAAAGGTCTGGCTGTACCTTTCTGGCATAACTTAACCCTCCTCAGTACTCACTTGAAAGGAGACCTATCAGAATTTGGCACAAAAATCGGCAGAAACCCATTCCATTTAGAATGTGTTGTATTGCCCTGGAGAGCCATGTGATAAAGAATCCTTTTTGCTTCAAGTTGTGGAAGTGGAGCATCGTTGTGTGGGAAGAGATTTTGGATTTGAGACCACAGGCTAAAGGAAGTGCATCCTGTTTCAGTAAATACCTACCTAGCCTCCCAGTGTGGGGCCTAACACACTGATAAGTAATCCTGCTGGCAGATCAGTAGCCTCTCCATTGTTAAGGTTGAGGTTTATTTTATACCTTTAGCCATCAGCGCCCCAACTACTCAAAAAAGAATTTCCACTTCAAATTTTTGCACGTAGGGCTAGAGACCAGCGATCAGTTATGGGAATTTGAAGTCATTCAGCCAAGCTATTTTTTGGCATATAGGGCTGTAGGAGCTACAGTGAAGCAGAGTAGACCCATGGTTCCTGGGGATCTGCTATGGATCACGGGAGGCCCTGTGGACTTTAGAAGATCTATAGGGAAGCAAAGTTACGGAAGGGGGATTAGGAATCCAGGTGTGGGGTCTAAAGGAAGAGAGAACAGCTGAGACGTAGTGGGGAGCTGACTCCTGGAACTCAGCTGGGGAGCCAAGGATCACGTGACACTAATGTAACGTGGTGTGCTCTATCCCTCCCTCATTCCCAGGACTGTCATGCTTTCAAATCTCTAGCTTTCTTTCAAATCTAACGTCATTTCTGAATTTCCTGAGTTTCTAATGGTTGCTACTTTGATAACTATGCCATTCCTGAAAGGTTTTCTGACCCTTACATTGCTGGTATATCCTCTAATCCTCAAGTCTACTTTAACAGAGGTGTTTTTTTGTTTTTGGGTTTTTTTGGGAGTGGGGGTGGGGGGGGTTATGGATTGGAAGCCTCTGCTGTGATGGGGAAATGATGACCCTTCCTTCTAGCTGAGGCAAAGTGCTACCATAGCAAGCATTAAGATGATGAAAGGAAGGATTCACTGATGGCTTTTATGTTGCTTCAGTGGTTCTTGGCAATGAGTGGAGGGAATACAAATGGGCAGAAAGTATATGTGTAAGAGAAAGGAAGGGAGCTAATAGCTTACCTTTCCTTCACTTTTATCCCTACTTTATTTAAGGGCTGGCTGCCTGCAAAGCAAAAGAAAAGCCACTCATTTTAATACATCCATTATTTTCCTTATTACCTCTGAAAACGTGCCATTGTTTGTTTCCTGAGAGCTGTATCCTCAGCTGATGTAAACTGGTTTAACTCCATTGACTTCAGTGGAGCTACACTGATTTATAACCGCTGAGGATATGACCCCAAATACTTAATATTTCCTCTTGCTGTTGGTGCATTTCTTCAAGAATAGAAACCATGTCAGATAACTACAGTGATCATTCTAAAAAAAAAAAAAAAAGCTATAATAATTCTCAAGGCAGGACACATATTTCTAAAAAGCAATCATTGCTTTTAAAGTAATTGGAAGTGCTTGTAGTTACAACGAATAAGAAACTAAGGACCTGATTTTGACTTCACGCTGGTGGAGCCCCATGGACGTCACTGGAGTTACCCGAAGCAGAATCAGGCCCCAAAGCTGCAAATAAAATAACAATAATAACTATGGCTAAGTCATTTTAAATGTAAATGGGAAGATCATTTATTTAATATATTGCTATAGGGATCCACGTACATGAAAAATGATGATTTGATCAAAAAATGATTTAACCCCTCCCCCCAGATAATGAAACTGACTTGAGTATTATATATACATACATAAAACATTTATTATGCTCCTCAGTGCACCTATTATTCTTCATCATAAATATGTACTATCATAACCCATGCACTATCTTGTCACTGCTAATAAGCCTGAAGGGCAAAGGTCATTTTTCATTCAAGCCATTTATTCTCTGCAATAGTAAAATATCAGAATGGTTGTCAAGAACAATTAGAAGGAATTAAAGGCAGTGGAAATACAATCATACATGCTTTAAGAATCGGTTTTGAGTAAAGAAGAATATGAAGGGGTATAAAAATAAATACATAGCGATGTTGAGCTGTATGGGTTGATAATGACATTGCTCTGCTGGGACAGAATTACCTCCTATCCCAGCAGCAGCATCATTACATATCTCAGCCCTGTGATCAGTACATGTCAAAATCCTTCATATTGACAAATGTGCTGTCCACTTGCATCTATGGAGAATGTTTTAGCAGCTGAGTGATTATGAATCAAACTGCAGAGCTTACAGCCCCTACTGCCTCCCAATGCTTTCACATTTGTTGCCTGACAAGTAAATGTATCTTGACTTCCCTCTGTGATATTTTGCACCGTGTTTGATGAAAGACATTTGGCAAATTGGCAGTGGTACCCTGTACATTGCAATTTGTAGTGTGCATTAGGAGTCTGAGCATGAAATGAGAGGGCAGGCTACAAGGCAAAGGGAAAAACAAAACAAAACAAAGACCAAAACCCTGAGCTAACCAGAACATGAATAGGCATTTCAAGCACCATGCGTACAATTATTTTGTGTAGCAAAAGCATCAAAACCAAACCAATCTCTCTATAGACTTCAGAGGAATGTTACATGAAAAATATTCTGTCTCTTGAATATTACTTTATTAATCATGTGCTGTATTATGAAACATAATCTTTCACATTGTGAGCCAGGTTCTGCCCTCCCTTACACCAGTGTAAAGCAGGAGTATCTCCTCTCAAGTCAGTGAAATTACCCCAATATACGTGACAGGCAAATCAGATCCTTCAATAAGTGGCCCAATTCTGCAACCCTTGCTCATTTTTGGTCGTACCGATTAGTTTCAGTAGGATTATTCACGTAGTAAATTACTACTGAACAGTGGAAAATGAAGCAGACTTGGGTGGTGTAACTCCATTGAATTCACCAGAAATGTTCTTGATTTATGTCATGGGAAGAGAGAGGAGAATTAGTCCCAACAGCTTTAAAGTAACTTTCTCCTTCTTTGTAAAATGTATAGGCTTCTTCTTTTAGGCTTCTATTCTGTCAGTTTTCTCAGAAAGAATATATGCTGGTATGCCTTTTATAATCTTAAATTGCACCATTGTGATTTTTTAAAGGGGAATGAGGTGAGGGAACTCTTACTTTCAAATGTTGCAGTGTTCCACAGTGACTCTGCAGTGTCGCCAGATTTGCAAACATGACAGATGATTTGGGGTAATTTTGGGGTGTCCAATCTGAGGCATCTTAAAGGGGCCCAAAAATGCTGAGCACCCACCCTCTGATAATCAGGTTCCTGTAAAGTGTCCAAGGTGGGCGCCTAAAATCGGAGGCATCCAAAATCACTTTTTAAAAAATTAGCCATAGTGCTTTTTGAGTATTATTGTAGAGTGTTTTTTAATGAAGGGAGGAAGGGCAGTCAAACCAACCAGCACATGAGAAGATGAGAGCACTAAGAAACAAATCCCTAAGCAGTGGGGATGAAGGAAGGAAAATATGATAAAAGATCACAGTATATATCAGTTACTGCTTAATGAGAACTGATATTTCAGAGTTGTAGACACCAGTGGTCTATGAGGCTAATTCGGCTCGCTTTTAGATTGGCATGAAGCAAATGTAATTCCCCTTAATTCTGGATTTACACCATGTAATTCAAATCAGAATGTGATTCACTGTCTTCAGGGGCATAGTGTATTCACTGGATCAGATTTATATCTTAAAATTGCAGATGCTAACTTAAAAAAATATTTTCTACAGCACCTCTACTGCTACCAGCCACACGTACTTTCCAATAAGACCCAAATTCTCCAAGTGATCAATTTTAAAGGACATATCCTTTTTTGTGGCTGTGCATGTAAAGCCAAGTCTTGTTTCCACTCACATTAGTTGGAAAACTCCAGTTAAGTTCATTGAGAACTGGAATCTTTGCCACAAGACAACTCCAGATCTCCCACTATTTTTATTTGATCAAGCCTGAGTGTAGGATCTGCCTTCCAAAGTTTTCAAGTAATTATTATAGGAGCAAGAACATTAAAAAATGTAGGGAAAAAAAGCATAGAAATCTAAAATGCAGCGCTAAAAAAAAAGCAGCATTTGAATGTAAATATTTTATAAGCATTCACACCAGTTAGTTTAGATCTCAGATACAGAGTTATTCATTAGCATGTACAGAAACTAGGAATACATGATCCGCTAGATGAACAGGAATTGGGAGGTACTGGACAGCATTCACTGGTGCTGAGTGATCTACTGTCAGTAAAAGTTACTTACATTATTCAAACTGATATAACATAGTTTTCCATTCTTTGTCCTACTCGGAGAGTGAAAAACTAAAATCTTTTCCTATACACAATCATTTTGGAGTTCTTTGTGTTCAGAATTATCTTTACAGAAAAAGAATACCTTCATTCTGATGTTTTCTTTTTCTTTTTTCTTTTCCTCTTGCAGATGTCAGCTATAGAAAACATGGCTGAAAAACTAGAGAGTTTTAGTGCCCTGAAACCAGAAGCCAGTGAACTCATACAATCTGTCCCTTCCATGTTCAACTTCCGCGCCCCTCCGAGTGCCCTACCAGAGAACCTCTTGAGAAAGGGCAAGGAACGCTATACCTGCAGGTAATTGCAGAGCTAATCATGACAGGGTCTCCTCACATCTCTGTGCTTTCCAAAGATGCTGCTGTTTACTTTAGAAATTACTTCAGATTGGATGATTAATAGAGACAATGGAAGATCTGTGTTATTTCACAGTGCTTTTTATTCAGTGAAACATAGAAATATTGTTTTGTTTTTTGTTATTATCAGAGGAATTTGTCCTACATCACTCAAGTTTGATAAATGATGCTGAAAATATTGCATAAACAAGCCTGTTCCCAAATTTCCTCATCACCTTTACATTATAAATGCGCTTTCACTATTAATTTTTCTGATCACAAATTACAGGGCAGTTTTTTTCTCAAACCATCTGCCTTTAATATCAGAAGGGATCTTTCACAAAATATGTGAATTATAAAGACATATGGTTACAAGCTCAACAAAAATAATAACTTCATAGTCATTGCACGTACAAATGAAGTCATTCAGAGTTTTGTCATCGTGAGAAGGATCAGACTCGTGCTTGTATAGCTTGGTATGAAATAATAAATTGTATGTTAAAAATATAGGCCCAATCCTGAAAGATTGTTAATATCTCCTTTATGCATGGCACCCTTAATTCACGTTACCTTCAGGGGGGAGTTGTGAGTGCTGATTACCATGCAAGATTGGACTGAAGATACTTAATGTAACTGTTCTAATCATACTGTTTCTTGGAATCCTACCTGGGAGCACGGAGCTGGTTTTATTATTGTTGTAGTTCTCTGTGAAATATTAGGGAAATGGGGGAATCATTTTTAAAATGGACCTATTTAAGTCTCTATACCACCTCCAGAATGGTAGGGTATGTGACATTGGCATATCAGTTTATCTGATCTTTTTGAAAACATGTCACCTTCTTTCAAGACAAGTTGTTCTAGAAACGTACCTTGATGGATTAGGTCTTTGTATCTTGTCTGGTCTGATGCTATTCAGTGCACAGAATGATGTCACATTTGCTGACACATAGAATAAATCGAAAGATTGGAAATCTGCTTACCTCAAATCAGAATCCCAAGCCTTCAAGAACAGATTTTCATGCTTCCAAAACAGATACAGAATTAATAAGGTTAAAATTTTGGAAGGTAATTAAAACTAATGTCTGTTTGCATAAATCACTTGCTTATGTGCAAGAAAATCCAGCAAGCGCCAGCAATTCTGGTTCCATTCAAGGGTTATTTATATTTGTCTGATGCCGTCATTGAATTTTTTAAATGCCAAAGAAATCTCAGTACCATACAAATTAGGGGTAAGCATCTGGGGCATTATGCAGTTTACAGTAAAATAAAGTCAGCTGCGAAGACTTTGTCATATAAACCATTTTCTAATTACAGATACTGTGGCAAGATTTTCCCAAGATCGGCTAACTTAACACGTCACCTGAGGACGCACACTGGAGAGCAGCCTTACAGGTAAAATAAAACCTTTCCTGTGTTTGCGGTCATGAGCGTGGCCTAGTGGTTACAGTTCAGTGTTCTTCTGTTTGTCCCCAGTTCTGGCACCGACTCATTATGGGCTCATTGAAATCAATGGAGAGTCTTTCCATTGACTGCAGTAGGTTTTGGATCAGGCCTTCCCTTTGGAGAAGACATTTAGGATATATCTACACTGAGATTAAAAACCCCATAGCACTGAGCCACGGTCAGCTGATTTGGGCTTGTGAGGCTCCCGCTGCTGGGCTGTAAAATTATAGTGTTGGCATTCAGGCTATGAGACCTCTGAGCCCATGAATCAGTGGCACAGTTTACACTGCATTTTTATAACTCTGTTACCACAGGCCTGGAAGCCCAAGTCAGCTGACCCGGTCTCTGAGACTTGGTGCTGCAGGGTTTTTTTAATCACAGTGTAGATATACCTTTAGGGAGAGATTTTCAAAGCTGCCTTGAAGATTTAGACATCTCCTATTAATTTCATTGGGAACTGTGTGTTGAGGTGACTTGAAATCTCAGCCCTAAACAGCTCTGTGCCTCAGTTTCCCAATCTGAAAAATAGGTGCAGTAGTACTTGACTCCTTCACAGAAGTGTGGTAAGGAAAAATCAGTGTCTGTAAAACACTTTGGGGTGCTGAGTGTCATTATTAGGAAATGTTTTTAGTTTTGTTCAGCATATTATTTGCTGGTTGGTGTGTGTGGATTTTTGTGCAGATTTGGGAAATCCGATGTTCTCCTTCCTTCATATATGTGCAAAGACACTCCATTAGTTTTAAGAGTCTGGGATGCAGTGGTCTAATTTAAAGCTCCCTTGGACTGCCAGCTCTTTTTGGGCCCATTTGCTCTCAAGGGGGTGAGGGAAAATATTTACCTCCATTATAACACCACTTCTTGATGAGAATCTCAAAGCTCAGCTCCTTTTTGGTAGATGTTACAAGTAGGGTGTGAGGTATGGACTTGCATGAAGTTCTTGAAAATGCTTTGACTATATAATATACCTTATTCCTGACTGCAGAGACTCTTCCACTTGCCTTAATATGCAGAAATAGGCTCTCCTATATGATCTCTTATTCAGAGAAGAAACTGGCTGTCATAACTACAAAGCATACCGGTATTCAATCCAAGCTAGTGCCCTGCCCTCAGCAATATGTTATTTGCTTGGTGCTTTTATCTAGTGCATCTGGTCTATCTTGAGGGTAGGGAGGGACTGCCACCTGGACCCTAGTGGCATTATTTTGCTCTTTACCAGCTGTACTGTTGTTCCACTTAAACTTTCCATAAGCTTTTCGTTCTTCCTAGAGAATCAAGATTATATCTAACTACAATACTACAGGCGGATGCCCATAAAAATCAAATGAAAACCCATGTTATGTTTACTACCTATAGCATCTTAAAAGTTGTATGTGTCTTGTGGGGGGGGCAAGTGGGGGGTCAGGTGGAGTTATTGCTACAATTATATGTATGCACTTTTTGTTTCAAAGCACTTTACAAACCATGGTCAAAATCCTCCCCCACATCCTTTTGCTTGAGCATGCCCAAAATAATGTAGAGCTGTATGGGAAGGGACAGGCACCGGAGAATCCATGAAGGTAGGTGGCACGGCCCCTTGAGGGTGAGAAGAGCCATGTTTTTAGGCAACTCTGACGGGGAGCACATGGTGAGATATAGGTAGTCTAGAGAATGACCAGTGAGCTTCTGCACGGATACGCTGGCCATAGGCCCCACTTAGAGACGGCAGGAACCTGTGGCCACTACTGCAGCGGGGAGTGGGATGACCCTGAGCAAAAAACCCATGTTAAAATACAACTTACCCTGACTGCATAGAGCCTTTAAAACTCGTTAGCTAACATGTTGTTAAAACAAACAAACAAAAAACACCCACTTTTCATCATGATCTAGACAACCCCGAAAGGTTTCCATGTTCCACCTGAGAGGTAATAGCATCTCAGTTGTGAGTAAACAGATTCCTGTAATTCCACATGCACATTTTTGTAATTGCTTTGGGCTCTTGCGGAATAAAAAGTGCTGTATTAAATGTAAGATGATACGATTTTTTTCAGAATTCATCCATAATAAATTCATTCCAAAGATCTTATTCCGGATAGACCTGATCTGGATTAATGCTGAGTACCCACCTCTCCCCTTGACTTCCGCAGGTGTTGCAGTTCCCAGCATCTCAGGTTCAGGTCTTTGCTAGATGTAGCTATTTAGATACGTACCCAGTAGGATTTTCTAAAGCACCGAATGTTGGTCTAACTGCTCCCATTGATGTCTGTGTTAACAGAATCCTACTGCGCGTATTTGACATTTGAGGATTGGCATTTTAAAAATGCCTAAGTGTGTGAGGCGCATGAGTCCTATTGACTTTCAGTGGAAGTCATACTCCTAAATCATTGGGCACTTCTGGAAATCCTAGCCTGAAAGCACAGCAGTTTTATTTGTACTGTTTATACTTAATTTAGGTGCTCCTTAGAGTATGTGATTTAAAATAAAAACCAGCTTCAAAGGCGTTATTGTATAAATTTACTTCCTGTCTAATTTGAATTCTTTCTGAACTATGTTTAATTACCAGATACATATTTGGCTTTACTCCCTTGTTGACAAGCATGTGTAGCTGCCATTAATATCCATCATAGTTCCGTGCATGTAGAAATGAGAATTGAAGCTTAGTTTATTGAAAATAAACTATTCATTGAAAATCAGTTGGAGGGAAGCCAAGTCATGTTCCAATAAAACAAACACACAAATTTGTGCACTTTAGGACCTGTAAAGAGAAGAAAAAGCTCATTGTTTGTGATGAATTTTTTTTCCTGAGGTCTTTTTGGGAAATGGGATTTGCATCTAATTTTATTCATGACTGAAGCAGTATCTTGAAACATGTTACACTCCTCCAGTACATAAAAGCCAAAAACAATTAGAAGCATAATGGACAATTTCCGCACTGAAAAACTGACATTGTTCAGAGTGTAATAGACATGTTCTGAAGCACAGGAGAAGTGGGAGATTGAAAAACTAGGGTGATGAAGACTGTTGGCTAGTTGCCAAAAAGAGAATTTGGAATAGTTATAGTATGTCTTAGTAATGGCTTAAAGAGCAATACAGTAAAGGCTGTAGGGACTCCAAATCACTACAGAGTATGAAAATTGATGCCTCTGGTACCAGAGTGATAGACTAAACTGCCACATTGGCACTGTATTAAAGATCTGGATTGTTTATTGCTGGTTTTTGGAAGATAACCGAATTTCCTTTGGGATTAGCAGTTGAGCAAACTAATTCCTAAAAAAAAGATTTAATCACACGCTATAATTTTGCATAGAAAAAATGGCCTTTTTTACCTTATTTGAGCATTAGAAAGAATTTGTTTCATGTTTTTTCCAAAAGTGTTTAATTGCATTGTATTGGCAACACATGAAACAATAAAGTTCTGCTCGACTGTTTCCCAAACTCTTCAACTTTGCATGCAATACTTTTAAACACGTGGGAATCAATTATCCTAACTAATTTGATGCAATTAAATCTGAAATATTATGCTTCTTCCTAAATGCAGTATTTGCAATTTTTAAAAGACTAATGTGAATTAGAACTGAAAAGCTGACTATATGAACAAAACTATATTCCAAGAGCCCTAATCCTGTAGTTATTTAGGCAAAACAGCACTTCATTTCAAGGGGAATTATACCTGAAAATGGAGTTCAGATCATATCCTAATACTGGGCCTGAACATAGAAGATGCTGAGTGCCTCTTGGTCTGGATTCTGGGCAGTGTAGAGCGTCTCCTTGAAGGTGCTGAGTAAACACGATCCCAACTCCTTTTAGCTGCAGTGTATATTAAGGGTACTCAGCACTTCACTGAATTGCACCCATAGATCACGAGTCAGTGGAGTTTCACCAGTATTAAATCTCTGTGTGAAGAAGAGAATTTAGGGTCTGAAGTTTGTGTTGAACAATCGTTTTGTGAAATGCCCTTTTTCTTTTTATTCTTATTCTTATTCCAGTTACTAATAAACAGTTTCTTTTCCTTTCGTTTATTTTTAGATGCAAATACTGTGACAGATCTTTTAGCATATCTTCTAACCTGCAAAGGCACGTCCGTAACATCCACAATAAGGAGAAGCCATTCAAATGTCACTTATGTGACAGGTGTTTTGGTCAACAAACCAATCTAGACAGACATTTAAAAAAGCATGAGAATGGGAACATGTCTGGTATGTAATCATTTTTCCTTTCCACTGCACCAGAAATCCATCCAGTGTTAGTGTACAAGTACTCCCTGCTCATTTTCAACACTGCCTCCGTGAAATATGTACCATATGTTCTCAGCTTCTGTGTACTAGGAGTGTGATTTTCAAAAGTGCCTAAATGATTTAGGAACACAAATTCCAGTAGCTTTCAAGGTGCTTTTGAAAGTCCCACTGTAGATCATTTCGTTTTATAATGTAATACAGCTGTATGGGTTTCTTTCAAGCCAGCCACAGAATTTTTGGGAAGGGCCTGCAAAATGATTTTTCATCCCACTTCCGTGATCACACTGTTGTCAGCAGAAGCCCTAGCCTTAGAATTTTGGGGAGTGCCTTCCCTAAAAATGTCAGGTTATCAGCAGCTGAGAAGACATGGAGCCACTCTGTTTGTTCCCCGGTGCCACAAATTGGACCAGGTCCCCTACAAAATCAAAAGAACCATATATGAGGATTTCATGGGCCTTGAAAGCAGCCCTGGGTGCGGGGTGGGTGGGAGGGAGCTGTGTAGTGAGACAGTGAATAACGCCTGTGTGAGAAATCTGTAGACTTTTTAAAAATGCCTATTTGTATCTGCCAACTAGAAATAATCAAACACATATATCAGATGCATGGATTGTGTTTCCTTGATGACATTGATATGTCATTGATATTCCTGGGTGTCATCCAATTATAGACCTTAGTAACATATCAGTGATGTGCCTTTGCAAAACTATACTCCATAATCTGTAGGTAAGTTTATGTTCCATTTGATCAGTGAAACCGCTAGTCTAACATGCAGGTTTATTTTCTGATATTACTGATGCTACAGGGTGACAGGAAAGAAACACACTGAAATTATGTTTGGTAACAGCAACTGTTACAAATGTAAACCAGAGAAATAACACCCAATATGCAAGCAGTCGTTGTGGCTGTCCAACACATCAGCCCTTTAAGTCTAAATTTCTACCAAATGTCCACTGTCCATGAATAAGCTGAAATCCAGTGTCTTAACTATTCCCCATGCGGAAAATTGGACCCTCCTGCTCCTGTCATGTGAGTCTGATAAAGAGTAAATTACGAGACTCCTTTCTTAGACCTTAGTCTCCAACACATAGGATGGACATCTGTGAAGATAGTGCACAGGGATGCTTCTCAATTTAAAACAGCCTATCACCAACATTTATTTAAAGGCCTTGCGTCTGCCTCACTTATCCAATCAGGTAGATGGGCAGGCTTAAAGAAGCAAATCACCCCTGTTTATAAAAAGGAAAGTCCTTGGGGAGGTGGGAACCAGCATTGTTTTTTCTAATAATTACAGCCTAGAACTTGGAGTCAGGATTCCTGGTATGACGTTGAACAAGTCACTTAAGACCCAGTCCTGGAGTCACTGGGTGTTTTGCCATAGACTTCAATGAAAACAAGATTTAGCCCTTAATTTCTCTGTGTCTCAGTTAACCTATCTACAAAATGGCGATAATAATACTTTCCTACCTCACGGAGTGTTATGAAGTTTAAATAACGTTTGGAAGTGCTTTGAAAGTGTCAGCCAAAATGTAATACACACACACACAGAGACTATTTTGATTACTATTATAAAAAGCTGTTTTAGGGGTTTCATATTGACAGCTGTCCTAAAAGAATGCCCATGAACATTTTATTTTTAAATTAGTTTATGAAGGATTAAATGTCTGAAAATTGCAAATGATCAACCCTGCCCCCAATTTTACTTTCTTGAAGGTACTGCAACGTCTTCACCTC
Source organism: Mesoclemmys tuberculata (assembly GCA_007922155.1). NCBI lineage: Eukaryota > Metazoa > Chordata > Testudines > Chelidae > Mesoclemmys > Mesoclemmys tuberculata. The sequence continues at coordinate 15,637,896 of ML675649.1, forward strand.
ACTCAGAACTTGAAAGCACAGGGGCCATTCTGGATGACAAAGAGGACTCTTATTTCACAGAAATTCGGAATTTCATCGGCAACAGCAACCATGATAACCAGTCCCCAAGAAATTCGGAAGAGAGGTAAGATGTGACTGTGGTATGACAGCTCCTCAAGATGACAGTGTTCCTTTTCCAATTCATTGTCCCATGACTGATATTTTGAGTGTTATGTCTATTGTAAAAAAAAGTTGCCTATTAAACCAGAAGTAATTTTAGCAACTTTGCTATCACAATTTTCTTATAATCAGTTTAGTGAAATAATTGCCTTGATACCTACCTTGATGGATAAACAAAATATTGGAGACAAAGGAGTATGTTCAAAATCAACAGGTCACAACTTTAGTTGTATACACACAGACCAGAGAACATAATCTGCTGATAGGCAGCAAAATCCCTGAGTACAGCAAACACCAGGCATCAGGGCACATCTGTCTCACGTTTTTAAATGGGTAGCTCTCTATTTTTATCAGGGTGTCTCAATTTAAAACTACCATACAACAATTCCCAAGTCCACTTAAGCCTACTACAAACCATCTCCATTTTAAATTCACTGAAAATCACAGACCCTGCAGCATGAACAGCCACGAACGAAGAGGATTAGAAAAAACATTGGAATCTAAAGATAAATGGTCAATTAACAAAGTTAAAGAAGTTACATTTAATTCCTAAATACAAATGCAGGGCCCTAACTAAGGGTCCAGTCCTGCATATACTTACTTCCAGGTAAAGTGCTCACTACCATGACGTCAGAAGTACACTTACTAGTAATAATTAGTCCACTGTACTCTAGCCATACGAGACTTTCTGTCAGAGTATGATTTAAGTTGATATGTAAATCGAAATTTTCCTTAACTAAAATAAGGAACAACAAATTCTAAGAATTTTCAGCTAGTATAAAAATATGGCTAAGCATAAAGGTCATGAGAGATCTTGTATGCTTCTAATTGTAAAGGCTATCAATCTGAACATGTGTATGAATCATACACACTATGAAGTGAGATAACAGCTCCAACTTTGCCTCCTTCAGTTAACTTGCATCATTTTATCAATACCAGGAATTGCCTGCTGATAGTGAATAAATTAATCCCCCTTTTCAATTTCGGATTTGTCTTTATGCTGGAATCAAAATGGTAGACATAACAAAATATTCATGAAGACAACTGATTAAATTATTATATGGATATTAATTTCAGTCCATCTTGACTGGCAATAAGGGTTGTTAGGGGCTTTTTTGTTTGTTTTTTTGCTTCTTGCACATCTGGTTTCAACATGTCTCAACAGGAAGGCAGTAAAGAGACAAGGTTGACGAGTCATATAGTGTTTCCTTTCTAAATTCAGCACTTTAGACTATTTTTGATGGATGTTTTATCCTTGGCAAATTACTGCATTTGAAAGCATAATTAGTGAATCTGCTTTCTTAATCATATGGCTTTCGTTACTTTTGTTTTAGTTCATTTCCTTTTCATTTCTAACAGTCTTGATTTAGCATAATTAGCAAGTTGGCAGCTGAATCCATGATTAATAATTTCTTATGTCTGTCCAAAACATATCATTGTCATACTTAGATAAAAGATGTTAACGATACCTGTTCTTTGATGCTATTTGAGTAATTATCCCCTATTTTCTTTGCAGTTCAACTATCTTGACTCAGTGCAAACTCAGCGATTCTGACATAGTTTTGCAAATAGATCACTTCCTAAAGTTTTAATAGATTGTCAAATCTGAGTGAAATTGGTTGATAATGGTTACTGTAGTGTAGATGATGTGAGGTGGGGGGGGTGATGACCCATTGGTGGGCACAATTGGAGTGACTTTTTATATGCCATAAAGGCCACTGTGAGGAGACTCTGATACATGACTTGGGCAATTACTGAATCATTCCCAGTATGGTTTCAAGGGTTAGGGTTAGGCTTCTAAATGTGTGGAATTGTGAACACCACTGATTGTGCAAAACATTGCACCTACATTTGATTTTGCAAAATTGTGAGCACAAGATTAGAGGTCATTTCTACAAAATTGAGGCCTGATTTTCAGATAGCTCCCATTAAAATTCATTAGCTTATTGTACCTAGGCTAGTGTATGAGTAGGAGTAGTGTGATTAAATGAAGTATGGAAAAAATTTAAAAGAATATCAGAAAACACCTCCTGACAGTTATGTCTATTACAGAGTGGGATGGGTTTCCAAGGCTGAGAGTGGAATTCCATGCAGTTTGGTCCATAACATTCCACTGATTTTTAAACAGAATTTTACAACAATCATGCTGTGGTATTCAAAGCTAAAGAGTACAAAACACTAGAAAGCATGCTGGAAGGGACCATTCTGCATTGGGGAGGGAGGAGGTCTTTTTCAGCTCTACTTGAAATGATTTCATAAACCTGATTATACATTGCTTGATTGATTTTTATTTTCTTTTAGAATGAATGGCAGCCACTTCAAGGATGAGAAAGCGTTGGTGGCAAGTCAGAACTCAGACTTGCTGGATGATGAAGAAGCAGAAGATGAAGTAGTGATGGATGAAGAAGACGAAGAAAGTGAAATTGCAGTGAAGCCAGTCAAGGAACCTGTTACAAGTAACATACACGAAGGAAGCCCTGAGGATGACTCTGAAGAAACAAGTACTTTGGAAATGAACTGCAAGGCTTCCCCTGGCAGGTTAGTTCCTTCCTAGTATTTTAAATGGTACAGTCAAATAAGTTTAAAAAAGAAACAAAAAATGAAACACAGCAAGCATTCCAAGGACCAAATTCTGGCAAGCATGCAAGAAAACATCCCCAGTGAGCAAACCCAGTATCAATGTCAGCGTGCACCTGCCCTGTCTTTGACCTCTTTGGGCAGCTTTGGGCCACTGTCAGGCCAGAGTGGATACAGATATAAACACGTGGCATATGTCATCTGGCACCTACTACCTACCTGTGACTTGTGCAATGGTCTTGTGGAATGTTGCAGAGGGACCAGAATAGAGGCAACCCATGTCCGCAGGGCGTTATTGCTGGCAGCAAGCTCTCTGGTATTCAACTGTAGAGAGCACCAGCCAGAATTTAACTTATTAAATGAAAGCTATGAATAAAATAAAACACGGCTGCAGTTTGTATATAAAGAAATTACTTCTGTATATATGTTTCTAAGTGTAAGCCATTCTCAGATGAAAATTGGGCTGATGGCATTATATCCATGTGATCTTTTAAAATGATTACTTAATTGATATAATCAGTGCATGAAATCAGACGTTTTAATTATTTACTTCTTTTTGAATTAACACATTCTCTCTACCCATCTGTACCTATGGCTTTCAACGTTAGTATTTATATTTAAGTGGGGCCTACGGGCCCTAGTAGAAATCAGGGCTCCATAGTGCTAAGCACTGTACAAACACAGAGTCAGAGAAAGTCTTGCCCCAAAGATCCTACAGTCTGAATTGGCATAATATAGTGTAGAGGGGGAACACAAAGAGGTAAAGTGACTTACCGACAGTGGATCAGTAGCAGAGCCAAGAATAGAACCCAGGAGTCCTGAGTCCCACACCATTATCCTTGCCTGCTAACCATAATGTAGCTGCTTATGATTTTTCATGAAGTTAAAAGAGAGGCAGTTTAGAGTAGACTTAAATAAATGAGAATTGGTGTGCAGTAGCCTTACACTGGGGAATCCATAAAAGAAGGCCTCTTTTGGAGGCATGTTATTAAAGTTTGTGTAGGGCATGCAAAAGATTTTTATTGACATTAAAAAACCCATAACCTCCGTCATGTTTTTGTAGGTATAAAGAGGATGAGTATACCAAGACTGGACTTTCTGCTTTGGATCACATAAGGCACTTCACAGATAGCCTCAAAATGAGAAAAATGGAAGAAAATCAATACAATGAAGCTGAACTGGCAGCTTTCAATACGTCTCACCTGCCGGAGGACCTAAAGCCACCATTGTACAGGAAATCCAAGACCCAGGTACATTCTTAATTCAGTTTAAACTTTATAACTCATTGTCACTGAGTATCCAAAAGATGGACCAACTGGTTTGTAGTAGACTAGGGTCATCTTAACTACAGTGGAAAGATTTTGTGTTCTAGATCCATAGTAAGCTCTGAACATTTGCTCTCCCCACACCATGTTTACTGTCAGAGCAAATGGGATATCAGATTGTTTTAAAGAGGGGACCATATCTTTAGGTGGGGTAATTACACCACGTAAGGATCTGTCCCATAATACCTAAGTATATGGATTTTTTTTTTAAATCAGTGTATTGCTGTGTAATGTATTCCTATGTACCATTTGCAGACATTACATCACTGTGATTAATGGGAGTCTGCTCTCAGATACATCAGTGCAAGCATGCTAGAGTCATCACTTATAATCAGTGGGTGTGCTCCAATACGATTGGGCATAGGATTTGGTCAGATGTATTTTCACAAGTTAGTGTGACTGCACTGTGCAAGAGAGTTATTGAACTTTCCCTAGGGATGGGTCCGTTGGCAGAGGTATTGTCACCTCTAGTGGCATTGCTCCCTATGTCCAAAGCATTTCTTTGTTCAGCAGCCTTTAGCTAGGCTGATATTTCAATCCTGGTCCTGAATATTATTTGGAAGCAAATAAAAAGAGGTTTTTGTTCTGTTCTTGTCTTGAAACCACCCATGTAATTATAGGACATATATCCCCTCACAATCGAACGTGATAATAATGAAAGGTTTGCAGCTAAATATAACACGATATGATAGAGAGTAAATGTAGCACCAAGTAAAATAATAACAGGCACCAATTTAAACCGCATACCAGAAATGACACAACAGAGGTTTGTGCAGAGAATCTGAAGAAAAAGGCAATTTACGTAATTTGCTTAATATTGCATGTTTTTAAAGCTTTTTGTGAGCCTTGCTTGATGAGTGTAAAGAATTATTACTATTAGTGAGTCCAAAAATGTCAAAGGAAAAGTTGGCAGTGCTTTTACCGAACAGATATTGTATAAATAAATCTAAATTTAGTTCTCCACTGAATCCAAAATATCTTCTAGGGATCAAACGGTGGATGGAAGCACGGCTGCTTCCATATGGGTGACATGGTGTAATGTCAAATCAGTGCATTCTGCACAGTGTTGACCACTTTCTCTCTCTTGTTTCCTCATTCAGGCATATGCTATGATGCTCTCTCTCTCTGACAAGGACTCCCTCCGTTCTGCATCCCATAATTCTCCCAACGTGTGGCACAGTATGGCAAGAGCTGCTGCCGAACCCAGTGCCATCCAGTCCATGAGTCACGTATGACATTGTGAAACCTTGCCAAGAATGGGACCAAGTCCAAACGAGTAGCATGGCTCTTTCGTATATGACTATTTAAAAGACTGCGGAGCAGAATGCCTTATGAATCTGCAGGGTCACTCATTTAAAGTCTGGTGACCTTAAACTGAATGATTTTAAAAAGAAAGAAACTATTTATTCTCAATATTTTGTTTTGCACAGCAAAGGCAGCTGCTGACTTCTGGAGGATCAATGCGACTTAAAAAAAAGTTTCAATGGATTATGTAAACCAGGGCCGGGAAAAATGTCTTCCAATTCACCCGGCGTTGGGGGGGGGCAGAAGGGTTAAGACTGCATTGATACACATGGGCACTCCTTTAAAATAGAAACTGAATCGTTTTTCTTTTTGTATAAGATAGTTTGACACAGGATTGAGAACAGTTGCTTTTATGTACAAATCCTCTTCATTAAAGCTTTATGCATTTTAACCCTTCGAAGAAAGAAAGTAGTTCTATTGTATGCACACTATCCATCATTAATGTTAGAAACCAACAGGGAATACTTTGTCCTCTCCATAATTTTTTCTTCTGACCTGCATTGTAAAAAAAAAAAAAAGAAAAAAAAAAAAGAAAGAAAGAAGAAAAGACAAAAAACCCAAAAAACTTTGAGAAACAATAAATAAGAGGTTTGTGTATATTGTAAACTATGAATGTTCACCACTCAAAGACATTTAAGTCATTCAGCTACTTCTGTCAAAGGACCATTTCATTAACAGTACCACTATTTCAATGTTTGCCAAATCATTGTAATGACATTTTAAATTTAGACAATCATGTCGCTGTGTTGTTTTGTTTCCTCTAATTTCTTTTTTTGTGTTGTGTGTACCATGTATTTATTTGTTGGCAAACAATTGTTTGTTGATTAAAATAGCACTGTTCCTATGATAAACAGCACTGCTCCAGTCCCCCACTACTTTATGATATAGGCACCCATGTACTTCAAAACAAAGTGAGGTGAACTGATCTGTGTATATGGGAGTGCAAAACAGTGTTTGAAATTTTCTCATGTTGCTATTTTATTTTGGGGTTTTTTTCCTTTTAATGAAACTAAATAACTAATAGATGCGAATTAGTTTTTTTTTAAATACAGTAAATTGATTCAATTGTATAAACAGTTATAATTTCTTCATGAAAGCATGATTCTTCTGATTAAAACTGTACCCAATATTTTATGCTGGTTGTCTGCGAGCTTGTGTGATGTTATGTTCATATTAATCCTATTTGTAAGATGAAGTGTTCCAAACTTATGTTAAACAATAAATAAATAACGGACTGTATTCAGTTATTTTGGGGTTTTTTTGCCCTTTAGTGAGGGACCAGGTTTATTTTCTTTTTGTTTATAATCTCATTTTGAAATAATCAGCAAGTTGAGGTACTTTCTTTAAATGCTTTGTACAATGTAACTGTTATGCATTTCAGTACATTATTATGGGAGGATCAACTAAAAAAATAAAGGACTACAAAACTGAAGGGATCTTTTTTCCCCCTCTCCTTTTGTTTTTGTCTAGGTGAAGTTATTCCGTTTCATTTATCACCTGGTATCTGAAGGCTTAGGACTGTTCTGTATCTCAAGTAGTCATGGGTAATAATAACAGAAACAATAGAATCTCACATTTCTATAGTATCTTCCACCCAGTTATCTGAATGTTCTTTACAAATAATTAAGCCCTGAACCAAAGATTCTTAGTAATGTCAGTGTTCTTTGGATCAATCCCTTAAGACTGAAAAGACCTCCATCAAGCAAGTAGACGTATTACATTTTACAGGTGGGAAACTGAGGCCTATAAGGTTAAAGTGTCTTGCACAGGGTCACACAGAAAGTCTGCTCCTGAGCCATTTCATCCAATGGGCCAAGTTTTCCAAAAATGTCTGCCTAAAATGAAGACCTTCATAAATTCATATCTAGGCACCTAAATTAACCCCTACCTGCCTAAAATGGGTTTTAGTGCCCAGGATGCAGATTTAAACACTTTACTTCATGCACTCACATTTGCAAGGCCATGCATCCTCTGAACAAGCTTGTAGCTTACTAGCTAAATTACAAGTTTAAGAGAACCAGTTAGTGCAACACGGAGATGATCAGGGAGTCGGTGCACCTCAGGATGACATATGGTGAACAAGGCAAAAGGAGTGCTAACAGGGGAACGAGGTGATGGTGTCCCTTTAGCAGGAACCAGATGGAAGGAGAAAACAGAGGGCATCATAAATTCAGTACATTTAATAATGAATGTGATAGCAGGCCTAGAAAATCGGAACTGTACCACCAATTGAGGCACAATTGGAGGGTGAGTATATCCTTAGGGATATTGGGTGAAAGGCTTCATAGCTGTCACAAGATATGTCTACATGGTGAAAAACAACAACAAAAAATCAGTGAGGCTCAGCTCAACTGACACAGAGTCTCAGGGCTCACAATAGCTGTAAAGCTCTTTGGGCTCAGGCTGGAGCCCAGGTGCCGAGACTAGGGTTGACGCTAGGGTCTTTACCCAGACAGTGCAATTTTTAGGTTCTGTGTCCGGGTGTCATGTAGGATTGCCAGGTGGCCAGTTTTGGGGACCTGGCAACCATAAATGGCACGTGAACCAAAAGTCCATGGGGGGGTGAGGGCAGATGCTGAGTCATTAACCCGCACCAGTTCCTGCTCAGCCAAGGCCACCACCTACCTGCAGGCAGGCTCCTTGAAGCAGGTCAGGATGGCGGGAGACGGAGTGATGGTGGGGGGGGGGGGAGAACCTTGGGAGAAGAGGTGGACTGTGGCCACGGGGACAAGCAATTAGAAAGGGGGCAACCCTATCCAAGCCCCTCCACACTTGTTGGGTCTCAGAGCCTAGGCTCCAGCAAAAACACGGCTATTTTTTTAACCCCACAGCATGAGCCCAAGTCAGTTGACCTGTGACTCACCGGTATGGGGCTTTTTTGCTCTGCCATACCCCCCAAGACAGCACTCCCATTGATTTCAGTGGGGCAAGGAGGTCACCAAGTGTGTTTAAAAGCCTGTTTTGCAGTGGAGGCTGCACATTCCCCACTCCATATCGAGCTAATGGGATTGGATGCTGCACATTACCCTTCAAAATTAGGCCCCAAGCTGTGCATGGCTACATTTAATGTCTGCTACTTAAATTAACTAACTTGATACAATTGTGTAAGTTTCCTTAACTCTGGTAAGCTTTGCTACTTTTTCATGTAACAGCAGGGCCAGAGACTACTCACATATGGCCCAATCCTCCTTCCTAGGCCATTGGCTCAGAGCCCAATGCATTTTTTGCCATCGCGCCATGCTTCGGCTCCAACTTGGGGGGGGGGGGCGTGTTGTATGCAGCTCTACTCATCAAAGGACCCTGAATTATGCTGAATTGTAGTAACTTGGGGGCAACAAGCCAAATGGCTACATGCGTGGCCAAACATATAAGAGCTAATGCCCATTTACATGCACGTGATTACACAAAAAAATAGGTGTGCACACATATTTAGTGTGGGCACATTAAGCATTTGTGTTGGACAGCTATTCAGGTGGCTTTCACTGCCATCAAAAGAGCAGACAGAGACTAAGTACATGAGTTAATTAAAATTTTGTTTATAGCTGCAAGTAAATTTCTAGCCCTTTGCCTCCGTGCCCTCTTTAATGTGGGAAGAAGGCAATGCTTATCAAGCTTGGGCCTCACCACTTCCACTGCTTTAGGGCAGTATCGCTTTCCCTGGAAATAAGGTGGTACATTTCCTGCAGACGCCTTCAACAAGAGAGCACGAAGACCTTTTGCTGTGTCACAAGGCATGCCCATTTTAAACGCTGCATAGCACTAACGTATGGTTAATACCTAGCCATTATGGCTTAATATTGAAGGTGTCATACATGTTGCTTAATGGAGCGCCAGCAGTAATTTGGGTACCATGGAGAGGTGCGAACTAGAAGCGAAACTTGTATACACCATTGTAGGCAATAATTAGGTTCATCCAAGTCTGTCCAAAAGGCTTACTCTGTTGCAAGGATGAGACATTGGTGTTGGCAACTGTGTCTATTAACGCTGGTCAAAGAAAATTACTTATAAGGCCTTTCAGGCTGAGTGCTAACACCTTTCGTTGGACAGTATTTTTAAAAAAAAGCCATAAGAGGCATTTGCTGGGAGCCCTGCAGCAGTGGTATAGAGAGTAAGTCATTGGTGCCTATGGTATAACGAATAGCAGCAAGGAATTCCACGCAAACTACACGTAGCTGGGTGACAGCAGAGGTATAACTTGTTCCCATAGTCCTATCAAATTTCACCCACCTTTCCTTGCACAATCTTGATTTTCATTGCTTTCCTCCTGCTAGCAGCATTCAGACCCCCAGAAGAATAATTTGAAAGCCTAAATTGATTTTAATTGCTCATTTGAAGAAACTATTGCACCCCCCTCCCCAATCAAATAAAACTAAATAAATGAAAAAAGATTACATGATCAGTGGCTTAGTGGACCATGCTGAGAGGAATAATTGCATGTGTCCAAAAGGGAAAGGCATTCTAAACAAGGGAAGTTAAGTATGGCTTTTGGAGCCTTCTTCTGCTGGCATGAGGTGTTTTTTCATGTGGTACCAAAATTCCAGGGTGATATAGAATATCACAGGAACGGCTTGTGTATTACCGTCCCAGCTAAAGCGTATGATCAACTACCAGCATCACAGGCTGGATACACAGTAGTTGACTTTGTTCCTACGTGTATGAAATTTTTTTAGATTTTAAAACAGCCACAATTGCAGCATTTGTGGAAGGGAAAGTTATCGTAAGGAGTGACATCCAGTAAGTAAATATGCAAAAACCAAACACAGCCAGGCCTAAGTGTGTTAAATCCTTCTCCATGTCAGAGGCTACATACCCTTGCCAAATCCCCAATCATTGTTTAAATGTATTATGAGGCTTGGCCAAAAACTCTTGCCTTCCCTGCCCCTGAAATTTCTTTGTAAGCTTTGGCGTGTCCACTTCTGTGTGTTGGTCACAAAGGCCATGTTGAGTCTTCCTTAGTTTCAATGTAAAAAAGGATGACAGCTGCAGCACGATAGTCTTTCCCATTCGGCTTCACTTACCACAAGCCAGGGGAAAAAACCCTACAGCACAACCACAACAACAAAAATAATCAAGTATGGGCGGTCCCTTTTTCCTTGATTATATTGCTTTTCCTCTTCTTATAGTGAGTCCAGCTTTGCCATTACCTAGATTTTAATCAAAGCAGCATTTTAATGCTACCTAAAAACTCAATTTTGACTCTTTGAAATACTCATGGAACTGCTCCCTCAAAAAGAGCCAACAGCCTCAACATACATGATAAATTCTGTTTGGGAGCAGCGCATCCCCTGTCAGCTTGAGAGGAGCTACAGGCCTTTATTAGCTCACAGAACCAGCAAGTGAACAGTTGCTGTATTTCACTCCAAAAGTGGCTGCATTTCAGTGGTGAGTAAAGCTATTCATATGCGTAATTTATAAATCTGTTCAGGAAGTGTTTTTGAATCCTTCATGATGAAAGGTGCTGTAGAAATATGAAGTGCTTTCATATGGCTTGGTTTTACTGCTACTAATATCTGATTGTGCCAAACTGGATATGGGTTCTGAAATATCAGACCTTGAGAATGGGCCTTGCTTTTTCCTGTTATATTTTAATCCTAATCAATTCCAGAAAGACTAAAGAACTGTGATGAAATGCTACACTTTTCCTTAAAGACCCTCTTGTAAGTCCTAAAAGAGGCCCCCAAATTTGCAGGGTGGGGCAGGGGAAGAGGGTTAATGGTCATTTTGATGCTAAATTATCAGTAATTAAAAAGCTGATTTTCTGGGATTGATGAAAATTTTTAACAGCTGCTTCTTTTAGGCCTTTACCCCACAATTTTATTAGCATGTGTTAACATAATGTGGAAAATATATTTATATCTACATTATGCTTTGTCAGGACCTCAGCATCTGTACCCTGAGGCAGATACACATGAGATAGCTGGAGCTACATTTGCCAGTGTGCACATGTGGAAATGTTCAATTTGTAATATGATTATAGCCCCAAAACAAAGCCCACTTGATACCTGTGGCATATTTGTTTCATGGTAAGTGCAGAAAATTCTCAAAATCATGTCATGTGTCGTATCACCAGCCAAGTCAAACTATGGAAGTAGCTCTTTTAATTCCCAGGGAATCTCTTTAAACAGGCGCATGTCAGGCCCAATTAGAATCCACACAGACCTCCACTAATTGGGCTGAGTATGCAACAGAATAATGTGGTCATTTAGCAAACTGGACCCTTTGTAAAGGATAGCATGTGAAAGAAGTACTTGCCTTTGTACGACTATAACTGCTGCACTTGCACTTCTTATGTCTTTTGAAGAATACCATGTCTGTGTTCTGAGACTGCAGAATTTGGAAAGGTATACTACAAAATCAAGTGAAAAAAGTTAATTAATAGATAAGACCTTTTAATGAGCATGAATAAAAAACGTACAGAGGATGTACACACACACCCCTGTAAATGCCAGCCACTAAATGCTTGGGGTTAGGAAAAAGCTTTCCATGTTGTTATTGCATCAATGATAGAGACAAAGTGGGTGAGGTAATATCTTTTATTGGACCAGCTTCTGTTGGTGGAGAAGACAAGCTTTCAAGATTCACAGAAATTCTCATCAAGTGTGGAGAAGGTAACCAGCATGTCAGAGTTAAATACCAGGTAGAACAATCACTATAAAGAACTCAAAGAAGACCCTACACTGAAATTCTCACAGTAATTTAAGGATATCATCAAATGCTTCCTCAAACAACTCCAAGAGAAACTACAGTTTCATCCCCAATGAACCCACCCCAGTGACCTAAATGCTTCCAAAGGCAGATCTATCATATTTGACCATGGCACTCTTACTGAACGAAGATCAAAACTCAGAGAAACCATCCTCAAGCCACTCACCACAAAAAAGGCCAGTTTCCTCCAGGACACAACTGACTTCCTTTGGAAACCGCAACATTAACAACCTCTCTCAGCTCACCATCCTTGCCACCATGAATGTCAATTCCACATATCCCAACATCTCTCACCATGATGGCATTGCTGCCTTCCTCAAATATCTATTAGACAATGGACAACATCAGATATCCACCCCAAGTACATCACTGATCACATCCGTTGCATCTTCACCCATAACAAGTTTACATTTAATAACAAATGCTTTGTCCAAAGCATGGGAACAGCCATGGGTACAAGGATGCCTCCCCTGCCCCCAACCCCCGCCCAATATGCCAACCTCTTCATGGGCCATCTCGAGAAAGAATTTCTGGAAAAATGCACCATGAAACGTACAACATACCTGAAAGATACTTCAATGATATTTTCTTCCTGTGGACAAAAGATTTAAAGTCATTCATAGATTTCCACCACAACTTCAGCAACAAGCCATCCATTCATCTATATCTTTCTAGAACACCCTCACATCAGCATTAACTTCCTGGACACCTTGATCAGCTTAAAAATGGAACTCTACAGACAACTACATTAAAAAAACCCAGAAATTGCCACACCTACCTACACAGATCCAGTAACCACCCCAGATACACCAAGAAATTTATTTATCTACAGCCAAGCATGTAGACACTCCAAAATATGCTCTGGAGCTAAAGCCCAAGATACACACATTAGCACACTTAAAACTCCCTTCACCAAACAAGGATATTTCCCTGAGAAGATTGCATCATGGAATGGGCCACCCAAATACCCTGAGAGAACCTGTTTCAATACAGGGGAAAAGAACTCTACCAGCTGCACACCCTTGGTTGTTACCACCCCACACTGGAACCCATATTGGGTATCAGCTAACAGTTTCAACCCATACGTGATGGGGACCAGATCCAGAAAGACATCTCTCCCTGCCCTCTTCTGACCTTTCAATAATCCCCCAACTTCACCGAGCTCAGCAGCAGCAGCAAGCTCCTCACAGACCAGGACACACCAACTTAAAGCAGCACTAGACTTGCCAGAGCAACAGCTGAAAAACCTGCAGACATATCTTCACCATTATGATGGTGAAAGCAGACAATCGCTAATTAAGCTCTTGAATGAGCTCACAAAGAAAAATGATAAAAGACAAAAGCACCATCACCTATGCACGAACACTTTTTACAAAATGATCACTCCATATCTCACAGACTCATAGACTCGTAGGTCAGAAGGGACCAATATGATCATCTAGTCTCACCTCCTGCACAAGGCAGGCCACAAAACCCTACCCATACACATTCATAACAACCCCGAACCCATGACTGAGTTATTGAAATCCTCAAAAGTGAGATTTGAAGACCTCAAGCTGCAGGGAATCCATCAGCAAGCGACCCATGCCCCACGCTGCGGAGGAAGGCGAAAAACCTCCAGGGCCTCTGCCAATCCGCCCCGGAGGAAAATTCCTTCCCGACCCCAAATATGGCGATCAGCTAAACCCCGAGCATGCGGGCAAGACTCACCAGCCAACAACCAAAAAGGAATTCCCTGCAGTAACTCAGTTCCCATCCCATATCTGACCTCTGAGTCCTCACCCTCAAAGGAAACCTGCGCAACATCTTCAAAAGGTAAGCCTGGGGACTTAAATTCATAACTCTGCTGGACGCTTTAAACCATGGATTTAACAGAGACGCTGGTTTTATGGCTCATTACAATTTGTAACACATGCTGCTGCCTACTTTTTGTCCTACAACTGTGGTGGTGTTAAGTTCCCATTTCATTTTAAGTGATCTTCTACAACATGCGGGAATTCCTTATGTTTAAGAATCGGTCCCGCCTTGTTTTTAGCTGTAACACTCTTGTTGCCTTCTTCAAATCTGAGGAAGAGTTCTGTGAAGCACAAAAAACTATATCCTCCATCAACAGACGGTGGTCCAATAAAAATTATTACCTCACCCACCTTGTCTCTCTCATATCCTGGGGGCAGCATGGCTACAACAACACTTATTACATCAGTGTCCCTTATGTCAGTTTACACCTTTCTCTGATACATCTGGTAATAACCACTGTCAGAGACAAGGTACTGCACTGGGCAGTACTTCACTGGTCTTACATGGCCTGGGAATTAAAATGTGTGAAATTGTTCAGCATTTCTTTTGAAGGTAAAAGAGTCAAGATGTGGACTGTTAACAGCTGAATGTGATCACAACACCTGCAATAAAATGCATTTTTAATTCCATGTTCTACTTAGTGGTCCTCACACTATTTTTTAAATTGTTGCTGAATGACAAAAGCCTGGGAAAGTGAAAGAATGAAGACGTGCTGAGATTTTCAGAGCCAAGGGAGTTAGGTGCTCAACTCACACTGAATTTCAATGGGATTTGGGTGCCCAGTTCACTGAGGAACCTTTGAAAATCCCAGCCATGGTTTCTCACCCAAGGAGTTTCTGATCAAATTCAAATACAGATGCTACAATACTGACAAAGGGATACATGCCAGACATTGAGTGGAGCAACAGCTCAACATTAGATGACGTGATACCAGGGATTGTTGCGATACAGGACTTATTTTATATTATATATATATATATATTTGGAAGGATGAGATTTTTACATGTTGGTGAATAATTTCACTGTACACACATGCAAACCAAAGAAAAAAGATTTTCATTGCTAATAATTGAAATTTACTGATAGGCAAAGTAAGAAAACTTTTTTGAGACCTTATTAGAGCTAGGTGTAAGGATTTTTACTATGTATATTTTGACATGTGATGCTAACAATTTGTGTTTTAATGATAATAAAGCTTTAAATTTTTTGAATCTCAACATCTACTGTCATTAACTGTCTGACCCCACCCATAATTTTGCACAACTGTGAAAATATAAATCAGTAAAAATAAAAACGCTTAAAAATAAACACCAATATGTGTCAAAGTTATAAAGCTGAATTCTGAAAAGCGTGTGTGTGTGTGTTTGTGTGTGTAAGTAAATCCTTTAAAATGCTTTAGAATCAGCTAGCTGTGGAACCATGTTCTGATTATTACGCTTGTCCTTCCTCCCCTTCCAACCTCTTCTTTATCACGCTCACTATTGCATCTTCTCTGTGATGAGTGTGTACGGGCTCATCATGGAAGCAACTGTTCTGTGTTTGTACAGTGCTTTCACAACAGGGCCCCAGGTCTGACTATAGCTTCTGGGCAATACAAACAATAACAATAGTCCTGCCATGAGCTTCCCACCCCAGGCCTCTGAATAGGCAACTAAATGATTCATTGTCTATCTTTCCAGGGAAAAAACCACAACTGTCTGTTAAGGCATTACCTTATTTTCCTGGCAGAAATAATTTTTAAAAAAACAACACATGCTGAATGTTTTTGAATTTGAAACTGACACATAGTTGCCAAATGTTTAGTTCAGAGGAATCATCCTATCTTAACACTTTCCTTCCAATTTAGTTATTAGCTCAGCTTTAGGGAAAAACATTCAAAAGTAGACTCAACAGATGCGGCCATAAAAAAAAAAAGCACATCCCATTATACCCATAAAATCCAGCATTTGAAGGCAGGGAATACTTTTGGAATTGGTTGACTCTTTCAATACCAGTGAAACGTTCTACGAGCACAATACAATTGAACTGCAATAGCAACATTGCCCCACATGCATTCCAAATAGTCAGTTGCTTTTACTTTAGGATCTTGATTCACTGATGGTCTTTTTGGGAATGGTTATGTTGCTTTCACTACAGAAGAGTTACACAATTGCTTCAGAAACTGCAGCTAGACTAAAACTCTAACCCTGGCACAAAGGCTAGAGTTGAGTGAATAATGGATTGTTTTAGTTTGCTGGCAATTTGGGTCAATCCGACAATGAAATTTTTGCTGAATTGGGAAAAAAAACAACCACCCACTACTTCGGCTTGAACATAATGTTTTATTTAATCCATAATTAAAATTTTCATTTCAATTTCAAGAGCTATAACAAAAATAAATGAGAAGAAAATTTTGAAACAAAAAGTCATTTTAGTTAGAATATGTCCAAATAAAATCTTTTGGTTTTTTTTTTCTGATTTTTTTGAGGGGCAGGGTCGGAGGGAAGAGAAGTCTCAGACAAGTAATTTGATTAAATTCACACAATGTGTTGATGTCACTGAATCTCCTTTTTTTAACAGAAAAAAGTTGCAGCTAAAAACTTTCATCCAGTTCTAGCAGAGGACCACACTCCAGGTTTGCTCTCCTCCCAACTGAAAGCCTTGAAAAATATGGAAAGCTAGTCTTTGGCAAACATG
Organism: Mesoclemmys tuberculata; assembly: GCA_007922155.1. Lineage (NCBI taxonomy): Eukaryota > Metazoa > Chordata > Testudines > Chelidae > Mesoclemmys > Mesoclemmys tuberculata. The sequence continues at coordinate 15,654,440 of ML675649.1, forward strand.
AAAAGCAGATCCTCATGGTCTCCCATCTAAAAAGTGCCAGAATTTGGTTTAAATCTTTGCCAGGCCAGGATCCACACATGGCGTAGGCCAAGAGGAGTCGATCTCTAACTATGACCAGTAATTGGTTTTCACCATTCTTTCTTCACCCTGAATAGCAACCACCTGTATGGACATGCTGGTAAAAAAGCTATCCCTTCTACAGGATACATTGAAAAGGCTCTACATATATACCCTCTTTTATTGGGATAGGTGCTAAGCTAGGAGAAAACTCATGGATGGAGGGGTGGGGGAAATTTGGGAGCTGTGTTGGTCCAGGCACTGATCACAAGGAAGAGTTGGAACTGGGAAGGGGGTCAAGAACTAGATCAACTCAGGCATTAAGGGGATACAGGAAGCAAGGAAAAGGCATCCAATGGAAGCATACATAGGCATTGGTGTGTTCTGCACTGGAGGGACAAAAACAACCTTCTTGAACTTCAGGGCAAAAATTAAAATCCAGCTGATGAAGTTTTGCAAAACCAAGTTGTGCCTTGGCCAAACTGAGGTACAAACAAAGAGCTCTCCCCTGGCATGAATCTTCCCCAGACTTTGGTAGGTCAGATGAAAGAGAACCTAGCTCAAAACAACTCATTTTGGGGGAAAAAAATGATAGAACCAAATATACCTGGCTTGCGTAGCCTGCTGCTAGTTCCAGAATATAACTTCCTCCAGCATTAATCAGTCATCGAATGCGTAACATTTCTTCCATGGAAAAGGTCAGGTATCCCCTCAAGGCATTGAATCCTGCCTTAATCCAGCATTGCCACTGGTGAGGGATGTTTGATTTTTTTAAGACAGAATTTGGCCATAAGAGAATTCACCCTGTCCAGTTTTCCAACAACAAAAATAAATAAATAGCTTTTTCTAGAGTCTGAAGAATCAGCCTCACAAACCAAATCCATTTACATTGTTCCCTTGTTCTCAGCTGAAACAATTATCCCAATAAATCCTCTTTTAAAAGTCTGCCTCAAAGTCTAAATGACCACCTATTTTGTTGTCCAAATTCTCTTGCAGTTAGAATCCTACAATGCACAATCTCAGGCGGGTTATCAGTTATGTCATGCGCTATAAATTCTCCAATCAGCTCAGTGGGAAACAACATTTCTATTTAATACCAGGAGAAACAGTGGAAGTCAGCGATTGATACCAACACAATGATGGGAAAAAGTGTCTAGAGGTGCTACTCACATAATCTCATTTTACAACATCTTGAAAATTCAATAGAAAGGAGTTTGCTAACAATACCAGAATGACATACCACTGATTATTGTGCTGAAAAGTTCCTAAACTCTTAACAATAAGACAGCTCTCTAAATATATCGCAACAAAAACATACAACAGTTTGTTTCTTTCTGTTTTTTGTTAATTTTTACAAAGCACATATTATTAGTCAACAATTGCTGTACAAGCTATACCCATGCAGTCTGCCTGCTGGTAATATTTTGGGAAATCAATTCTTGAAAGATGTTGTTTTTTATTACCATACAACAATTGCATCTTAAAAACAATTATGGAAGCATAAATAGCTGCAAATGGCAAGTCACCGGGGCAACTATATTTTCCAAGGAACCAAGAAAGAAATGACTACTATTTCACTTCAGTTACACGTTTCAGAAGTCGTACACCAATGGATAACTTTTTAGCTGCTTTTACAGGACCTCATGCTTCTTGCTGAGTCTCTGCCCGCTGCAGAATTGGGAGAGTTATTCGAATGATATGTGAACAGCTTTCTTGTTCATCTCTCTTCAACAGCCCAGGTTCTCAGTTTAATGCCACTTTGAGAATGGGTTAAAAATGTAATTAAGTCAATGTTAAATATACTCTGACATTTCCCTGATGTATGGCCATCCAGAAGGTGGCCTATGGAGATGAAAAAATACATTTAAATTCCTTTGACAACATGCTTACATTTAAAAAACCAAGCCAACACGTGACATGGCCCAGGAAGCTTAATTGCATTATGCAATATTATAAGGCCAATGAAAGTTTCCCTAAAAATCATTAACTCTGGAGTTAACCATGGCGTGTTTTCAAGTGACATAAATATCATGCTTAGGGCTAGCAAGTGAAATATTCAACAGATTTTTCTTTTATTGCATACTCTTAATCTCTCTGTTTATTATTGAAGTGGTTAATGAGCAATTTTTAAAACAGATCCAGAAGGTGTCTTTAGCAGCCTGACTGTCACCTCACATCCTCAGAAGCTGTTTTCCACTAGGAGTTTTGCAATTCTATCCTGATTTCACCTTAAACACTTTTTGGAATGATTATTTTTGTTCTCTGCACTTAGACATTAATTTTATATATTCAGTTGAGATGTGTTTACAGCTGATATAAACAAGATTTACTGAGTACACGACACATCAGAAGGGAAAGCTTTAACTTTTGAAAACATTTTCAGATGATCAAATGTATGGAATGAAACAATATTGTGCAAATATGACTTGACTGTTAGATGATTAGCTTTGTTCTCCCTAGGGCATCATGGCACTGAGTTTGTTATTGTTCTCCAGTAAACCCAACTTTATCTAAAGAAATAGATTGCTATTAGGCAGGAACTCATAAGTATGAAGTATTTCACTTAGGAGATTTCTCTCTCCCCCTTAACAGCTCTACCACCAGACACTATAAAAGTCTTTCTAAGCACTTTATGGTATTTTTTTATGTCGAACCTAACATTTGAGCTCTGCCAGTTGAATATATTTACATAATGCAATCTTTTCACGTTAACATGGGGTTTTCTGCTTTTCAGCCAATCTATAACAAGGAAGTACAGACCCAGTTAGTGGTATTGCTCCAAAGGGTCACTTGGATGAAATAATAGCTAAACTAGGGCCTGATCATCCCAAAGGCAGAACTAGAAATCCTCCTGGACCTGAAGCTAAGCTTAGTGAAATCAATGACAGTGTGTCCAGACTTTGTCTCAGACTCCCTGTGAAATGCTGATCTCAGCTCCCAGGGACGGTGATGGGAGAAGGAGTGGGATGAACAGAAGCTAATGGTGGCTAGCATCTTGTAGGATCAGTCCCTTGTAGAAGCGGCTGCAAATATCAGTAATAAGGGAACAGTAAATGAATGATGAACCAGTTGCTTTCTGCATCTCAGAAGAATTTTATTTTAATTTGAATCCTGCTTTCTTCAGCTTTTTTCTGTTGTTTTTCTTTTCTTTTGGAGATTTAATTTAAGCTATTGATGTAAGACACAAAATAATATCCATCATTATCCAGTGTATCCTTCCAGTGATGATGTAGTGCCTTGTGATAACATGAAGTTATCTCGTGAAATTCCTCTGCAACATCAACTCCAGTGCCTGTGCACAAACCAAACAGCAATCACGGAACAAATGCTTATTGGCAAAGCCAGATAAGTGATCAACGGTATTTGTGGAAAACATGTATTAAGAATAAATGATTGCTGGATTGTTTTGCTCATAAATGAGATGAATTTTTGAGTCCTATGTGAACTCATCCATTTACAATGTTGCCTTTGTCCTGCTTGGGATAGGCTAGGATTATTTATGAGTCTCAAGAAGCAGGACATTAGGAATAATTTGACTGCAATTTTTTGCTAAATTCTAGGTGCTCATGTCCAAAGGAGCCTGGGTACTTAAAAAAAAACCTCAGCCATTTAGCTAAATTCTCATCTCTGCATCCAGAAGTGTAGAAGGATCCAGATCTGTTGGCACACTGCTGAGGTATGAGAAAAGGACAAATGTCTTATTATTGTGATTTCTATTATTGCTACACCTAGCAGCTCCAACAGTGATCAGGGCCTCACTATAGAAAAAAGTAGTTCCTTGTCCTGCAGAGTTTACAATCTAAATAAGACAGACAAATGGTAGGTGGGAAACAGAAGCACAAGAGGTGGAGTGACTTGCTTACACTGAGCATGGCAGAGCCAAGATTATATCTTACATATCCTGTCAGTCCAGTGACCTATGCACTTACCACATTGCTTTCTCCACCTCCCCTCCCCTTTGAACCTCAGGAAAGCTCTTTCCCTGCACCTTCCGAGGTCAGGCCTGCCCAGATATTTTGAAGGAAGACTCGGGAGCAGCTGACTCTGTTGGTCTCTTATTGGAAACATAATAGGGAGTTGATGCTACTTCAGGCCAATGGCAGCACAGAGAGTGCTTTGGAAAGTTGGAGGCGGAAGGTGGCACAAAACTCCTGTGTCTTTGCAGGTCTTGGGAGTTAACCTAGCAAGGAAGAATCTTTGCTCTAGGTATCACCACTAATCCCCTCTCCTCAACCAGTTCCACAGGAACCTATACTCCCCACCCTATCCCACCTCCCCGAAACAGAGCAGGGAAGAGAATATTCCACAAGACAGTCAAAAAACCTAAGGAAGTGTCAGGAGCCATTAGGAAAGGGCTAGAAAATAAGACAGAAAATACCATAATTTCACTATATAAATTCATGGTACAGCCACACCTTGAATATTGTGTGCAGTTCTGGTTGTCCCATCTCAAAAAGATATATGAGAATGGGAAAGAGTACAGAGAAAGGCAACGAAAATGATTAGTGACACTGAAAACCTTCCATAAGAGGGGAAATTAAAAAGATTGTGACTGTTCAGCTTGGAAAATGGACAGCTAAGAGGGGATAGGATAGAGAGCTGTAAAACCATGAATAGCATGGAGAAAAATTGTTATTTACCCCTGCAGGTAACATACCAGGGTGTCACCCAGTGAAATCAATAGGCAGCAGGTTTAAAACAAACATACTTCTTCACACGATGCACAGTCACCCTATGGAACAGATTGCCAGGGGATGTTGTACAGGCCAAAAGTATAACGGGGTTAAAAAAAGAATTAGCTACGTTCATGGAGGCTAGGTCCATCAGTGGCTATTAGCCAAGACAGTGAGGGATGCAACCCGATGCTCTGGGTGTCCCCAGAATCTCTGACTTGTAGAAACTGGGCCTGGATAACAGGTGATGGATCACTTGATAAATTGCCCTGCTCTGTTCACTTCCTCTGAAGCATCTGTTACCAGCCACTGCCAGAAGACAGGATACTGGGCTAGATGGACCATTGGTATATCTGTTCTTAAGGCATGGGTTTCCTGTCCCTTATACAGTGAAAGCTCATACAGGTAAAAATATAGTTCCACAAAACCAATATCGCTTGTAGTTTATGCTCTGACCTGATTTTATTTAACTGCTTCTATTTAACCTGGTCCAAAGTACCATTCCTCACCTGTTCAACTTGGTAACAGCAAGCTAAACCATTGCAATTAACACCCCCCCCCCGCACGGCCATGACTCAGCACCAAAAAGTTGCTTGGCCTCATGTGAAGCCATAAAACCCTGTCCATTTCTCTGACAGCATGTACAATCTTGCCTTGATTTTAGAAAAGCAAAAACAAGTTGTTGTTGAGTTGTTTTTTTTAAAAAGTCAAATAATAGGAAATTGCTTGAACTACTGGAGCCAGAGTGTCTCAGCCACAGGGCGCCGAATGTACAAAAGCTCATGGGGCTATATCACTGTTCAATTTGTTTGTTGTTTTTAAGTGTCTTTTATTTGCTGCTGAAAGATTCCAGATTGGCAGCACCGGGGAGTGGGCTGGGATTTTCAAAGCATCCTCAAGGAGTTAGGCACCTATCTCCCACTGAAAGTCACTACAACTTGGGCACCTATGTCTTTCCCCCACCCTTTGAAAATCTCAACCTCACGTCCTCTGTTTGAAGAACAGGCAGAGCACAAGAAATGACTGTGCAAGGTTCCCCATGCTGTCCTCACAAGATGCCTAAGCTTTAACTAAAGAGATCCTGTAGCTGAGAGACAGCTGGTCCAGCTCCTTTCATACCTTGGCCTTTTTGTGACATTGCTAAGAAGGATGTTGAGGTTCCAGACGATGCTATTTTTAACAACAGCATATGAGTTGTGGATGACCACTCACCTGGAGCTGGATGAAGGCCTCCAAACTCATTTCACAGGAGCCACATCTCCTTTATACAGATGTGACTGAAGAGCAACTCTGCTGAAGTCAGTACACCGGGCCTGATTTTCACTGACAACGTCGGTTTTTTTCTGTGTGCACATGCGTCCGTCTATCACTCCCACTGATGGGCATGTTTTCTTTACCCTGCTATCATCCAATGTAAAAATGAACTGCAGCTTGATTTTTGTTCTTACATGATTAATAAAATATGCAGTCCACAGACTACACAAGCAGACATGTGCCTTTGGATTTGTATGTTTTGTATGTGACCTGAACTTTATGAACAGACTCTCTGTATTTTTAATGCTATCTGACAGGTTTAGAAAAGCCTGGCTGAAACATCAAGTCTGTCTGTAAATGATCTTTCCATAGTAGATCCCATAACCTGTTATTTATGCACACCATAAAACTGCATTTCCTTTTGCTAGTGCAGGTCAACCTCTACAATAAGAATCTGACTTAAACCACTGAAAGCAAAGAAATATAAGGTTAGGGCCAACTCCAATCTTCACGCCTGCTGCTTTGCTCAATGTGCTGTAGATATTATTTTGAGATCCCGGAAATCTGTACTGATAGCGACAGCAATATGAATCCAGGATGATATATCAACATCCTTTCTGAATGCCCATACTTGTGCTGGCTTAAACCAAGCTCTGAAAGTAGCACTGTTTGTGTGTGAATGTTCTTATTTTTGTCAATTTATTTAAAAAGAAAGAAATAAAATAAAACCTGAACAATTTTCATTTAAATCACATAATGCATGGGGTCTTATTCAACATCAGCTGGAGGAAATTAACATATGCGCAAGGAAATAGACAGAATAGGTAAGGAAATAGTCTTCTGACTCTGACAGACATCATTAAACATTTTCCTGTGAGCAATAAGACCACAAGCTCATTAACTAAGTCTTCCTCCTCTTCTCCCACCTCTGGGGCAATATTTTACAGCTATTATTCTCTTAGCCAGTCAATATTTGTAGAGCTAACTGGCACATCCATCCGTCCATGCATCCATCCATTCATCCCTTCTGAAAATAATGTTTAAAAAATAAACATAGACATAAATAACAAAGAGTACTGGAAAAAATAGCTCATAATTTACAAAAGTCAGTTTTGGGATTTACTCAGTGGTGGGTTATTTTCCTAACTTGAATTTTATTGAAAGAGCGTTATACAAGAAAGAACTCCTGTAAAAGTGCTGGTGTCTTTTCTCATAAGCCTGCCAGTGTTTCATTTTTCTTTATAGAAAAATCTGCTCCAGAAATGAGAGGAAAATGAGAGCCATCAACCTAGCTTTAATTGCTTAGTGCTCTCTTGTGGCTATTCAGAGGAACTGCTCAGATTTTCTCTTTATAGGTTAAAAAAATGTATATTTTAAAGGACAAATTAAATAGAGGGCCAGTTGCCAATTGGAAATAACACTGTGTAATTATAACCTTCCAAATAAGAGAATTTCTAACTTATCAGAACTTTTCACAGCTGAGTACACAGGCTGAGCGCTGTGTTACCACAGCTAATTAGTTCCTTGTTTTTCTGGTATTGGATAGTAATTTTAGGTTTTACCTAATCACCCTTCATTTGTACAGCCTGAAATAGGCCAGAGTTAAAACATCACTGCCTGCATACATTGCCACGCCACTAACATGGATTCCAACCAACTAGGACATGCAGAGGAGTGTTCTGTCCCTGAAATTGAATACATTTAAAAAAAAAAAAAGCTGCCTACTCCCATCAGAGGAATTGGGGATACGATAATGAGGGTAAAAGCGGTATCCAGAGCTGGGCGAAAACAGCCAACACTTTTCTGAGAATATTTGCTGCAATTTAAACATGATTTTGCTTCAGTGCTCTTCGCTCCCTCTCATGTGTATGTTCATACTCCAGGAACAGTCAAATTTTATGGGAATGGGGCATCTATAAGAGAAACCCATGATGTTCATTTGCCTCTTCCTGTATCTATTAGCCAGGCTGCCAATTTACGACAGTGATTTGTCATGTGAACACCTATCTTCCAAGAGCTGGGAGGAGATCACTTGACATAAGCCACTAGCCAGGGGCTCATATGGATTTATATGCCTAAATATATAACAGATATCTAGGTCCACATTCAATTAGTGCATAATGGGCCTCACATGCCTAAATAAGTTGTTTTTCCCTTATCATGAAGTACCACCTTTATTCTAGTGGCTTGTTAGGTGGGCTCAAAATTATTTTTCTTATAAAGCTTTTGTGTGATTTTCTGCAGTCCGTACATGATGTCTGTGTTCATTTACAATTACAACAATAGTTTCTTTGAAACATACTTTGTCTTTGTTTTCGATTATGCTACATAAAGAAAATAAGAAAATAGACTTTGCATGTGACTAAGACCTGAGCAGTGTGGAAAGCTTGTCTTGATTCATTGCTCTCAAATGTTTTGTGCTGCTGTCGAATTCACTGCCCTGCTACAACGTACAATTCTAAGGTTTGATTGGACACTGACATAACAGAGGGAAATCTGAAAATATGGACAATGGAAGTTTTATCTGCTAGTTAGTGTCAGTGCTCGATTAATATTGTTCTCCCCAGTTGGTAAAGCACATTGGGATACCTCATTATGAAGGAAAATAAACAAAAAGGAAATTGTATTCTATCTTCTATTTCATCTTCTTGGGATATGACCTTTCCATAGGAACATACATTTTTCTGCAGTCTCAAAGTTATCTTTGGTTTACTTTCTTAAGCATTCTTTTCTTCACTAGTCTTCGTGGGGAATCTTAAGTATATATCTTGCTTCTTTGTAAGTGCCAGTTGTATGGCTCTGCATTAGTTAAGGGTAGAAATACAAGTGTATCCAAGACCTTTTATTTAAGCCACAGGAGCTTGCTCTTTAGGGCCTTGATCCAGGATCCACTGAATTCAACAGAAAGACTCCCATTTACCTCACTGAATGCTGGATCAGGCCCTATGAGACTGCCTCACCTCCTCAAGATTCTCTCACCATTCTTCTTATCTGCAATCTACATCCTTTCAGTTCGCTAATAATCACTTCAGGTTTACTAGGCACTAGAAATCTTAGTTGACACACAAGCCTAAAGCTTATCCTGAAGTTGTCTTCTTGGCCTCTGTGGCCCACGAAGAGCTTCTCCAGGCAAGTAGTGAAATGTTTCCAAGATGTGTCTCCTTGCCTGACAGTGTGCTTCTTTGATCTTCTTTGTCAAGCTTCAACATCACCATTCACTACTTGCAGATGTGGCTTGGAGTCTTAAATTAATTTTTTTCTCTTTATTTCACTGCTTTTGTCGCTGCTTCTCGTTCAAAGGCCTTTCCATAGTCCAGTCAATGCAAGCTATGCATGATGGCTTGTTTTATTTGGCAATCTTCTCCAGAATGTGATTCACTGTCTGCAGGTGATTCATACTTAGGAAATTACTTCTGAACCCTGCCAGTGCTTGTGGCTGATTAAAGTCCAGAAGTCCCTGAAGTCTGTTCACCAGCACTTTTTTGTCAACTCGAATATTTGCACACAATACAGAATGGTAAAAAGTGGATGTGCTATTGACAAAAGCAATTTACTTGAATGTTTGCATCTTTAGAAAATTCTACCAAAATTTATGGCACTGGCATAAGAACTATTCCACAAGTGTCTGACTAAATGAATCATGTTTTACAAATAAATATCTGTCAAATTGTTCAATGATTTGAGATCCAGTCATTAAGCAATAAAATAAAACGGTAAATAAGAGACATCTGCTGCAAAGTGCTACAGAAATGTAAGCTTCTTTCTCAAGTTACCTTCTTTGCATTTCAGTCTAATGATTCAGCAGAAATGTCCTATCCAAACCAATCACCACATCAGAAACAAACATCCTCCACAAAGTTATAATGGCACAACGTGGTATGTTACGCAAACCAATGACAGTGTAACACTTGGGCAAAAGACAACTGGAAAGTGAGAAGAAAGGTGTGATCTGCTCATGCTCTGCAATGTTCTTAGGTAACATCAGCTGGTTCATAATGATGAAATTTTTAAAGGAAAATATTATTGATATAATTGACTCTGGTCTAGATTTAGGGTTTGTTGGGGTTTAACTGCTCCCCCTTCTTCAGAAGATTGTAATTCTCATAATGGCATTGGCAGATGCAAACTTTTCCTTCTAAAAGTGCTGTCATAATTAATATCATTAAAACTCAGTGCATAGATAGTTCATGGGTTTGGTAGTGCGATATTGGACCTTTCACCCAAGGCTTACTTGGTCAAAGTCAGCCTAAGCAAGCAGTAATTGAAAGCCATGGAGTTTGGCAATTCTTTGGTAGCATATGTGAAATGAGGTGACCTTAGTTCGTTTACTATTGGACCAGTATCCATGTCACAAATGGAACTTTTGACAGAGAGATTAATATCAGACAGTGGAGTAATTCCCTTTCAAGGGTGGTTTTCTGGGAGCAAGCACTACTCATTAAATTTTCTTGGAAGTAAATTCAGACACAGAAAAATTAAAGAATAGCAGCTTCTTTCATTTGATTTCCAGGGAAATCATTCTCAGTACTGCATGCTAACCTAGTCCTTGAGAGTTTGACACAGTGGGCTAATTTTCATATCTGACCACGTATATTAGGGCAACTCGTTTTAGTTTTTTGGAACTAAATGCCCATATGAGTACTGTGAGGTGCTGCAGTTTAGAAACTGGTACCACCAGTGCTTGATTTGTACCAGGGCTTCTCAGGGCTGAGCCCCAGCACCTCTAGGGTTGACAGTTCAGAGCCCTGGCACCTTTGGGTTTGCTACATCCGTTTTGAATGTAAAAAATTGCTTGAACCCCAGCACCTAATTGCTTGAGCCTCTGCACCTCTTTCTTTACAAATTAATCAATGGGCACTACCGTGTATTAGGGCACACAGCAGTGTAAGAGTCATGTTTTTATGAAAAGCCAAACTATTTTTGTAGAGGTTTACTTGGATCTAATTTTTAATGTTTCTCATGGGGAAATAATCAAGCCTGTTATGCAGATGAAGCATTGTAAAACTTGCAGTCAGTACAATTCTCCACTACAGCAGCAATGACACCTGTATACTGTGTTGGAAATGGGGACATTAGAAATTCCTAGGATAGAGAAAATACTCATATATCCACTTAATTATAAACTTTATACCAGATCCTAGTGGACCTCGCAGAGTTTAACACTTCTGCATCAGTCCTCTGACCATGCATTCATATATAGTAACACTGCACTTGTGTTTTTTGTATGTAACAAATCTGATGACAAAATTACACCTAAAAATTTTTATGCTGTGTCTTTGCATAAATATACATAAATATACATATATAGAGAGAATACATATATAGGGATCCACATATGGAGTCGGATTGGTTTAAGGACTGGTTTTATATTAATATAAGTTCTACCAAATTTCAAGCCTCTCTGACTGTGTATGTAGAGGTGGGGTAGGATTCAAAATTTTCCTTTAATAGAAACCACTTTGTAAGCTTCCATCATTAAGTATAGAAAGTAATTGTCACTCCATTATCTGTCCATCCACTTGCAAAATGGAAATTGGAGAGTTTTCATGAGTGGCAAGATTTTAGAACCATATTTAATTATTCCATTTATTTTACACAGCCATCGAGTAATTCAGAAACTTTCAAAACTAAAGTACAGTGTCCGAGGTTTCCTCTTTTAAGCCTAATTTTCATAGAACTCAATTTCTTCCATGGGAATTTTGCTTGGATAAGGACTGATTAAAGAAACTCAGGATCTGGCCATGTGTAATTGACAACAATTTGCCTGGGACACAGAGGCATCATGAAAAGTGACATTGGATCCAAAATGAAAACAAGGGGTCAGGACCTCAATTTTACATCCCATCCATATTAATGTAGCAACTCTGACCCCAGAAGTGAAACACATGACTTGTAGCCATTCTTCAGACCTACCTCAGAAGACATGGAAAATACAAGCACTTGGGTCAGGTTTTCCAAAATCCATTGGCTCTTCCCTGTGTTTTGAAGTCTTCTTAGTTCATCAAGAAACCGATTGGAATGGCCAACTTAGAGCTGAGCATGGCTCTTGTGCTCAGAAACCTCTGCTCCCAAAAGTTCTTCACTAAGAATTGTATTTATCCAATACATGGTGATAACCCTTGAACTGCATCCTGATTCAGATTGAACACTTTGCTTTGGGCACTTTTCATACTTGCACCAGGTGTCTGAATACTGAGTCTTCAAGGAGACATTCGTCTACTTGAAGATATTCCAAACCACTCCATGACCTCTAGGGGATAGTGTGTCTCACGGCCTCATGTAAAAAAGAAGCGGAAGGGAGACAATGTCAAAATTTCAATCCTGTACCCACACTTTTGCGGTGTGATGCCCAGTGTTTGTGTGGGCTGATTATAAAGTGGGGGAGCAGGAGGGAAAGAAAGAGATCAAAGTAGTAATAATGTGACAAAGCCATCAAATCAAAATCAGCCGCTAAATAACTAAGGAAGCAGTAAACAGTTTGCAGAGCTCGGCAGCCAGTTCTGTTCTCAGAGATCCATGCAGACAGTCAGAGAAAGTGTGCTCTCACATGGAGGCTTTGCTTTTGTTCCTTCTTGTTTGGCTGGTGTTTTTTCCCTCCTCCCCTGCTTAATTTTGAAAAAAATGTATTAAAAAGCTGGATTCTGGTCCCTTTTATGCATGTTTAAGCCTATGCCTAAAAAACTTCGAAGGCCAGGTCTTTCACAAGTTCACCCCTCTGCAAGCATTCATGGGCTTGTTTGCAAAATGTTTCTATTTTCACAGCAAATGCTGTAATGTTGGGAAACTGTGCGACATAAAAACCCTTAGCTTTATGCTCCTGCTGTAAGGACTGCCATTTGGGTCACCACCAGGGACTGAATGTGGGACTTCCAGAGCTAAATCTTGGAGCATCTGCAACTTGAACCCTGGGGATGAAGCCCTCCAATTAATAGTCTGACCTACGTCATCTTGTCTATGGAGCAGGCACAGAGGGGTACACAAAACACACACACGGAATGATTACACTTTCATGAGGAATTATCCCTTTGATCCTATTGAATAGGATGACACTGAATTTGGAAGATTGCTAAAGAAGATATATGAATTTTTAATTAACCTGAAGTTCCCAGAAACAGGGGATGAGGTCCTTAAATAGCACTAAAAAGAAAAAAAAAATACACTAATTAACGAAATACACAAGTTCTTTTGTGAAGACAGTCTATGATCTGTTCTGAAACAAAAAAGCAGCATTGTTCTAAAACACCCTTATTACTGATGATGCTATGGAGACTAAAACTCGGCACCAGTACGAAGGAGGAAAAAAGAGATGGCTTTCTGAAATAAAACCACATGATTGCATGTCATACTCAATTATACACAAGGAGATGAGAATAAAAATGCACAGACACACACAGACCACCCTAAATGGTGCTAATGTAAAGTCCTGGCTGCTTGTCCTTCAGACAACAGCGGAGATAGTAATGGAATTCCACCAGCAGAATTGAGCAATTCTAGTGTCATGTTCTGAAGATGTGCAAAATAAGTTAAAACAAAACACTGGATGCAAACCCCTAACATGGGAGAGACTCTTTCTATACAGCTTAGAGAGACGCTCAGAAACAACAACTCTTTGGAATCATTTACAAATGCCTCCCTATCTGTAAACACAAGAAACATCCTTAATGTAAACAACATCCCTCCCGCTAAAAGTGCAAGGAGAAATGAACAGGAAGTAACTCAGAAGAAGAGGGAATAAATCACTGACAGACTTTTATCAAACAAGACATCTTGATCCTTACGTATACACTCACAACCAGAGTTGCTTATTAACTACACATGGACCAAGAGAAGCCATTTTGGAACCAGGGTGTTTAACAAGAAGAAAAACATGAAATGACCATCCAGGAACAGATGGTATGTGTTCAATAAACACCAGCAGTGATGGGAATCCCACATAGCAGCAGCCACTCTACCTTGAGCTGTGATCCCATTCGATTTCAGAAGCTTAGCAACATGAGGATAAATCTGTACATGGATGAGAGCGGACAAAGGAAAATCTAGAGCACAATGGAAGTAGGTGAGCTGGATGTTGGTGTCGGTGGTCAACCAAAGGGATCCTCCCTGTGGATTAATATTGAACCAAAGGTCCAACATGGCATGTTCCTGGAAATACTGACTTTCAATGAGATTTAAAACCAAGGTCTAAGCATTTGTCTTCATTTGAGATTCCATGGCACTCTTTCAAAAAACAAACCAACAAACAAACAAACCAAAAAGCAAACACACAAAAACCCCCAAACCAAACAAATCAAAAACCCAGAGACACCCCAATACCCGGGCCAGATTATAGTTAATTAAATAATCTGCCTATATCCATCCCTCCCCCACCTACATCTTTATATATGTGGAATTCTAGACTTTTTGGCCTAAACAGTGTGTTTTGCTGCTATGTCCTGTTAAACAGTTGCTGTGGTACAAGGAGACAGTAGATGATAATCCTGCAGCATAGTTTTAAATAGGCCAAACACCCACAGAGTCATTAGGGAGCAGAGTATTTCAGAAACCGAACTGAGATCCAGATTTCACCATTGGAGATTATGGGCCAATGAGGCCTACCTACAAGGGGCTAGTTACATTCAAGTCAGCAGATTCTTTCAGTAATGGGACTAAGATAAAAGTCAAGATCCAAGCATCTGGCAGGATTTCAGTGCTGATTCCAGTCTGAGCCAAAATGTCTACACTGCAGTTTTATATCCCTGCAGCTGGAGTCCTGCTAGCCCGAGTCAGATGACCCAGGCCAAATGTGGCCATCCTACGGATCTTTTATTGCAGTGTAGATGTACTGTTAGAGGCCCCAAACTGAGATCAGGACTCATGGCTGCTAAGTGCCGTACAAACACATCTGAAGAGGCAGTCCCTGCCCTGTAGAGTTTTCTATCTAATAGACGAGATAGACAAAAATAGGGGCAGGAGAGAAATGAACATCGGTGATGTGACTTGCTGAAGGTCATACAGCAGGTCAGAGGAAAAGCAGGGAATAAAATCCTGGTCTATGAAATCCTAGTCCAGTGCTCTGTCCATTGCTGTCTCACCTTTATAGTCATTGTCAGTGTGTTGCTAAACATTATAATTCAATCAGGCGATAAAACCCTGTGCAATAATACTGGTGGATATAGGAATCCCTATGGTTTATGTGGAAAGCTATCTTAAAGGTGGAGGAAAATTTCCCCAGAACATGATCCAATTTTTCTGAATTAGGCTTTGTGCATCTTCAGATCTGGCGGACACCAATTATTGTTCACCAGTTAAACTCAAACCAACATATATTAAGGATAATAGTGTCTAAAATAGAATGGTCTTAATCACTTTTACATCACGGCTACCCACCTTTTGCTGGACAGTTGGTAACTCACTGCCAGTCAGTCATTCTCCCTACTTCATTTGAGCATTTGGTAGAAGGCACCTTTATGAAAAGCAATTTACTAGACGGTTCTATTAGTCTGGAGATTGAGGGAGGAAATTAATATCCAATGTCACATCAGTTTGCCACTTTTGACATTGGAAAGAGGTGCACTGATTTGTATCTCCACACACTTTCCCAGTGAATATTGTCACCTATCCAGGCACTCAGTGTTAATGCTGATCTACTGACACTGGGCAAACTCGCGTTGCTGAAGGTGTAAGTCAGGTAGTACTTGTCCCATTCTTTGTATTTGAAACTGCCTGTAGAATGCCTCTCATTCTATCCCCCACCAATTAGGTAGATCAATCTCATTCATATACCATTATTCATGTAGTGGAAATGTAAATCTCAGAGACGTCATTTTCAATGAAATTCACTGTGGTTTAGTATGGTTTGACTTTGTGTTTCATATTGCGTTTGGGGGTTCAACTGTTGCTATGAAGCTGCAGTTTTTTCATGTGTGTATATTATTCCTTTACATTTCTAACAACTCCGATTATGTGCAGTCATTTTGTTTTCAGATTTGTATGTGGGAGATATGTACGCCATGCTCTCTCATTGGAGACCTAATGTTTGCTCTCTCTTGGTTTTTTGTTTTTCCTTATTCTAAAATAAAAGCACTTTTAGGCTGTTAGAATAGGACTGCTTTTTTCTATGAGGAAATATAACCTTTTTAGTAGCTGAAGATGGGCACTGGATGCATAAAGCACTTCATTCCACAGTTGTCTGAATTAATTGCCAGGTCCCCCAATTTGATCCTACAAAATGATCAGGTTAAATTAGTGCTAGTGCTATGATCTGGACACCCATGTACTGCTGTCTTAGAAGACATATTATTTGTGGCACCTTTAGAAACTGGTCTTTTCTAATTAAAATCGACAAAATCATTAAAGAGAATGCTACACTGGCAACATTTTTAAAATGCAATATGGATTACAATATACTGTGGTGCTTCCAATAGACAAGATTTCATACCAAATAATGCTGTTCAGCAATTACTGCTGCTACTAGCAATAATAAATACTTAGTTCTTATCTAGTGATTTCCATCAGTACATCTCAAAGTGCTGTAGAAAGGACTACTATGTTATTATCCTCATATGATATATATATTATATATGACTATATTAATGTCCTCATTTTACAGAGGGGGAGCCAAGGTACAGAGTCTTGCCCAAGGTCACCCAGCAGCAGAACTGGGAATAGCACTCAGGGGCCCTGAATTTCAGCCCAGTGCTATAGTCACTTGACCACACTGTCCAGTTTAACTTGACACAGGTTATTGCACAAGGAAGCTTTGACGTTTAATGCAAGTGTTTAACTAGCTCAAAAAGGCTACAATTTCATTTCAGTCAATTGGCAAATAGGTGGTAATTAAATTGCCATATATGGTGGTTACTATCTTAACAATGCTGGCCAGAACACAATTTATTTCTCTTAATTTGGAGAAACGTGATAGTTTTTAGCCCCTGAGCTTGTCTGATAAATTTTTATTTAAATCAGTTTCATGGATAAAGATTGCATTTAATAAGCATATAGAATATATAAAAAGATTATGATCTATGATTTGACAATGTCCTGGCAAGATATCTACAAGAAACATGACCCAAACCACACCACTCTTTAATGATACCTCTTAAAAATTCCTGACCTCCCACTGAACACTCCTGCAGATTTTCCTGGTTCAGCCTTTGTGGAGTATCCCATTGACGTCTATAACGTTGTTAACATGGGAAAATTAAATGGAAGAGTCATCCGCTCAGACAGACAGTGATGGCAATGGTCTGGTTCTGAGTTATTTTCTCCTTCAGATAATAAAGCACACTGTTTAGTTAGTGATGTGCTGCCAAGATTTTTTACTCGCTCCAAGTTTTTCTGCCTTATTCCGATGTACAGACGACATTCCCTGACTCTAACAATATGCTTCCATTCCCCTTAAAATATGTCAATTCCATGCTCGTCCCCACTCCAAATAAATCCACCAGTCCACGTTCTTCTCCAGGTAACTCCATCAATTCCATATTCTTCCCCACTTCAGAAAAACCCATTTGTCCCATATTTCCTCCACAAATAAATCCATCCCTTCTATATTTATATCTTGCTCATAATTCATTAATCCCATATTCTTGCTGTCCAATCTTTCTGCCCTTGCCCTGTTCCAGTATCCCTTTTGACCTACTTACCATAACTCCCCTGTCCCAGCACCTCATGATAGCTTCTCTAATTGTGGCTGCACAGCAGCAGCAGTGGGGGCGGGCAGGTGTCCTATGGCCTCTACTGGGAACTGTGGTACCTGGCAGGTTATCCTACAGCAACTGTGGGATGCCCATTCCTTGCAGGAGTAGCTCGGGCCTGCCTCCACACCTCCTTTCTGTGCACTGCAGGTGAGGTGAGAGCATGGCGATAAACTTCATGGTGTGTCCTCATGCGCTCCTAGCGGTGCTTGTGTGGAGATTTCACCATTAGAAACGATCAGCCTACGCACCATTTTTTCCACTAGGGGAAAACAATGTGATATTCAATGCATCCAAATATTAAGTCTACCGCCCCTTTACCACCGTCACTCACTGTAATTGCTCTATTCAGCTTGGTAAAGGGCTTAAGAACACACATTGTGTGGGAGACACTGTACAAATAAAGTTGCATTGTATTATAACCAATTGCATCAATGAGTGCTGAAGAAGCTATGCCACGTGGATGGGGAGACGTTATTTCCAACACAGTGTGGAATGCCTAGGATCCATGTATGGATTCAGAGCAGGCTTACTGACCTACAACCCTACCATTTCAGTGCTGGCCAATTGTTTACTTAATGACCAATAATAGCCTTGCATTGTGTTCAGGTTTCTGGCAATAGAAGCCATATTTTGGTTTATTGATAGCCCACTGTTTCTAAACAGTGGCCCTCAGCAGGTTGCTGCACTGATGAATGGTAATTAACATGGCACCCTGCCGAGTTGAACTGTAGTTGGAGCACCGGGCATCCTTCAAATGGATGCCACAGCATCTACAGGAATAGCAGCAGTGATTCTAATGGCTGATGACTCCTTCTTGATTGAGGATCACAGAAACTATAGGGTTGGGCACTTTAAAACCACATATAATATGTTAATCTAGTCTTATTTGATAGGAATATTTGTTCAGAGCCAATAATGTGACAGGTTGTGTGGGACCCAGAAGGAGATTGTATTTTTTTTAAACTGTCGGCCCAGCCTTGTAAAGTGAAGTCAATAGGAATTGTAGAGGTATGGCACCTTTCAGGAGGCGGTTCTGGCATCTGGCAGGATGGGGCACTTTTTGGACAGATCTTGAGGCTTTTGGAGTATCTGAATGTCTCTTTGATTTCAGTCTAGGTATTCTGCACTTCTCAGGATTTCGTCCATTGAAGAAATCCTCTTTTTGGTTTTCCCCCTTTGTGCCCATTGCCCTGGATAACATACTGACTGATAATGAGTTGTGTCGCCTTTCAACATGATTCACACCCCCATAGAAAGCGGACACCTCAGAAGTGAATGTAAACCACTCCTGCTTCTTGATTAGTTCATTTTTCTCCTGGCCTACGTCTCATTACTAGATTAGGCTCCATTTAATCTCTGAGACAAATAAACTGATTCATGCACTAGAGGACAGACAACAAGCACAGAATGCTCATAGCAATAGCAAAAGAGTTGTAAAGTTTGAGTAAGATCTTCAATCTCCAACGAACTCTGAGGTCATGAGGGTTTTGAGGTTTAAATACTTTGGTTCAAGCGCTGGCCTAGTGTCAATGGATACAATACTGCTTAACTGAATTGAGAAGTATCTATATATAGATCTATATACATCTATATATGTCCCTAATCTATATATGAGCTATAGTTTGCAATTCCTTATTTTGTTTCTATTTCTGGACAGTTTCATGTGATTTTTTCTCCATGTCATGCATCTGCAGCACTATTTTCATGACTATCTCCATCTTCTGGCTGTTATATGGCCTTTCTGGTCTTAGGTCTCCTTTGCTGACAATGGCTTCCTTCCTCTGTCTCTCTGTCAAATTACTGTTTCCTCTTTTTGCTCCACCATATTTGCTTCACCATTTGACAGAACAAGGAGCAACGGTCTCAAGTTGCAGTGGGGGAGGTCTAGGTTGGACATTAGGAAAAAGTTTTTCACTAGGAGGATGGTGAAGCATTGGAATGGGTTACCTAGGGAGGTGGTGGCATCTCCATCTTTAGAGGTTTTTAAGATGCAGCTTGGCAAAACTCTCACTGGGACGATTTAGCTGAGGATAGTCCTGCTTTGAGCAGGGTGTTGGACTAGATGACCTCCTGAGGTCCCTTCCAACTCTAACATTCTATGATTCTATACGTCTAAAATATTTACCTGTTGTATAAACAACTGGAGGTGTTGAGCTCGGCTTTTAGGTTGTGGGGCAAATCCTGCTTCCATCTGTGCATCCCCAGAAGGCTGCTAAAACTGCAGCAGCGGGAGTCATAGCTCTTGGCTGGGAAAGAATTGTCAGCAGTGACAAGTGTGTAACAGCACCATGCCTTTCAGCAGCTGGTGGAATTATAATAAGGTTTTACACTGACTCCACTGAAGTTACACTATACAAGCAAGAATTACAACGTGCACACCTGACATGCAACAAGTGGCTGAAATACGCAAACAGAAGCGGAAGGTAGAAGATGAGGTAAAAATACAAGGGGAAAATACGTTTAGTGTTTCTCCTATGATATTTATATAACCGTTCACCAAACATTTTATTTTCACCTCATCTTTTACCTTCCACCTCCGTTTATGCGTTTCATCCTTCTGTTGCATGTCACCCATGTAGGCTGCAAATAAACTCGCTGGTACTGAGATGGTTTCCTTTGTGAGTTGTTTGTACCGTATCTTCCACAAAGTGGCCCTGTCTCTTCAGTGTAATTGAACTATATAACATCTAAATAGGGCTGGAGCTGTGACACTGTCAAGAATGACAACCAAGAGCTGATGTAAGGAATGCAGTGTCTACACAGATACTGTTGCCCCAACAGAAGCCCTACACCTCTCCTTGAAGCGGTTTTATTATGTCGGCATCGTAGGGGAGTTGCATCAGTGAGAGGAGCGTTTCAGTGCGTACACCTCCACTGTTTTGTCGACAACAGCTACTCTCTAGTGTAGCCCAGACCTAACTGGACCAAACCACCTTTGTTTTCCCAACTATATCCTAGAGTCTAATGTATGTGGAAAGCTTTTGTCCATCTAAAACTCTCATACATCACTTCTCCCTAATATGCACCATAAAGCTCACATTTTTGCTAGTAAGAATGTTCTCTTCTAGCAGGAGAGATGGTTGGGTTTTATTTTTTAAATCCCTGTGATAGGGTTTTGTAACGTTAGCGGTGTTATTGTAAGAGGGCTTTTGTGTTAGCACATTCCATTTTGTGCCAACAACGATTCATAATTACTAATATGTAAAACCAGTCTGAGGGTTTTAAAGCTTTTAACAAGAATTTGTCTAGACTGGTATTCAGTGACAATACAATTAAATCATATTGTAAAAATAAACTGACATAGAATTCTTTTAATTACCTTTTGGGGCCGCTACTCCCCTGTGGGGATCTGATCTTGATCTAATTTAAATCAGTGAAATCAGGTGTTACTTCACTGGAGTTGCACCAGGATAAAGCTTAATGAGATCAGCATCTCACCCTGGATGTATAAAACCAGATAATAACCTGATGTAACACCACTGACTATAGTGAGGTTTCATTAAAAATAAGTGTCCCTTTCTTTTTTTTACAATGTATGCCAAAGTACCCTGATAGCACAGGGATCTCAATGACTTATGGCTTGATTGTAAGACTGAGAAGTCAATGGAAAGAAGTCAGTGGAAAGATGCCTATTAAATTCAAACTTATCAGGGATCTGGGAAATGAGTTTTTCATTTGCCCTTTAAATCTGGCTTGACATTTGTTTATCCCTGACCTCCTGCATTTGCTACCTCCCCGGCAAAACTGCAGTAGGGAATGAAGACAAACAACAACTTTGCCCAAGACTGATGCCAGTAGAGTTCCATAAACTAATTGGCAGGAGGTGCTGGCTTTAGACATGGCACTGTCCCAGGCACTAAGTGTTTCACCTCTTAAATCAGCTCATTATCTTCATCCCAGAGTGGAAGAGGAAATTCAAACTCTGCTCCCTATATCTTTCCCTCCTATAATTCCATTTATCCTTTTAATGTAATGGTGGGATGGATGGTTCAACGGTATTGCTCCGCTGTTTGGGCGTTTGCAGCCTTTGACATCAGAATGGGTCTCTCATGCCTGATTTTATTTTTCTAGATAATTAAACATTCATTTGTTGCTTCCTTGAGACTCCAGATTTTAAAACCATACATTTTTCTGTTGGGTTAGGATCTGTTCCAACTTCCAAGCCCCAATTTAGATTACATGCTCAGAAACTAACTCCAAACATTTACTGCGTTTGAAGGTCACAGTGCTATTGATTGATTTCCAGTTATAATGTATGTTGTCCTAACATGAGTTTAAAAAAAAAAATCTGGGCTAACTCCAAAAATGCAAGGATCAAAGCATCTGGACTTGTTGCTTTCATGTTTGGCACATAAAGGGCTGGCAGTCACCAATGTGGTCTTGGCTAGGCTATAGTTGTTTTCATTCTCTGATGTGAAACAGTTGGGAATCACAGACCCTCCAACAGTTATAGTGGACTAAATAAAAATTGGCTTAATAACCTGCCAAGCATTTGGAAGTGCCAGTCTCCACAGTTTTTCACAAGTTATTGGCTGTGGCATGTTTTTCTTTTCTTTTCTTTTCTTTTTTAAGGAAAGAATTTTCTATAAAACCAGTCTTTTTAAGTTAAGCATTTGAAATAGGTAAACGCTCCATCTCATCAAACCAGTTTATCATCTTTCATCTGACTTCACTCATTTCTTTGGCTGCTTGATTTGAATTTTTTTTTAACTAATTTCTGTCTAATTTATCACATAAGAAAATAAACAAGGGCCAATTTCCAGGCCAGTCTGACTTACAGGTATTCCAGCATTGCAATTGCACATCAACTTTTCACCTTCCAAACTATTTTTAACTGATCACCCTCCAGGTGTTCATTAGCATCATTTAAAGCCTTATACTGCTTATGATTATTAATCGCATTACAGTAGTACCTAGTGGCCCCATTGTGCAATGTTATGTACCCTGCCTTAACCAGCTTAGGGTCTAAACGCACAAACAATGGGTGGGACGAAGGAAATATTATGTTCCCAGCTTTACAGATGGGGAACTAAGACAGAGAGAAAGTTTAAATGATTTGCCCAAGGTCACAGAGGAAGTCTGTTGCAGAGCCTCTGATTTAACTGAGAGCTCCTGATTTTTCCCTCTTCTTATTTGGAAGAGATGAAGGAAATTAATATTTCCTTTGGGAGTGACTTTTGTAGGGAGTATAAGGTAAATGACTGATAATTTTGATCAGGGCTAGACTAGATGCTGTCCATGCATTCCAGCTGGCTTTGCCATTGTGCAACGCACCCACTACTTGAGTCAAACAGATGCTGTTAAGTGTGCCACATTGGACCTGGTGTAAACAGGGGCAACTTCACTTAGATCAAATTGGAATATGTCTCATTGCATGGTGATTCTATTATGTAGTCAAACCTTCATTATGGACAAGTGTTAGTGTAACCCATTGGTCAGCATGTGTTGTGTGTTTCCCACAACCCTAAACTATAGGGTTTTGCTCAGTCTGTAGCTACTCATGATAGAGAGGTCTCCAGTTCAACCTTTGGTGCAACAGACAAGATGGTGGACATCACATTGGGCTGTCATTTGTACTTATGACCAAACCAAATTTGAACAGCCATTTCCAGAGGGGCAGTGTTCAGTCCATTCGTAAATCTATTGGGCCAGCTTGTCCCTACCAGTAATTTCTTGAATATTATAAATATCACAGTGAAAACAAATGAGGGGGGACTGGGTGACCCAGGGTTTCAGAAATCATTTCTGTATGTTTACACTTCTACATTATTGGTCTGAATCTGCCCAAAGCAGAGGTACTGTCTAAACGTTATCGACATGTGACATGAATTTCCTAGCTAGATTCACTTCCTAGTGAACAGATGTAAACATCACACAAATCACCACCACAATTAGCTGTCTTTCCCCCGCCTCATAGGGTTGGCATGGATGTGGAGAATGAATGACCTTCTCACCTCTAGTGGTCACCCCCATGACAAGTTTGAAGCATATCAGCAGGGTAGTGGAGGGAAGTTTCCATTGCTGTTGCTCCTACTATTCATGTTCCATGGATAAAGCGAAGGAAGGTTAAGGCACTGAACTTGGGTAAATCTTCCACTGATGTCAGTGCAGCCCATAATTTAGGGGCGTTTTTTGTGCTTGAGTGAAATATTAGCAATTGGTGCTGTGTGTGTGTGTGTTTATAGATACAGTTTGCTTTTCATATTGTTGTTAGAAAGGCTTGCATACATTCTTTCCATAGAAAATAATTTTCTAAAATAACTTTGTCCAATAGTTATACCTAGTCTGTGTATCAAACAGTTTAAAATGTTTTGAGTATAAGCAAGTAAATGAGCATATGCACAATTATATTTTGGGTGCAAAAGCTTTAGCGGCCACATTTTGGCATTTTATTTTATTAGCTAAAAAGCCCACATGTGGTTTCCATGTTTCCAATCTGATGTTAAGGATGCAATGGCTGAATTAAGCAATGTTTCTCCCCACCCCAATTCCCTTAGATATTCTTTAAAAGTTCACTCAGATTACGACAACAGTAAATTAAAGTTTATGTTATTCAGAAGGTGGCCTGTGGTAGGACTAATATAATGCTATTTTTGTAAGTGTGCTTATACCCAGCATAAGCTGTTTCATGCTGTAAGATATTTATCACATTAATCATGGTGGTGGGAGAAGTCTAAACTGAATGCCAAATTGTTTATTTTACAAACAATAATAACACTGTTATGTCAATGCAAGAGGATCTCAATTTTAGGTTCTCCATCTGGCTCAATGATACTCTGCCATTAGCAGCCAATGCTTAAGGGTCTTCGGCAACCACTGAACATTGGACCTGGTGAATCTCAATGACACCTTCAAAAGACCCAGTGTATAAGACAGATTCAAGCTGCAGAAGACTAAGGGAAACAGAGCTGAAAGAACCCAATTCAGCTCCCTTTTCATATACAAACTTATATGTGATGGGATACATTTAATGGCACAGAAAAAATATATACCAGTAACAGGTCTGGTGGCAGGCCCAGTGTTTCTTGGATATGACACCTTCCACTCAGCACCATCAGGAGCAAACAAACATGCTACTCACAATAAGCAGAATTCAGCCTAACTTGAATGGGTACTTAGGAGGTTCTGAGTTGCATGCCTCTTTTTCTACATTATTAATTCAAGAGCTGGGCAGAATGTGGGTCTTATTCTTTCTAGCATGCTAGGTGAAGGCAGAATTGGGTTAGTGGTCTGGTGATGTTCCACAGCCCCAAGAGGGTGTGCCCAGTTGATTTATGGGTGTGGCCAGGCTCCATCCCTCCTCTGTGTGTGCTGCCAGCCTCAGCAGAGTTCAGGGAATGTGTACAAAGTCAGGGTGGTTCATTTTTGGGGCTCCATGTCTGATTTCGATCATACAATATATTGTCTAAATCTCCATTGGCTTGTCTGTGTTTCCTGTTCACATTTTCAGTGACTGGATAATAAAATAACAATCTATCATTTCAATGGACCTCGGCTATGACTAAGGTGAGTCACTAAAATGCTGAGACAGATGGCCTAGTTCATTGGGCTGGCCCATCACTCTCTCTATACAACTGTAGTTTTGCAGGAGGAAACCATTCCCCTAACTGATCTCCATGGTCTCAGTTCTGTAATTCTTATTCAGCCTAAAACTTTATTGACACCAGTGGGTGTTTTGCCTGCATCATCAGAGCCATAGACCCACTTCAGCAAAGTACTTAAGCACATACTTAAATCCACCCCTATTGAACAAAGCATTTAAATTCTGTCTTATTCCCACTGAAGTAATACATTTAAACATGGGGTTAAGTGCTTTGCTGAATAGGAGCCCTATATTCTTAAGGGTATGTCTATATGGCAATCTTGGGGTGTGACTGTAGCTCAGGAAGACATGCCCGCACTAGCTTTAATCTAGTTCGCGAAGATCCCAGAGCCGTGAAGCTATGGCAGCGTGCCTTTCAGCATGGGTTAACTTCATGAACAATTACCCAGGGTTCCGAGTGGGCTCGTACAGCCGGTGCTGAATTGCACGCTGCCGCAACTTCACTGCTCCTGTATCAAAGCTAGCTAGATTCAAACTGACTCAGGTATGTCTACATGAGGCACAGTCACACTCTGTGACTGGAGTAGAAGCATACTTTAAGTCATTGGGTTTGGGTTCCAGGTGTGGTTGTTATTTCAACCCACATTTTCAAGAGTCCACTATCTGGGAGATCCTCAGTTTTTGGGCACCCAACTTGAGGCAGCTAAGGTCTAATTTTCAGAGATGCTGAACACCCACAAACTAATTGAAGTCCAAAGGAGCAGTGGATACTCTGCCTTTCTGAAAATCAGGCCCTAGGCATCTCAGATTGTGCACTTAGAATTTGTGGCAATGGACACTTGCAAAATGTAGGGCTTAAAGTTTAGTTTTTTTCTTTCATGCTAATGAAATTTTTTTAAAATGATTGAGGGCTTAAAAAAGAAGTGACTGTTGTGCTGAAAGTCCTACTTAATAACTAGATTGGCTCCCATGGGGTGAGGGTGACAGCAGTTTGTAAAATCAAAAGACACCTTCAACCATTCTGTCAACACTTGAAAAATCCATTACTAAGCTCAAGTGGGAAAACAGGTTATGGAAACATCAGCTTAAAATGAACATTTCCAATCATTTGTACTCTATTTATTAGATGCCCAAGTGGCTCCAGCGACAACAGAAAACTATGCATTGTTGTAATGCCAAGTACAAGAAAGGCAATACGGATGTTGTCTTGACTCTCACTCATGGCAATCTGAAAATTTTCATGCTTCCCCTGCTTTGCCCAGTTGAGTTCATCACTCAGGAAGTGTGTACTGAGGGGTCACTTTGATCAAACTGCTGTCACTTTAACTGGTTCTGTATCCTTTTGATGCAGACCGGTTCTGAAAAACTGCAGTGTCACTTCAAAAGAGATCTGCTGTTGTTGCTATTTGAGCTGCTGTCCAGAGAATAAAATAAGGAAATTACTCAATAAAGAAAGGCATTAGACAAGATATACGCCTAAAGCATATTTTAAGAGCACAATTAAAAGGTGAGGAGGTGTCTGTATGTGTACATGTGGATAAACATATTACCAAGAGAGTTGGGGTGACAACATATTGATCACAACATTAACAATAGTCACTGATTTTTCTTGCTGAAACACCTAGGTCTGGAGTTAACCCAACTATAATGTGACAATTCCGGTTAAAAGGCCTCAGTTTGAAATAAAAAACAGTTCATTTCATTGCTTTTCTTCATTGGAACAATAAATGTATATTGAATAACACAGTGCTCTGGCCATGGTCAGAAAGTGGAGTAATAGACGGAGCCAACCTGTGTCTAATGCCGGAGGGGAAGGGTGCGTGTGTATGTGTGGGGGACCATTGTCTATCAGCGCAACCCAAGAGAATTTGCTCTTGTCTAGCCTGGGCCTATTGGACAGAAATTGTCTGATTTTTCAGGCTCTCAGCACCCACAATTAGGACCAGATTTTGAAAAGAATTCATATAAATAAGGGCCAGATTTTCAAAAGGGGCAACATCCATTGACTGTCATTGTGGCACTCATGGCTAGATTTTTGTTTAAGTCCCACAGAGCAATAATAAAGCAGCATTACAAGAAGAACACCAGCATCATTATCAATAACTAATAAATGCATCAAGAAGGTGTAAACAAACTGCAAGAATGGTGGATAGTAGAGAGTTGCTGCTTAAGTCTTCAGTGATGACCTGGACGCTTCAAGTCTCATTTGGTTCGATGATATTAGGAGCTGTGTAACATGTCACTGATTCCCAGAAAGATAGAAAAGACCTTGGGGAGTGAGATTTGTGGCTGGTAACTGCTCTTCCTTGTATCAACCTGATTTATGAAGTGTAATTCTAGACAGAAAGTTACTAGCTTTAGGTGGTATACAGTACATCAACTGCAGAATTTACCAACAACCTATATTCTGTAGCGAAACAACTCTGAACTGATCTAACAGGTGCTTTTCATCTCTAATTGCTATGATTAATCAAATGTTTTAACTTGAGATGACCAAATGCACATTTAATTGGATAGGAAAGATACCTGGGTGAATAATGCCCCCCTCAAAAAATTCTGCTTCTAGTAACTAAAATCTTTTAATTAATTCACTTCAGCTATGCTCCCTCCTGTTTTGTGTTCCCGTTCCACACCCAATTTCATTAGCACAAATAATCACAGAAAGGGGATCCCACAGTCATATGCATGAAGGTTAACAGAAAACAATTTTGCACACACAAGCATTTGTGCTGGAAGTGATGCCATCCAGGGGAGATGAACTTATCATGTAACTGATCTGATCAACAATGCACACATACCACAGTTTGAATTTCAAATGTCAAGTAGAGAATACTCACCAAAAGCTGTCTGTGAGGAACTCTGGAGAAAAAGGTAACATGTACTACCAATTAATGTGGAGGTGTAAATTGTGAGGGATAACACGACATTAGGAAAGGTATTTTATGTGGTTGTTTAAAATGCCATCTTAATCTTTTTGTCATCATTAAAAAAAATCACTTTTGTTTTCACTCTTTGTAACACGCTGCCAGTGTGAAAACTATTCTTACCCTCTGCAAATTTCTTTACATAGGTGGGGAGCAGAACAATGCAACAACATAAAGGAGCCCAGACAAGAGAAAAGTAGGCAGGGTCAGTGGGTTGCTGACGGCAATGTACTATAGTGGCAATCTATCATTCATTCTTACTACCTTTTAATTGTTTCCTAGGCCCATGGGATTCTTGTGCAGTTTAAATTCATAAATATGTCTTTTTAAGGAAACATTTACATTGTAGTTAGCATATGGAGGAAGAATGGTGTCAACTTAAAAATGATACTAGGGCTATGTTTACATTTGATCCCAAGTTGCATTTAAAATTAAAATAGCCAGATTCAGCATGAGGTTTGAGAAGGCATTATTTCTTCGGCAAGTTCTACAGCAAAATTTCACCTAAAATGAAATTCAAAGGAATTGGGTTTGGAGAGGAAATACAATAGAAAGATTTGTTTGTGGGTTAATTATTCTGCTACAAATAACTCTGCTGTAAACCCCTCCAAAAATTTAATTTATTCATCATTAATAATACGCTTGGAAGATGCTTAAAAATATTTC
Organism: Mesoclemmys tuberculata; assembly: GCA_007922155.1. NCBI lineage: Eukaryota > Metazoa > Chordata > Testudines > Chelidae > Mesoclemmys > Mesoclemmys tuberculata. Next base: position 15,683,235 of record ML675649.1, read on the forward strand.
TCTTATTTTGAATCTTCTAAAGGCAGCTGCTCTGAACCAGTAAGCCATTTGAGCATGTGCTTAATTTCTAGTAAATCAGTAGCTCCCTTGAAAACTCAGCTTAATTCAGCTGATAGGTGCCCTGGACTGGAACTCAGAAGACCTAGGTTCGATTCCTGACTCAGCCTCAAACCTGTTGTGTGACCTTGAGCAATGCACTTTGATCCTCTGTACTTGTCTTTCTCCTCCCGCCCATTGTCAGCCTTGTTTATTTAGTTTGCCTACACAGAGACTTACTGAGTGGCAAGTCAGGGTGTAAATCTACAGCATAATTACCCATATGGACCCTGCTACTGCGCACTAAAAATCCAGTTTGCAAACTGATAGCTGGGTCAACAGAGACAGCGTGCAGCAAGCTGGTGTGCTTACATTCACACACTGGCTTTCCGCGCATTACGTCTCCGTGTAGACATTCCCCTAGAGTGTTAGCTTTCTGGGGCAAGGATCATCTCTTACTCTGGGTTTATACAGTGCTTAGCACAATGGGGACTTGGCTTGAGCTGGAGTGTCTAGACGCTACTTTAGCAGTGTTGATAACAGTAACTTCAGTGGACTACTCGCATAGTTGATGTTATAAGCAATGCTTCTTAAACACTTTCCTTGATTGGGACTAGAGATAGGGCAATAATGCAATGTAAGGGTTGTGTCCAATTCCCTGATTTCAGTAACACTTGAGGGAACTCAGCACCTTCCAAGATTGATTCCTTAATCAGCAAGAAGTCCAAAAATGCATATATTAGAGCACGTTGCATCATAGCTGCAATAGGGTTCTTTTTTGTGAGATTGACAAAGGACAGATTATCTGCTAAACTATATCATAAACCGCAGCAAACTAAGTGTTCAGAAAAACACCCTTTTCTATTATTCCCTTCCCTTTGACATGAAATATTAAACACTGCTTACCAAAGTAATGTTATTGAACCCAGATGTCCACTATCACTTTCAAATTTTTCAAGTCAACGTAGGTTTATATATTTTCTTTACTTAAACATTCATATAAACTAAAATGTGCTGTGACAGTAATGATTTCACAATATACTATAGTCAATTAGGGAAACAAATATTCATTTACATTTTTACTACATTTATTTCACATATACAAACTTCATTTCCAAAATCCATTTGACATTTGGTTGAAAATAAAGAAAAAGAAAGGGCGCCACCTACTGAGCCAGTTAGAATTCTTTTTGAATGAAAAATGCTCCTTTGTTGTCAACAGAGTCACTTTTGTTTCTCAAATTAGGAACTGAAGTTCTTCACATTTCAGGGCAGAAGAGTGGAGTTTAGAATAACAAAGACCGCTTTCACTTTAATGAATGGCATTGCTTTTAATAACTTCCTTGGGGGCTAGCCTATGTACTTGTACTAAGTGTAAAGTATGCTAGTGACATGAATTAACGTACATTACCGCTACATTGTTATCCTAAGACATTCTGATCGTTGCATATATTCTCTACAAATATTTCCAGATGAGAAACTCAGTTATGATGCTGTTAAGATTGTAAATAGGTGACAATAACTGAAGCAGAAAGAAACCTGAAAAGAATTATTTTTAAACTAATAAATATGAGAAAGCCAGGAAATTGTAAGATAAGGTAAAACTAATACATAAACAAACCAACGGAACCAAATATTGGAAAGCACAAAGATTTAGGACCTCAGACGTCGGTAGTGGAGGCCTGTCTAAATTATTTTTAGTTTTCTATTGTATTATAGAGGGCCCACAGTCATGGATTAGGGCCCTATTGTGCTAGGTACAATCTTCTCTTCTGACCTAAAAAACTATTAATGATACTCTGTGAATCAAAGGGCACAGCCCCTTTGATTTCGGTATCATCAAATCTTTCTTGTGAAGGTTATAGTTAATTTAGATCCCATTGGAGTATTTCAAATGGATAATTCCAATGCGCATCACTCATCTACATTGGATTTCATCTGCCATAGTATTGGCCAAGTGCCTAGTGTAGCTAGTTCTTCAGTAGCCAGTCTTCCCTAATGTTTACTAACTTAAATAATGTTGTGTCATCTGAACATTTTGCTACTTCACTGTTCAGTCATTTTCCCAGCTCATTAATCAATGTGTTACACAATGCCAGTCCTAGCAGGGGGCATGTCCTTCTAGATTGAAAATTTATTCCTACTCTCTGTTGTCTATTTCTTAATCAGTTTCAAGCCTATGACAGATCTTTACCTGTTACTCTCAGATGACTTAGTTTCCTTAAAAACTTGTTCTGAATGGACTTTATCAAAGTCCATATAAATAATATCAACACCAGTTGATCCTTCATCCACTACTTCATCCTTCATCCACTACTTTCAAGAGACCTTAAGGAACTCTAATCAGAAGGGTAGGCATAATTTCCCTATACAGTGGCCATGCTGGTGAGCCCATATACATCTAGGTGTTTTATATATTTGTCTTTAATTAATGTTTCCATCTGTTTACTTGTTACTGCTCTAAAGCCCATAGATGTGTAATTTTCAGGCTCATCCAATACAATGTAAAAGTTTTAATACACAACACTCAGTACTAGCCTATTGCTGTGACTCAATAAAACATGTTTTGCTTTGAGAGAGACTGCAGTAAGAACAAGAACTGAGAATTTGAAGGCTCGGGATCTTAAATGGTAAAGTTTTCAAAAGTGCCTAAGTGACTTAGAAGCCACAGTTGACCTGAAACTCTGCTACACTGTAGTTATCACCTGCCGCCATGCCATGTCAAGGGGATTTGGGTGCCCAAGTGACTGAAGGCCCTTTTGAAAATGGGACTTACGTTCTACGGGCCAGATCTTTAAAGGTATTTAGGCGCCTAAAGATGCACCTTGGTGCCTAGTGGGATTTCTAAATGTGCCCAGGCATCTAACTCCCCTGCTTATACAAATTCTCTTCTTGAGGGAGACAAACTATCACAAAACAGTTCAATGTCTCTTTTAAGTCAGCACAAAATCTGCCATCCAAATCTGCCATTATTCTTAAATGGATTAGCTAGATAGGGTTACACATCCTGATTGCCCTGGATTCCTCTACAAGGGGATCTCCATCATTTACTTCACGATCATGGCATGTGTTGCTCCAGCCAGGGGCTCCCTTTCTGACTGGGCCTTGTATATTGTTTCAGCTGAAGTAGATGGTGGTGAGTCCTTGAGGGCTGCTGCAGTTACAAGGAATTCTATAGTTGTAGCAATGTATGCACCTCTTGTATATTCCTTTAGCAGCCTCTGAAGTGCCAAGGTTATGATGTGCCAGAAACTATTTGCTGCCTTGCTTCCTGGCAAGACAGTAAATTTTGTTCATCTTTTTTGGTATTCTATACTTGCCTTTCTTAAACAGCTAGTTGCCTTCTGGTCACTTGTGCCAAATGCGAATCCACAGGCTCTCATTCCTCTTGCATGTGCACAGAGTTATTTTCCTGCATGGGGTCAGGCTACAAGATGTCAGGTATGCCCTACATGGTGGAAATGGCATGTAAAGCAAAATCCAATCTATGAAGGTAATAGAATTCAACCTCTAATGTAGTGGGTCCACTTTGGAATTGAGATGAGAAGGATTAGAAAGTCAGATTACCTAGGAGGCTTCGTGCTAAAGACCCCCCAAAAAAGCTAATGGGGAGATAACGTTGGTGATACTTTTATAAGCAAGCACTGAAAAGGGGGTTGATTTTTCATCCCGATCCAATTTATCGTTCCTAGCAAAAATTCTCAAAAGGGAGCCACTATGATAATATCACGCAACACTCACCATTATTACTTCTGAACTGAGCTTAACTTTAGCCACATGTAGTTTACATCAGATTTCCACAGAAAGATGTGTCTTGTCCTGTGCAGATATAGGTGGGAGACGCTACATGCCTCATGATATTCAGTATTATGGGCACGTAACGTTTGTCACAATTTCCATTCTCTTGTTGGGGATTGGTATATCAATAACAGACTTTGGACGTAATCTTGAATCATTAACAAGAACTGATTGTTAATAGGTGTTTCTGGCAAGAACTTTTTTAGGATAGTTTGGACAAACAGCTACGGTTTGGTTGATAATGGCATTTTTCCCAGAGGGACATTCAAAGTCTCTTGTGTGGTGCCTTGTACTCCTGCCAGCAGAGTCAGGAAGAAACCTAATTTTCAACATCCTCTTTCATGCCTACTCAGAAATAAAATGTTCACTTACGAACTGCAATGTTTTCTTACTTCCCAGATGAGTTGGCACAGAGGCATCATGCAATAGTTATAGAACAGGGCATTGCAATGACAAGAGCTGACTCAATGATTTATTGCAGATAATATTAGCAGTGGGTTTAGCCTCTCTTTCAGCTATGCATCATTCAGGTACTGACCCTAATTTCTGAATGTGCATTGTTAGCATTCACTGAAATGTGTATGCACCCAAATTTCAACCAATCGTTGTTTGCAAAGTGTTCACTTTGACTACACGTTATCCGAGATGGGAGACTGATCACCTAAGTCACTTGGTATTCTATTTTCTGACTGGACAACAACCCCTTAAACCCTTGTCTACATTAGCATAGAATCATAGTGCTGTACAGACTAGCACTGATTCTGGCAAAACTTTTGTTGCTTGGGCTGTGAAAAAAACACTCCCGAACGACATAAGTTTTGCCAGCATATACGCTTGTGTGTACAAGCATTATGTCGGCAGGAGATGCTCTTCTACCAACATAGCTACCGCTGCTTGTTCAGGTGGTTTTATGGTGTTGGCAGGAGAACTCTTTCCTGCCAACATAACATGGCTACACAAGTACTCTTACAGAGGCACAGCTGTACCGATACAGCTGTGCTGCTGTAAGTTTTAGGTGTAGACTAGCCCTAACAAATGGCAAAGAGGAATTCACACTTCTACTGTGGATTTCAGCAGAACAATCACTTTTCTGATTGCACACCTTTTCACAAATACTTGGTACTGTGCAGATACTCATGAACTATGAATGATACAAGCCACCATAGATAAACGCAAATTGATCATTGCTTAAATTTACAAAAATGTTCACAAATCACGGTTGTACTACCCAGTTGAAATGAGTCTGATAATGGCACTTTGTTAAAACACATATTGGACATAGGTCCAATGAGCTTCATCTCAGGAGGTCAGCATACCTACCTACCAGTGGTGGTGTCTTGGGCAGTGGGGTCCAGTGAGTCTTCAGTTCTGGACTAGAGCCTTCTGAGCAGATAGACCAGTTCCTCCTGTTACAGCTCCAGTGCAAATCCATGCTCCTGCTATCTGAGCTAACATATATAGTTCTTTATGCCATATTCCTCCTTGAGGCAGTTGAACACCTGTAGCTATCTCTGTATTTATCTTTGACACTTTCTGAGAGATTGTGGATGAATTTTCTGATAGTTTATGCAGCCATCTCCAGAGAGAAAGCTGTGCTGGGCAGTCTGTATAAACTCTGACGAGTTTATACAATAGAGAAGGTATTTGTGTCCTCAGAGCTGCTACTGCTCCTAGGCATCTGAGTTCCATGACACTGTTTTTAAATTTATTTAATTTCTTGCTTCCAAATGAGAGTAGCCTTCTGTCTCTTTTCCTAGGTGCACTAAAGGGCCATTTTTAGCCATCACATATGACAGCTGGACAGTTTGGATAACATGGTTTCAAAATGCAAGGAAGTCATGATGTGCCAAAGACTGCTGTGCTCTGCTCAGAAATTACCCAGTTATGGGAGGATTTTAGCACAATCTTTTTATGGATAACTGATATCTTTGGGGGATTTTTATTTATGTTTTAAAATTTTTTTTGCAGGAGGCAACATTGTGCAGGATTAGGAATCAGGAGATCTGGATTATATTCCTGACTCTGCCACTCACCCTATTGTGGGAGCTTGGGTGAATCACTTTGTTTCTTTGTGGTTCAGATTCCCTTTCTGTGAATTAGGAATATTGATACTTACTTTTCTTTGTAAAGTGCATTGAGATCTATAGATGAAAATGATGTATGAGAATTAAAATTTTTCAAGGGATAAAAATCAGGAGCATGAGATAAAGAGAGACACACACACACTTTGCAACACGTTATTTACAACACACTCCAGTAAATATAGGAAGTGAAATATTGGACTTTAAGGGCCAGATGTGTTATTACATAACACACTACCTCTAACTTCACAGGTTTCTATTGTTTCTTTTCAGATAGCAAGACTTCAAACAGTTGACCCTTGCAGATCAAGTCAAGATCTGAATACATCGCCAATTTACTGGCAATGGCTTAAATGCAGCATCTCAAGAGCAAAAGCTTTGCAGCTGTTGACACATGACATCGAAAGAATTTTGCCATTTACCCTTTCCCTCCAAAAAAAATCCCTTTCCCCGAATATGTGAGATGTTTCACAAGGTCACCTTTCCCTTTGTTTTTAAAAAAATCCTTTTTTGAGAGAAAGCTGCTTTTGCACAACTGAAGAGAGGCTTTGCTGCAACAATAGAAACACTGGCAAACTCTCTCCCTTTAACACGTTCTTAACTTTGTCCCTTAAGCAGTTTTTGCCAGGTGGCCAGCTAAAAAAAAACCCTATTTTTTTTAAATCAAATTCACTAGTTCTCATAAATACTCAACAAGTTAAGTGTAGCCATGCCCAGTTCTGATATAATCTACATAGGAGTCCCTTCAAACTCCACTTTTTGGAGTTCCTCTAAATTAAGTTGTGGCCTTGGAGAAAAGAACATTGGTTCCTGCTACAACCCACAAGCATAGCTTGTACATTCTCTACAGAGGAGTCCTTTTCAAATGAGATTGCCTCTGCTGAACTCCCATGCCTGACTACCCAAAGGTGCATATCCTGTATTGAAAATGTAACTTTTATTTTTGCTATTCTATACCCCCGACACAACCTCGAGGTTGAAGTACTAATTAAGAGCAGCCTTCTTTTCTTAAAATACCTAGCAATATGTTATTGGCCGCAATCCTCAACTGCTACCACAATAAAAAGATTAAAGTAACAAACCAAACAGACAGGCCTGGAATGGCAATGGACCCTTGGACCGCACTGCTATGGCATTTTTTGATGAGGCTAGGCAGAAAGAAATCCGATGCATCTCTTCCAGTAAAAACAAAGGTTTTAACTCTGAGATTTCAGTAACTAATGGCTGCAGAAAGATTGAACTGATGCAGCTTCACTAACAACTCAGCTTTGTAAACAGATCCCACTCTGTTGTAACACATGCTGAGGGGTGTTCTTATAAAATACTGAAGATATTATGGGCCAAATTCTGGCCTCCACTGGAGTAACTTGACTGGACTCAATGGAGCAGTTCCAACCCCTCCATGGCACTCTTTGGAACCTATAGCCCAATTAGAGCTTCCTCATACCAGGTTCACTGTGTGGACGTGCACCCCTCCAGTACATCCACACTAGAGAAGCCATAGTGTGGCTTTCAAAACTCTGTGTCACATGGTTTTGACCAGAAACCAGGCAAATCCTGATGGCTTTCAGCAGAATTTTATTTCACATTTCTGGATGAATTAAAATCTCAGACTGAAAGGGGAATTGCAGGGCATGTGAACACATGTCCCAAAACAGAGGACAGATTGCATAAATCCCTGAAAACTGAAAATGCCAGATTTTGAACGGCTTTCTGTGTAATGGTATGTATCACACACTGTGGTCATATCCATACAGAAAAAATGGGACTACACCCTTGGTGTAAATTGGCATAGCTCCATTGTCCTCAATTATTGAGATTGTAAACTTCTGGGGGCAAAGACTAACTTTTTGTTCTGTTCATGGGGAACTGGTTCATAGCAGGGGCTCCTGCGCATTACGGTAATACAAATAAACATGAAGATTTGGTCCATGAGCATTAGCACTGATTGAATCTGGGACCTTCAACACTAAAAACACAGGCTTCTGCCACGTGCTAAAGAAGAACGCCTTTCAGTGCTTGGGAGACAATGTAATAGTTGCAGGGAGCAGACACTAGATGGGGACATGAGCACATGCAGTAAATCAGGCTATGATAAATGGATTAGAGAATGCCCCCTCCCTCTCCTCAGGCGATGCCATGAAACATTTTAAAGATTCTAAAAATACAAGACATCTATGCCACATGCAGTCTCTCAAGATGTTTCACAGTCATCAGCTTTCTAGAAGATTAATCTTTACTGAGCTATTAGTGGAAACGAAGATAAATCCTGTGTCTGCCAAATGGCATGGACACTTAGATTACCAGTTGGTGGCACTGTCTCTGCTCATACATAAAGCATATCACAATTTGGTTGTGTTGTCTCTTTTTTATTACTGAGCTTGAAAGAACCTATAAAGCAAGGAATGAACTTGCAGAGTTTTATGATATTAATTGGTTACTTACTCAGAGCATTTTGGACAGTTCTTTTTCAGTGTGTATCCCTAAGTATTCTATGAATGTTTAGTGCAAATGAAAATGAGAGACAGAAGTGGCCGCAGGTTGGCTTAGCAGCATGAGCGAGCAGATGCTGAGAAAGCCATCCTGTGCAGAAGCGTTTCTGAGACACAAGACTGCTCTTGTTCCAGTGCTAGATGACATCTACTGAAGAGACAAAGTGAATGAGACAATATCTTTTGCTGGACCAATTTCTGTTGGTAAACGAGACAGCCATTCCAGATACACAGAGTTCCTTTTCAGGTCTGGGAAAGGTACTCAGAGGGTACGTCTACACTGGCATAAGCCAGCCATGAGGGTCTAGGGGTGTTGGGCTCAGGGGCTGTTGAATTGCAGTGTAGATGTTCCAGCTTGGGCTGCAACATTAGCTCTGGGAACCTCCCACCTATCAGGGTCTTGGAGTCTAGGCTCCATCCCGAGCTGGAACATCTACACCGCAATTCAACAGCCCCTTAGCCTGAGCCCTGTGACTCTGAGTCAGCTCCCACTGGCCAGCCATGGGTTTTTAATTGCAGTGTAGACATACCCAAAGTATCACAGCTAAATACAAAGCAGACAGATGGCTTGGCATAAATTAATACATATTTAAGAGACCATTCAAGGTGAAGGTGTTAACAGGCTACTTCACTTTGAATGGTCTCTTACAATATGTGTTAACCACTTATGCCAAGCCATCTGTTCCACCTTGTATTTAGCTGTGACACTTTTACTGAATACCTTTCCCAGACGTGAAGAAGAGCTCTGTGTAGCTCAAAAACTTGTCTCTTTCACCAACAGAAGTTAATCTAAATAAAAGATATGGCCTCACCCCCCTTGTCTCTCTAATATCCTGAGACTGACACAGCTACAACACTGTGATCTACTGCCAAATGCTATGCAGAGATTTTTTTTAGGATGAGCAGATAGACAAATGCTAACTTCATTCTGGTTTGAAAATATTAGTTCCCCCACTTACTATGTTGATCAGAACTGAACTGCAGTCATCAGAATTGAAAGTTTAGTGCAACTGCTCACTAAACTCCCTTGCTTAAATGTGCTAATATAGAATCAGATAAGACAAACTGCTGGGCTAGATGCAGGAAGCACTGGGTGAAATTCAACCGCCTGTGTTTTGCAGGAGCTCATACTAAACTAACACAATTTTTCTTGATCTGGCATAAAACTATATGAAAATCAATTTACAAAAACCCTATATTGCTACACAACTCAGTTTAAGACCTTCCACTGAAGTTTAAAAATAAATCCAAGCCAGCAAAGTTGTTCTTCCGGAATCCATTTAACAATATCAGTTGACTTTCAAGTTTTTCATCTGGAAGCTTGATAGACTGTTCCCCTTTGTTACACATTTCAGATTCAATATGCTACTTCCAATTAAACATGTCACACTTATTGCATTATTTGGCCTTTAGTGTTCACACGTGTTCCTTTAGTTCCTGCCAATGTGAGAAGAAAATACCCTTAAGGCGAATGAGAGTATTTGTATGGCAAGTATTTGGCTCTGGGAAGACTGCAAGGGCTCTAATGAGAGAGAGCCTGCAGGTGTGTGTTTTCAAATGCCTTCAAATGTCAACTACCCAGTTCCTCCAGCAGAGGTACAATTGGTAATAGTCTTCTTCAGATAGGATTGGTACTGTGTATCTAGGTTTTTCTAATGCTCCCAACACCATAGTGCCTGATGACTGAGTCCCATCAAGCTTAGATCCTGCTAGAAGTTGATCTGGTTCACAATTCTTTGTATTTAGTCATTTATTTATTGAGCGTATTGCTATTATTTACATAAATCCTGGTTCTTCTCTCACTTAAAATTAGTGTAATTTCAGGGAACTCACTCTGGATTGACACTGGTGTAAAAGAGCAGAATTTGTTCCTCAACACAATCCTGTTGCCTTATTCCCGAAAGCGGATCAACAAGGAGGGAACAAGAATAACTGTTATTAGCAAATTTATTAAAAATTAGCACCTTTTCAGCATGATATGCATACAAGAGAAAGTACAGTAAAGCTTTGAGTAACACCTCAAATATGCTTGGAGTAGTGGTTATAAATTCAGAGATATGTTATTGCTATGCAAGTGATTATTAAAAGCAATAAAAGGAACAGAATAAACAATTTACTCTTTGCAAATGAGATTATTTGTTTATCTTTGGATATGACTTTGGAGTTTTAGAATTTAAGATTTTGAACCCATAAAGGCCTTGGCAGGGATGACCATTACTCTGGCATGGAGTTCCATTGGTGAATGGGTTCAATGGATCATCATGTGGGTCAAGCTTCAGAGCTTGTGAATCCTTTTGCAGGCCATGGCTTTATAGGCTATCTGACTGAATTGCCCAAGTTTAAAAAAACAAGGAGTTGGAGGTTTATGAGTCCACAGATTCACGAGGGAATGTAGTATATGCATATAAGGGTCATTTACAACAGTAACAGCTATTCCTAGCACCCTCTATCCCCTTCTCACTGATGAAAGAATAAACTCTGAAATAAACATGATTTTTTTGTCATGGGTAAACTAGCAATAATAACCAGTTACGCTTCCAAAATGTGTCCATAATTTCTATGTTTGTCCTGCTGGCAACTTCTGATACTGTCTCGGTTATTACTTAGGCAAACAGAAACCAGCAGCCAATCAAAATAACAGGGTTGGTAAGAAATCTGGACAAACTTTAATAGCTATGGTTCTTAAACATAAAAAGGATAAAAGCAGAACAGTACATTTTGGCAGCAAGGAGTAGGGAATTCTCAAAATTCGGATTGTTTTCCTATGGGGATAATATAATTACTGAAATCTAACCTAAAACACATTACTCTGGTTTCTTGAATTCACACTGAGTAGAATTTTGCTGGATTCATCAGGTCATATTCTACCTACTTACATCCTTGTAAGTGTGGAGTTGCTTGAGATTTACACAAAAGTAAGAGCAGAACTGGACCGAGAGACTGCCGAGGGATCAAGGGACTAAAGAACTTTAATATCTGTTTGCAGCTAGTGAGCTGTGTATTCATATAACATGTCTGTTATACTCAGAATACAAAGTGCACTCATTTCAAGAAACTCCACTATAATTGACTACAATGACATGGGAAATATGTTGCCAAGGAGAGAGTGCTGAAGATACATATGAATTTAAAATGTACTAAATCATTTTCATTGCCAACACATTTCAATGCTAATTGTCACCGTAGCAGTTTATACTGGAATTTTACTAAACAGAATAAATGATCAATTAAAAATTATGACATTGTTTTAGTGACATTTAATAGCAAATAAAACTCACTTGTCTCAGTTTAACAAAATGAGTGTAACGGAAAACCATTTAACACCTTTCCCATGACAAAAAGCCCATGTAATTTATTGAATAACATTTTGTAGGCACATAATTTCCCTCTTTGGTAAATGTTGTTTACCAGCAGTAAGAAGTAGCACCCACAAATAGTTCACAATATTCCAAGTAAGTGTCCAATCAGTTAGGAAAATATATAACTAATGAAAACAGGCCTTGGGCCAAACCTGGGCAGAAAATGATTTTCCCATCTTGTAAAGAATTTGAGTTTTCAAAAACGTTTTCCCATTCCACATCAAGACAAAAAAGCATCCTAAAAAATTCCTGCATATTGAAAATCCAAATTTTTTTTGAGCAGGTCAATTGAAACATTCCAATCTGAATTTCAAAGTGTTTCAAAACTCTTTGTTTCTATAAATTAATTTAGATTTCAAAAGAAAAAGTCCTTTAAACCAGAAAAGCAACTTTTTTTGTTTTTGTTTAGAAAAATATCAAACGGTCCTGTTTTGACTATTCAAAACTTTTTTTTCCCCAAAGATGTTTGGAAATATAAAATTTCTCAAAACTGACCTCTTTTTCATAAACAGTTTTAGTTATGAGGTACTGGCACTTTCTGATGAAAAATGTTTTTCAAAAAATTCCCTACCAGTTCTTGATTGGCCTCTAATTCCTCAGCACATAACCTATACAATTGTCATTTTTTTCTTGAGTATTTTCCCCTTGTGTGTTGCTTGTGCAATTGTTTTTAAAATAGTAAGTACAAAATTATTAATCCCATTTCTAATATATATTTACAATGCTCAGTTAAAATACTGTGGAAAATGTGAACAGGCATACTGCTTAGCTGGAAAGGGGATGGTTAGAAAAATTGAACAGTCCTTTGACAACACAGATTCTACTGATAAGTATGGCTTGTGAAAGGATTCTTTGGTAAGCTGCTCTTATTACATTTAAATACACTTACGAAAAACAGAAAACATTCTGTACCACTACAAAACAGCAAGAGTCAAAGTTGGTTCTTTATGCATCAGTTGCTGAGTAAACAAAACATACATTTGCTCAAAGACAGTGGCTATTGTCCCTAAGCAGAAAGTCCTGAACATAATCACTTGCAACAGCTATGATTTTTTGGGGAATCACTCTTCCATTGTATTGCATTTCTTCAGCAGTTAAAAACAGGGCATCGGATTCTTCTTTCTCACAAATTTGACCCTGGTATAAACTCCATTCACTTCAATGGAGTTGCTCCTGAATTACACCACTGTTTGGTGAGAATCCGGGCAGTGTATCTTTTAAAAGGAGACTTAAAATGACAATAGCAGGTAGGCCCACTGACTCAGAGAGTTGTTTCTGAATAGCTCCAGGCCACTGCTGTTTGTGCCCCCGTTTACATCAATATAAACTGGGAATAACTCCACTGATATCCACTGTATTACTAAGTAGACCTGGTGTGAGATGAAAATTAGGCCCTGAGTCTTTTTGGCTCAGAGAATTGTTGGTTACGTAATTATTCTGTTATAGACACAAGAAAGTTTGGAATTATTTTCTATAATGAGTAGTGCAGGACAACAGTAATCATACTTGCTTTATGCTTGACAAACACCAACCAAACCTCTATTGCTTCCAACAGATCACAGCTGGAGTTAAAGTCCCAGGCGAGCAATAGTGACATGCTACTGACTGGGCAGCTAATGTTTATCTAGAATTGTTAAAGACCTGAGGCGACGGGATGCTCGATGCTTGATCTGGAGAGTGTCTGACTGCTGATCTCAGAGACTCTCATTATTGTAACTATGAAACCTTTTAAAAGGAAAACCTTGGCCTTTTCTCACAGTGTTGTCATTTGTTTGTTGCGATGTGTTAAACAGGCCTTAAGTGGAAACATATGGAACCTTTCATGCTAGAAATTCTATATTCCTTACCACTTCTGAGTAAGTTCCACTTTTTTTACCCAGTCATACTGGGAGGTTGCTATGAACAACAGGCTTATAACTGCTAACCAATCAGAACAATGGTACAAATTGGTACCATTAAATCTTTCATCCCATGTGGCTTAAGACACTAAAAATGTAGAACGTTATTTCTTTACAGTTACTTAGTGCTATATTAAAAGGATAACCTGTCAAAATGGACAAAAATAGTATTAACTATATTTTCAGTAACCATGATGACTTTGTCCTACTAGTGACCAATAGACAACATTGAACAATGCCAGAATCATTTTAAATTCTCAGAATTTAAAGTCTTACTTCACCAAATTGGGTAGCATAAGCACAATACAATCTCTTGTTTACAAAGGATATATAATTTATCTTCAAATCACCAATAATTAGACATCTCTACCTGTTCCCACTCCATCCACAAAAGGCATCGCTTGCTTCTGAATAGTTTGACTTGACAAACCAGCAAAAACGGAATCTATTAGGTAGCAGCATGAAAAATATCCATTTAGAATACATTCTGTTCTCTGGCAGATAGACTCTTTTCTAAAAACAAGATCTAAGCTTGAGACCTTCAAGTTCAAATAGGCTTTATCGCCAGTCTTGTTGCCAGATGGATTTATAAAGCTACTGGTATTTAATGTGGCTCACTGTAAATGGGTATGTTTCATTTTTTATTATTGTGAAAGCCTTGAAAGTTTGGTTTGATAAAAACGTTTCTCCCCACATGTAATTCAAACAATATGTGACAACAGCAATCTGAATGAATACCCAGAGTGGATTAATTGAGAAGCAGGAGGTTAAGAATAAATAAATGAAATGGGTTAGACGTTTTCAAAGGGATCCTAGCTACTTAATAACCACTGTTGTCTTCCATGAGAAAGTATGAATATTTCAGCACAGTTCATACTCAATTCAAGAGTTCTTATATCCAAATTTAAATACTGTCTGTGCATGTAAAACAGTTCATTTATTAGTCCAAGCATTACTCTTGTAGAGATCTTGAAAAAACATTCTCTCTTTCCTGAGTTTGTTCTTCATAAGAAGGAAGTTTTGGAGGACCACCTAGAGAATTAAGTATAAACAGTTTTCAGGCCATATAATGCAACTGTAATGAAACTTCATATAGATTATACAATTTACATTTTAATAATCCAGTCTCCTTCAGCAAGCAGGGCACTAAATTATGCTGGTTTCCTAGGTTATAAGCAGAAAGAATAGTCTCGAGAATAACGTCAAAGGCAACTTGCATTTCGGTATTTCATACTGATAGATCCCAAAGTGATCCTAACTAAATGCAGAATTGTATGGTAACATTAATGAACAGTTACCATTTTGGGTGTTGAGTGGCAGGCAAGCAGGATGCAGCACACTGCACATCACAGAGGAGAGAGGTAATTTAAACTAGGGACACTAGGAAAGAACACCACGGTGTCTTTAATACTGTCACAAAACAGAGAGGATCTCTATTTTCATTTACCCATCTGGCCATCAATAGCATTTCGACTTGGTATTTCATAATTAACAATAGGTAGGTATCTCGTTGAAATGCAAGTGTACGGGAGGCATACATTGTTCATTAACTTCCTTCTTCACCTTCCTGAGGCTGTGAGTTTAACATATTTTAGGCAAGCATGGAGGTACAGATGCATAATGGGATGCATTTATAGTATCAATGGGGGTAGGCATTCAGCTGTGCTACCTCCCTCCTTCTCAGGGGTTCTATGGAAGGGGGCTAGCTTTAAATTGCATCTGGGATATCAGTGGGACTCCCAAACATGCTGGATAAGTGCATCTCCCAACTAGTCAGGCCTCATCTGCTCCTGGGAACGTTCCTATCCACTTTGATGGATAGCTTCAGGCCCCTTAGGAGAATGGATATCATGAGCAACCTACAACACTCCATCCTCCAGATGGACTTTCTGCTCCCACAGGCTCAGATCCCAGGTTCCACTGGTACAATCCAATGGAATCCAAACAGAGATGAATCTGACCTTTCAACTGCATATTTCCAAGATAAGCAGACACTCTTTGAATTATTCTTTTAAGAAGGGCTACCATCTCTGTCCTCTGTTACCTTCTTCACAGGTGGGCCCCATCCACTTGGCGGAACATACACAGCTTCCATTGTGAGGATGACACTGGGATTTGTTGGCACACTGGCATCGCAGAGAGCAGTTGGGGCCGTACTGGTCTGATGTGCATTCTGGAAGGGCAAAAAGATTTCAAACTTCTTAGTGTCACTGTATCACCCAAGTACATTGAGTAGAGAAGAGGGTCTGAAAGAAAAGAAAGGAGCAGAAAAGAGGAGGCGGAGATGGATAAAGAGAGAAGAACAAGACTTCTTTTCAGGAACCATTAGAATTGTGTGATGTGTGTCACAACCCATTAGAGAAGTTCAATATAAGATATAGGCCCTGACCTTGGTAGAAGATGTGGAATGGTGGGGCAAACCCATGGAAAACACAGCAGATCAACTTTGAGCAAATAGCAACATTTCAGGAGAAAATGTCTCGCAGTGTGAAACTGGGGATATTTTTCCCAGAGAGATCATGAAAATTCATGGCTTTTTCACTGGAAAAAAATTCTGAATGGCTCAACTGAGAATCAAAATTTCATTCTCCATCAAGATTTGTGATCTGGGAGTGACGTGTTCAAGCTTTGTTGGGATCAGCTCTTGAACAGAAAATATTACTTGTTATTGTTGTTTGCCCACACCAAACAGCTGAAGGTTTTTGTTGGGTTAAAAAGCTGACTTCTATTTTGCCTAAGACAAATACTCATTTATATAAAACAAAGAAAGAGGGAGGACTGATTTATTATTCTGCATGACAAACTGCTTTGGACCTTTTGTACCTGCTCATCTATCGTTCGTTAGTACCAAGAAAATGATTCGAGACCTAGACTTGCTAAAAAAAAATAAGAAAACACACACATTTTGGAGACCCTTGCAACCTGTGTGTATCAAGCACTACCCTGTCACACCTCACTGCTCCAGCAGCCTCAGTGGTCCCTCACTCCTGGTCAGAATGTCTTAAAGAAGTTCCCAACATGGGAACTGTAGCACATAGGAGAATGGATGATGACAAACCTATGCCTAAATAACTAGCTCACCGAGAGGGATTTGGGGATTTCTTCAAGCAGACCATTGTCATTATACAGATTCTTACTAGTGCCCATAGTTATCCTGTTCAATTCTTGGCTTTATACATGGCACTATGTAAACTTCACATAAACCAAGGCAGGCAGATCCAAACCAAAAATTATTTTATATCACGCACTGTGACTCCAAGAATCCATCAATGCCAACTGGCAAAAGGTTCACCATACTGTAACAACAACTTCTATCAGGCTTGACAAATTCACTACACCTAACACACTGTTTGCATAATATTTATCCAAAAAGTGTTATATGAGATCTCTCACAAAAGCTTATGTCACACTGATTGTCATAATCATTGCAAGTATGGACAGATGATATTTAAGGAGCCGTATGTATGCACTGAAAACATATTTTAGACTCTGTGTCCCAGTCTGGGTTGAAAAACAAGTTTTGCCAGGTAATGGGATGTGTAATCACCTATCTGCCTAGGTTCATTTGTAGTGTAAACACTGAAGCCAACACAATGGAAACCCATTTTGGATTGGAGTCAACACCAACATGTGAAGACAACCAAGAAAGGAAACAGGGAGGACTAAAAATGAATTCTGGGAAATATAAAGAGAAGTAAAAGGACATTTTGTTATCCATCACTGAATGAACAAAAAGAACAGTGCTTTTCACATTCATGAAACCACATTGGCTGATAATGTTGGGAGTTATTTTAGGTTAGAAACTACTTTAGACTAGGGATTTTATCCTGTTAAAACTGGTGTGATATACTTTTTGTTTTGCATGTAACCATTTTTGTTTTTTATTATCCTTACTTAGTATCTCTTAAACCTTTATCTTTGGTAATAAATTTATGATTGTTTTCACTATAACTCTATCTCAGTGCTGTGATGTTATCAAGTTACGCTTTTTCATTATCATCCATCTCCACTGCAAAAGATGAGTAAGTAGATTTTGTGCCGTGGCAGGTAAATTTTCATCACCACTTTTCAAAACTGTTTATGCACTTAAGGTACATGCCTGTAGGAAACACATAGCAGCAGGCTCCGAAGGCAGGGTGCTAAACACATTGTAAATAGTAACTCCCGGCCCCCCCACACCTCCCCCTCCTCCCCCCAAAAAAACCATTGTAAATATAAAGGATCTTTTTTCCTTTTCACTGAATCAACCATTATTTAAATAAAAATGTTTCCCCTTGCCATTTCAGCCACTATCCCACGTGTGGGGGAATTCTTCACTTGGTCTCAAAAGCTTAGCTTTTTCAATTAGGAAATGTTATGAGACAGGATCTCCTGAACACCTCTGGACCTGATTTTAATTCATGTAATACCACATTTTCATGTTAATAACAAAGTGTATTTAAGACATATGTTTGAAAGTCTGCAATGCTAATTTACCAGAAAAAAGAGGCCCCATAAAAGCCTGTTATAGTCTCTCTCTTTTTTTTTTTTAATTAACATTTTGGCTGTTTAATGGCTGCCTTACCAGAGTTCAAATTAAAATCAGGCCTTTTATCTTTACAGCTGCTGCACATTCACAGCTGCTCACAGTTATATCACAGATGAACTGAGCCTAATTGAAAATAAAAACGCAAATAAAACTTGCTCCATAACTGCTTTTCATGGATGGGGGTCGTGGCGAGCAGGTTTAAGAAAATAAAAGTCCCTCCCTTTTTTTGCAAGAAGCTGAAACTTTGCTCACATTTTCAGTGCTCAGCTTCCCCCTTGCGTTTCATTTCTGCCTAAAAAGCGACTGGCAAAGCCTTTGGATTCATGAAGCCTTACTCACGGCATTGTGCGGTTCAACTATCCAGTCAGACCACAGGGTCTGGAGATTGAGTTATTCTGATTTTTGACCACAGGACAGTGCAGCAGGGGAAGCAAGTCATTTTCTTTTTTAGCTTTTGGGTTGCACCAAGTCATAAGTTTCCAGCAATTATTTAACCTCTCAGTTTCATTGATAATGTGCTACTTTTTTAACTGAGTCATGCCGTCTCCTAGAACAAAAGGAGAAACTGAGTCCTTGAAAAGTGGTTCTGGTGTCCAATGAAACTATAGTCCCAACTGAGATCTTGAACTATTACCGGTGACTCAGCATGTGGACTTTATTGGGTTTTTTTACCTTTTCTACGGGGGACCTGATTCCACCCTCAGGTGTAATTCCATTTCCTTCAGTAGAGTTACTCTAGTTTTGCCAGTGTGTCTGAGATCAGAATCTGGCATGAGGATTTTAGCTGACATCCATGCTCTCTCACAACTACCACAGTTTTGTTAGGACTCAGCAGTTGCAAAGAAAACCAAGCGAGAATTTTATCCCCCGCTTTTATAATCCTGATGCATGGGGCAGAATCCTGTCTTTCTGAGCAAATCAGTTACCAAGCACACAGTCCAAAGGCCTGCTGCGTCTGGGAATAGGGGATTCCACTTGGATTAGGAGATCTAAGGGTACGTGTACCCTGCAGTTGTACACCTGTGGCTGACCCGAGCCAGCTGATTCAGGGTCATGGGGCTCAGGTTCATGGGCTGTTAAATTGTGGTGTAGATGCTTGGTCTAAGGCTGCAGCCTGAGCTCTGGGACCCTCCCACCTCAGAGTCCCAAAGCTTGGCCTCCAGTCCAAGACTAAACCTCTACACTGCATTTAAACAACCAAATCAGATACCTTAAGACAACTACCGTAGTCCAGTGCCTGCAGTAGCTGCTACAGCTTCTGTGCTGTTGCTCTCGGGGGAAATGATCACTGTTTCCACCTGGGGGTGGAGTCAGAGACCCTTGACACGGCTTTTGCCTAATCTGTCGAGCTCTGCCCACAAGTCTCAGTGCAAAAGCAAGCAGAAATAACTCCCAGTCCAGTCTGCACCCTGGCTGAAGTCATCCCGTTGCTGGTTGTGGGTTTCTCAGTGTATCCGGCAGTAGCGTGCTATCGTAATACGCAGGAGGAATGCCATTTTAGGGATGGTTCATACACTGGTTTTCTACATTAGAACTTTATTGCTTTAGAAACTGATATTGTTAAAAGTGGCACCTCTTCCTTATAAAGGTTCTTACATTGGTATAGCTTGTTCCCACAGGGAATACCTTGAATTAGCCATATTGATAGCAATCCTGTATAACTGCACCCAGATGAGGGGGGTTGTATTCATTTAGTTATATACATTTCTAAGCCCATGGAGAGGTACAAAAGCCTTTTGTAAACCAGCTCTCAAGGACATTTAGCGATCTTACCAAAGTTGCATTTCTCTCCAGTTCTGCCAGGTGGGCAAAGGCACCTTCCAGTTACAGGATCACATGGGGCTACTCCTTCACAGTTACAACGATGTTGACATTTGTCTCCAAACCTTCCGACATCACAGCCTAGCAAAAAGACCATTTTTATATGTGGAGTACACGCCACTAGCAAGAAATATGAATCTTTCATGCACAGCTCCGAACCGCCACACTTTAATGAAGGATTTACAGATGGAAAGGCCTTAATGCTTGCATGCTTTCTCTTTATGTGGGGTTAGTCTAATCCAATCTATCCTAGGCATTTGTAATGTGCCCCAGCACTGTAGAAGTTAGGTACTTAAATTTGATTTTTAATCAACGACCATCAAAGAAATTTTACGTAACTTTCAACACTTTTAACGTGAGAGATAAGAACACCAACCTTAGTTTAGTGTTGATATTGTTATTTGAAATGTTAATGTCAAACGTAAAACTGAATAGAAGCAATTTATTTTATAAAACTAATCGGTAGAACTCATCTCATCAATGAGACCAGGAGATGAGCATTATTCAGAACAGGATGAGACATTTATATAGGATATGAGAATATCCAGTGTGACAGGGCCAGACCAGATGGCTATGCAAGGGTGCTAGAAGGCATGTATATTAGCCCCAGGCTCAGCAAAGCCTTATTCCCTGGGTGATCCAGCTGGGGCTGCTTTAAGCTAATTAGGCCACCTGGGGCTGCTTAGCTAATTAGGCCACCTGGGGCTGTTTAGGCAATTAGGATGCCTGGGGCCAATCAAGGAGCCCCACCCCAAACACTTAAAAGCCTTCAGTTCAGGCAGGCAGTTGTGGAGTGAGGAGGTGTGGAGTTTGGAGTGCAGAGGTTGGAGTTAGGAGTTTACAGGTTACAGTTTTGGAGTTGAGAGTTTGGAGCTTGCAGTTTAAAAGCCTGCAGCTTGGTGCTGGCAGCCTGGAGCTAGGAGACTGCAGCCTGGCAGCCTGCAGTCTGCAGAAGCTTGGCAGGCCACCAGCTGGGGAAGCAGGAAGTGGTCCACAGACAACCCCAAGGGAAGGTAGCAGTACTCAGGGGCAGAGCGGGCCCCATCCCCTCCCTAAACCTTCCCCCAGCTGCCCCACCGGCCGGGCCGGAAGAGCGCAAGACCCACGAGGGCGGAGTACATCTGTTCCTCCCCCCCCCACTCTGTTACACCAGAGAGATGACAACCCAAGAGTTTTGAGTGTCAGGGTATAATCCAAGCTCTAACTTCCTATAGAAAGATTATTCTGTAACTGCCTCCTGCAGGTTTTCTTACACCTTCCTCTGAAGCAGATGTTACTGCCCACTATTGGAGAGACAGTATTGGACAAGATATGAATGCAATATGGAAACAGATACATTACATATGCTTTTTAATGATCTGAATATCTGATAGAATGTCACCATTTTTCATTTGGGAAACATCCTTTCAAACAAGAGGAATGTTAGGTCACGACAAGCATGGTGAGCTAGTAGACAAGGACATTGAGACAGATGATTTTGGTAGAACAATTAATAGTGAAATGGTTAATGATAGGATCCCATAGTATCCAAAAATAAATAAAGTTTTCTTTGAAAAACACAGAATCAAGGAAACAGAACACACAGACTGGCAGGCTCCAATTACATAAAAAAGTTTACACAAACCTTTTTCACACTGGACACCTTGATAACCTGCAGGACAAATGCACTGTCCAGTCACTGTATTGCAAGTAGCTCCATTTTTACAATCACAAGAGTGAACACAGTTTAGACCATAAAATCCAGCAGGGCAGGCTGGGAAATGAAAGGTTACAAATGTTATTTTGGCTGCGGGACAAAAGCATATGAAGAAAAAGAATACACCATCCTGTAAATCTGTGAGTTTCCTGCTATGTCTGCAAGAAATGAGTTAACAACAATATTATCATAGGCCCCACTCATTCAGCAAGGTGTGGTTTTAATCTTGTGAGTAATCCTATTGACTTCAATGAGACTATGTGCTTGAAGTTATCCATGTGCTTAAGTAGCTTTGTTGAACCAGGGTCACAAAGAGAGACAATTTTTAACGGAATTTAACTGAACACCACCAAAAAGGTCACATGACTGCTCTGGGTATGTGTATAAAATCATACGTGTATAATTTTATTGCTGGAATAGAGAACTGCTCAGAGCCTTGCATAAGGAACCACTGACATGACCCCATGATGCAAAGTTGAGGCCTTGTTTCTCTGAGAGGGTTGTGTACTTACTGTGCTCACAAGAGTGCCCGTAGTAACCTCCTGGACATTGGCAGCAACCAGTGAACCTGTCACAAAATCCCTTGTTCTGACAGGAGCAGTTGAAGTGGCAGTCAGAACCATATTTACCTGGGGCACATTCTGTTAATAGAAAGAACGAAAAATATTATTTATCCACACACCACACTGAAAAGACACTTCAGGAAATAATAGTAGTCAGAAAAGATTCTGCAGACCTGAGAACTATGCGTTGTGAATTTCCGCCTCCTCCCTGTGAAATCTATCTGCTTTTTGAACTCACTAAATTTCTGCATAATTGGGAACAATTTAACAAAACTGTGAGAGAAATATTTTTCACTATCTGGATGTTTATGCAATGCTGAAAAGCCACTTTCTTTCCACAATTCCCATTTGTGAATTTGTCTTTCCATATGGTTTATTACTCATAGAAAAAATGTATAATTGCATATTCTCAAAATACACAACAAATGATATAGTCTCCGTTTTTGTTTTTTGTACCAACATCAATATTTTCTTACTGCTAAATGTAAAGGATAAAATAAGGCAACATTTACTTTTGTCAGTTTGTGTTGTAACATATGTGAATCCCATTAATTATTAAGTAGTTTCTAATGGAAATGGAATGAATTCTGTTTGACACAGTGACAACGCATGCATAATTAGGTACCTACCATAGAGAACTAAACACTTCACAAATTGTTGAGCAGATAAGTGATCATGTATCAATATAATCAGCCTATTCATTCTTTCCGCAGCAGTGTAGCTTCTCCATTGCCATAACGTTCTAGAGTCTCAGGAGCAAGTCACAACAAGTGACTTCCATTTCTCATCAATTCCATAGCTAGCTGCCATTGCTATGTGTACACACAAACCAGCATGACGATCCAATGTCAGAGCTTTGTGGGTAGGGGGATATACTAAACAAATAAGGTTTCCTATGTAGCACTCATCGTCATAGTATCTAATCACTGGAGTAAGTTGCATGTATGGTATCTTTGGAAAAATATGTAAACATACTCACATTGTAGTATGAGTCAGCCTAGGTCCCTTGAAGTCCGGAAGCTACTCTTATTTACATAAGCTGAGGATCTGGCCCAAAGTTTCTTCAATTGTGTTAGGGGCATAAATGTTCACAATGATGCATGTACCTGCTACGTCACTAGGACAAATAGGAACCTGCGTTCATTACCTGCTAGCACAGCCTGCGGGGTTTGTCCAAACTTACATTTGGAGGGATCACTAACACATAGCTCACAGTTCAATTTTCCATAGTGATCTAGTTATTAGGGTCAAAAGTTCAGACTACAAGCGACCCTTGCAAATTACTAAAAAGGTTCATTTAGTAACAGAACACAGCGTCTTACTTCCGAAAGTGTCGTATACATTATTGTATAATGCCAGTGGCAACACATTCTAAAAACTGTTGCTGCTATTATTCTGTGTTGAGTCAAAAGAGAGAAACGATCCTACCTTTCTCGCAGTAACTTCCTGTCCAGCCAAGTCCACAGGAACAAGATCCATTCACAGGGTCACAGATACCACCATTCTTACAGCCACATGTTAGCTGGCATCTGGGGCCATATCTTCCCTGGGGACACACTACAGCACATTAACAGAGTTGTTTAAAAAAGTAGCCTCACAAAGAGGATGAATGCAACTAAAGGAAATGATGAATACAGAATCTTCTCTGTACTGTACATTACACATAGTTGGTGTAACAGGGCAATGGGCCTCGGGGTGCACACCTCTGCTCTGTGCTAGACTTATCCTCTTCTCCACTGCCCTGTCCCTCTCAATACCCTCTCCTTTCAATGTTCCCTCTCCCTTCACTTTTCTTTCCATTTAGCTTATCCCCTCCTAACTAACCACCCTCTTGCCCCAAACGAATTATCATGGAATGAGCATGACATTTGCTGCCATCACAGTCTTCATTCTTGTGTGTTCACTCCTTCCCCCACCCTGTGTCTGTCTTATCTATTTAGGTGATATACTCTTTCGGGACAGGAACTGTCCATTACTCTGTTTGTACAGTGCCTAGCACAATGGGGGCCCTTTCTTGGTTCATCCTTAGGCACTACAATAATAAATATGATCGTGAGTAACAACGACAGCATCAAAGTGCCCATGTTACAGGCCTTGGCCCTTTAAAACTGGAAACTCTTGTTACAGGTCACCTGACTGCTCCTAGTCACATGCTCTACAGGAAATTGTATATAAGGCTTTCTGTCTCATAGTCAGAGGGGCAGACAGGAAAGAGAGCAGGAAAAAACCTAATGGGAACTCACTATATGTGTCATATGAAAGGGCGAAACATCCGCAGTGAGCAGGAGTTGGCTGGGGGAGCACATTGTGAGGCCTGTGAAGCCCAGGAGACCGGGGCTAGATGAGTGCTGAAAGGCAGTGCAATTTTGGATTGCTTTGTGTTATTTGGATTATTTCTATGGTAATACAAATGAGCCTTGAGCAAAAAAACCAGAGCTGCACAGATGTTTGGAGCAGGATTTCACCTCCTCCAGCTGTGGAATCAGCCCACCAGCTTACACTGAGTTATATTTAAAACATGATTTTGCTCCAGAGAGATAAGGAAAGGTAGAGATTTTTAACAGAATGGATTTCTCGGGTCGCAAACAATGGCAATTTATTTACATTTGTGGGATGAAAGATTTCTTCTTCTGGTTGCTGCAAGTGTCTAGATTGACAGGGTACCCTCAAGTATAGTTCTGTTACCTTGCTGACAACTGGGTCCAGTCTGGCCAGGTGGACAGTGGCATTTGCCAGTCACTGGGTCACACTGCCCTTTACCACATGAGCACAACAGCATGCAGTCCTTCCCATAGCAGCTTACAGGACAAGCTAGAGGAAACATGAACTTTTCTCATTAAATGTGCCAGCTGTCCAGGGCCATGTTTCTTTTTGGAATGTAAGGCCCTTCCTTTGTAATCAAGCAGACTTCTTGGAGCTGCATTCAGCTTGATTTTGAATCTGAAGTAATTACTTTCACACAAAGGAAAATGTCCAACTATTTGTTTGCTTCTTTCCCTCTGAAATTTTACATGACATTAGGAATCCTTTACAAAGTATCAGGGTAAAAACAGTTGAAGCTTCCTAATGCAAATGGAACGCAGCTCAACTAGAGCATGAAATGGTCCTACTCTCATTCCACCAACACTGATGTTTCCTTTACTGAACAGCAATAGTTTAGATTATCAAAAATATACTGAAGTGTTAAGTTTTGTTAAAAAAAAAAGTTACTGAACTGCAAAAAGGAATTGAAAATGCTAAGAAGACAGAACTTTTTGATTAGCATTAGAGCCATAAATTAAGCATGGTAAACTAGATTGCTACTGTTAGATGGGATTTTCTGAAGACATCATTACTTTAATTACATCATTACTCAGCTGTTATGGGAGTGCCAGTGCAACATTTCAAGGGCCAAACTGTGGCGCTCTCTCTCACCCTCGTGAGTATTTATTCACATAAATAGGCTCACTGACTTTTTCTATAAGTTCTCATCCACATAAAGGCTGAGAAAACCTGCTTTAATACAGGGGGAAAGGCCCCCCCACCAACTGCACACCCCTAACTGTCATCTACCACTCCAATTACTAATTATGGGGAACCACCTAATAATTACAACCCATACTTGATAGGGACCACATCCTGAAAGACATCTTTCCCGAACCCCCTCTTCTGGCCTTCAAACAACCCTCCAGTCTCTCCAAACTCATCATCAGAAGTAAGCTACCTACAGACCAGGACACACCACCTCAAAGCATCACTAGACCAGCCAGAAAATCAGATGCAAAGCCTGCAGACATCTCTCCACTACTATGATGATCAATACCTCTCACAACACACCTTTCAAGATCCATGGGTCCTACAAATGTTGGTATATCTAATCCAGTACATCAAATGCCCCAACAACAGCTATGTGGATGAAACCAGACAACAACTACACTCTTGAATGAACTCACACAGAAAAATGATAAGAGACAAAAACACCTCATCCTACACTGGTGAACACTTTTGACAAAGTGATCACTCCATACCTGACCTCTCAGTGCTTGTACTCAAAGGAAAGGTGCACAACCTCTTCAAAAGCTGAGCTTGGGAATTTATGCATAACTCTCTTGCACACTAAAAAGCATGGATTTAACAGACACACAGGTTTTATGGCTCATTACAAATTGTAACACACCCTGTTGCCTACAAACCCTACTGTTTCCTACAACTGCTGAGGGGTTAAGTTCCCACTTCATTTTAAGTGGTCTCTTACAAAATGCATGAACCCCATCCGTTTGACAATCTGGCCCACCTTGTATTTAGCTGTAACACTGGTCACCTTCTCCAGACCTGAAGAGAAGCTCTGTGATGCTCAAAAGCTTGTGTCTCTTACCAATAGAAGTTGGTCCAATAAAAGATATTACCTCACCCACCTTGTCTCTTTCATAGCCCTAACATAGATAGATAGAATGTCTGTCCTTGCCAGTTTTACCTTTGCAAAACTTGGAAATATGCTTATGGCTTTCCTTATATTTTGCAAATATCCAAGGAACATGTAAGAATTGGTAGTTAGTTACAAAAGAAACTGGAACAGTTTCTGAGCGTGATCACTGTAGATCCGTACCCTTGGAGCTGCACCAAGAAAGCATGTCACAGCTGAATCTATAGGTGGTACCAAGTGTTTGTTTAGCACTGCACTTACTGCTGTGGAAACCTTAACAAAATCCTCAGCTGGGTGGGAGTTCTTCAACCCCTCCTTCAATACTAAAAGTACACGAGAGAAGCTGTGATGGTGGCACCAAGGTTTGGGACTGAGTGTTGAGGATGGTACTGGGAGTCGCTCAATAGATTTGGGCAAACAGGAGGAGCTTGAGCTCCTCTCCCATTTTGATCTTGCTCATGAAATGATTTGACATACAGGCTGCAACCCTGGGACAAGAGCACCTGCTTCACACACACTATAAAGAAGAGAATATGCTTTGAAAGAGAATTTTTCACGAAGCTGAAATACTGATTTGCTATTGAGTCAAGGGTTGGTCAGGATCTGCCTGTTGGTTGTATACTAATAAACTATTGTTATCTTAACTATTTTCAATTAATGCTTCTTGTGCTATCTTGGCAGTATATAAATTTAAATTATTCCTTTGATTTTAGTGAATACTGGCTTACTTTTACTACAGTCAGCTCCAATGAAGCCAGGAGGACAATCACAGGTGCCCGTCACAGTATCACAGTGGCCTCCATTCATGCATTTACATGCCTTTTGGCAGTATGGGCCATAGGTACCTTGTGGACATTCTGTTTTAAAACAGGAAAAAAAGCAATTAGGAAATACTACTAGAGTGACCATATGGTTTCATGCCATGAGCTCTTGCTTACTTTAAACCTAATTTTGTTTTCAATCTCTATTTCTAGTCTAATTATTTGTTCTTATAAAACACCAATCCTAACTTGCAATACTTTTTTTTAAAATTTCAGCAGCAGAAAGTGACTCTAACCTATGTTGTTGTTGGTTTTTTTCTCCAAACTGCATTTTTACTATACTGTGAGCTGTAATCATGGCCTTTGAATAGAAGGCTGTGCAAGTGTATAAAAGAGGACCTGGAAGACTTCAATAGACTCAAGAGTTACATATCCAAATGCAAAACTGGGAATTCTTTTTCTTAAAGGGAGACCGTATCCAGTAATAATCCAAACGAATTGGCTTTGGGAGGAATACCAGGACCATCTATATATGAGGATAAGCTGTCCATGAATAATTTGTCTGACATCGATATAAACAGGTTTTCAGGTGATGTTGTTTCCAGTTTCTTCTGTTTGAAGAGCAATTTATTTTGGACAATGGTAAGATGATATTTATTCTCTCCAAATCTGTATTTAGCAAGATAGATAGTTACATTTCATGTTTTTCCATTTCCCCTGATACATTCTTTAAGGGCAATGATAAAGGACAAAGCCATTTCCCCAAAACATGATTGGTTCTTAGGCCCTATTTCAATGCTTCAGTATTAGGGCCTGATTCTGACCTCATTTACCCCAGTGTCATTCATATAAAACTAGGCAGGAAAATGAAGAATCTAATGTTCATTGATGCATCAGAGAAATAAATAGTGTTTCCTAATGTTCAGGGCTGGACTAAGGCACCCCAGGGCTCTAAGCACACCGCGACAATGGGATCCCATACTGGTCCTCACTCACCACTTGGAGCAACAGGAGCAAGAAGCCCCCGCCTATCTAAGAATGTTAGAGGAAGTGACTTGGGATCCCCTTTTCCTTGCCAGAAATGGTAGCTAGTCCTCGCCGCCTAATTGGGAGCTGCAGAGAGAGCTCTGGGGTACCCTCTGTCCATGGATAGAGTGGCAGCAGCAAGGGCCACCCCATTCTCACCCAGCAGCCAGCGTGTATCAGTTGGGTAGAAGGGCTGGACCCGTTGCACTTTTCTTCCACCATATTCATGGAGTTTTCCACAGGGGTGCTGTTGGCAGAACACCCGAAAGCAGTGGATCTTGGAGTTAAAATCGCATTGAGTTGCATGGGGCAGTTCAACCCCCCAAAGCTACTATTTCAGGCTGTCTGCAAACTCAAGCAAACATCCCTGCATATTTTCAAACTTTTCTTCACAACCGTGAAGACTAGAAACTTGCTTAGGTGAAAGCTGAAATTCTGCTGTAATTGTACGGTTCTCCGATTCAGGCCTAGCTGCTAGCAACAGGCATCTGGTGCTAGTGGCTTACACCAGCCCTGTCACTGTTAGCCTCTGGCGATCCAAAGTGTGCCCCCTTTCCCAATGTACAGGGGCAATTTCTAGATCGTCAGAAGAGTGAATGCCTGTCTATATCAGTTATTCTGGAGATAGCAGTACAGCCCATTTAGCAAGGCAATCCACACTGACACTTGTTTACTGGAAATGACATTCACTTTCTCCCAGGAGGAAAGCCTGTGGCTATATGGGAACCCCCGCCAGAATATCTATGTGACCAATCTCTAGCAACAAGTCTCTGCATATTTTGTGCTTGAGGCATTTACGGACATTAATAATTCACTCTCTGTCTTCAGGGTATAAAATCATGATCTGCGTGGATGGAGAAGAAAGCCCTGTTTCCTCAGAACTGTTCTATATAGCATCTCAGAATAGAATGAATGCAAACAGAGGATTTTTTAAAAATAACATTGGCTATTGGCTGCTACCCAAAGATACCAGATTAAGTGTACTGTATGGACATATGTATTTACAGAATATAGATACCCTTTTTTCTACAGATTCTTTTTACTCAGTAAATTGACATCACTGCCTCCTAACCACTGGAACAGCAACTCAGAGAATTAAATCAACCTCTCTCTCTACTTGGGTATGATAACACGAACCTACACACATAATGGAGATTTTGTAGAATAAATGTTGCAATTTCATGTGCACAGTGAAATGTTAATTCCTGGGGTCAGAGGGAGGCCCCTACAATATTCTTTTAAAATCCAGTAAGAAAGAGTGTCGAGAGCACACCCTCAATATAATTATTTCATTTAGCATTTTTCAGAGAGTTTCTTTTTAACCTTCCTCACTTCCTTTTTGGTCATTATTTGTCTTTTTCCTTTTTATGCTGCTTCACTCACTCAGCTACATTTTAAATCCCTGACAATGGTTTTAGAATTGTTTCTCTGTTCAGGCTGACAAGATTTATTCTATGACTGGAAGTGGTTGCAGTAATACATTTAATTCTTCCCTTACCAATTTACTTATCCTTTTAACTTTTTATTTATTTCAGTTCAACAGGGAGCAACCCAAGCAGTGCAAACACATCTGCTGCAACATTCAACATAATTATCAACAAGTTGTTCTCATCTGTTACTACTTTTCAAGAGGGCTTATATACAGACAGCCAGGGCAATTTACACAGAATCCTGCCATTCAAGTAGGCTATGCATCCACAAAGAGGTTTAGCTTATAATCACCAGTGATCTAATAAAGACAGTTTCTAATTTAACAGGTTCCTGTGAATCTGAGTTATGCTTTTCTGAGAACTGCAAAAACAGCAGCCAGATTTCTAAATCATTTCCTGATCTCTTCCTTCTGGCTTTAGTTAGTTTTGCCATGACCTAAATTCTTAATTCTAATCCTAAATCGTAAATTAATCATGAATTAATACTAAATTCGTGTTCCTAGATTCTTATGTACCAACGGTATATGCTAGAGCTTTCCTTACCAATATTAATTGCATCTTTTGAGGTATGTCTATGTTGCATCTGGGAGTTAGCATCCCAACCTGAGTCCACAGACTTATGCTAGCATGCTAAAAAATAGCCATGTAGACGTTGTGGCTTGGGCTGGACCTTAGGACCTCAAGCCTGGGGGGTTATCTCGAGAGCCCAAGCTGCAATGGGCTATACAGCTATTTTTAGAGTGCTTGCCCAAGCCCTGATAACACAGCTCTGTGGACCCGAGCTGACTGGCTCATTTCCAGATGCAGAACAGACATACCCTTGAAGTGTCCCATTACCTACAGCTTTAAGCTTGGTATTAGTAGTTGGAGCTGTTGAAGTCGGTCTTCATGGCTGAAAGTTCACCAGGCTCAAATACACCTGTAAACAACACAGAGTTGCAGTGTGGTTTTTCTAGAGCCATTTTATTTATTTATTTTTTAATTTCACCACATTCAGGCAGATTTGCCATCCATTAAGCTATGGCTAAGGGATGGGATTCTTATTGCTAGTTTATCTGCTTCCTCTGCACCTTGCCAAAAGACTATTTTAATTCTTTACTCCAAATTTGAGAACATGAAATCCCAGTTGCTCCTGGCTGCTGGAACCTCAGTTTCCCAGCCAGCTACACCTTTTATGGATTTTTTTAAAAACCTTTTTTTCACAGTTTTATGAGTTGCCAGAAACCGTTTCCAGCAATATCCAACCACATGTTGACTGGACTGAGGCCAACTTGACTTCTTTGGGAGTGGCTTCCTACACTGATCCCACTTTCAATAGTGTATTGAAAGCTTCTTTAGCATGGGATAGAATAGGCCTGATTCTCTTCTCCGGTACATCAGTTTGAATCAGGAGCATTTCGACTAAAGTCGTGGTGCTATCCCGGTGCAAAGATGGTAGTAGCTCAGAATCAGGCCTTAGATCTCTTGCAGCATCGATCCCCACAACTAAACATACCCTAATTTAAAATAATCTGGTTATACTCCTACATCTCTCCAGGGATTGGTGAAAATTACTGAGCAAGGGTCTAAAACAGAAGCAAAATTTAAATGCAATACAGTGATCCTTTTATTTCTCTAGGCAGAAACATTAAACAAAACGAGATCTATTCGTTGAAAATCTGCTCTGCAAGATATTGTGCAACTTCAGTTCCTATGAGGGCACTCTGCACCAGAAAGGCAAAGGCCTTATACACTTTGGATGAAATCCTGGATCTACTGAAGTCAGTGCCAAAATTCCCATCAACGCCCAGTCCCGAGGTTCTTACTCAATTTTCACTCAGGGGAAGCTCCACTGAAATTAGTAGGAGTTTGCCTAAGTTTGGCCCCTTGTGAATCTATATGATGACTAATAAAAGCTAACATATTATGATCTTGGGCACTATACATATATCAGATATTTAAAAAGGCACTGTCAGGTAATTAAGGCCCAGAATGTTACCCCATTTGAATATTTATTAATATGGTGGGAGATGCACTTCAGATTTCAAAGGCCTGATTCTGGTTTAAATCAGAAGTCAGTGGATTTACACTGGTGTACAACTGATGTAAATGGGGGAGAGGCAGACACTGCACTTCTATTTCTTTTTAAATATAACCTGTGATAGCATTATGATAGCACGAGGTCCCTTAATCTGTTTCTACATGCAGCTAAGAACAGTGTTTTACTATTACTGGAGTTGCATACATTGCTGCCAAAAAGGGAAGTAAACCAAAAGGAGCTGTGCAACTTTCCTAAGAAACAGAGGGAAAGAAACAAATGTTTGCCAAAGAGAGAAAGACTTGAGCTTGAAGGGAGAAGACATTTTATTTCCATTTTTATAAGCGGATATTACAAACCATGAAGAATAAAAACAAAATTAAAGCTGTAACTAAAAAGGTGATTAACTGTCTCCTTTTTAGTCACTTCAGTGCATGTTTCCTATCAGTCATCACATTCCTCCACAAGCTACTTTACTGTTGTCTAAAATATCAGTCAGACATGTGGGTCTGGGAATATATTTTTTATGATGGAATGCTCAGTGAATTGGCATTTTGTCTTTTAAACTAGTCACCCTTTTTCAATCCATAATAACAATTTGTTTAATTTGATTGCTCCTCAGAAGGCTGTGCAACTTAACTGACTTTATGAATCACTTTAGATTTATTGCCAATGGCAGCCTGTTTTATAATAGCCATTTGTCCTTAGTTTAGCGCTCAGAGCTTTCGGGAAGCACTCTCGCTTTGGTATTTTGAGAGGCGCGAGCTGCGGAATACACATGTGTTGTTGGAGATCAGAAGTGGATGTGTGTTCTTGTCACATTTCACAGAGAGGCCTGGAGTAAAAATGACTTGTGAAACATTTTTCTCTACAAACGACTCCTGCTCCCATCAAGAAAAGCCTCTTACAATAATTAAGGACAAAATTTGACTCCTCTTACTCACAGGGAGTAGGACTCTATACCTGGGGTAGACTCGTTGCAGGTGCTACTAAACATGAGGTAGGAATGTCAGAATCTGGCTCTGAAGGATTAGGTATCCCACCACCCCCTTTTGAAAAAAATTACAAACCAATTAAGAATTATACTTACTAAGACCACAGTGGATTCCATAATAACCTGGTAGGCAGGCGCATTTGCCTGTCACTGGGTGACATTCCTCATTCTCTGCAGAACACTGACATACTTGGTTACAGTTCTCACCGTATGTGCCGGGTGGACAAGCTAAGGGAAGAGGAAATGTAAACCAATGAATTAAATTTGTCTTGGTAAATATAGCACTCAAACAAAGCGCGGGCTAAAATTTATTAAATAAGACCATTGCCTACAGAAGTATGCTGCCCTCAGGGACTCTGGTTTTATTAAATTTACTTGGAGATTACTTTGCTGTTTGATTTTGTTTTGTTCAGTCAATTTATGCCCAGCTGCCAAGGGCCAGCTGCAATTTTCTTGTCACTAAAGAAAATCATAGTGTGATGTCAGGTAAAATCGACGAAAATAATAGTATAACTCATGAGGGACCATATGTATGGATAAAGACATTTTCCCTTGTGTAAATAGTTTAAACTTTCAAGGTTGCTTTAGCACAAACATTTGTACATGTTGCCTTTTGTCACTTGTCAGCCATGCTGCCTACATTTTTCTGTCTGTTTCCATCTAGGTTGTTAGATTGCCCAC
This sequence comes from Mesoclemmys tuberculata, assembly GCA_007922155.1. Classification (NCBI taxonomy): domain Eukaryota; kingdom Metazoa; phylum Chordata; order Testudines; family Chelidae; genus Mesoclemmys; species Mesoclemmys tuberculata. Next base: position 15,716,818 of record ML675649.1, read on the forward strand.
CACACTATCTGAGGGCCTTCTTAGAAACATCAGGCCGCATCCTCAAGTGATATTGGTATAACAAAAGCAACTTCAATAAAGCTGTGGCAATTATTATGGTTATTAAACATTATAGTTATTACTTAGCACCTAGTGCCACCGACTAGGGTCAATGTCCCATTGTGCTAAACACTGTATACACACACACAAGAGAAAGGCAGTCTCTGTCCTGAGGAGCTTACAGTCTTTTAGATCAGATAAGGATCTGGTTAAAATTTCAATAATCAGCACTTTTTAATAGTAAAATTTATGCTCAGACAACAGGTTTCTGAAATTTTGCAATAAGGAAAAGCAACAGAGGAATGATAGAGCTTGGACCAGAAAGTAAATCCAGTTTGTCTTTAAAGATAACCCCAGAATGGATGAAGTTCTTGCCACTGTCAATAATGAATAATTATTATAATAAAAATATAATAATTTTCTGGAGCTCCGGCAGTCAAGTACAGAAGCTGTTCTTCCACAGGCAGAACACCAATGGAGGGCAGAGGTGGGAATACTGCTTGCCCTTTAGAAGGACAGAATCCTCAGCTGGATTTGACACTTTCCTGTGCCAGCTTTGCTGAATTTGGTCTCCTGCTTGCTCCTACAATCTGCAAGCAGATAATCTATATTCTGCTCTCAACCTTTAGTCCACTTTTATTAATGCAGTGTTCTAGCAGTCCTCGCTCCTTCAGAGGTTGATTAAATCAGCGGTTCAGTTATTTAATAAATGAATCAATCCCCCATAGATTTTTTTCCAGGGGCATTAGTCACGTGTTTTTATAACCACTTACTTTTTTCACAGCCATAGCCAGTGAATCCTGGAGGACAGCCACACTCACCAGTCACATGATGACAAGGTGTACCTGAAGGGCAATTGCAATGCTGGGTGCAGTAATTGCCATAGTAGCCAGGTAAGCAAGCTGGAATAACCAAACCAATTTTCATTAGAATAGATTGCAGATGGGCTTAGAACCTAAAGGCCAGGTTTGGCCCTTGACTGCAATGGAAGCCCACGATTTCGCACTTTAAGCAGCAAAAGTACATATAGAATATCAGAACTTCCACATCACCTGAAGAACATTAATGATTGTTTATTTCTGTTGTTCAAATGGTACATTAGTCCCAGGGATAGGAGATGAATTCCAGTCACCATCAGTGAAATCCTGGCCCTCTGAAGTCAATGACAAGAGTCCCATTGATTTTAATGGGGCCAGGATTTCACCCATGATCTCTCTCTTTCATGTGTATCTCGTTATCCTGCACAGAAGAAAACTTCACGTGATGTTGTCATCAAGAACTACAAGGAAAAATATAAAGACACTAGGCCGGATCTTAATTAGACTTTGAGTGCTTCTTGCTTTTGCAAGATAAAATCTTGGGCTTTATAGCACCTGTTGTCAGAGTTTTGTCATTTTCTCTTTTTTGAGGACACTAGAGAAATTCTTCAATGTGCCATTCTAAAATTTATGTGTATTTTAATGAAAAACTGCATGCGTCATGATAGGTGCAGGACTGAAAAGCCTAGAGACTAACAGCAATTGACATGAAAGAAATGGAAGACAGACACTGTTGATCATCAGGATGTTGATCATCAGGATGAGGATATTCTGCTAATGGGCAACTCCACTTTGACCTGCGAAGGAGAAAACAATCTCAGCCTACCAAAAAGTATTTCTTAAGCCTTAATTCTGTGAAGCATTTCAGCGGGATCAAGCCGGGGCTAAATGAGTCTATTGTAGGATCGGGGCCTTACTGCAGCAGACACAATACTATGAAGATGTCTTGTTTCCTCTCAGCGGGAACTCACGTTTCTCGCATCGTTTTCCTCGCCATCCTTTTTCACAGTGACACACTCCAGTCTGATGGTGGCAGGAAGAGCTGTGCTCACAGTCACACTGTTCCTCACACCGCTGTCCAAAGAATCCTGAGGGACAGGCTGAGAGGAAAATTAGATATCCACAATAATGGTTCTTTCTGGTCTATGGAAAGCTGACGTGTAAGCTATCAGTCACTGACAAAAAAGCCAATATTTATCTTCTGGGACAACTCAGAATGATGAATAGACAAAACAGGCACTGACATTATAATCTGAAGTATATTTAAAGTTGTTCTATTCAGTCCTGAATATTAATGACTATGCACAGGAATGTTTGGAAAGTGGTAGTAGTCTGGAGTCCTACAAATCACAATGGATTGTATAGTGATAGCAATGCAACACACACGCTGAACAACCACCCAATTTGTTAATAATGATAGTAAGTTGTGACTATATAATGCTTACCATCTCAAAGGACTTTACAAAGTTGCTAAAGGGAAACTGAGGCATGAGGCAATGAATGGTCAGAATTTCAAAGATTCCTATTACTCCCACTGTCTAATGAATCTTGTAGATTCTCAGCATTTCTGGAAAAACCAGTCCACTTGTGACTTGCCCAAGATCATACAGCAACTCAGAGGCAGTAATGGAAATAGATCCCAAGTTTCCTGACATGTAGTCCAATGTTCTGTCTTTCTAAGCTACTTATATTACCCCCATTACAATAATATCTGAGCACCTCACAAGCTTTAATATATTTATCCTCACATTGCCCCTGTGAGAGAGGGAGGTGTCCATCCCCTCACTTTTCTTAAACAGAGAGATTAAGTGACTTGACCAGGGTCACACAGGGAATCTGTTGCAGAACAGGGAAATGAACCCGGGTTCCCAGTCCCAAGCTAACACCTTAACCACTGCACTGCCCTTCCTCTCTAACCACTAGCTATCTCTAGTGCTCTGTAGAATGAAGAGAAGCTTTAAGATTAAACTGAAGGACAGAAAGTGACTCAATGTCTTGGAGGAAGAAAGAACTAAATTCCAGACACAGGAGTCAATGCAAGTGAAAGAGAGACCCTTGGGAGTTGAAATGGGCAGCCACAGCTATAAAGTGATTAATAAAAATACAGGAAACATTAATTAATAAGATGCTTATTATACAATAGAGATTCACAATCAGTCAAACCAAAGAAATGAGCCTTCCTACCAACATCACAGTGATCTCCGATCCATCCTGGATGGCAGTTGCATTTCCCTGAATGTCGGTTACAAATTCCACCATTGCCACAGCTACAGTTCTGCTCACAGCTCTCTCCGTACTTTCCATCCTCACACTCTGAAATCAATCAGGGCAGAATTTTATCAGAATTCCCAGTGAGTGAAAGGTCCAGCCAAAGTAGATGGAGAACATGCTGGAACTCACCAAGTTCACAGGCTATCCCAGTCCAGCCCGTGGGACAAATGCATTGTCCGGTCACATGATCACACCTAGCCTGATTGCGACAGATACAGTGTTGTAAACAGTTCGTGCCATATAAACCAGAAGGACAGGCTGTAAACAAAATTTAACAGCAGAAAATTTTTTAAAAGTGCACACAAACTGCAAGGGCAAGAAGCCATGTCTTTGTAGACTATATCTGTACATAACTTTTGCTAATGTTGACAGCTATAATACTCTATATTCCTTCCCCCTACAATGTAAATGTCAATTCACTTAGGAATTTTGTGCAACATTCAGAATACAAAGCAGCTAACAAACTAAAGTAAGCAAACTATTTACCTACAGGAAAGCAATGCATTCTAAGTACGATAGTGCTAGTTAAATACATAGAACCTAACCCTACCCTGTCTTGCACCCCATCCATCCTGCTACCTGTGCAAGTGATAGAAGTCAGATTTGGATTTGACCCATGAAGCCTGATTCCATTCTGACTTACAATGGAGTAAACCAGGAGTAACTCCTTAGCAGGCAAGGGAATTACATTAATGTAAAACAGGTTTGGGAGCAGAACCGGGCCCCTGCAGAACAGAGTGGACAGCACTAATTGAAATTATTAGCAGCCGAGTTTATTAATAGAGAGTCTTAGCCACAAGCCACTGTGAGGACAGCCATCAAAGTCTTTACAAGGGAACTTGTTTAAGGATAAGTAAAGAAAGTGCTTAATTACAAACCAAAACACTGATCTCTAGTCTTTCCCATCCTCACCTATGATAGTAAGAGCTTAATTCTTCACTGCTTTTTCAACGTGTAGGAGGTTATGTATTGGTTCCACTTTTTAATGGTTACCTTGTACCATACACAACTTTATAACAACATCTTTCCAGCTACAGCAGGCTGATGACATTTTATAGCTTGTCTATTTTTAATTTAAAGAAGTCCATATACTGATTCCCCACTGTGGGTACTGGACCATATGGGTACTGGTAGGTTCTCAGTGTCCAAATGGACCAGTCACTAGAGGAAACTTCCCCAGATGAACAAATTATCAGAGAAACCAAACACACAGAAAAACCACAATGCACCCTAATAGAAAAGAACAGTTTGTGTCTGAAAATATGTAGTTTGATTTAGGGTTCTTCTCACTGAAAAAGTGGTTGATTTACAGTTAATTAAAACAAAACAAAAGCCCTCTTGTATTTGAGGCCATTTCCTTAAGAGAAACGTCACATTTTTAGCCAATATTGTACCCATCTGTATGAGGGAAAGACTTGTGCATCCATAGCCCCCCTGCCCCATCAAAATCATAAGCATGTAGAAAGCCCTTTTGTCCTTAGATTTTAAAAGGGCGTTTCAGTCTTCCCTAAAATACAAATAGCTACCATTTTGCTGCACATTTGTTCAATTACTAATCCCATAGTCAATGGCAAAACTCCCAATGACTACATTCAGTCCTCAATTTGGTTTATTGTGCTTAGAGCAACCACAATCTAGCGATTTGTAGAAAGATAACGGCTATACTGGGATGAGAGAACACGCTACATTGTTGGTTCTGGATCACTTATCTAAAAAATCCAAGCCTTCTGTTTCTAAATTGAAATAGGTCCCAAGGGGGTAAATTGGATAAGTATTTGAAGTTGACTGGATTATTTGTCATTTCAGTTCAGTTTTCAAAGATGGCAGGTTCTCTGTCTTACTACATCCTGGGAGATTTTATCCCTCTTAGCCAAATCAGATATTCCATCTAACTCTCTGCTGTACCCTTCACTTCGTACTCCTGTTCAGCTTCTACTATTCTGTGCTTATATGTACCTAACACAATAATATCCTGATCCATGACAGGGGCGCATAAGTACTATAATACAAATAATAATACTGTATCATGTAAAGGCAGACTTATCCTAGCTAAACACACGTAATAAATATTAATAGATATGTGACACCCTAAACTTAAAATGGTTCTGTCTCTCCATAGGAACATTATCTGTACAAACTGTGCAGCCCATTTGTGTGTATGTTTAATTAGCATACAGTAAAGCCTGTATCAAAGACCATCCTAATTAAGCAATCACCTATATGAACTTGCTGTAAGCATATATCAGTTACGAAAAGACCATTATTTGTCTGTCCCTTTGCTCAAAGCAGGTTACACTGAATACCCATATTAGAAATTAACTTTAAGAAGTTCTGAAAAAAACATACAGAACTTCTATTGATGTTAATGGGGGTTTGTGCAGCTATGTCCCCTGGCCATCTTTGCAGATATCAACCAGAGGGTTGGGACAACATATCTATTTTATATTCTTTTGATCGAAAGCAATTTGACAAAGCAATGTACAAAACTGACAGCCGAAATACTAATGAAAATCTCTGTATAAGAGGTTTTGTTTTCCCCTTCTGTCATCTTCTTGCAACTGAAGTTAAAAGTCTCACTGCACCTTGCTGGCAGGTAGCACCTCTCCATCCTGCTGCGCAAATACACATCCCAGTTACATGATCACAGAGCGCTCCATTGTGACAATTACAAGCGTGACTGCAGCCTTTCCCGTAACTGTCACCCTGGCAGGCTGCAAAGAGAGAGGACCATAAAGTGCAATTACAACACATCAAAGGAATCATCGTGCAGAGTGAAATTCAGACATAACCCACTGAAGGGAAATCAGTAAGAAACTGGCTTCTTATGATACACTGTTCACAACACAGAGAGGCATAAATTCAAATATTAACCAGGCCTGCCACTAAATAATGTGGGCTTAAAAATCATAACACATTCTGAACAGATTTTTATCAAAGACTGGGTGATATATCATCTGTTATTCTCCTGTTCCTCAGAATGTCTTTGTCTTAAACTAATGGTCCAGCAGAACAGCCAACTTGACAGGCTGGTTATTTATTTGCAGCCTGGTAAGAGAACTGACAACTTCATTGTTTTCGTTGTTCATTTTTCACAGTTCGATGCTTTAGCTCACCCAGAGCCTTACTCTTTGGTCAGAAGGAGTGATATTTTCATCACACTGGGTAAGCAGCTGGCTCCCAGGTGAATACTTAAGACTGTATCTCAGAAGTATATCCATTCTTCAGCTCCATTTTGCACGGAACTGGTGTTGCTTCCTATAGAAAAAATGGCATTACAACATTTCTGCTGTCTTCATTAACATGGCTCTCTCTCTCTTTAAATGGGGTATATTATCACTTTGTTTTCTGGAGTATCACTCACGGTGTTTTAAGGAGGAAAAGCAGGATTGTCCATACAGACAGCCTCAATAAAAAAATAAGATAGTTGTGGTCTTTGCCTTAACGGAGGTTTTAATTTTATGGTGTCAAGCTTGTTTTCCCCAGAGATGACAAACACCATCAGCATTCTTACTGAGAGAAAATGAAAGGGTTTGATTCTGTGAAATGCTGTGTCCTTTGCTCACCCTAACGTTGGCACACAGCACCTTGTGAGATCAGGCCCACACTTGGACCTTTCATCAAAATCCTTAGCCCTTTAAGGTGATCAAGATGAAGTATTGCATGAAGGACTTAACCGTGAGAGAAAGAATGGAATTTTCCCCACTTCAGTTGTGAATGTAGTTGACAGCATTTGGCTTAGTCATAGCCCTTAGCTTCTTGTCTGAGGCTTTTCAGTATCCCAGTATGATTTACATGGATGACATTTTTCAACATATTTTTTTAAATCAATTAGGTCCCATCCATAGTACTGCTGCAGCCAAGCCCAGGGACCCCGTTACAATGTCAGAATGGATGGGGCCTAACTGTTATTATCACCAAATTAAAGACTCAAACCATCTGACTGACCTTTATCTTGATTATGGGGACAGATTCACATTGTGTCCCCCTGACACAGCCCTGAGAATGTGTTTCACCAGAAGTTTACAACAGGTGCATACAAATTTCTTGTTATACCTGCTAGGATACAGATGGGATTTGTCAGTAAATTGGAAATTCCAGAACAAAAGAAGGAACACTTGGTGAGGAAAATTAGACATTCCTGTCTCTTGTGAGGAGTATACAAGCTACCTTGGCTCATCTTTGAGGCATCCTCCTTAGCAGAGGACTTGCAATGTTAAAAGACTGAAACAGCAAGTGAAATTATCAAGCTATGTTTGCAGGTTTCTCTACCGATGGAGCCGAGTGAATTGATTTTCTTTTTTGTGAGGAATGTAAAGATGCTAGTTTATAAACTACATTGCGTGGCTAGCTAAATCAATTCAAATCCCATGATGCCAGAATTATTTTTCAACATCCTTCTGCACATCTCATTACTTGAAAACAAATGCTGCTCCTCCAGCTGTGAGAGCTAGCAGATTCCAGGAAATGCCAACACAAATACTCAACACAGAACAAAGGCAAAGAGGCATGTGTGAATGCCCCCAGCAGAGCAGAGGCTTGAATTATGCTGTTTGGAGTAGTAGGACAAACAGTACATTGGATCCAAATCTTTAAACGGTTTCCTCCTCTTCTTTAGGTGCCATTGTTAAAAAAGATTTACAGGTGGACAATATCTCACCATTACCTGGGGGTAGAATGGGGCTGGCTGCACACCCAGTGCAAATGTCAGCTGGTAGATTCAGAGCAGGATACCTCAACACCTTGCTTATTGCGCCTCTGCCAGGAGCACAGGATCCACCTGTATAATGCTTGCTGCTGATGGCAGCATGTGCACTAGAGCGGCCTGGACCTTCCCTCTAACTAGCTGACCATCCCTCATCCTTCGTGGAGGCAGTGCAGGTGCACTGACCAGACATGAACTCCAAGTGCCCTGGGCCGTAGGAGGGATCCTGCCATTCTGTTTGTGCAGAGCTGTGTGGGACAGGGACAGACGCTTCCCATGACCTTTTCCCCTACCTCGCTGCGTATCGGCAAAGCAGAAGGCAGGATTAATCAACCTTTGAGTTTCTGATACTAGCAACTTCTACTGCTATCTGCAAGATCCTTCAGTTGAATCATCCACTTCATACTCCTCAGGGAACTGGGCACCTTAATTTTATCTTCTGGAAATAAGTGAACTTTAGTCATGAGAGGTGCTAGAAAAGGTTGCTAGCATTTGACCCAATGCAGATTTCAAACTGTCTTGCAAGCCACTGCTCTTGGCACAGTGAAGAACAAGTTGGACTCATGCGTTTAACCTTCCTTGTTTATAATCTTTCTTCAGACAGGTTGCATCCTGTCTTGTTAATAATTCTGAAAGCTTCTTCATCTGCATACTGGGACTTTCCTATGCCAGGAACTCTGAATACTATATCTTGGATCAAATCTATTTCTGTCTCAGTTAGGGTCCTCTTAACTTTATCCCTCCCATTACCAAGGCCATCAACAGCAGCCTTGCTATAAATATAAAATCATCTGTGGTTAGATGACCTGGAAACAGGCCACTTCAGTACATTATTATTATTATTATTAATTATTATGATCATAATCATCATCAACCTTTGGACAAACGTGCAAAGTCATCAATGTAGTACAGGACATTACTAGATGATGATACATTGTTTAGCTAAGAGAGAAACAGGTCACCCCTTTGCATTGTTATTTGACCTCACCCTTTTGCAGGCAAAAGGAGTTTTGAAGGCTTGGGCGTCTTAACTAGTGCAAGGGATAAATCAAGGGCGGCATAAAGCTTTAATGGTTCCAGTGCAAGAGAATAAATAGTTGCTCTCTTACGTAATCTCAGTAGACTTTGCTAGGAAGATGAAGGGGAACATGTGAGGCCTATGACAAAGGGCCTCATTTCTTAATTGAATTTAATAAAATATGGAGGAACAAAGCTTCCCATTTTTAATACAGTTTACAGAGCAGTCAAGAGCAAAGCTGACAGATTGCTAACTTTGTGGCTCTTTTGAAGGGCAGCGCAAATGGACTGCAATCAAGAAACAGGAAACACACCCGCTCAGCACCACCTCTGTTCCCAAACAGAACAGGCATATTTCAATGGCACTATATTTCACAAAAGTCTGTTGATTAATCTATAAACAGAGTAGCAGGAGAGATTTCCACTGACTTGAAGAATTTTAATTAATACAGTAAACTGACAGTGGAATAGCTAGGCCAGGTATTTGGAGGAGGAGAAGGGATTAGATGGTGGCACAGTAGAAGAGAGCAGAAAGGTTCAACAGCATTGTTCCTGGAGTCAGGGGAATTGTCTGAACAGGGACAAGGTGGGAGGGTTGTGGGAGAGGATCTTTAGATAGGACGTGGTGTCTGAGTTTGTGTGTGCAGAGGGAATTACAGGAAAGAGGTGGGATGTTGTCTGGGTAGAGGTAGCAGGAGTGTTTGGTTGCTGCACATCTCATGAGACCTTCCACTTTTGGGTGTTGAGCTGGAACGAGGGTTGGTCAAATCAGAGTGCGTATCTGGAAAGGTTGCAGGCAGGTTTGGTCATTAAGGAGTTTGCAGGTGGGTGACAAAAATGGAGGGGATTTATCAAATAAGCGTATTACTTCCCCATGTCTGAAATAAACTGTAAGCTTCTAGCTGAGAGAATCATGACATTTGTGGGTTTAAGGAGCCCTGTACAGGGCTCCACAAACAATAAGCATTGGTTTATTGTGTGATGCTGCCACGGATGAAATAAACTATTCTGAGCTCTACAGTGCTGTCTGCAAAGGATAATTATATTGTACTTCCGAGGTGAAATCTTGGCTCTGTTAAAATCACTGAGGCATGATTCACCCTCAGTATTTGAATGGTTAAAGCTTAAATAAAAATTAATTTGGAAAAGAAAACACCTTCTCTGATTTTTTCCAATAACAAGGCTTAGTAATGCCTGCAAATGATGTTATGAAGATATGGAAAAGAAATGACTTTCCATCAAATTTGGTGGCCTATTTATCAGAAGATCCAGCAATAATATAAAACAGCCACCTCAGAATCTGCATTTTGAGTGGGACAGTTCATTCTTACTGTTTGTGAAATTCCAGGAACTTACCTTTTTTGCAAATGACATTTCTAAGAATTAGTTACAACGGCCCCCACCCCCGCCACCACCACTCCCACCCAAACAGCAAAACAATCCCTGCTTTGATTTTTTCCAGTCTTATTTTCCACTTTGTAATTGGCATTTTGATAAGAGTCCCCAGAAACATGGGAGTAACATTTTTGCCTTTTAACGTTTCATAGAAATGAAAAGCTCGATTAATGTATAGCAGGATACAACACAGCCATCTAAAAAGAAATGGGACATTCTGTGAAACACTTACAATGTTTGATGTATTCCAGTGGAAATAAAATAAAATAAAAGGAAACAACAGATTATTTGCATGTCAACCATGTATGGCTTCTGATAAAAGTGTGACTTAGCTATCTAATGTAGCTGGTTCTTCTACATCTAATGAGGAGCAATTTTTAGAATTTCTGAAGGCAGGCTTTTGTGAGCTTTGTTTAATCTTTGCTGGGTTCATTGCTGTTATACGTACGTTGGTCACATGTGGCTCCCACCCAACCAGGGAGGCACTGGCATGTTCCTATGATGTGGTTGCAGTGAGCAGCGTTCTTGCATTCACACACCTGGTGGCAGTCAAGTCCAAAAAATCCATCTGGACAAGCTGAAAATGGGGGGAAAAAAAAAAAAGGTGGGTTTGAAAAAAAGCAGTTCCCATTTCTTTATGCAACTATCTGGCAAACAGCAAAACTCCAGCTCTTGGCTTGTTGAAACACTGCACATGGGCACACTTTTAGTTCATGCTCTTTTTAGTTATAGTCAATTTGAGATTCTGCTTGGGAGCCTGAGTCCCTTAAAAGCAGTGAATGGGGCAATTCACACACAAGTCCCATTATTGTGTATGTCCTACAATCTGGGGTAGGTATTTGTATCCTGATTTATTATTTTACGTAGGTTACGCTGTAGCACAGGTTGCTCCATAGAGAAATGCAGCTGAGCCTATAATCCAAAGCCACAAGACTAGAGAGCTAATGAATATGAATTCACATAAACCAGTGGTTACGTTATTAAAAGGAGGAGTGAAAAAGGGAGAGCACTCTAGTGAATAGCCTAAAAAGAGTAAAGAAATTACTACTAAATTTACTACTACTAAATTTACTACTAAATTACTACTACTACTAAATTTACTACTAAATTACTACTACTACTAAATTACTACGTGTGGTTTCAACTCTTAACGGAATCACTGTATACTGCATATTAAGTTCCAGTCACGTGTAGGACTTAGTGTACAAGAGAGAAATACCGTTGCTACAGATAGCAAAGAAGGATGCCCTGGTCAAATCCAGAGACTACAGAACTTTGCCATCCTGCTTTTTCAAGTTCACCATACTACCCCATCTTACCAAAGCAGCACTCTCACTTCTGGTTTCTCTCATCAGTGGTATGGACCCAAAATGCAGAAATCCCCAAAGTCCAATGTGAATCATATTTAGTGTGTCCTATAATAACCCTGATTTGGATGTTCAGAGTTCCAGGTATGTAACAAGGGGCCTATAACTTCAAGTTGCAAGTGTATTAATGAAATAGAAAAAGACTATTGTTGGAAAAGTCATTAGAAGATTTGGAACCATTATGTTTTTTGGGTTATGGTATTGTTTGCTATTTTACATGATCCCGCAGTGAAATGGACAATTATCCTATTGGTTTGCATTGCAATCTAACATTTTGCTGCAGTGAAATGGAAGAGTTAGGCAAACAGAATTAAACCAATTTACATTAAAAATTATCATGACTTAGAAGCATCCTGTCTTCCCTCTGGCTCAACTAGTTACTGATTTTGGAGGAATAAATCTCAGTGAGCGCTTAGTCTTGAAAAGTGATAAGCATTCCTAATTTCCAATGGCTTTAGTGGGAGCTGAGTGTACTCAGCACCTCCCAGAAACTAATCAGTTACGACAATAGCTTCTTCAAGCAACTACAGACTAGTCCAGCTGAATGATCTATCCGAATGACACGACTCTGCACATTCATGAAGAGCTGACGACACTTCCTTTATGGTGAAAGCAGGTTGTGATCCATTTGGTTTTTGCTGGATGAAATGCAGGGTTGTTTGACATCATGAGCCCCAGAAAGTTTAGGTTTCATGCACTTCAGACGTTCAAATTGATTTGAAGCAAGCATTGACATATTTAGCAATTTATGTCAAGGAGTGGGGGCATTGAAAAAATTTATTCTGACCAACCTGTTTTCCAGTAAGTACATTAAAACTTAAAACCTAGGACAATGGGTGATTATGGTAGGATTCTTTGCTGGGGAAAATATTGTTTGCATCAACTATGTAACGAATATTACAACAATTTATATAACCATCTCTTTGCTACACTTTACTGCCTTTGCACAGTCCAAAAAATGGAGACTTCAATTGCTACTTTAATTCACAAACTGATAGAACCCCATTTGTAGATCCCTGTGCAGATACAAAATTTGTATCTACATCTGATCCACAATCCACAAACATGGTCCACGGATACAAAGTAGATAGCCGCAGATTTGCAAGTCTTTACCTATTTGTGCCTGAATTGCCATCCTCTAACTTTAAAGACCTCAAGACTACATTTGATGAGAATTGGCAGATAAATGTATAGAATGTTCTCAACCCAGACAGGAAAGAGATTTGCTATTAGCATTACTCACAGAGAACAATTGGAAATTATTTCTTTTCCTTTGATTACTCTAGATCTGTTGGAACATGCTCGGTTCATTTGCACGGCACAGTATTTTGCACTCTGTTTGAATCACTTTCAGGTTTCAATCACTGGAAGCTGATACATGTCAGTCCTTCCTGGTTGAGCCATGTGAACCTCATCCCAATGCTCTGGCCTCTTGAAAGTATTTTTTCTTTTTAAATAAAAAGGCCAGTTTGCAAACCTCAACTACTTGCACCAAAGAAAGCAGCTCTACCCCTTTGCTAGCCCAGTTAAATGCCATGGGGAGATATAAGGATTTTGGGTTTTCTTTTCCAATGATAACATCTCAGTTGTGCACCACTGAAAGATGGTGCATGGGCATGACATTTTCAAACATGTGGCTTCAAAAGATGCCTGAATGGCTTTGCTCTACTTATCCTTCACCCACATGATCATACCACTATCAAAGAGGGCCCGGCACTTGGGCAAGGCCATCTCATGGAGGGAGAACAGCTGGTTGAAGCTGCAATGCAGCAAGACGGAGGTGGGCAGAGGAAAGCATTAGCAGCAACACCTTCTATCATCTCCAGGTGCCTACAGGGACTCTGTCCCATCCTGGAAGATGATATCCAAGTCTTGGTTACTCGTGCCTTCATCACCTCCTATCTGGACTACAGAAATGCAATATATCTGGGCATGGAGCCTCAGCTCTTAGAAAAGAGCAACTAGTATACAACGTTGCAGTGCATGACCTCAGCGGTACAGGCCTCACCACACCTGTCCTCCATTATCTACCATGGTTTTGCATCAAATATCAAGTCAAGTTCAAGTTCTTGGTCACTATCTTCAAGGTGCTCAGCGGCCTGTCTTTACTGCAGATGGGTTGTCCTTACTGCAGATTTAACTCATGTTATAGATTAAATGTTGCCCCTAACTCAAGTCCCATCCACATAAAAAACACCTTAACTTGAATGTAGTCCTGGCTTTTAACTGGAGCTGACAGGCCTGTCATAGAGTGTAGGCTACATATTAATTTAGCACAATTTGTCAACTGCTAATACAACCATACTGTACAATGGACACATGCTAACTCCTCTTGTGTACTGCTTATCCTCCAATGGCTTACCACAATTCCCCTTCCCCTGTGTGCCCAGAAAGGACAAACAAGTTCTTCTACAATTCACTAGGAAAGAATTCACAGAGCTTACTGCAGCACAAAGAACCATGTGATATGCCCCCAGAATTCTTATTGCCACACATGAGTGAGTGCAGTGCCCATGTGGACACAACAGCTCGAGTGTTACTTCACAATGGGGCTGCTCTCTCTTGAGCCATGGTAACCTGAGAGGGGTTACTTGAGTGTAAGTTAGGATAACTCTGCAGTGAAGGCAGACCCTAAATAATCTAAAGTTCCAGGACAAAAAACGTAGGCAACAACTCCATTCATCAGGCACAGTTGAACTTTCTGCCATAAAGGTAAAAGCTCATGTGTGCAGGAGAAAGCTTTACTGGACAGTGGTCAAGAGTGAGGAATGAACCCGATCACAAACCTCACAACTGTCTGCTCCAAGGTCAAAGTGCATTCCTCTGACTCGGCTTCACCACCACCAAAACTCCAAAAATAACGCCCTACCAAAACAAAGCATTACACTGTACACAATTCGCCCCTCGGGCTTGGATGAGAGAGAGAGAGAGAGAGAGGAGTCTGACAGAGATGCTAGTCACGTCACTTAATGCATGACTGGAAGGCAGTCAGACAAAATCTCCAAATTTGATCAAAATTTGTGAATAGTTTCAGGGACCTGAAAAATGCATTTTTTGAGGCAACTTTACTATTTGCTTTAATCAGTAGAGTGCTGCATTGCTGCCACTAAATAGTTTCAGACTGCCCAGCTGGGCATTGTGAGTGCTTATGAAAATCTATAAGGAAAAGGCTGTTGTGAAAAATGACCATATTTGTATTTTATGGTTTTTAATTTTTCATGAACAAGTCTTAGGATGCATTTCTTTTTTAAGGATTCAGAAAAGTCTTTGTTCAAAACAGAAAAAAGAACTGAATAAAAAAATAAGGCCATGGGTATTTTAAAAAAAGAGTCTTGCACAATGTTCACAAATTACATAACAAATTTCTCCAGCAGAACTTAAGACTGTTTCTTTTCATTTAATATTCCTGGACAGAATGAAAAAGGAAATAATATGTGCAATTTTCACGATTTGTAGTCTGTTGAATATTCTGTTATGAGTACATTAGTATAGAATTTGCAAAGTCTTTCCTTTCCACTAGAGGACAGTAGATGCACGAGTGATTAATCTGTCTCACCCTAACAAACACTTTCTTACCTACCTAAGCTAACTGACAATTTTGCATGTGAAACAAAACATCCAAGGTTTGGTTTAATGAGCACTGTCTGTAAAATGTGCGACAAATCAGTCAGATATTTCTGCAAAACGACAGATGACATACACATTATTTTTACTGTATCCCAGCCAATATATCTTTTTTTTACTCTCTGCATAGCTTATGGTGTGACAGCAACATCACGGGAATGCGCAACAGATCTTTATGTACTAAATCCAATCCGAAATAACCGTTACTTCATTTTAGCAAGTTACTAGGTGATAACAGATGCAGTGATAGACTTTAATGTTAGAAATATGTGTCTCCTTAACCAGTTTATTGGGGGAGATGTTTCATCCTAAGATAACTTTATAAGTGCTAAAAGGACAATGAAAGAATTCAAAACTGAGGCAATGTTTTTCTCCATATTAAACCAGTGAGATTTTCTTTGGAAAGGCTCCAATTGAACAAGGTTCTTAAGCACGTACCTAATTTTAAGCAGATGAGTAATCCCAACAAGTCACAAACTTAATGATGGGCATGTGCTTACGTACCTTGCTGGTCTGGGTTATAAACAGATTTAATTAGGATATTCCAGTTTAGCTGAATGATTTACCTAGATCAGGTCCTGCTGATTATAAAACCAGCTTTACAATGATCTGCGAGAAACATTTGCATAGATGTGAAAGGGCAAGGGGGAAATGTACCTTTTTCACAAAAAGTTCCTGTCCAGCCAGCCACACAAATACAGGCTCCACTCACATGATCACAGGCAGCTCCATTCTTGCACTGACAGCTGTACTTACAATTTGGTCCAAAGGTTCCTTTAGGGCATCCTGCACCAAAAGAATAAAAGATGGGTGTCAAGTTGAATCTGGCACAGATCTCTGTGGTACCATCAGTGATCAGTTTGCAATTCTAAAGTTCTTTTGAACCTTTTCTGTTCAGAAGTGGAAGACCATGACTTATCTCTATATCTGAAAATAGTTAACATTAAGTATTCTCTTTGAGATGTTGGCTGCTACCGGAAGCTTATGTTGCTTTATATTAAGGTATGTTTTAGGAAAAGAAGGTGATCTAAGGGATGCAATCAGTTCTCTAATACTAAACAGAAAAGCAATAAAAACTATAGTTGCAAAATTACAACTTCCAAATTGCTAGGTTCTGACTGGATGTGTTCCATACCCTGGTCTAGAATCACTTATTTGCCCAACATCCATGAAAGTTCACCTGCTGGGATGGGTAAGCCATGCAGAATTCCTAATGCTGGTCCTTAAACCCCAGTTTCTGCCTTCCCCACCCACCTTTTTTCTGCAATCCAGATTCTACAGCAGAACCTATGAAAGTGAGAGAGAACATCTAGAAAGCTCCAAACTGAAACCTACGTACTCTACTTACGGGCTCTGCTTGGAAAAATTCAAGCCAAAATATTACATCTGGGGGATGGATTAGAGACTTAGATTTTCAAAGTAGTAATTGTTAGGAGTTTAAAGGAGAGACTGGCATATTACTCACTATTTTAAGGAAAAAACATCACTTCAGCATGCAAATAACATCCTCCAAGACTATAGAAAAACCAATTCAAATAGGGCCAGCCGGCTATTTTACATTAAAAACACTTTAGAAAGAGGTGAATGGTAGAGATAGTTTAACCTAGACACAATAATGTAGGGTCTCTCTGAAAGTTTATAGGCCCCACAAACTTATTTTGAAATGAGTTGTGTAGATATCTGCCAGAACCCTTTAAATGGGAAGGATTTCAACATTTGTATCAACAAAGTCATTTTTAAGCAGTCTGGAAAACATCACAGAGCACAAGAAGCAACGTGATGTGGCCCCTTTGGGCTTTCAAAGATGAGTCTGTAACAGGAAGTACAATAAAACTGATTTTTACAGGAACTAGTCAGTATTCTGGCTGGTCAAAATGATGGGAAAGTTGGATTAACCAGTGTCCTAACAGCTTCTTGTTAGAAAGGGAATCCCCAAGTGGGGAGGAGTTGCTATGCAGCTCTATGCCACTCCTTCCCCAGTCACACCCAAGTTGGGGGCATGGCCAGTTGCCCCTGTGCACTGGTGATCCCCAGCTACTGGAACAGTTTCTTGGAGTGTATTCAGTATGTTGTAAGGATTGGTGGAATGTAAAGGTGGCTTAAATCCACCTTTTCTCCTCTAACTTCTGGTCTTCAGCTGAGCACAGCTAGACTAGACCAGAGAATCTGGGCCTTTGTTTACAAAAAGCACTGCTTGTGTTTTATAAGCCAAATTCAGCCCTGGTGCAAAATTCCATTTATAGCAATGGAGTTGCATATCCCAAGTCTAAATATGCTTTCTGCATTTCACTTCCCTTATTCTTTTTAATTAGGAAAAATGTAGAAGCATATTTGTTTCTTAAAAGCTCATTTGCACCTGTCATTGCTAATTCCTCACCTGATATTTCAGGGCCAAACTCAGGCTGGCTGTGGAAAGAAGCATCCAAGAGGTCTAATGAGTGCGAAGCTCTCAATTGATCTCACCATGGTATTCACCACCCACAGGTCCTCTATGGCTTTTGCTTTGAGAGGATGTTTGTGAGGTGATGTCTTTGGAGCAGTGCTTTTCAGAAGTGATGTTGCTGGCTTGCATTTCAGAGAATTAACCCCATTTAGGCAGGAACAAGTTTGCTACAATGTTAATGTATGCCAATATGCACCTAAAAAATTGAAGAGGACCTGAACTGATTGTAATGTCCTCAAAAGAAGGATCCTAATTTTTAAACAAGGATCCAAATAAGCAGCAGGAATAGATCAATCATCAGATGACAAAGATCTTGTTACCATTTCAACAGAAGGACTCTAGGGCAGGAAGTATTTATATCTTGTGTTTTATAGAGCATTGCGCATGCGGTCATTGTTTAACATAATAATAACTTCTGTTAAAAAATGGAAGGAAAGAACTACAGAAAATATCTGAAGCATGCAGAATCATGTTCAAAGTTGCCTAGGAGTCATCAGTGGGTCCCACGTGAATCCTGGTATAAGGACTTCTGGAAATAACAGACAGCTGTAATATGGAAGTAGGCCCCGCATTTACTCTACCAAATGGGGTTTATTTTTCTTCTGTATTTTCTACTTAATAATAATAATATGAGGCTATATCTGGATTTATGGAGTCTGATTCTGGAAACTTGAGATGTCTAAAAGTAGATTCCATTTAGTAGCAGAAACTATGTAATCTTGCATTGGCGTACTGTGGGAGCATTTCTTCCCTGAAGTAGAAGAGGCTTTTCTACTGTTGTGCATGTACAGAAATCTGACTGAGTCAACACTGGGATAAATATCAGTAGATTATTTTGAAAAGTTCACAGAAAAACAATGGCATTTCTTCTTCCTCTCTCTCTCTTTTTAAACCTGTAGGGATTTCTCAGCATAATATGCACTTACCTCCAAATCTCAACAATTGGCCTTGCCTTACAGAAGAACAGACATGGCCAACATATCATTTCAGTGTCACACGTGGCTCTGTGAACAGCTAAGCTTCACAAGTCTACTATGACTAGGAAACACCATAATCATTCCATAACATGAGAACAAGTGAGGGTTAATGGCCCTTTCTACCAGGCCCAGATATACCAGAACATTGGGCAGTATGTAGCACCTGTATGCTGCCTGAGTCAGAATTACACGATTACTGACTGCTGCCATTCCAGTCACATTGGAACACAATCTATGGAATTTAGGTGGTGATCTGGGGATTTAAGATGCTTCTTCCTCCTCCTTCCTATGCCATCAAATGAACAGTTTGTAGCAATCAGCTGTTCATAGTGTTGCCTGTTGCTCAGTTACACAAACCTATGTCCAGATCTTCACTGACTGCTGGGACCTGATCCCAAGGATCATGTCTAAATCTGCCCATGAATAAGGAGTCACTTGACTGAATTGATGTCAGAAGAGTTAAAGCAAATGAAATCTAGTCAGGAATAGTAATTTAGGACTATCTAAGACTCCTATCTTTGTGATATTCAAGAACTTTGACAAGGAAGCCAATAGGCATGACCGAAAGCACATACAATATTTCATTCTCCTCTCTCAAAATCTTCCTTCCTCCTGCTGTTTCTCTCGCTCTTTTAGTTTATTCCTTTCTTCCCATCATGAATTAAGTAAATACGATCCACAAAACTTGTGTCATGAGGTAAAATATGGCAACTACACTTTGAAGCTGAATAATTTTAGGATCTACAATGGCATTTGTAGTTAGGGATGGCAAGATGAGGTGTTCAAATCTTATGCTTAGCGCACGACCTGATTGCTGTAAGGGGCAGAAAGGATTCTTCTCCTTTACAGTATTATGTATATACTGCTGATATGGTATAAGGGTTATTTTGGGAAAGAGATTAGCATCAGAATATGGGTTATAATGAAGGGAGGATACCAGCATACATATGTGTGCATCCATTATGGACATGAAGAGGATTTCTACCCACCTGAGCTCTAAAGGAGTTTAGGAAAAAAGGGCAAGCACCTTAAATTCTGATACAAGAGAACAAATATGCAGATATATGCAATTCAATCACCCTAACAAGAAGTCTAATGGCCAAAGTAGCTGTTTAATCCAAAACTATTCTGAAAATAACTCTCCTGAAATCCCAATGATTAATTAACCTGTCTAGCACTACTGAAATCCGAGCCTCCCGAAAGGTGTACATTCTCCTGTCCATGGAGAACTCCAACTTCAATGCCTTCCTAAAAATAATCAAAAAGAAAAATAATTTCTTCTCCTTGATCCCGCGAATTCCCCCACTTTGATGTGATTGCACTTACTCTGCTCACAGTGTTTCCCAGTGAATCCAGCTTGACAGAAACAAATCCCAGTGACTGGGTCACAGCTACCGTCACTGTTATTGCAGACACACAGGCTCTCACAGCGCTGTCCCCAATGGCCAGCATTGCAAGCTGCAAAGCAACACAACAACATTTACACAACACTGAACTTCATGCTTAAGGTAGCAGGCAGAGTTACATTTGGATGGAAGATTAAAAAACAGGTACACGGGCCAACATTTTCAAACCCTGATGCTTAAAGACAGGCATTTAGGGCCAGATCCTCATCTAGGGTAAACAGGAATAGGTTCTATTGAAGAAAATGGAGTTATGCTGGTTTACGTCAGCTGAGGACAGAGAGCATAAACTGATATTGAAGAACCTAGACCAAAATGATTTAAAATTCAGAAAAGATGAGCACTCATAACGATAAGTACCTTCCTGGGGAGAAAATACTAAAGAGCTCTTTAGCCTAAAAGAGAAAGCAATAAAAAGAATTAAAGTGGAGTTAAAGTCAGACAAATTTCAAATTAGACATGGAGCACAAATTTTTAATAGTGTGGGTGATTACCAACTGGAACACACTACCAAGGGAAGTGGTGGATTCTCCATCTTTTGAAGTCTTCAAATCAAGACTGAATGACCTTTCTGGAAGAAATGTTTTAGTCAAATTAGTTTTGGGGCTGAATACAGATGTAACTGGATGAAATTCTATGGCCTGTGTTATAAAGAAGATCAGTCTAGATGATCCAATAGTCCCTTTTGACCTTAAAAATATCTATGAAAAATCTATGACTATCAAATGGGTGATGCAATTGCTCAGCATCTGTGAAAATCAGGACACTGATTTGGGTGCTTAAATGTAGATTTAGGCAATTCTAGACTCTCAAGTTTGCAAATTTTGGTCAGTGTTACTTTACATAAGGGCTATTCATTTCTGTGCAGAGAGAGTTCTCATTTTGGTATAAACTTTTCATTTTTTTGAATAAAATGCATTTAGTTGGGGACAAATATACCTTTTTCATTTTCTTTTTTACTTTTCTCTAAAAAAAGGTGAGACTTTTTTAAAGAATATTTTTCTCACTCTAAAATGAAACAGATTTCTGAAAGTTTGACATTTTCAGTCAAAAAATGCAAATTTTCATGGAACATTTTGAATTAGATGAAAAAGTTAATTTCTTTTGAAGTTCTGTGTGAAATTTATTTACCTTTTTTTGATCAGCTGTACTGAGTAGCGACCCATAAAGGGAGGGCATATTTCAATTTACTGGAAACCTGTGTTAGGTCTCCAGAATTTCAATAAGTAAACACTGTGAATTTTCACTGGATTCCTGAGAAAGGCTGAAAGCCTCCCTCCCCCAGCCCAAAGTTTAGCACAAGCAGAAGTAATAGAGACTCACCACAGTCTGTCTATCATCAGAACAACTGCAGTGATTCTAAAGTCATCCTTGTAGAACCAGCGTGACAGTTTACCAGCCCAGGCACAAAACCTACTCCCTTTTACAAGAATGTTGATGATAATAAAAAAACTAATAGTATGCTACCACTGCTGGCCATGTGCAGGTGTGACAGTCAATGGGATTAAGGCTCCTAAGTGTCTAAATCCCTTTTGCAAAAGATGTATAGCCTCCTTAATCAGTTAGGCATTGCAACGCTGAACACAGCAATGCTGAAATACTTGAACAATCTGTGCCTCAGTTCCCCATCTGTAAAATAGGAATAATAGTACTTTTCCCTAACTCATAGGGAGTTGTGGAGAGAAATACATTAAAGATTGTGAAGCACTTTGAGATTTATCATTGAAAAGCTCTACATAAGAGCAAGGTATTGTTATACTGTATTGTAAGAGAGAGCAGAATTTAACACAGCATTTATATTCATGAGTCTGGGAGTGACGTTATGCCACACAACCATCTGGGCCACTCACTTGTTGAACTAAGTCTTCCCCCTGACAAAGTGAAAGATTGGGAATTAATCTTAAAACTAAGCTGTATTGGAAATGAAAAACAAATCTGGCTGTCAGTCAAAATGCTGATGGCACAGACGGTGTTGACAAAATGGATGCATAGTGTTAAAATAGGTGCTTGTATCACCACTTTGTGCTTCATCAGTCATCTATTTCAATACTATGAACAGAGATAATTAAGGATTATCACCACCCAGGCTGTATAAACCCATAAATACACAATTTCAGAAACAATAAGATTAGCAGAAACATATTAAAAAGTTTAATAGTCTAAGAACAAGTCTAAGAACAAACAGAGCTTTGGTTCCTTTGGTTTCCATTTATGTTTTGGGAAGGCAGCACATGTGGAGTACAGAGGATACGTTTCTGACTTACGACGTTTGCAGTCATGGCCACTCCAGCCAGGAGGACATGTGCACTCTCCGGTAACATGGTGGCACTGAGCATTGCTATTACAGCTGCACTGAAGCAGGCAGTTTTGCCCATAATAACCACTGGAACAGGCTGAAAACAGATAGACGGATGGTATTTTTTCACCTTTATATTAACTCAAGCATAGGCTGTTATTTCAAATGAGGCAGCAACAACTTCATTTGTTCTACCCTCCTTCTGTCCTCTGAATCAGGTATTAATCGAACACAGAACATAAAAATAAGAATGAATGAAGCCATCTGCAGGTTATGTTCTAAAACAGCAGGTCCTACTAAGGTTTAATCCCACACATTGGGAGTCACTCAATTGACTTAGGTGGTGTTGCTCCAGATATACATTGGTGTAACAAGAACAGAATTTGGCCCAGTGATCTGCAATTCCAAGAAACATTGAACTCTAGTCTCATTTTATTGAAGCTCAAGGTATAAAATGGCCACTGATGTACAAATGTACATGCTTCCTTTCCTACAGCATTTTCTACATAATCAAAAGAAGAAATGCCACATCATGCCCAATAAATCAGTTAGTTAATGGAAAGATGCAATGGGAGCTTCCTGCTGAAGTGGCAATTGCACAGGCCCAAATCCTGAATTATGAATATTCTGTGACATTCCGGGCCAAAGCTGAATGTCATATTTGACATTAGGAGCCAAGACGGTGCTCTCATTAATAGTGGGCCCTGGAGCTGGAATGGGGCCAAAGGGACACGTTGATCAGTGGCAGCCCTTACTTCTGATAGTTCCCCAAGATCCATGCACGATATGGGGGGAGGGACAAACTCCACTCCCAATGGAACAATGTAGATGTTTCCAGGTCCTTATAGTCCCCACTCTCTCTTTAGGCATTTCAACTGCAACATTTTTAGATCCCTCTGAACAGAACCATGTCTTCCTGCGTCTTTGGAGAACACCTAACACAGCAGGGCTCCTCTTCTGATCTGGACCTTTGGCTACCACCGCAGTACAAATAAATAACAAACCTTATCACCGTAACAGGATATCCAGAAAAGTGACACACCCTTAACCAAAACAGAGTGCACCATTTGGACTGCTAGACCTTTCTGTGCTTTTCTTTAATTCTGACACATCCAGAGGTCTTTAACAGTTGTTCAAGTATTACCTATGATCTACTTTTTTAATTGCTGATTGCTACTATTTAAGTTTTTCATAGTACCAGATATCACAACTAATAAGTACACTACAGTTTAACACACAGTAACAGGAAAGATATACTCTGTATCTTTAATAGCTCTTCTAACTGCTGAGAATTGAATCGTGGTAACGTGATGATTTCGAATAGGATTTCATTACCGGTTCCTTGCATATTACTCTCTTTTTCAACTCAGATTCCGAACAACATATGAGCTGGGGAGTTGAAGATTTTCTTTTAAAGTGTCTTTGGTTCCTTCGAAAAGGAGTTGACGACAGCCCTGGAAGACCGAAGTCCTCTGTTTAGTCATAGAACAGGTTCTTCACAGGCAGCACTATTACAAGCTCCCATGTTATCTGGCCAAACTGCTCAAACTTAGTTCCGGACTGAATCATTTTGGGAGATATTGTAGTTTATTCACCACCTATTCTGTCCATAATCTCTCAACTGAGGGAGCCAACTAAATGCCAAATGTACCTATTAATGCTACACGGCAGCATTTTGTGATGTGGCCACCTGTCCATCAGGGCTTTGACTGAGACCACCAAACAGTCACCAGATAGGAATGACTTTCATTCATCACCAACATAAGCTACATTTGAATTGGTGATTAGAAGTAAAAGCCTATGTTACCCTATGACTGAGATTTTCAAAAGACCATTAGAAAGCTAGATACCCCGCTCCCATTGAAAGTTGGCCTATTTTATTTTAGTGTGGTCAGATACTGAGCATTTTCTCTCTGCCCACATACTGTCATACAGTAGGTCTGATGGTTCTAAGATTATTTTGGGGCAGCTGTTTAGCTCATCACTTGAATTTCTCTCTAGTCTCTATCTGGTAAACACCATAAATCCATCCTGGTCCATTTGTACTGCATTTGAAACTTTTATTAGCATATCCTAATGGACCAAATATAAAATAGACAGAAGGTAAAAATCAATGCAAAAGCTGATTTCTCTAACGACTTTCTTTTTATTGACCAATATAGCTCGATGACTTACGTATGTAACAGGACTTCCCAGTGTATCCCAGAGGGCAATCACAGATTCCAGTCTCTTTGTTACATTTCCCTCCATTCTCGCAGGTCTCACAGAAGAACTGACAGTCTCCTCCCCAGAGACCATCAGGGCAATCTATAAGAAAGAGGAAAGAGGAGCACAGAACCATTTGTTACCTCAAGACAGTTGCAGATTTCTGCTGTTACTTCAGGGAGTTTAAAAAAAATGAATAAAGCTGAGCTGGAAAGAGAACTCTTATATTACCTCTATGGATCGACAGCACTTCCGTGACAAACCCCCAAAGAAATCAACACAAGATTGTATTGCAGCCCTCTGAAAAAACATCTGAACAGAGACAGGGGCTCTCTTCCAACTTCCATCACAAAGGGCATGTATTTCTGCGTGGTTTGCAATACAATATTGTTGTGCTTGGTTTTGATGTATCTGAAGCGTGGGTTACATAGCACAGAAGAAAAAAGGAGGATCTCAATTAGAACAGAGATTTTTGAGAAAGAACAGCCAGAGAGTATAGAACAGCCTACTGCATTTCCAGTAGCAACTGGGCCAGAGCTGGAAAGGAAGTGCCAGGAAGAGAGCAGAACTTCAGGGAAAGAGTGAGATGCTCAGGTTTGGGATTTGCTTTGGGCTGATTTCTAATTTCCAATTTTCTCAGCTCGATGGACAGGAATGACACTCCGCTGTTCTCTGATCTTCTCCTTCAGTGAGCATTTGTGAAGCATCAGGAATCCAGGCAGGGCTAAACAAATCTCAGAATTACACATATGGTTGGGAAGGGGAAGCCCATCAGAACATGAGAAATGGGGATGTGTGAGCCAGAACTGGTTATAAAAGCAGTTCTCTGCACTACTACGCTGCTTTCCATCTGAGGATGTCAAAGCGCTTTACAAATATTAATTCCCAGCACCCCTGTAAAATTGATCATAATTCCCATTTTACAGAGGTGGAAATGGAGGCACACAATGTAATCTATGACTGGGATGGGAGCAGAACCCAGATTTCCCAGCTCCTCATCCTTTCCTTAACCATTTCTTATTAATGAGACAGGCAGTCGGCAGTCCCAGTCAAGTGGGTAGATGTCCTCGTCAGCAGGGCAACAGCCAAGCCCTTCTCCATCTTTTGCTCCCGCTTTCCATATTGGCACTCAGCTCTGTACTTGTTCCCCACTGCTCCCTCAACAGCTGAAGGAGCAGCAGACATGAGCCACGCATGAGGCACTGTGTTCACAGCAGCACAGACCTGCTGAAAGCTCTGAAGTTCAACGCTAGTCCAACTTCCCTGATGTCCTCACACAAATCACTATTATAACCAGCACCTAGGTTGACAGTTTTCACAAAGACAATGGAACGAACGGGCAGGGTGACTGAACGGACTCCTACCACCTAGGAGTGATTCCATGAAATAGATGACGTCCATGTGGATACATGAGCGTGCCCGCTCTGCAAAGAAAGGACATCACCTTGTGCCCATTTTTATGGGCATTAGAATGATTTAACTTCTTCCCAGACTCCCCACTCCACCTACACAGAGTTTAAGGTTTGAAGTTCCCGGCACAATAATCTACGCAAGCATCAAGCGTACCTTGATCACATGCAGCACCTGTTTTTCCTGCAGGGCACATACACTGCCCAGTCTTCGAGTCGCACGGTGCTCCTGCACAGCCACAGCTCTGCCGGCAGTTCACACCAAACTTCCCCGGGCTACAGGCTGTTCAAAAGAAGCCAGAGGACGTTGACTGTGGTTATTGTGACAAAACATTCTGAGGTGTTAGAAGCATCACCAATAGCAATTTTAATGTAGATAGGGCTGCTATAGAGTGACCTATTTTAGTGCCAGTGTCTCAGTAATTTGTAATCTTTAATTAACTGTGCAACAGAACTCTGGAAAACTTAGGCCTGAAGCTTTCGAAGGAAACATTAAGTTACTTGGACACATAATAAGTAATCTTCATTATCCTCAATCTTTTATCCTCATTTTAGGATGATCCTGCACTTCCTTTCAATTTTCCGTCTCTGGAAGTAGGCAATATCATTGGAAAAAGAACCAGCCTCTTGTCCAGGATTTAAATGAGCTGTCTACATTATTTATTTAGATTTTCCACCCATTTCCCATCCCAGTGGAGTCTGTAGGCTTTAGCTGATATGTCTAGAATTTTGCTATCTGAACTTCGGTTTCCCAGGGCTGAATTTCTTGATCCACTTTTACATCTCCCATTGAAATATGCATCCAGGTACCTACTTAAATGGCACCTTTCTCCATGGAAACCTGGAGGGCATGGATGCTTGCAATCTCCTGTCTCCTGGTCACATACAGCATCAGCAGGACAATTGCACTTCAGCTTACAGCCAGCTCCATCAAAACCAGGCATGCACTCTGAAAAACGGGAGTGCACAAAACATGTTAGAACAAGGAGTAGCTGAGAAAATTGAAAGATTGAAAAATCACTAGATAATTAGTAGAAAATATATTTGATACAGAAATCCAAACATTGAAAAGAAATATAACTGATAATCTAGCTGCATTCACTATTGCAAAAATGTAAACATTTCCATTAAACATAAAGGGGGTCATCACACATGGGATGTTCTCGCCAAACACCATCCAAAATACACAGCCACATACTGGATAAAGACATGTTTAAATAAAGATTTCCAGTTCCAGCCTAAGATGAGCACAGCATAGGGTTTTCATAACAGTAGACGAGAACAAGAGGCAGAGAGACCATTTCTGCTTTGCGATATTCCCATGTACCACTTATTGACATCACTGGCAGTTTTGTGCATATAATCAAGGGCAGAATATGGTCCTAATTTTCTGTCACTTAACCAGGGCAACAGTTTAGTAGAGTTGCAAGTGGTGTGAGAGGAGAATTTGACCTTAGAGCGCACTTTCCTCTCCGTTTTGTCTTGCTGCGTAGTGCCTACACAATGGGACTCAGATCCATGCTGGGGCCCCCATCTCACTACATTACAAATAAAAAGTAATTGTAGTAATAACAACAACAAAAGACCTCGCTGGTATCAGAGGACGAAGCACACGAATTGCTTGAATTCATGAGAAACAGCGGTTGAAAGTGCCTGTATAATTCAGTCTGCTGATTCTTTTGAAGCTTTTACTTCTGATACCCGAAAATGCTTCCCTTCATATCCTCCGCTGCTTGGGTGCCTTTGTGTAGGGTTCAGAGGTGGGAGAAGGGGCATGCTCCAATTTGATCCAGCACATTGCCAAGAGGACTAAGGATATTTAATAGCCATCAGTGCTATTATTCCCTCCCGCCCACCCCAACTCCATCAAAATATTACCAGTAGCTCTATGGCATAAGAGTTCAAAGGGGAATGTGAAACAAGTATCTTTATTGCATTACTGCATTAACTGTCCACAGACAATTATGAAAACACTCAAATATGACTGTAGAATACAGTTTCCTTTGTACTATCCACAAAAAACTACAAAGGGAGAAATTATAAAGCAGCAAATCTGATATAAATAACACACCGCCACAATCATTCACAAAAAGTTCTGCTGCCTCAAAATGCAGCCTGGGGCTATAAAATAAAAATTGGTGTAAAAAATCCCTAGGGTAAAATCTTGACCTCCCTCCCCTCCAATTGAAGTCAAGGGCAAAACTCCCATTATCGTCAATGGTGTCAGTTTTACATCACAAGTGTCAGTTGCTCAGGTTAAAATAGCTGAGCAGATTCTACCCTCATTTATACTCCTGCATCCTCAACGAAGTTAAAGTCCACCTGGCTCCTTAGTAGGAAAATTACAGAGAAACAACTGGCAGAGTATATTAGATTATGGTGCAGTGCAAGGTTGCATGTGAGAAGAGCAATGAGATGTAATAAACAAACAGGACTTTCCAGAATGAAAAGGATCAGGTATTGGATTATACCTTTCTGGCACTCGTTCCCTTGGTAACCTGGTTTGCAGGTGCAAGTACCATTTCTAGCATTGCATGCCAGAGAGTTCTCCTTGACACACTGACATTCTTCTGAACAACCAGCTCCAAAGGCCCACTTGGGACAAGCTGCAACCAGATAAAATGGAATTGTTAACTCTGTAATTACACATGACTCATTTTAAAATGTCTGCACACAGATCTGCAGAGGGTGCTACTCCTGAAAAACAAAAAGCTCACTGTGCTTCTGAGCAAACATATACATTCTCAGGCACTCGAGTATGAATGTGTGTAAAATACAGTTTATGGAATTCTTGTATTAACTAATTCATTTTATTTCAGGCAATGTGAAGTGAATGCAATAATCAGAAATGTTCAAAAGTAGAGTTGAAATTTGAGTCAAAATGACCCTTTTCTCCCTCTCCCCCATGAAAATTTTAATGAAAAAGTCATTTCCTCCCCTCTCCCCCCATTTTTCTATTTGTTTTTTAAATAGAAACTTTAAGCAAAAAACAAACAGGCTATTTTTTTTTCATTTTTCATTCTCTTATTTGGCAGTCTTTATTTTCATTTTTGGTCTTCTTCACCTTCAGTAATTAGTCATCTTCTCTTTCTTCTCTTTCCACAGCTATTCTGTCATCAGCAGCATTCTCTTTCTTCTTCACATGAGTGTTCCATCACTGTATTTCTCTACTTTTTTATATTCAGTTGTCTTCATTATTCTGTTTTTGTTCAGCTATCAGCCATTGGAACTTTCTTCCTTTTCTGAGTTCCGACTGTTCATTTTTGTACTTCTCTTCTCCTTCCTGTACCCACTGATTGTGTTTCTCTTCTTTTCCTGTGGTCAGTCACTGGCCTATTGCACTTCTCTTCTTATTCTATGTTCATTCACCAACTTTGGGGGTTTCTTTTTTGGGGGGTTGAAAAGCCAGTTTTGTTTGGACAACATAGTAATAAGTTAAGATTAAAAAAAAAGCAGCTTCAAAAATGAAAATTCTTTATTTTAGTAAAATTCTTATTTTGAAAAAAAAACCCAAAAAACCCCATAAGTTTGAAATGTAAAAAATTATTCCGTTTTAAAGGCCAACAGATGAAAACTTTCAGTACTTCAGAATTATTTTCAAGAAATATTTTTCAGCTATAATTCCAGCTCCAACTCTACCATGGCCCTGGCCCACCAGCAGGGTCTGACCTAGAGCCCAACCCCAACTCTGGTGTGCCAGATAGCCCAATCTTGATCCTAATTGTGCCCAGGGGCCCCCAGTCACCCCCAACCCTAAGCCTAGTCACCAAATGGCACTAACCCTAAGTCAGTCTTGCACATAACCTGGTATCAGCCCTATGCCTAGCCTGGGCCATCAACCAATTCCAACCCCAACCTGAGTCAGGCCCTATAATTTGGCCCCAACCTTAACACTAGACAGGCCCATGACCTGGCCCAAACCCTAATAGTATCCCAGGGATACTGACTCTAATGATTTGACCCCATCCTTAACCCATAGTTAACCACATACCTGATCCAACACTAAAGTTAGCCCTAATCTTGACTCACAATCTGATCCCAGCCTTAATGGTAAAGGTCAGTGAAAATTATGCTTGTTAAACATCTGCTTTTATACACCCCGAATTAGCAAAGCACTTAAGCACTAGCCAAACTTAAGCATGGGAATAGTCCTACTGACATCAATTGAACTACACATTGTTAAATAACCTGTTGAATTATAGTCTTGTAGGAATGTATTGAAAGACTTTTTACTCCTATTGTGCCCTGCATGTTTTAAATAAATAATATAGAAAAATCTGTGAGACTTACTTAGATGGCAGAAGCGACCATATAACCCTGGGTCACACAGACAGGCTCCATAGAGTCTATGGCAATAGCCATTGTTGGCACAGTTACATTTCTTGTTACAGTTCTTCCCAAAGAATCCTTTTGGACAGCCTAGTGGGTGCACAAATAAACACAGCAAGTGATGGGCAACATTGTAGTGAGCCTTTAACATAAAATACCAAGCCAGCTTCTTCTGGCATACTTTCCACAGGAAATATATTTATGAAAAAGGATGGTCTTCTGGTTAAGATACTGGATGAGGATTTGGGAGATCTGGGTCCAATACCT
Source organism: Mesoclemmys tuberculata (assembly GCA_007922155.1). Lineage (NCBI taxonomy): Eukaryota > Metazoa > Chordata > Testudines > Chelidae > Mesoclemmys > Mesoclemmys tuberculata. The sequence continues at coordinate 15,747,380 of ML675649.1, forward strand.
GGCTCTGTCACAGTCTTCCTATATGACCTTGGCCAAGTCATTTAATTTCTCTATGCCTCAGTTTGCCATTCTTAAAATAGAGATACTACTATCTTCTCTCTCCCACCCTTTGTCTGTCCTATTATTTATATAGCAAGCTTTTCAGTGCCTAACACAATGGAGACCAATCTCACTTATGAACCTTAAGTACTATCATAATGCAAATAAATAAAATAAGAATAATGGTAAATCACAAGACTCCCAGGCAGAATTTATACATAAGTAAACAACAGAAATCATACCATCCTCACAAATCTGTCCATTAATTCCTGGTGGGCAGTGACATTGTCCTGTCACATGGTCACATGAGCCTCCATTCTGACACTTACAAATGCTGTTACAATCTTTCCCATAAGTCCCAGGGGAGCAAGCTTCAAAGAAAGATGAGACAAATGAGCTAAGTAATCTTTTCATACATTAGAAGCAAAATGAAATAATGCTTCAGTTATCAGAATGACACCAAGCAATTAAAAAACCGCTTTGGTCAAGCAACCCACACATTGTGCCACGTCACTCTTGTTTTTATATACAATAATATCTATCTCCATGGAGGTTATCGAAAAATGACAGATGAAGTAACAAGACTCAAATATCTGATGGAAAATGTGTCTTTTACATAAATGCTATCCCTGGGATCTTTAAAAAAAAAGAAGAAAAGAAAAGAAAAAAGGCACAAAGGTTTAACTCCCACTGACTATAAATCAGAGCTCCCAGGCTCAAATCCAACACACAGTTTTGAAAATTTGGAGGTAATTATTTAAAAGACAGATTACTGCATCCAGTATTACAAAATAATGTTAACATTAGCTAAAAGAGTCAGATCCTCTGAAGTTCCAGAGACATTTTATATTGTCCAAAGGATCAAACCTGGGATTGCTGAGATAATCTTTAGTAAGTGACTTAATTGACATTTTATCAACACACATTAAGAAATCCAAGATTCAGTATTAATTTTCATCCCGTTTTTTCATTCATTATTATGAAAATTAAGTTCCTGATTTGCTCAGCTATTTAGTTTCCCTAAAAACTGTGATCTATGCCGGTTTAAAAATAAAGAAAGGGAGGGGAAAAAGGAGATATCCATGTAGGGCCAAATCCTGTGTTTTCCACTGAGCCATACAGGACAAATTTATTATTATCAACATTGACTTCAGTGAAATGAGGATTTGGCCAGTTCCATAATTCTATATTCCTTTTAAAGCTAGAAAAAAAATGCCATTGGATTAAATACATGAAAATTCTTTGTAAGTATAAAATGAATAGAAAGAAAGAAAGAAAGAAAGAAAGAAAGAAAGAAAGAAAGAAAGAAAGAAAGAAAGAAAGAAAGAAA
>ML675649.1:15748758-15808107 GCA_007922155.1 Mesoclemmys tuberculata
AAAGAAAGAAAGAAAGAAAGAAAGAAAGAAAGAAAGAAAGAAAGAAAATGAAGGGTTTGAAGACACAAAAATGAGTACAACTAACTAGCAAAAAACACTAACTACATGTTCCCAGAGGAACAACTGAGAAAATGCTTTAGCCACTGACCATGGGTGGCAAGAAGAATCTGAAGGTTGGGCATGGGGGTTCTGCCCTGTCTGCCGTGATCTTGAAGCATAAGGCACACCAGGGTGCAGGCCTCCCCTACCGTACTGCTAAGGAAAACTCTCCAGCACTGGTGCACAAGGTGCGCAATACCTGCTGTAATGGACATGCAATTACGCAAAGACAAGCAAGGGATATTTTACTGATTGCACTGTACTGGCAATACTTCAGAATTCTAAATTTCCTGATGCATAATTCAGGGTCCCTCTTTTTATATTTTAGATTTAATGTGCCAAATAGGACATGGGGTTTATGGTGATCACATTAAGATGCTGCTCAGTCTGCCTTAACTGTAATTAAAGTTTGCAAATGTGATCTTTCAATGAGGCAGTACTACTCCTTAAAGGGCTTTTCAGCACAAAAGCAAAGAGCAGGCTATTTCTTCTTTTTATAGATCTGCCAGGCCAGTGCTATAGGGCAAGGACCCATTAACTGTAGGAAGTTGTCCAAACATAAAGCACTTACTTTCATTACATTTAATTCCAGTCCACCCAGGTGAACAGATACAGCCACTGTTTTCACTATTACATTTGCCTCCATTCATACAGTCATCACAGCTCAAGCTACAGTCATTGCCAAAGGTGTTATCCAGGCAAACTGAAATGGAAAAGCACAGGACATTCAGGGAGCACAAAAACATGATACTTTGACTAATAAACTTTTAACTATTCAGTATCATTTCAAATACATTGTAAAGAAAGAAATTCATGGAACACTGTTAGTCTAAAGAAAGCAGCATTAGTGTTGTTGATGGATCTTGGGGTAAGCATTTTATTCACATGGAAATGTATTTGTTTTTCCAAGTCTCTCTCTCTCTCTCTCTCCTGCCACATGGTGTTTATCACAAGCTAAGGGGAAAAATGTTGCCCCATTTGAAAGAGATGCTTTATATTACAAGCATATCCATTTCATCAGCATGTTCTCTCAGGAGGTTTGAGGGACATGACAGGAGTCTTTTTTGGATGAGGATTTCAAGGAGTCTTTAAAATGAAGTTGGCAGGCTCCTTCAGCTAATATTAAGTCAGTGGGTTGCTTGTTTTTTATTTGTGATTTTATATGTAAGGCCAGATTTTCTAAACCACTCAGTACCCAACAGCTCCCATTTAGGAATCTGAATAGGTGATCAGATTTTCAAACATTTTCAGAATTCAGCAGCTGCCTCTGAGAACAAATTTGAAAATTCAGACCTGAATATCAGTATGTAAAATACCTTTGAAAAGATTACCCTGTTTACTTAAAATATAGTTAAAGGCATTAGGCCTATAGTACAGGCTAACTGCTTGCAACAGGTTATGTTTTGATAGGCTGTCTTGTTAAAATATAGAGCACACCTCAAAAAAGCCTTTTGAAACTAGAAAGAAATAATTTTACATTTGAGAATTTTAAAAAATTGTAAATTTTTAAAAGATATTTTCATCATTCCATCACCACCACTTTCAAGACATCAGAACAGCCAATCTTGGCATCCTATATCAACCTTGGGAAAAGTGCAGCAGCTCAGTTACCAAGTTACAACCTCCTGAAAAGACATAGGTCCAATAAGGAAAAAAAACACCACCACTGGGCAATCAATATTAGACTTTGGTGCCTATGCTGGTAATTTTTCATGAGGCTATATTGCTTGTCAGTTTCTTTCCCCATTGGTTGTCAGTTTCACAATATCTTGCTACGGATGACAGGATGTTGCTTTACTCTTTCTTCTAGTGAGACTCCTTTCTGTTTAAATGTACGTCAAGCACCACATAGATTTTTAGAAGTTTTAACTTTTTTTTATTTACAAACAGAAAAAGTTAATTGTTTAATTAAAGCCAAGACCAGCCCCTGAATTCTGGCTGTGGAGCAAAGTCCCTCTGAAGCGTAATTAGCCATTGCAACAACAAAAATGACACGATGCCAAATAAAAAAAACCTGTCCTCTCACTATGAGCAAGTAATGTGGCCACCAAAATGCATAGTGTTTTTTGAGTCCATAGTATAATGATCAAGACTTCGTTGCGGGAGCAACATGGATGTTGAATCTCAGGAATGTTTCAGGCTGAATAAGCAATTTTTCAGTCACATACAATGCCTGAGATGTGCACCTCACACTAACTACTCGTTTATGACCAGTTCAATGCCATCATTCCTTCCACATACACTGCCTAAAATAGTCAGTCATTACATGCTTATATCTAGATTGTTTTGTGCTGCTGGGGTCCAGGAGCACTGGCACCATGGAAAACATTGCCCTTTTCTGAGGTAGCCGTCAGGGCTACTGGCAATAACGCTCCCCCTCAGTCGTTCTGACTGCAGCCACCCTTAGCCTTCAGAATGACTCAGGGAGCCTCTCTTTGGCTGGCACGTTTCCTTCCAACATCCTCTGCAGGCAAAAAACCAGAATTGGCTCTCTGTCTTTTTGTCTGGCCTCCTGCCAGCTCCAGTCCTCCTGGCTCTCTTCAAGATCTCTTTCCCACCACAGAGAATCTTCGTCCTTCAAAAAGCCCGTGGCCATTGCCACCATGTGTTTTCTCTCCTAAATCCTATGATCTTTTATTTACTTACCAACTTTATGTACAAAAGTGAGTTCTCCTCGCACATCTTTGTCCTCATCCTCATAGAAGGCACCTAGTGCAGCGGCATAATGAAGTAGCTGAGGAGGTTTCCTGAACCAAAGGTCTGGAATCCTAGCGATCTCCAGTAGCTCCTCTTCTTCCTCTGTCAGCTCATCATCAGCTAGTGCTAAGAACACAGAGCCAGCTTCAAAGCTTCATCTTACAACTTCATTGTCTAGTCCTCCTTTTATATCTTTTCATGCAGTTAGATTTTTCCAGTCAGACCCATATTATATAAAATGAACAGTACATAAAATAGCCACACTTGATCTGTTTTATTATCTTTATTAATAAATGGAGTACATATTAACAGAAAAAAAAGAGAGGCTAGAACAACTGAGCCTCACCTAAAACCCTAGATCTAAACTCTGAATCTGGGGTTGAACAAATCAACCTGCAGCTGAAACTCACAGTCTCTCATGGGTATGTCTACACTGCAATCAAAGTGTGACTGCAGCATGTGTAGACATACCCAAACTAGCTTTGATCTAGTTAGTTTGAATAACAATAGTCAGGAAGCTGGGGAAATATGGGAAGCAGTGCAAGCTAGCCCCTCGAGGACATATGCAGGGTTCCAGGTGGGCTTGTACAAACCATTCTGTTGCATGTGCTGCTGTGGCTTCACTGCTATTCTTATTTGAACTAACTAGATTAAAGCTATTTTGGGTTTGATTACACATGCTGCAGTCACAACTCTGATTGCAGTGTAAACATACCCTATATTGGGCCCAATTTGAACATACTGAAGTTCGGACCTGGAGTTACATGCCCTGTTCCCCTGCCACCTCCCCTTTCCCTACCCCAAATTTGGGAGTAGGCTGCATTGTAAACATAAAATGTTTGAATCTAGATCTGCTGTTCAATGTACAGTTTTTTGTTTTGGGGTTGGCTCTAAAACCCATGAAATGCTAAAAATCCAACATTGCAAGATGATACAATTAGCTGACTTGTTTTTTCAGTTTGATACAAATATCAAGCTCTCCCCCATAGTTTAGTCAATGATTAAACTTAGATTATTAAATGAGCAGTCATCAGGCCAAATTCTGCCCTATTTACATTGGCAGAAATTCAGTCACTCCGTTGGCTCCAGTGGAGATATTCTAGATTTGCACTAGTTTAACAGAGCAGAATGTGATTCTCTGTATTTTTTATATGATGCCTACCTTAATATAATTAAAATAAAAGCAATATTAACTTTTCAAAATAAGATAGTCTTTTGTATAGCAGATAGACTGAGATTTTCAGAGCAGCGCAGCATATTTAGCCACACAATTTCCATTAATTTTATGGACAAGACACTATTTTGCCAGCTCATGTGTGACCTGTGTGCTTCACATGGCTTGCCTTGGCTACCTTTAAGGTGTGTCAAGTTGGGCACCCAAAAAATCTCTAGTTTCTTTTAGAAATCTTGACTCTAAATTCATGCTCTAAATCAATGAGAAACGTTTAATTGTCTTCAAGCTTTACAACAACTTACAGATGCAGGAATGTCCATCGAGACCGAGTGTGTAGCCTTCTTTACAGATGCACTCGTATGACCCCAGAGAATTAACGCAGATTTGGTCACACCTGGCATTGTCACCAAGACACTCATTCACATCTAGAAAACAAATATTAATGGGAACTAGTGACAGGTGAACTAGTTCGGATAAAGCAAGGGCCTCCCTGAATCTTCAACCAAAACTTTAACATTTATTCTGGAGACCTGAAAAATGTTGTTTTAATTGTTTTCCCATTTCTATGGACTAGTCACAATTGTGTCCCACCTGAAACAGTGTCAAAATCCTACTGAGAAAGGAGTATTTGTTGCCATGCACTCTGAGCAGGGAAAGTGCTAAGAAACACTAGAAGAAGCTCAAATTTTTTTCCCTCCTGAGCTGTGTCTCCGTGTTAAGCTGTTTACCATCACATACGCAGCCATCGGTGTTAAGCCGGAACCCTGCATTGCAACTACACTCGTAGCCTCCAATGTAGTTGATGCAGAACTGGGAACAGCAGGCCTCATTGGACTCACATTCGTCTAGGTCTGAAGAGAAAAAGGGGCAGTTCAGTTAAGCTTCCGGCTGGCAATTCAAACAGTGACTGTGCTGAATGCAGCCAATCTGATTCATGAAATGAGTCTATGCTAAAAGACTGTTATTAATGCTTTGCTGGTCATTTTAGCCCTCTCAGGTTTGTAATTTAGATATAAAAGATAGCACTTCAGTTTTTCTGTATCTTGTTTATCACTTGCCCCATCTCAAATATATTTTTTTTAATCCTCAGACAGGGGTGTCTACAAGAACTTTGTCACATACTCAGGACAGGTGTTGCCTATGTTTTGTAGCAGGGGACACAGCATCTAGCACTGGTCCAGGACTGGGGCTCCTACATGCTACCAAAATACCACCACCACCAACTATGACTCAAATCACCCTAACATATAAGTAGCATCTCTTCATCATTTATTAATCTCCAGCTGATCATTTTTCCTATGAATGTTTTCAACCCTCGCCTGTTCTGATGTAAAATAGCCAGCACTGAACAGAAAGTGCTGATTCAACAAAGCATTCTCAGACAAGAATACGACACGTTTATAAGCAATTTTACTTTTTGATAATCAAGTTGCCACCATCTCACTGATGTCTAGTATAAGTAGAGAAATTTGTGCAGTCAAAAACTGTTGTCCTAAGGAATAGAAACAAGAATCAAGCTGCTATCTTTTAACTGCAGGCTCTCAGCTGATCACAGCCCTTTCAGTGTTTTGAGCTATTCAGTGGCTATTCAAGAGGTAGCCTGTCAATGCTGAGTTTGCAAAATGCTTTTGACCATTAACTAGATGAGCAACCAAAAGTCAGTGTCTCAATTAACCTTAGAATGGGCACCAATATTATTAGGAAATGTACACACTAGAGAAAGGAGAAAGAAAATGTAATCAATCAATTGAGGCTAGAGGTCAGCACAAAATTGATTAAAGCAGGTTATTTGAACAAGGAGTATTCCTTTTCCTGCAAATGTCACAAGCAAAGTTGCCCTGCAATATTTCAGATGATATCTTGTCTCCCAGTTCTATTAAAAGCTCATTGTGTGCTTTGGAATGTGCCGCCTGCAGCCAATGAAAAGGAGATTTTCCTCCGCTCTGCTGAAATCTTCATCTATGCTCTCACCTCCCCTTCACCTTGACCATGATAACTTTCTTCTTTGTGAGCACTCTATTAGCAAGTCTCTAGGCTCCAGCATATGCAAAATGCTGCTGCCTGTTGTTCTTCATGCGCACAAAGAAACAGGGCTACATGGCCCTATTGTTAATCCAGGAGGCTCCTAGTGTATTTCAGGATCCAGTCCAGAACTGCCCTTTTTGTTTTAAAAATTCTCCATTATCAGCCTCTCTCACAGACCTCCGCATTTTCCTTCCTGCTAATCTAATATTTCTCTGCTTTCATTTCCCAGGGGAAACTTCACACATAGTAGGAAATGTAATCTTGCCAATGGATGAGCATGATAGGAGCTGAACAACTTCTCTAAGGCAAAGTGGGAGCACATCACTTTTGAAAATTAGTCCAACGTGCACAACTAGAGCTAATCATCTGCCGGTTGGCCTTAGGATACAGAAAATCTTAGAAAAAGGAATTTTAATCCCTTAGGAGACAGGAAATAAATTTGGGCTGTAAACAATTTGGTCATCTTGAAAACATTTTCATGGAGGTGTCATTTTTCAGTACAGGCAGAAGCACTGAGTAATAATCCCATCAGACCCACAATGGGTCAAATCGAAATATTGAATGGGAGGTTTAGATAAGCTCCAGTTTACTGAAATACCAAAAGGAAGAACAGGAGGAAGAGGAAAAAAACATACACTTCCAAAAGTGAGAGCTGTATGCTAGGCTTCTCCTTACATACCCATCTCCCTTTCTGTTCTGATGGAAAATGTGAGCCCCCACACCTTTTTGAAAGAGACGCAGCATTTACCATGTATTACCTATGCATGTTTTTCCATCCAAATCAAGGAGATATCCCTGGTTGCAAGAACAGTGAGGCCCACCAGTCGAGTGCTGGCAATGATGAGAACAACCACCATTGTTGCTTTCGCAGCTATTGACAATTTCCATTTCGATGCCTTCCAGAGAAACAATCAAAAGAATATTAATAAGTAAGTACACGGGGAGAATAACTTTAGAATAGCCTTTCAATACAGTATATCCACAGAATGATTGCTGGGAAGCTAAACACTGCAGTAGAAAATGCAAACTCACCCACTACATAGATTAGAAGAGCATGTTTGGGCCTCTTAACAATGTTCCATTATGATAATTACAGCTACCTCTGTGTTTGATAACTTGGTGCCATCCCACAGTTACAGTAAAGTGTCTATTGCGCTAGTGTCCACAAAACACATGTCCCCAGGTGCACTTCAGATAGCCTTTGAAAAAGGGCAGTGACCTTGCTTACTAGAAGAAGAAATGTTGAGCATTCTGGGAAGCATGAAAATTAGACGGAGAGCTCACCAAGGCTGGGTTTTGCTTTGTTCATTTCCAAAAGGGGGCCCAAGAGTACAGCCAGCAGAAACAGGCAGGGGGAGAATTAGTTTTCAAAAGACCTTATGAATACAGGTATTTTCATGTTCACAGGCAGAAGAATGCCAGGAACGTAGCTCCAAACGCTTTCCTAACCAGCAGTGTGTGAAACATGCTGTCCTGGCCCTCTTTGGTATGTTAAAGAAATTTGGGAGGTGGTGCGTGGCAGCTGGAATTTGAGCTTATTTGGACTTTGTCCTGGGGGCTCCAACACTACACAGACTGCAGCTCCACTGCCTCAAAGCCTTCACCCTGCCATGACCCAGGCATCAGACTCTCTCTCTCTCTCTCTCCGTTTCCTTCCAGGCACTTTGTGGCTGCTTAACACAACAAGCGAACACGGACTACACTCCCCAGAAAGATTTTGGCCAGGCCCTGTGGAAGGGCTCACATGGGAGGGGAAGCGACTTACATCCTTGTTCTTACCTAAGCCTTTCATTTGCACACCTGTAGAGTGAAGGGGAATCATAATTCACCCCCTGAGTATGTAGCCAGACTGCATCTTTTAGACACAGCCCCATTCTGAGGGTGGTCCAAGTTCCAAACCCCAGCAAGACCACTGAGAAGCACTGTGCCTTAAGGAGCTGCCATGCCTGCTGGAACGTTTCAGCACATAGAGAGACGCTGCTTGTTGTTAGAGTCCATACAAAGCTTATACTTGCCTCTGTGGCCAGCCACCTTAGCAGGTTGGTGTGCGTGTGTAGGTGTGTGAGAGGAACTACCCTTTGCCTCTTCTTGCATCTGCAAGGGGGCACTACGTGAGCAGTCCCTATGCTATGGGCTGGCGCAGGAGGTAGGGGAGTGAGAGAAGGCCACATATGGTCCATAGTAAGAAGTATGACCATTTATTCAGAGAGAGGAAAGATGGTCCAGTGTTTAAGGGGGTTCCCTGGGGCTCAGGAGACTTGGATTTCATTCCTTGCTCCATTTTCTGTGTTACCTTGGACGAGTCATTTCAATAAGGGTTAAGCACCTAAATACCTTTGCAGATTTGAGCCTTAGGCTGGGTCCACACTGAGGGCGGCAAATTCGCCACCGCCAGATCGACTGCTTTGGATCGACTGAGTGGTCTGTGTAGACCCGCTCAGTTGATCCAGCAAGCCACGCAGGAAAACCACCCCGGTAAGTGGCGTAGTGCTGCGTCAAAGGGAGCGCTGTTCCCTTCGACGCAGTACAGTGTGGACGGTGTGCGGAGGAGATGCGGCAAAGTTGATGGGAGATACGCCAGTGATTTACGTCACTTGCGTATCTCCCGTCGACTGCCGCCGAATCGCCAAGGTATGTGTAGACCGGGCCTGCGTCTCTCTGTGCCTTAGTTCTTCATCTGTAAAATGGGGATTAATAGCACTGCCCCGCTTCACAGGGGTGTTGCGAGGATAAATATATTAAAGACTGACGTGCTCAGATACTATGGTATTGGTGGCCATGTAAGTAGCCTAAGAAAGATTCAGAATATTTTTGTTTTAATTTTTTTCTTAATGTGGTATACACAGCATGAATAATTCTTCCCCACAAAGATTTGTTAGTTAATAAGAAAAATCTTTGCATAAAACCATGATGAACTTGAGAGGCCTAGATCCTGCTATACTGCTCTCATAATTTATAATCTTTTGTGTATTTATAGTATCTCCTTCGCTATCGCCATATGCATTCTTTCTCATTGTATCTAAAATAGTTTTCCAGTCCCTTTTAAATGCTTTGTTTTGATAAAACTGCATTTAGTTTTGTTTGCATGCTTTGAAATTGCTTTTCTTATTCATTAAAACATTGCATAGAACAACCCTCACCACTCGAACAATGAATTCACCTCTGGTGTGCAATGTATTTTCCTAAGGAAATTCTGCTGAAAACCTCTGCCCAGTATTATTAGATTGAACAATTACTGCCTACCTCTTCACTAAAACAGGTCATGCTTTTATATACAACAGCATTCCAGAGAGCTTACACCAGACCCATAAAAAAACACAAACTTTTCCAGCCCATCTCCTTTATTAACCTAAATCTACCCCTTAGGCTAGCCTAAGGATCACTTAATCATATGGAGCAAGTTACTGGGTTTGTTGAGTAGGGGATGTTTAAGAGAGCTGCCTGTGAAACATTGAAACATTGATTTGAGGAAGGATAACTGAGAATTTAATAGCTTTGGAAGTCTCAGTTCTTTGATTATTTTCATCATCATATATCTTGCTTTTTTGTTTTTTGTTTTTTTTACTGGCGGCTGCTCAATACACTTTTTGAAATATCAGGGGAGTCCTGAGTAGATCTGGAGATGATGATCAGCATATCAGGCTCCCATGTGGGTTTTCCCTTGGCATCAGGTACGGGGCATGAGAAAATGGAGGGAGAGAATGAATAAATTCCATCTAACATCAGTAAAATGCATGTGTGTCTTTGGTTAATTCCAGAATCACATCCACCATATAATTCACTACATTTTAAAGATAAATCAGGAAACCAAGGGGGCTATTTGCAGTGGAGTAATGCCTCCAAACACAGGCTCAAGAATGTATAAATCTGTGAAATGGCAGCAGATGAAGGCAAGAATATTCAGCTTGAACTTTTGCATCCTTTTATTTTTTTTTTTTGCTGGAAGTTTTAATCCTATTGCATTACAAATGAAGCACTGCATTTTCCAGGGAAGATCACCTACAATATGTTGCTGTAAAACTGTCACTTACGGTAGCACTGCTTTCCATCAGCCCCCAGCTCAAAGCCCGGATTACAAACACAGGTGAACGATCCTAGGGTGTTCATGCAACGATGAGCACACCTGCCTGTCTCTTCTACACACTCATCAATGTCTGCAACACAGAGAGACAGATCAGCAGTGAGATCAGTTGGGATATATAGACGCACATATAGACAAAAGTCTTTAGAAGCGTTCATTGAAATAACATCTTATGGTTAATAGACAAGGCAGCACCTAGCACTTCCACAAACACTGAAGCCACAACACCCTCCTTCAAAATAATACTTGACATGTATAACATCACATTGCACCTGAGGCTCTCATCACTAGCCCACACTCCTTCTACCCACTATATTTAAACCAAATAGTACGAGAGAGACCTAATTATCGGGTCAAATCAGCTTGGATACATCCTGAGCCGCACGTACTCCCAGCAAGATTTCTGCATGGGATGGTGCCACAGAGACCAGCACGTCTTCTGCTGCACCACCCCTTGAATTCTGCAGAGCTTCCTCCATATGTGGTATGTCTACACTGCAACCAGGGGCTGTGAGTGCAGCTCACACAGACACACCTGAGCTAGCTTTAATCTAGCTAGCACAAGTACCAATATCAGTGAGGCCAGGGCAGCATGGGCTTCAGCGCAGACTGTAGGAACACATCCGGGACCTGACGCAGTGAGCCCAAGCTAAAGCCCATGTTGTGGTGGCTTCTATGCTATCAGTACTCACACCAGCTAGATTAAAGCTAGCTTGGGTATGCCCGTGCATGATGCAATCACATCTCTCAGTGCAGTGTAGACATACCTCTTAATTCGACTTTGTGGGTAACTACACTGATCAAAGGAGGGGCATGCCACATCTTCCCTGTGAAAAGGGAAAGATATGCACATGAAAGAAGGTCCCTCCACAGACAGATCAGTTTTCTCTAGCCCATCATCCCTGTAACGAACCATCTGAACTCTGCAAATTAAATGCCAGTACAGAAGAATATAATTCAGCACAGCTGGAATACCCAAAGGAGCAAAAGGAGAATTGCTTTCAAACACAGAATAACGAACAAAACCCTTTGCACAAAAAGCCAAGTCCTGACCTTGTAGAGCAGGGGTCTCAAACTCGCGGCCCGCGGGCTTGTGTCATGCGGCCCGCAGTCCGAATCCGGCTGCAGGCTTGTGCTGGCATTTTTTTTTGAGCGGAGCTCCGGGAAGCTGTGGCCGTCTTAAAAAGGAAATGGCCGCCGAATGTGGGCCCCACAGAGAGATTTGACGGCGGACAGTGGAGCCTGCAAGTCCCTGTGAGAGCCTCTCTCTGCTACTGTGCCGCCGAATTTTACCCTGCGTGGAGATTTTTTCGGCGGAGAGTAGAGCATGAAAGGTACAGTAGAGTAGTGTGTGTCATGTGCGGCCCCCCTGAACTCCACTCAATGTAAATGCGGCCCGCCACAGCAATTGAGTTTGAGATCCCTGTTGTAGAGCATATTTAAAATTTTATTAGAGATAACGTTTCAAAAGCGAGTGGGTACCGAGTTTAAAACAAAAGAGCATCGAACATCCAGGCAGAGGGTACGGGTTATTAGTGGGTACAGAGTTGGAAGGGGGTCGGGGAGTACATCAAAAGCATAACCCGTGGTGTCCTGGATGGGGTGTAGTAGTAGGTTTTATGGTAAACAGAGCATAACAGTAATTAGGGAACATCACATATTACGAAGGTTACATGGGGTGTGACGAAGGGGAAGCAGACACAAGAACATCAGCCTCAGAGCTAAGATCGACTTTATTTTACACATTTTTTCAGGGCAAAACAAAAACTAAGCAGCTCAGATTTCTTTCTAATTTTGTATTCCCGGCTGTATCTTTTTAATTTTCTGAAGGTACCATTTGTCTATAGCCGAGCATGTTGGGTAAGGAGATGTTCTGTGCTCCTCACCAAGACCTTTTCGTGGCACAGCAGCACCTAACATTATGCGTGTGATCAGTGCATTTGCAAGAGTGGGATCCAGGGCTGTGCAGAAACCTCTTGCTACGTTGTGAAAGTTTTCCGAGTGAAAGATTTGGCAGCTTCCCTAAAGTTGTCACGGTGCAAAGCTTGCCAGGATTTTATTCATATTAATTAATTAGCTGTCACTTTGCAAGCTGGAGATTTTGGCAAAATTACTTGACTTTTCAAAGTAAACCTCTAACTACCTTAGATCTTTCTCAAAATCCAAACCTAAATGCGCACTTGGAAACCTATCTTTTCTTATATTTGGCATTCTTGGCTTAAGTGATTGCTCTCCATGTGTGTGAAAACATTATTTGATATACACACACAAATATATGGTGCGTGTATGTGAAAATATTATAATCTATACACACAGTACACTCACACACTAGTTACTAATTTCCATTCAAAGTACAATTACACTAAAACTCCAGATAATGCCTTCCTTTCCCATTAAATAGTCCTTTCTCAGCTTCTTACCTCCACAGGACTTTCTGTCTGCAGAAAGATAGTACCCAAGATGGCACTCACACTTTGCAAATCCTCTCTCATTTTGACAGATGTGTGAGCATCCTCCATTCCCACTTGTGCAGGGGTCCATCACTGAAAGCAATTAAATTTACTGTCAACTTAAAGGTCATGCATTTGTCTGAAAATGGTTTTGCCTTCCATTGTTACAAGATTACTGTAACTGAGGGTATGTCTACACTGCAATTACACACCCACGGCTGGCCTGTGTCAACTGACGTGGGCTCAGGGGGATTGGAGTGTAGGGCTGTTTAATTGTGGTGTAGACATTCAGGCTCAGGATGAAGCCTGGGGTCTGGGATCCCGCAAGGAAAGTAGAGTCTAAGAGCTTGGGCTCCAGGCCAAGGCCGAACATCTATACCACAATTAAACACACCTGTAACCTGAGCCCTGCAAACTGAGTCAGCTGACACGGGCAAGCTGGAGGTATTTAATTGCAGTGTAGACATATCCAGAAAGATTAGAGAGGAAAAAATATTTGACAGTACTCAGTTTATAGTTACATTCAGTGTTTCATTATCTTCTATTTCCTCTGTTTGTGTGTATCTTTCATAGAGCAACAAAAACAGAAAAACATTTTTAAAAGGATAAGAAAATGTAGTTGGAAATCCACTATAACACGCTTGCACATGTAGGCATTTTAGAGACTGCCCTAGTACCTGAAATAACATTTTACTCATTTTGGTTTAACTGATTAGATTTCAAGAACTCAAATTCAAATACATATGAACACTTATTCATATACAGCATTAGAATATGCCACAAAAAAAAGCGGCTAAAAAGTTAAAATATTCTTGAGACTCCCTAAAGAGCCTTCCTCATTTTAAAATTAAAGCCTCGTCTTTAAATATATACATCAAGAGAATGTTATTCAAAACAAGTACAGGACATTTCAAGGGCAAAAAGCTTAAGGTAGCAAGTATTTAGGGCCACATTTGTAAAATGCCATCAAATTTGCACACCTTCAACTGTGCACTTAAGTTTTGCATGTTTTCATTATGGCACATGCTTCCAAGTCTGCAGACTCTCCAGATGTGAGGATGCAACCTTATTTCTGTAAACAATAGATAATTTGTAGATGCTAATATAAGTCCAGCTACTGCAATGGAATCCACCTGGACATGCCTGATGGCCAGATCGGAGCCAGAGTTTGGATACCCACATCTGATGTTTTATGTGTGTTCAAATGTAGGTGCAAAATCGTATGCATGCAAACATGTACCCGAATGATATTAAGCGTGCATATTTAGAGGCCACTTCTGAAAATCTCTCCCTTAACGTTCTACACAGATTTAGTGCGAAATCTATAAGAGTTGAACCAATTTTTTTTACAATACATTTCTTTCTATTTGGACTGTAAACATTGAGTTGTCATGATTTATTGATTCCTGCCGGATTTGAGAAATCATACCAGAGTTCCTGACTCACCCCAGCCACGTTGCCACGGGTGAATGCAGCACAGCTTTTCACAAACCATCAGGACGCACTGCTTATGGTAGTACCAATTCATCACACCATGAGGAAATGGCACCAGAGAGGTAGCAACAGCACCACAGTCAGAAGGCATTTAACAGCCATCACCAGACAACTATTTGATTTTGCAAGAAAAAGTCAAAGAGAGAAAAGAAATGAAGGGAAGGATGGAAGGCAAAGAGGAGCATGGAGTGGAAAGGCAAGTGAAGCAAATGGAAGGTTGAAGAAAAAGAACAGGGAATGGAAGATAAAGACACAAGAGAGGTAGAAAGGAAAAGAGAGGAACTGGGAATTGGGGAAGAGAGAAAGGATCTTTTTCTTTTTCTTTTCCATAGTCCTCTCTTTTTGTGTCTTTGCAAGCTGAAACCATTCCAAGGGGTTCACCACAAACGCTTCAGCCAACCTAAACATATGGTCTGACAGAAATGTCATATTTTGGGGGTCAGAAGCCTGGCTCATCTGCACAATAAGTTTCCTGTTCACTAACATATTGCCAGCTACTGGGGGGAAATGAAGGGGTTTGCATATTTTTGTATTTTTAAAAAATCTAATAATTTTCTCTACTGACTCCTGTTCTCACTCTTCTTAGTATTTAGCAGCGATCTGACATCTGCCTTTTTGCCTGCCAGCAGAGGGTGCTGTGCTAGAAGCGCAAGTCCTTTCACTTTCTTTGCAACTCCAGGCGATATCTGCTCAACTCTACCTGGCGTGACTTGGTATGAGAAGTTACTGCCAAAGATGGTAGCTAGGCCCATCTTTTGGAGTTTTAACACCAGGATGTAGCCTGGGTCTCCAAGAGTTATAGCACTTAATCCTATGTGTCACTTTGGGGACTAACAGCCCAGCTCAGCAGTTGGAGGATTTCTGGTCCATAAAGAACTTAGCTTCAAGCAAGTGTTAGTTCCCTGGCTGGCATGAAATAGTGAGTTCTTTTGCTGAATTTGTTCGGCAGTGATTCCATTTAGTTTGCCCTAACAACTTTGGTTTAACTGTACATAAGATATTTAGAGTATCTAAAGCTTTAGTTAAGAATGATTATAGCATACAGTGAAATGAGTGATATTCTCTCACATGATAACATCCAAACAACAAATTGTAGGGCAGAATTTTAGTAAACCTCAGCAATTTTATTAAAAATAGCTGTCTTCGAAGCCTCTTTGATAGGATAAAAAAATTATAAAGGACAGAAACCCTCAGAATGTAAACCAACAGTTAACTGCCTGAGGTTAAGAGAAAATCTTCCCTGTAATCAGATTATTCCATTATGTGATTTCTTGCATCTTTCTCTGAAGCATTTTAATCCTGGCTTCTGTAAAATAGGATACTGGACTAAGGGGACTCTTGTTCTTATCCCGTGTCGGTTTGTGTCTTTCCATGTTCCCATTATTGAGATGTCTTAGGAGCGCAGGCTAACTACCCATGATTTTCACATTTTTACTTGCAATTCTCTTTTCTATACGGATTTCTTTTACTCTTTGAAGCTCAATAAAATTATCAGAAGCAATACAGAACTGACTTTTTCATGGGAGTTTTGGCTGAGTAAGGCCACAAGATTTTGCCCTAATCACCTATGGCATATGCAAGGGTATGCTGCAAGTTATTATTGCCTTGAGAACTGATGAAGTAGTTAACACGTACAAAAGAAAAAAAAACACGGTAGTATTGTTGTTCTTTATTTGTACAGAACCTAGCACAATGGGATCCTGCACTATGACTATGGTCCCTGGGTGCTGCAGTAATACAAATAATAAATAATTTTAAGGCAATTTCATTTAGTATCCTGAAGAGAAGGATAGATCATTGATAACAAAAACTAAAAATGGACAAAGACTACACTTCATGGTGAGTCATATTTATTACACAAACCATCATTAGATGAGTCTAAATGAGCAATTCAATGTTAGGATTTTAAACGATTTTGAATTCCTACATTAACTTGCCCCAGCATTTAAGGCATGTCCAGAATGACCAGGGATCTCAGAAACCAGTAACAAGCTCATAAAAGTAAACCAAAAGTGAACCTTGCACCTCAAAAATGTGCATTTCATGCAGCCATAAAGTGAAAACCTACAGCTATTTCTGACAAGCAAGGTTCAAAATAAATTATAAATAATTATCCAACACACAAAGGTATGAAATGATGCTGTGCACCATTTTGTGGTGTTTTACTGCTCCTAAAGTGGGCTCAAGCCAGTTAGTGTAGGACTTACTTTTACAGTGTTTGCCATCTCTCTTCAGCTGGTAGTGAGGATGGCACCGGCACGTGTAGTGGTCGTCACTGATCTGAATGCACTCCTGTTCACAGCCCCCATTGTTAACAGTGCAGGAATTGACAGCTAGAGCAAGGGAAGCATGAATGCATGAAAGATGTCAAAAAACAGAGTTTCTCTGGAAACAACCTAAAGGGAACATGGCAGTGCAAAGTGCAGTGTGGTTTTCACTTCAGAGAGGGCTTTGCAAAGTCTAGGTCATCAGCAGGCACAGATTGAAGGGAAATGACCCGTTGGCAAATGAAGTGGTAGTACCTCAGTGATAGCCCCTGGGGTTGAGTGAGGCAGCCTTAAGATGAGAGAGGAATGGTGTGGTTGCGAGGAAGTGATAAATGGCCAGCTAGGTGCCAGAGAAGAGCTGGATAAAGCAACAGACGTGGATAAGAGTGGGAGTGGAGGCCGTGAAGGAGGTCTGGTCTACACCTAAAATGTAGGTTTACCTGGCTACATCACTAAGTGGTATGTAAATTCAGACCCCAGGTAGATGTAGTTAAGCCGACCTAAGCCATGGTATAGGTAATGCTAGGTTGATGGAAGAATTATTTTGGCAATTTAGCGATCACCTCTTGAGGGCATGGATTTACTATGGCAGCTCTAGCCCTTAGAGAGGGAGGCACAGAGCAGGAAATACTGGTTTCTGTGGCACTGTTTTTATGCAGCCTCACAGACGCAGTGCATAGGGCTGCCTGCACATACTCCCTGCTTCCTCTGCTTCTGGTTTTCCTGAGCCAGCAATGGTGGAAGTGTGAGGGGGGGCAACTGAGTTAGGAGGAGGAGCCCTCTGAGCCTAGTGGTGGTGGTGGGAAAGATTTGGGAGATGGGTTTTCTGAGCCTGGAGAACGTGTGAGTGCCTGTGTGTCTGTATGCACACGCACACAGATGTGTGCCTACATGTGCGTTTGGGTTAGGGGGCTGTTCTGACTCTCGTGGTGGGTGAGGAATCAACGCAGGGGAGGGGAGGTTCTGAACTGTTAGATGTTGCCAATTTTCATGATGTTATCATGAATCTCACACTGGATGGTGTTTTTCATAAAGCCCAGCCTTCTGGAGTGATGGGATTGCATGAGAATCTCAGTTTTTATTTAAAAGACAAAATTTTGTAGCCCTCATGGACATAGAAAAATGCTTGAAAATGACCCGAGTGCACATTTAATGGTTAAAAGCTAGAAGGCAAATAGAAAAGCACCCCCATTTTTTTGGGTAGTCTCATATTTTTAAACTAATCATGATTTTTTGGTATCAGATACAGTTTTGAACATTTGGATTAGCAATACTGGGCAGGAAGGGGGAGTGGAGTTCTCAACCTGGGACACAGAGGTAATGTGTGTGTGTGTGTGTGTGTGTGTGTGTGTGTGTGTGTGTGTGTGTGTGTGTGTGTGTGTGTGAGAGAGGGGGTCATTTTGAGATGCTGGGGTCGGGCTGGGTTGAGGGAACAGAGCGGGGCACGGCTGGGCTGAGCGCTGCAGACATGAATTCAACTGGTGGCGGCAGCGTGTGTGGGAGGAGCTGATTCAAGGGGCAGAGTTTGAGACTAGGAGAGAACAGTGAAACGAGTCACGGAGGAGTAATTACAGTTTCTGCCACATTTCTATTAACTATAAAGCATTTGAGTTTGTTTATTGTGAAGTGGGAGGTGAGGAGAGATGCAAATGGATGCCTCTTTTTCTTCCCACCTACCTACTAATCCCCTTATGGTCCAGCAAAACACTTCCCTTTGATACCCATGACTACAGTTTACCGGTTTTTCACATTGATAATATGACCATACTGCAGAGTAAGAAGCACAGAAGGTGCTACCTGCAGTGCCTCCATTTATTTTGGGCACCAGGTATCACTGTGTAGACTTGATTATTTACAAATCAGTCATTTCCCCTGTACTTACCTTGCAAGACCTGTATTCAGGACTCCATGTTTGCCCCTCACCAGCTGATAGCACAGCTGCTGGATGCAGCTCTTTCTGCTCTGCTCGTGAAGGTTGCAAAGTCAAGAGTTGCAAAAAATGCAGACACCCTCGAACTCAGGTTGTGGCAGCAAAATGGAGGTGAATATATGTGTAACTTTTAAATCCATACATATACCGGTTAGGGCCAAATCCTGGAATTCACGCTGCCTCCCCCAACCATTTCCATCGTCTAAGGGTTTCACCACAACAGAGGAGGGGGCAGAGCTTGCCCCTTAATGATCTGGGCTCTTAAACACTTAATTTCTACATTTGTTTAATTCTATGTTTTTACAAAGACTTTGCTGGTCACCCATTACCCGTGTAAATATCCCATGTGATGGGTGCATTCAGTCTCTTAAGAATCCGGCTGTAGTAGCGTATGTCAATATTTTTATATTCTGTAGTCTAATCTGATTAACGAGAAGTACTGTCACCTCTGACTCTGGTGCGTTGTGTATTTAGTGACATGGCAAATCCTGGATTATAGTTTAGTGGGTAACATTTCTTTGTCTTCTTTTCTGTTAACCCTGGTACAAGAGAGGCCCCACTTAATAAAAATGGATCCTGACAGTTATAATGTACAGATCAGAAATCAGAGGCACCAACTGACATAAGGGATTTATGCATTAGAGTCAAGAGCCATATTTGGTTTTCACTTCCAGTGGCATCAAAGGGAAGAAACTCCAGTGGTGTCAGTGGATTTCCAGACACCAATCAACTCAACTTTAATGTATATGTTAAGATATTCTACATACTTAAGGTGGGAGAAACAAAAAAATATTTGGACATGAAAGGCTTTGGTTATTTTAAGGACCTAATCCACAGGAAAGATTGAATTTGACAAACATATCTGTAAATGGCTACAATATGAATGGAGATTTGTAGGACAGAAATCTAAAAAAGCTAAGAAAGAGAAAGAACTGGGGGAGGTTTCAGAGAGGATGTGACAATGGCAAAAAACAAAATATCAGTGATCAGCAAAGGACCACTATACAAATCTGTACATCCCACTCTATGTAACTGACTAGATCAAACGATTTTAGAGAGATTAATCTCCCAGTAAAACATGCACAACTTTCATTAATGGGAATGGGAAAACAGACCACATAGATTAGCTTCCTACAAAAATGATTATTTGGGGACATACTGTAGTCACTGAAATGAGGTTCAAAGAGTTCCAGAGGGGTTCATTAGAGTCTATAATACTTTTATTGATTCAAAACCCTCTTTGATTTAATGGAAGCTGGACAGGGCTCAACATGAAAGACTGGTAGGAGAACTTCAGCTATGTTCTGTTCAGTAAAGCACTCAAAAACCTGGATGCTTTTTAGAAGTTTGTCCTTCCCTTTTGGGCCTGCCAAAATTGGCTTCAATCTTATGAGAATATGCTTACAAATGCTTTGCATTCATCTGAAACTTTCAGGCCGTATCTATTGGAAACCCTGCCTCCCTTTGGCACTTTTGCTCCTTTTAGTCCCCAAAAAGAAAAACTATGCTGGGGGAAAAATGTGAACAGAACATTTTACAGTCTCCAAACAAGTTGTTTGGGTTCAGTCTAGAACTGGGCAAAGGTTTTGCGAAAAGGGATATTGGTTTCTTACTTCTATAGTCAAGAGAATAATTTTCCAAAACCAATGTATTTGGGGGGAAGTAGCCTTTTTTTCTGCTTGATAAGTATCCAGGAGTAGATTGCTATCCCCCCAAAACATTAATATTTTCTGAAAAAATATTTCTGCAAGTGTTTTACGTTAGTGGAAATTCTAGATGTTTTGCTTAGTTGTAACAGGTCAGAAGAGACATGTATTATTGTTTCTGCTTCCTGATCAGATGGGTGTTCCAATATTTACATACAAATTGTTATACCAGATCTGACCAGCAGTCCATTCAAACCAGCATCCTGTCATCGACAGTGGTCAGTGCCAGATGCTTCAGAGGAAAGTGCCAGAATTCCCACAATGGATATCCTGGCATAATATTTTACTAGGGAAAGTTTCTTCCTAACCCCTAGTGTTTAGCTTATGCACCACTGCATGGAAGTTTCTTATAGCCTTTATATTTTTTATCCTGTCTAAATAGTTGAAACTAAACCATCTTTTCAGATCTTTATTATGTGAATATTATCATCTTGTCTTTTCATATGGATATCTTTCCATGTCTCATCATTTTTGTCATTCATCTCTGGACTCTTCACTGATTATGTGAATCATCTTTTAGATCAGATGACCAGAACTGAATATAGCATTCAAAATAAGATTGAAATACTTTTGTCACAAATATTTACCTGTGTGGGCTTAAAATTCAATTCCTGTGAATTGGGCAGGATTGGAATCTTGCCATCTGAAATTATTTCTTCTAGTAGAAACTTGATTGCACATTGTTCATAGTGAGCAAATGAAAAAGGGCAAGCACCTGAGCCAGGTAAATTCATTTCAAAATGTTAATATTTGCTGCAGCTTTGCATGCATTATTCTTCCCCCAAAACCAGTTTATCCATCTCTAGTATGAAGTTGCTTGACCACCATGGGTCAAATTCTGTGCTCTGAGTGCTAGAATTCAGAGGTAGTCCACTGACTTCAGTGAAGATATTCTTGATTCACCCTAGCGTGAGCACTACCTTCCCTTACTTCACTGAAAATACCAATGGTTCCAAACAAATCTGGATAGTTATTTCCCATATATTGATGAGTTTGATTTCTTGAACATGCTGCATTTCCTTTGCCCATTCTCTAGTCTCCAAACAAATGAGCAAAGATATGATTCAAACATCTCCTTATTTTGAATTACTTTTAACTCCAAAAACACTGAACATTTTTGCTCATGTATAAACCCACAACAAAGCTAAAAAGACTAATTTTTCATTTAAAAAAATCCCCCTACATCCCGAATAATGGTACATATTGTGGGCGATCTAGTTACGCCAATACATTTATTGCTGCGATACTAGAAATGATGAACACCACATTGGCTATTCTTAAAGCATACCCAAGTGACTATATACAAGTGAAAGGAAGAAAAGAATACGAGTGAATGAATTCCGCAGCTGTGAGACAATCAGACCTAACCGTGCTGTTTTTCTCATATTAACTTGAAATTAAATGAGATTTAAAACAATTCAAACAAACAGAACTGTTTTCTTCCCCCCCAAATGTGTAGATTTACAAAACATTTCAATCCTTTTGACTACTGCTAAATAGACTCATAGACTCATAGGTCAGAAGGGACCAATATGATCATCTAGTCTGACCTCCTGCACAAGGCAGGCCACAAAACCCTACCCATACACATTTATAACAACCCCAAACCCATGACTGAGTTATTGAAATCCTCAAAAGTGAGATTTGAAGACCTCAAACTGCAGGGAATCCATCAGCAAGTGACCCATGCCCCACGCTGCAGAGGAAGGCGAAAAACCTCCGGGGCCTCTGCCAATCCGCCCCGGAGGAAAATTCCTTCCCGACCCCAAATATGGCGATCAGCTAAACCCCGAGCATGTGGGCAAGACTCACCAGCCAGCACCCAAAAAAGAATTCTCTGCAGTAACTCAGTTCCCATCCCATCCAACATTCCCACAGACCATTGAGCAGACTTATCTGCCGATAATCCAAATCAATTGCTCAAATTAAACTATCCCATCATAACATTCCCTCCATATACTTATCAAGCTTAGTCTTAAAGCCAGAGAAGTCATTTGCCCCCACTACTTCCCTCGGAAGGCTGTTCCAGAACTTCACTTATGTGTCAGTTCACTTATAAGTTCACTTATATGACTTATGTGTCAGTTTAATTGAGATACAAGGGCAATATCTTTTTTGTTTTTTCGCATGATATGGAACTAGGGATTTATTTTAGTACACAGCATCCAAGGCAAGAAAACAAGGACCTGGTAATCCTTTCAAAGATGGAAAACTTGATATTGCATTCACTTTTACTAGTTGAGATGTAGGTGCACTCACTCCATTGCTCTCACTCACACCACTCTAAAACAGCAGAAGTTCTGTGCTGTAACCAACGAATTCAGACCAGTAAAACTGCGAGGGGGATTTGGTCCCTCTCTCTAATCTGAGCACTAAATTCTGCACTAGTTTATATGCCCACTCAACCTCACAGTTGAAGCCAATCTACAAGAGATCAGAATCTGGCCTTTTGCCAGATTCTGTAAAGGAAACAAGGACATAGTCATTGCCGTTCATTTAAAATATAACATAAATAAATAAGCACACCCTGTGAGGCAATCTGCACTCTTGGGCAGCACATAAGTCAATATGTTAATTGCTAGTTTGCAATGTTGGTCCCAGGATATGAGATTTCACCAACAGAATTTGGTACAATAAAAGATATTTCCTCACCCACATTGTCTCTCTCAACTGCTAGTTGTCCATCAGAAACAATATGCCATTTTAAGGGTCTTAAATTAAAAAGCAGCATCCTTTCTTTCCTCAGCCACATGGCCTTTGGGAAAGATATTGGGGGGAGGAAACTGCCACAGACTGAAGCTGTAGGACTGCAGGAGCAGCTTAAGCAGGGATACGCTCAGGCAAAAAGTTTTGGTTTCACGAAGTCTGGCCAAAAACTATTTTGTTAAAAATTACTGGCCAACTCCAGCCATCAGATTGTTTTCTGCAGTTTTACTTTGAACATTCTCTCCCTTCTGCTGATCAGATGTTTGCTTCAAACTCTCCCTCTTAATTTCCAGTCCGCTCCTGCCTCTTCCTTCTATTGTTTGTCCATTTAGCTAATGCCTCCCTGATCTCACTGTGTTCTATTTTTTAAAATAGAAAACAAACCCATACAAGTAAAACAAAAACAACCAATTGTAGAACTCATGTGACAGCTGCTGCCTTCAGTCGTTCACTATGCTTGTATTTCTACCCCTTTCTCTTACCCTTTGTCTTGCCCATTGAGATTGTAGGCTCTTTGAGACAGGAACGGTCTACCCTGTGTTTGTAGAGCGCACAGCACAATGAGGCGCTGCCGATTAGGCACGACCTCAGTGATACTCACAGTGAGGCTCGGGAGCCACCAGTGGCTCTTTAACGTGTTTCCTGCAGCTCTTTGCAGCACATGATATTAAAGCACTCTACAGTTTAATTATTAACCAGTCTATTAAACAATCAGGATGCTTTTACTATGTTATTAACCGGTTGTAGAATACTTGGTCAGTCATTTTGCTGGGAGAACGCGTGTATTTTATGTGTGTGTGTGCGCACGTGCACATGCCCTGATTATTATCGTTATTACAGGCAGAGTATGGGCAGTAGCAGTGCTCACTTCCACCCGCTGTATTACTCAGCTCTGACCTGGAGGGGTCATATCTAGGGTAAGGGGACGGGGTGAATCTCCAAAGCTCATTTTAGGCCTTTGCCTTTCTGCTGAATCTGCCAATTGTGGTAGGATCCCAACTGCAATGATAGTTTTTAATGATCCCTGTCCCTTGGGAACTGCCCTGACACCACCAAACTCTTTTCACTTAGACCACCAAACAGTTCCAGATAGCCAGTTTTGGTCACTAGCATGATGTCCTATTTATTTATTTACTAATAAGCATGTTTGTTATGGTAGTGCCCATTAGATAGCACAGTGATACTCAGACCTCAGTGGTTCAGGAGCCAAATTACCGATCAACATTACCCAAAAGAGCAACAGTCATGTGAATTCACTGTCTCATTTGCTCTGTCTCTACAGACCTCTAGTCTGTATCAGGTCAAAATAAACACTGCAGTGTGTGGCCATGGTTCTGGGTCCATCATGTATTCATCCTAACGTGCACTGTGGATAAGATTTAAAACAAAACCCAACCAAACACACACACACAACCTGGTATCTTGACACATATTTAAATAGTGACCTTTTTTTTTTAATGTAAAAATTCATAAGAAAGGAGAAGTTAAGGAAGAGGCATCAGGTGAAAGGAAGGCTGATGACTTGTGCGCTCACCATTAGTCAAAACTGACCTTTGAGGAGGTATCTAAATAGTTTTAACCCTGTTGAAAGGATCCCTCAGTTTACCTTCAACCCCAGGTGTTTCTACAGCTACTACCTTATCTCCCTTCAAACTCATCATGTGGGCAGTTTACAACTGTTGCCTTGAGTTTCTATCCTCCAAGTCCAGTCTGGATCTCCTCTAAACAGGCATCTGCCCACTGTGCTCCATCAGACATGCTCTCACCAGTCACTAATGACCTCTTGTCCGTATCTTAGAGTTTCTACTTCATCATCTTCCTGATCTCTTTGCGGCTTTCTGTATGGCTTGACATGCTCTACTTCTCGCAGGCTTTCATGACACAGTTTATGAAATCTCACAGGGTCACAACCTGAGATGGTAGCTCTCTGTCTATTGTGGGATTACTACTTACAACAAAATATCCATCATGGATTAGGTTGGAACACAGAACTCAGTGTGGGGAAGTCTGTAACTCTGTAATTTTTTCCAATGACAGTTTTACTATAAAAAATAATACACCTTATTTTCCTACAGTTGTAGCTCTCTTTCCCCTGAAATAGGCCTCAAGCTGGGTGTAATGTTTACTTACCTATGCAGGTGCGTCCATCAGCATGTAGCTTGTATCCCATATCACATACACAATAGAAGGACCCTTGAGTGTTGACACAGCTCTGCTGGCAGCCTCCATTCACTACTGCGCATTCATCAACATCTAGACAAAAAGACAGATGGGACGACCATTACAGTGTCATTTCAATGTCAGCTTCAGAGAAATCACACATTATTTTTCCTGGACAGTATATTGCATGTATGTAGTGCACCTTACTCTTACATTGATGTTGTTGATGATCTTTACTTCTTTAATCTAATTTGTTTCTACTGTGTAAACAAAACACTGAAGATGGAAACTTTGAGATCTTCAAAGTTCCATGAGCCATAAGAACTGGCATTGCCTGGCCTATCTCTGCTTCTTAAGCACTTGATAATTAGATAGCTCTATGACACGCATGCTTCCATGGTAGCAGGAAAAAGATATAGGGAAAGAATTAAAGTAAAAGTTAAATGTAAGCAGCTTCCATATGCTTTCAGCAACACAAGCCCAGGTTAAATGGCATCATACTGGAGTACTGATACCACTACATCAAAAATAATCACAGAATTA
Organism: Mesoclemmys tuberculata; assembly: GCA_007922155.1. Lineage (NCBI taxonomy): Eukaryota > Metazoa > Chordata > Testudines > Chelidae > Mesoclemmys > Mesoclemmys tuberculata. The sequence goes on from ML675649.1 coordinate 15,774,091, forward strand.
TCTTGGGGGGGAGGGGCCTGATCCAAAATTTATGGAAAGACTCCCATTGGCTTCAACAGGCTTTGGATCAGGCCCTAGGAGTGCCTCCAAATGCTTACCTACATCCCCTGCCGCAATGGAATGTGGGTGAGAAGCCTGGGGTTCAAGCCAATACAGCCTTGCCCAAACCGCTGAGGGCGTATGTGGTGAAAAGTAAGCTGTGTCCACACGATGGTGTGTAGTTACACCTGGCAGTAAAGGCTCTGGCAGGGAGAGGCAGTTCCTCACCATCTACACTGCTATGTATATCCGTGCTAGGAGGAGTATGCAGTATGTATGCTACCTGCTACCATAAGTGCAGGCATAGCCTAAGAGACAGCTCACAAAGAAAGAAAAGCCTATAACTATTACTGGGGGCAAATGGAGTCTGAATGAGAAATTCTGAGCAGAGAATCAGAAAAATGAGGGCAGAGGAGATTTTTTTCAATGTATGTTTGATGAAGAGTATCTGACTTTCATATTTACATTGTTATAGATTTGCTTTGCATTTGACTTTTTATGGTTCATATTCTTAATACTTTTATGTTTATTTCATTTAAAAAAAATCGAATAAAAATTAAGTGAAAAAGGAAAAGTTTTGAAGATGACTTGGAAGGACAGGACTTCCTAAGCTTCTCTTGGCCATGAGGAAATGTTTTTATAATGTTCAATGTTAATACTTCATATGTGAAATTTACTCATCTAAAATAAAGGCATAGTGTTGACTAATGTTTAAATTCAGACCATTTGCCTGCATACATCACTTACCACCTCCTCTGTCAAATATGCTGTTTTATTAGGCTACATGCTATACATTTCCTTCTGGCTGGAGACATCTGGAATCTTTTCCTTATTAACAGAAGTTGTTTGAAATGCAAACTGTAAACAGAGCATGTTATTCATCTTCATGTATATTATACAATGTCAGGTTGAGAATTCATTCATGAACTTTTTCCTCGTGGATAATAATACATGAGGAGATCCATACAATCCAATTCTTTAAAAGCACTAAGAAACTGTGTAAAATACTTGTCAAGATAATTAAAAGCTACAGTAATAAGGATAAATAGATTAAAGAGTGTGAGGTGCTCAAAATACTACTGTACTGGGGTTTTTGATAGAATAAAAAGGTACTTTTTTTCTGGGAGAATTATTTATTGGCTTGTTTTCAATATAAAAAATTAACAGAAAAATTATTCAACTGTAAATATCTTTAAAAAATTCTTTGACTGACTGTTAGAATAAGATGTGGTGGCAGAGGTTGCAGGGGTTGGGCCTATACATCTTCTGTCTTTTACATGGTGGTGTCTGAGGATGTTGACAAAAGGGCTGAGGAGGTGGTCTTGCCCTACATCCTTGTCTGTGAGATTTTCTTTTGGGATCAGAGGTATAGATGCCCAGTGAAGGAAGAGTTATACTTTAGTCCTTGAGGAAGTGGAGAGATTCATCTGTCTTCTCATAGAACAGACTGGTTGTATCAGAGGGCAGGTCCTGGATAGTACTCAGCACTTCTCTAGGGAAACCTGAAGATTATAACCATGAGTCTCTCCTCTTAACGATGGCCATAGCCATTCCTCTAGACACAGTGTCTGCTGCATCCACTGTGGCCTGGAAAGGAGTTCTGGCTGCCAATTTGCCTTTGTAAATTAAGGCCTGGAAGAGGGCTTTTTCCTTTTCTGGTGGCCGCATCCAGGCAGTAAAGGCAGTGCTGATGTTCGTCACCCACAGAAAAGGAGCGAGAGCAAGAAAGAGTTTTTGAACCCTCGGCATAATCCCACCCTTCTTGGGGGTTGGGGCGGGGTAGAGGGTTAATTCCCTGGGGGGAAAGGAAGGTGAAAGAGAGAAATAACTATATTAGAAAAACAAACAATTTACAACGTATTTACAGGAATGACATAGTAGAAAGGAGCTGAGGATATCGAAGATTCCAACTCAGACCATGCAGTGTTAAGAAGGAACTGGAAAGGCAGCAGCCCATACCACTCTTTATGCCTTTGGTTCGAACATGAGGTACAGTGCACGTGCAAGCCAACGGACACTGCTTGCAAAAAAAATTTACAGACTCAGGCGCATGGTGTGCATGTGTACTCACATGTGAAATACACATAGGGGCCAACACTTGAAGAAAAATTCAAGCTTACCAGTCACAGTTAATGTGATTCTTCATTAGTTTGTACTGAAGGAAAAACTGCAGCTCTTTTAGCAAAGTTGCATATAAAAACTACCTTACTGCCTGAGGTTTAGAATGACAAGAAAGATGTATGGCTGCACTGCTCTGTCTGTTTTTCTTATAATATGCCATGAACACCAGTCTGGTTTATATATATTGCGGGGGATGCTTAAATTGCATGAGTGGTAGTTTCATGACGTGAAAATAACATATGTTAAACCACTCTCTATTTATTTAGACAGCTTTTCTTTGCACAATATGTTCAGAAGAGCCATTAAATAACACAGATGCATAAGAAGAACCAGGATGGCTTCCTAGTCACTTGAAGGCCAGTCCCAAAAGAGATCATTTTACCTTTATATTAGCCTAAAATTGACAAAACAAGCTTTTTTAGAGAGTACCCTAGCGTAAGGACTTGTCTACATATGGAGTTGCTCTTGATGAACTGTTTCTGGTTAACTCCACGCGTCGACACCTTTATTGCAGAATAGATGTGCCTTGTTCCTGTTTTGCTTAACCCACTGGGTTTATATACCCTATAAAAGTGGGTATAACTAAGAATAAGCGTAGAGAAATGATAAGGAAAAGGAGTGTCAACAAGCCCTTATGTTGGAGTTACAGCCACTTATACCAGGTTTGAACTTGAAAATGTCCATATTGTAGTGACAATTTGCAAATATCCACTCATAAATCTGTGTATTATCATCAATATTTTAAAGTCCTGGATAAATATATTTCAATTTCTATATTCTACAGCACAGTGGATTACTGTATTTGTTTTTGGATTGTCTCATTTTGAGATTTGATTGCATGATTTTTGAAATACTGAACAGTTGCTTTATTGGTTTGTTCATGAAGGAAACGCCAATTTGTCTGGTCCTCAGAAGAAAACGTAACAGCTGTGATGGGCAACGTTGAAGATTGTGTAAAAAAAGTGGTAATAAAAGTTCCCCTGCAAGAAAAGCTGAATTACTGATTATAGAGAACAACCTCTTTTTTCCTTCCTACAAAACCATACTGGGGGGAGGGAAAGTACTGGCAGTAACTATCAGCTTTTAAACTGCATAAGTGAGCCATAAAGTTTGTATTTCCTACAGTTTTACGTATTATGAGAAAGGAAAACAATACACGATGTGTATTTGTATAGATAACGTAAAAAGAATAGCAATTGCCTATGTAAGACCAAAGTAACCATCAAAACGAGATGACAAGAAGTGGTTTCTTTCACACCTAAGTTTTAGTTTAGTCTTGACTCACACTAATACAATATGTGTCATGTCTCCCTGTCATGGCTGGTCTACTAGAGGACAGCCTACTACTGCAACTGTCTTATACAGTTTACTCTCTTAGATCAAGTACTAACAGTCTGTGGTGCAGTCCTGACTGTTCTGGTACAGGCCCTGCTGCTGACCTGGACAGGGGATCATTATAAAAAGTACACGCTTCCCCTCACAAGGATAATAAAGGAAATAGGTTGAACAAATTGTGCAGAAGGAGCCAATGGGCAAATCTCAATATCTAGCACATGGATAAAGGCAAAGGCGATGTCAAGATTCTTACTCGCCCCCGTGACGGAATCCCCTCGGTAACTGGGAAACAGAAGGGAAAAGAGTCCCTTCTCCTAGCAATGAATCTAGTCAGCACTAAGGCTTCTGTGTATCCACAGTCAAAGATAAAGCACCTCCGACCAATATCCAGTTGCAATATCATTCAGCGTAGTACACTTAGGCTATGTCTACACTGAAGTGCAGTGCTGGCTAGGGGGATATGAACTCTAGCGTGCACCAAAATGCTGTGCTCCAGCTGCCCCATGTGGATGCAGCTGGTGCGAACGAAAAGGTTCATTGTTTGCATGAACAAAGTCCTCTTTCTAACAGGACTACAGTAATGCTTGGATGTCTTTTAGTTCGCACCACCAGAGCCTACGATGGGCAGTCAGAGAGCATGTTTTTGGTGCACGCTGCAATTCACACACCCCTACTCCATGCTGCAGCACACAGTAGACAAGCCTGTGGTGTGTTTCAGGGGGTCAACTTCCAATAGCTCTCCCAATGATTGTAACAGCCTGGCACAAATTTACAGAGGAAGGAGATATCCTTTATGTCAAATACCAGAGGCCTGTGTTATAGATCTGCTGTGCTGCCTGCCTACAACTTATTAACCTACATATATTCCCTCATTTTTTGTTTCTCTTCCCCATCCTTTTGTTGCCTGTCCTTAGACTGTAAGCACCTCAGGGCAGGGACTGTGCCTTCTCAGTATCTGGAGAGTGCCTAGCACAGAACTGTGCCCCTCTGGGTTCTTACTTCTTAACACTCGAGAGTTTCTGCGTGAAGGAGGAAATATTTGTATTTGACTATGAAGTGAAGATGCATTTCCTGATCTCCTTTTTCTCCAGCGGCGGAGAAGGAATGAAGAGCCTCTGAGTGGCTGAGTGCTCCTGTAAGAGGAGAGGAGATGATCCTAAGGAAGCAGACAGCTGGCACCAGGTAGTCTGTACAAGCGTAGAGGGCAAGGAGAACAAACAACTAGCACTGCAGCTAGTGCAAGAGGAGTGGGGCTCCCACTACAGAAAGCATTTGGAATAGGAGCAGCAGCAGGGGTGGTCTCACAAAAAAGTAAAAGGCAGCAGCAGTTGATTTTAGGGGAGGAGTACCCTAATTCCTTGAAAAGACAATAGGCCAGTGGATTAAGGCTTCGGAGAGCAGGTTCAATTCCTTACTTTGCCATAGTCTGTCTGACATTGGGTCAATGGCTTAGTCTATCTGTGCCTCAGTTCCCTGTCTGTAAAATGGAGGTCATGAAGTCCCTTCCTCACAAAGGTGTTGTGTGGATAAATACATTAATGCCTCTGAAGTATTCAGATACTACGGTTATGGAGGCCATGTAAGTGAGGGATAGATGGATGATGTTTGATTTTAGGAGGGTCTCAGTACTTGACTAATTGCTTTTGGGGAAGGGACAATTCAGGGAGAATAGGGGCCCCCAGGCTAAGGAGTCTGAAAACCACTCCCTTGCTATACCGTGAGCACTGCCACAAACAAAAAAGAACTGAAGGCCTGAGCTTGGCTCCCACAAAGGACTGGATTCTATACGCAGGCAGTCATGGTTCATTCTGCAAGCACGTCCCAAGTCAGTCAACGTAGTCAACACTGTTAGCTTTTTATTTGCCCATTCACTTTTATACATAAATAGCAATACACATGGTTAAGTAAAGAGATCTCAGAAGATAATTTAATTGATATCTGAATTTTGTTTTTCACTGACACTCAGTTTCATGCTAGTCTCCCCTTATACAACTGAACAGTGGGTTAACTCAACAAACAATACTGAGCCCTTCACACTCAATCCTATATGCAAACCATATGTTGTAGCTGGAAACTCTGCAGACAGTAATTAAAACTGCCCATTCAATTTAAACAAGGTCAAGAAAGAAAGCTATTTTAAATTCAATAAGGAGGTCATTTGAAAGCGTAGACACCATGGAAGACAAACTTAACAACTCACTTGACAGCTAAAACGATTTCTAATCCTCTTTTTGATATGGAATGGTATGAAGCCTTAGCAGTCAAGAAAAGTCACTGCTTGCTCCTTATAATATGCAAAGTAAAATGAAAGTCAGTTGAACGAGAAAAGGAAAAAGCATCCGTTTAATAGCTGTGTAAGCCTGTGATATGTAAACTGCTTTGGATTCAAGCACCCCTAATTAGAGCTTCATTCTTCATCAAAAATATGTATATAGACACAGGAGAATTAAGCAAGTTTTGGGATTGAGTAATTTGCATGAAAGTCAGGGTAAGGGATTAAAATAAGAAATGGGATAATTCAAGGACAGACCTCAGAAGAGCACGGTGACATTTTCACATGGCTGTGAGGAAACACTTTTTCACATTTCAGATGAGTGCAATTTTGCTCCTTCCTAATCATTAACACAAGACCTCTCTTGTTCAGCATCTTGTAACGGTATGCAAAATCTTAGAGAGGCAGGTTAACACACCATTAATGTCATCACTACCATTAAGTATAAAGATACTTTGGCACCACTGTGCCGCTGTTTGCCTCCAGCCCAAACCCTATCTCCTTATGAAATCCATACACATGAGCACAAATTATGAGTGAAAAATGCTGCCAGAAGAGGTAAACCATATAACGGATGCAACCCTGAGAACCAGTGTCCAGAGAAACACATGTAGCTTTATCTACACAGGACACAAGGAATGATATATACCGGGAGTGGCCAAACTTACTGATCCCATGAGACTCCCTTTCCTGCTAGGCAGAATCCTCTAGTCCCACCACCTTGCGGCAGGGCAGAAACACTGACTTCCTCGCCCAGTCTGGTAGGTGAAGAATGGGGTGGGGGTGGGGCTTAGGGGGTCTGTGAGCTGCACTTTAAAGGTAAAAGAGCAGCATGCAGTTCATGAGCCATAGTTTGCCCATGCCTGATATATACAGTAAATGTTGTTTATTATACAGGAAGATTGCATAGGAAGGTATGATGGGATGTTTGCCCTACACCAGCCTAGAAGGGCTTAATGAAGCTGGGGAAAGGCCAATTAACCAGGTAGGCCATACTGAAAGGGAACTGTCTGGGCTAAGTAACCGCTGAATAATGACAGAACCCAGCTGGGAAGGAATAGGTGGGTCTAGGATAAAGCCAGGAAGCTGGAAGGAGAATGGGGCTGCAGTGAGGAAGCCTGTATCCAATGTCCGGAAAGTAGAGAGGGAAAGAAGGAAAATTAGGTGGAGAGGGTGTAGGAAAAGACAACAAGATTTATGAAGGTGTAGACCTTGGCTGCTGATTAGAGAGTCCCTAAGCTAGAATCCAGAGTACAGCGCAGATCTGGGTTTCCCTACAGTCACTGGGGAAGTGATAGGGTATGGACATTGAAGGGAAGACTGTCATCTTGGAGGAAGAGACTTCAATACCTAGGAAGTGGGAAAAACAATGAACTGGCCGAAGGGCCAAGCCACAAAGATAGAACACCCTTAGTCAAAGAGGGAGAGAGAAAGGGTGTGCAATGAGCAGCAGACCGGGGCCCCAGGAAGAGGTAATCCTAGTAGAGAGGGGGCTCCCCGTGACAAATGGTTTGCCTATGGTAAGCTGAAACAAGACAACTAAACATTCATGGAAGTTCCACATGCAGGCAGACTTTTCTGAAATTCTATCATCATCCAGTTTGATTCAACCTTATTTTCAACTTTTTCTAACATGAAGGATTCTCATAGAAGAAAAGCCAGCTACAGGGCCCTGGCATAACATCAATTTTTAAAAAAAAATTTCTCAAATCAGAATCCACGCCCCCTTGTGGGGAGGTCAAAGGGAAGTTCTACTTAAAAAATCGATAGTGAGATATGGCCTGTTGAACACTGTTCAATTCAAAATCTGCAGTCAGTAAAGGTAAAAGGTGTCAAGAAAGTTGGCCTTCAGGACCTTCCCTCAGCAGGACATGACACAGTTTGAAAAAAAATAATTATGGAATAAAAATAGAGAAAAACAGGCATCTGATGAAGACATATGTTTTTTGTTGGCACTAATAAAAATGTCCTCTTGCTGTGCTCAGTAAGTGGCTTCAGTACAGCACGATGGGTAGAGAGATTCCTCTCATCACACAGTAGGTGGGATATACAACAGCACTATGATAACACAAATGTCTTCATAATGTCAACTGTTCTCAGCTTACAGCATATACTCGGTGTATCTGAAAGGCAAATGCTGTTAGTCACATACATGTTCTGCTTTGGGTGGTAAAAAGCCTTATGTCATTTTGTGGATGGATTTGTTCTGTAAACTGACTGGAGCATAAGCCATATTGGTACAAACTGCTTTGAGTGGTGCTGCTATCCATCACAATTATTTTATTAAGTGTGAGTCACTCACATAATGCAGTACTTACTCTTTGAAGATCTCTAAACTGGATTTTGCTCTTACTTCCAGCTGGGGAAGGGGGATCTGACCCTTCTCCCCAACAATGTGACAGGGAGATCAGACCCCAAACCTCACAGATCTCTTAGGATCTGCAGGAGTCCTAGGGTACAGTTCCTCTTCTCCAGCTCCCTGTTAGAATTGCTCTGCTGGGATTTCCTTTCAAGCATTAGCTCCTGGGGCCCGTGATCAATAAGATTCCCCAATGCAGGTGGGGCTCCTTTCAGGATTTAACATAAACCCAGGCTGTATTAACTCCTGAATAGATTCTACAGGAGTGGGATACAACATATGTCACCTTGGCCCACTTTTATAGATTATAAGGCCGGAAGGCCATTGTGATCTAGTCAGATCTAATCTTACTCCCCACTTCTCCTGACACACATACCCAAGACTTTGCAGAGAGCCATCTGAGAGATCCAGGGAAGAGAAGGGGAGAAGTTATGCCATTGCAGCATTAACAGAACCCAACCCAACAGTCCATCCATACAGAGAACCTCCAGAATCTGGTTATAATGCAGAATAATTAATGCCAAAAGTAGAAGGATGTTTCTTGTTCCCAAACACTATAACTGTCAGAGTAACTCTTTCGATGTCCCCTTTGTTATTAGCTGACTCATCACACTCCCATTTGCATGAAATCCCCTCTGAAAAGGTAACCATTAGCACAGCATTTCTGAAGGCTTTTTCAAAGAACAGATAAGCAGATGTGCAACGTGTCTCAAGGTAGCGTCCTAATCACACACAATTAAAACCACCAAAGTAGCCGTATCACTGGAGTTTAACTAATCAAGCCTTATAGCGGCACAGCACTGATCTGTTCAGGAAATGTGGGGAAGGTTGAAGCTTATTATGATCTTGTTGACAACGCCATCTGAATCGTTTCCTTTGGGCTGCTGCTCTTAATGAAAGTGTGGACGGATTTGTGTTTCTTTTAGATTTAATCATGTATTGTTTTAAAGCTTTATTAAGAGGACATCATACTCAACCCAGGGATGTTTCAATAAAGAACGAGACTTTTATTAGTCGTCCCAGTGAAAAACGGCATTAGCTTCTTTCAATAACAAGACACAGTCAGCTCTCCAAGCTTCTACTTCCCTATTGCTCTGTGTCTGTCATTAGTCATTGTTTACATAGCATAATAGGCAAAACCATAGAAAATATTTTTCCTACAAAATACTCTCTATTGTAAGGCAAATACGCACATATACTGTTGAAGACTTTAAAATGTTTATCATTTTCTATTTAAAATATTCACTGGACATTTCTACACCTTTCTTACCATGTAGGAGTTAGTTAGTTTCAATCTACATTTGAGATGTGTTCAGGATGAAGATCAAGATGATTCATCTGCTGTTTATAAGATGCTTTTATTTGCTGGTAAATACCTTGCTACAAGCAGGCTATTATTTAAATATTCACAATGTTCGAGTCAGCATAAAATTGCTATTAACTAATTCTGGATCTTGACCAGAGCTTCACTTTCAGGCTTACAAAACTCTTCCAACACAATGATTAAAAAAAAGTATGAATACATTTTCTTTCATGTCAACCCCAATCATATCTTCATAATTGCAGCAAAGATTACCCAGCTTTTAATTCATGTTAGTCAGCCACAACAATACTGTATTTCTTTTCTTTGCTTTAAAATAAACTAATTATTGTCAATCAGCAAGTAGAATGTTAACATTCTCCCTAACTTGTCTTTCCAAACTATTCATAAATGTTAGAAACCAGCTAATATAAAATAAACATTTCAGGCCTAGAAACATCTAAAAATGTTTTTTTTCTAGAATCTGTTTACCTTAAATTTTAATCTAAATACTATATTCTGTCTAGAACTTAATAGCACTAGTAATCTTCTATTAAACACTTTTCATCTAGAAACTCAAATCACTTTTACACATTAGTTAATTAAGCTACGTTACACCCCTCCATAGTGTAGTAATTAAATGTCAAAAACTGATGGGTAAAATTGTATAAACTTTTCACATAAGCATGTTTGATCAGGGCAAACTTTCTGTGCAAGTTCACACATGCATAAATTGGACTACTACATAGAAAAAAATATGTAGTAAATGATCACCATTCTCCCCTAATTCTAAGATAAAAGAAAGTCTATGGTTCTTGCACAATACTTCCTCCCAACTGGTACAGTCCACATGATGTTTGTCAGATCTTCCTGGACAGTTACAGAATTTAGAAGCTAAATGGAACCGGTCCATATGATGCCTCTGTAATCAGTATTGATTAGCTCTCTAGCACAACGGAGGCTAGTGCAGCTCAGAGTGTGGAGATGGGAGCCGAGACTTGCTTTCATTGGGGAGGCCCATGACATCTGGGAATTCTTCTTTCTTTCCTTCCTTTTTCTTCTGTCAAATAGGTCTTCAGTAATTCATCTAATAAAGTGTGACAGAGGATGCCAGTTGTCTAAGGACTATGGATAAGTGTTCTTTATTTAGCATATCCTGCTCTTAACATAACGGAAGATACATTGTATGAAGACATGTCACATATCAGCATTACATACCAAGCCAAATTCTTTGTGCCATTCCCTGCCATAATATGACATCTAGATGTAGTGTGTGTGTAGGCTTGTTATTGCAGTGTCTTGTGAATTTTCAGTCTAGATTTTTATTTGCAATTGTTTAAACTGCCTCTACAATGAAAGAGCAGGGCCTTCAAGGGACAAACACTCAATTTTCTCTGCTTGAGGTTTCATTCTGATGTTTTGGAGGCATAAGGAGAATTCTGGGCTATGACCTGCAAGTAGGACGCATTGGCCAAGGACATTGAGGAAATAGTAGTTTAGGTTGTCATCTCCCTTCATGGGGCAAAATATTGGTTGTTCTTAATGCTGCTATTATTATGAAGCCTCTGGTTAAGAAACTTGCTCTCAACACTATGTAATATCTCCCATGTAATATCTCTCATTTTTTGAAAAACTGGTTGAAAACCGGGGTAAGTACCTGAAATCCTCAGATTTCCTCAACTGTAGTCAATTAAGGACTTATCCAGGATGGATGGAGTCACTCTTGAATGGCTCTGCTCTTTTTTTCCAGGGAGATGTCTGAAAGGCTGGCTCATCTACCCTGAAGGACCTCTTATGTGGGGTATTAGGGATCTGTCATGTTATCATTCTTGTTCAGCATGTACAGGAGGCTGGTAGGGTCTTAGAAAGGAGCTGCAGGTTGAGGTATCTTCCGCAGGCAGATGTTATTAAATCTCCACCCCTCCTAAGCTGTTGGTGTAGTGGACATGACCACTGTCTGCAAGAGACTTGGGTATTCGTGAGTGTTTGTCTGGATTGGGCCACAGCCAACAGGACTGAAGCCAGCTGGGAAAATTACTAGACAAATTGGTGAAGAAAGTCCAGCTATCAGTTGTAACACAGCTTTGCAATTTAAGAGTCTTGTTAGTTCCTAGGCTGTTATTTTATGTTGTGTTCAGGGGCATTTTTTAATATGTGCCTGGTGAGACAAGAGAAAGTGTCTCTTATGCTCTGTACTTTGCTATAGTTACTACATCCATGCCTTTGTGACCTTGAGACTAAACAGTTGTGATGTGCTCTAAAGGGGGCTCAGTTTGTCTAAGTATTTATATTGTGCGTATCTGAGATATGATCCCTTTGCACTGTCGCCATTTCATTTACAAGCAATGGAGGCAGCTGAGTTAGTGCTCCTCTGCTATAACAGGATGGCTACTAACAGAGTGGTTCACCATGACCTGTCCTCTTGACTCTGGCACTCACCAGCTTTCACATGCATACTAGCAATGCATCAGCTAACTCTCTGTATCTAACCAAAGAATTTCAAGTGAGTTCTAACCGCAATCACAAAGAACTCAAAGAAAAAGTAAATTAGTATAATTAAATACAATTCAGAATGAAACAATTACAACAACCCCAATGATTTAATAATATCAGATGTTTTTCCTAAGGGCTGCACCTTGTTACAAGAAGGATGGAATTCCAGCTTTCTTCCTTGTCTGCCCAATACAGGTTAACTGAACAAAAAGACTACCCTTCTCTACTGACCATAGGGAGCAGCAAAAATAGAACTGTGATTGCATGTTTTGATCTGAAATGACTTTGATTTTATTGTTTGGCATATGATACATTTTAGCAAGATTGGGCCTGGTCTACACTTAAAATTTAGGATGAAATAGCTACCGTGCCCACTGGTGTGAAAAATCCATACTCATGAATGCTGTGGCTATGCCGACCTAATTCCTGGTGTAAATGCAGCTAGGTTGATGGAAGAATGCATCCATTGTCATAACTACCATCGCTCAGGGAGGTGATGTTCTTACAGAGATGGAAAAACACTCCATCACTGCAGGCTGTGTCTACACTATGGGGTGATGCTGGCATAGTGAGGATGCTACACATATATCACTATAGTTCCTGCAGCGTGGACATGAGCTACAACAAATTAGAAGGGATTGACCAAACTAAACAGCAGCATTCTTTAAAATTCCGACAGTGCCACAAGTCTAGCAATGCAACGTTCACCTCTGGTTTCTGCCTGCCTTAGGCTATTAATTAATTCACCCAATCAGTTCATCTCATCCCATTAAAAGAATGTCCAATGACCTACAATTAATTTTCCTTTGTTATTTCTGATCTGAAGTTTTAACTTGTTTTTCAAGAAATTTTTTGAGGTACACATGAGTAAGGGCAAGACAGTCAGTCACAGCTACAGAGCTTTGCTGGTACAAAAGTATCTGTGAAGGAAACCTTATCACATGAGTCACTCCCTGCAGATGCTGTGCACTATTTATTTCTCCTAAGCCTCCAGATCTGACTGCCTACCCAGAGCAGCAGTCACTCTTGATGATCTAATGGTGGGTAAGAAGAAATCTCAATTTAAGATTCTGGCAAGGATCGAGGAAGTGGCTCGGAAATTCTTATTGAAGTTTCAGTTAATATTTTCTTCACTCTCTCTTAGACAATAAACATTCTCCATTCCATAATTGTGTCCCATAAAAATCTTGCCCATCACACTCAATTTTTTTAAAAAAAGGCCATGCTTAATTAATTTTAAAATAAGTTCCTAGTCCTAGTCAATATATTTCCCTTTGTTAGAGCAGCATGGGGATTTATGCTGCCTGAGTATCAGCTGGGTTTGCAGATATAAGCGACTATTCCTGTGTCTAATGCTATGGATCCAGAATAGAGACAATATTATAGAAAACAGTCAAGTGAAAAATAAGTTAAAACTGCTGCTGAAGAACACGAAGCTTCCTATTTCTTAAGACAACTTTTAAAATCTCTAAATAGCTACAGCTACCTATCTAACATCACTTCATTTTACCAGCTATCCAACATTACTCTGATGCACAAGCTAAGAAAGGGGAGAATTAATTTTGAAAAACACTGCATATTGTATCCCAGAAATGATGTAATTAGTGACAGACATACAGAGATTGGTATTTTGCAACCTGCATTTCCATTGCTACGTGTCCTTTATTGATTCAGAAATAAACTTACATTCTGGAGGCTGGTAGTATTTAAAAATACTTTGATCTACAGTAAGGCACTAGATAAAGGTAGCACTGAGCATGCTCCCAAGGGAGTGTTACTCTCTACATCACCTCCTGTTCTCATTCCTCTTTTCCTTTTTTGGGTGAAGCATTGTAAGGATAAAAAAAATTGAAGTGCCTTTCATATTTCACAAGACCGTTTTTTCAGTTGCTATTAAGGTCATTAAGTGGAGTGCGCTATCCCATTTTTCTTGAAGACCAAGATTAAGGGAACACTGTAATGCCATAAGACACTTATAAGTACTGTAATTCCTGCAAAGTAATTTTTATTTCCCTATTTCTTACAATGGTGCTTTAAAATTGAGGGAATTAAAGAAGGTCAATTTACCCACTCTGCATGGGAGTCCTTTAGCATAGTCACTCAGGCTGGGTCTACACTGACGGCGGCAAATTTGCCGCCGTCAGATCAATTGCTCTGGATGGACTGAGCGGTCCGTGTAGACACGCTCAGTCGATCCAGCAAGCAACGCAGGAAAGCCACCCCGAAAAGTGGCGTAGTGCTGCATCGAAGGGAACGCTGTGCAGCGTGGATGGCGTGCAAAGTCAACGGGAGATACGCAAGTGATTTACGTCACTTGCGTATCTCCCGTCAACTGCCGCCGAATCACGAAGGTAAGTGTAGACTGGGCCTAAGAAAGTTATCAGCAATGATGGTAAGCAGTACTTGCGCATGAAATCAGAAGAGGCCAGTTTTCCATCCTGTATTATATCAGCACTTTGAACTTCACTAGCAAAATGTAGGGTTTCTTCTGGCCAAAGAGTAAGTTATGACTAAAACACAAAATCTAACAGCGTAAACTCATGTTTGAGGTCACTTTAACACTTTCTTTCTCTTAGACAAAGCCTTGAATTTTTCTTTTAAATTAAGCTGTTAGCTATTATTTGGAATCCCTGACTATTTAAAGAGTTTCCTTCAGGCAGAGACTCAAGATAAATCACTCCACATCCATGACTATTATATTACTAAGGTAAACAATGGTGGTCTTAGAGTCAGACAATAAACTATCCTATAATTCAATAGTCTCAGAGGTCATATCTTACAAAGGTCAGGAAATCTGCCAACACTCAGAAGTTTAACAAAAACCCTCAGGGATGTCCACCGATCATGTTACAACGATAGGAATATTACTCTAATCAGTAAGATGAAAGCTCCCTTTTGTCATCAACAAATCATATGACTTCACGGGTCTCTAACTTGACTGGTTTTGATGGATGAGAACATGATGATATAAATAAGAAATGACAGCCTACCAAAGAGGTTTAACGTAGGGTCATGACCTCTTTATCTGACTTCTGTAGCTTATTCATATGTAAACACATGCTTTGTCTCATCATACTTTACAAGTCAGAATTTAAATTATATTGATGTTGAGGATTTTTAAAGCTTTATTTGCATTTTGGAAACAACTATTTTCTCTTACTGTTATATACAAGTAGCACTCTTATGGGTTAATAAATATAATACTTAGCTCTTATTGTGGTTTTCATCAGGTGATCTCAAAGCACTTTACAAAAGGAGGTCAATACCATTAATCCCATTTTTAAAATGGGGAAATTGAGGAACAGAGATGGGGAATGACTTGCCAAAGACTTCCCAGCAGACCAGGGGCAGAGTTGGAACTAAAACCAATGTTTCCCAAGTCCCGGTCTAGTCCATTAGGTCACATGTGCCTCCCTTGATTTAACGTTACTCGCCCACAAACAAGTACAGACAATGATACGTTATGTAAACAACCTGAAAGTTTGCACCACCCTTAGTCATTATGAGTACTATCTTACTATTCATATTCATCTATTGCAACTAACTATATTACTTGCAGAGTAAGATACTACTTAATATAAGGGCAACAAAATTTGGCCTAGAGTTATTGGACCATGTTCATCTGCATATTACCTCTATAGACCTCTTTAAAATTAAACCAGAGATCAATTTATCCCATTATTCTCTCAGTGATTTAGAGCTAAATCCTTTTCCCATTAAAGTAAAAAAAAAAAAAAAAGTTTTGCCATTCATTCAATGGGATGCAGATTTGACCTGAAGAGTGAGGTTTAAGGTTGACTTTTATGTCAAAACCTGTTATGCGCACAAATCTAAACCCAAAAGTTCCTTGCTTGTCAGGATTCTCCTGCATTCTCCAGTGTCAGTCTATCTGGGCATGTAGGAGATAAAACTGTCATAATACAGCAAATGCAGAATTAGTTTTGAAAGGCTAATCAACCCACTCCTCTGGCATTTTTATTCACCTGTGCATTACTTCACCATACGGCAATTTACTGCTAGATGTAAACATTGCTCAGTAAGGTAATGCAAAGTATTGTATTGTATTTAATTATGGATTATACATCCTGTCATGACAATCATCTAAAAAGGTCCTTACCTGATTGGTAAGGAACATAGAATCTTAGGTACTGAAAGTACCATGCAGCGTCATTCAATCTTATGCTCCATGCGGCACTCTTAATGAACAATAGAACCGTGGAAAAAAGGCATAAAAGGTTTAATTAATGCTGAGTGCAGTAATTTGTTCTAGGATTACGTCAACTTTCTTCAACTGTTATACTGCTTGTATTAATGTATGCCTGAATCCAGCAAGGCGCTGTGCACCCTTACTACCACTGAAGCTAATAGAGACTGAAGGTGCTGTCCAGTATCTTATAAGAACCCTGAGGGGAGACTGCTGGGTGAGGAAAGTAGCCAGTGGAAGCATGTGACTGTGAGAACCAGGCAGAGGAAAAGATGGGCAGTGAAGGAGAAACAGAGCTCAGAAACAGGTTTGTGGAGCTGGAAAATGAAGAAGGGGAACAGCAGGCAGTAACTGAAGGTGGCAGGGTAAGGAAGAAGAAAAGAGCAGCTAGTCCTATACAAAAGAGTGGAGAAGCCAATGGAGATACCATCAAATAAGAGTCCCAGGAGGATAAATGTTGGGTTGCAGAGGACTGCAGGAGAGAATAGAAGACAAGAGGACTAGCAGCCAGAAAGAATAGAGGATAGGGCACAGAAACGCACCATCACCAAGAAAAGGCAGATCTATGTGAGTGGTGACACCCTACGGAGAAGAACAGACAGGCCTGTAACCAGAACTGATGTGGAGAACAGAAGGTTGTGCCGTCTGCTGCGTGCTAAGGTAAGGGATATGGACCTGAGGCTGCAGAGGATCCTAACGGGAGCGGGAAAGAATCCACTGATTGTCCTTCATGTGGGAACAAATGATATGGCTAGATTCTCACTGCAACATATCAAAGGAGACTATGCCAGGCTGCAGAAGACTCTGAAGGAAATCAAGGCTCAGATGATCTTCAGTGGGATTCTGCCTGTGCCACATTAAGATCAAAGAGCTAAGGCAGACTTATCAGAAAACTAGGGAAACTAACAGCCATTCTGGCTTCTCACCCAAAACATGCTGCTTTTTACAAGGAGATGCATGCAATTCTTGGCGGAGACCCCAACACTATGCCACCGTGCAGCATTGATACCTCGGGAGAATCCGAGGCCAGGATGAATGAGGACAAGTCCGTAGATGAGGAGGAGGAGGAAGATGAGGAGAACAGAATCTATTAATGGCCTGGCACTCTTGAATCACAACTGCTCCCACGGTGGATTTACCGACTCTGAATTGATTCCCAACTGACCAGTAGCAGTCTGGTGTTGCTAACTTCCACAGAGCAATGGCCATTCTCTTCTCCACTGTCAGAGTGGTCTCAATGCTGGAGAGAGCTCTCCGCAGATTTCAAAGAAAGTGACCTTTCACATATGAAAATTCTGCAGCCACTGCTCATCATCCCACACCTTCATAACAATTCAATCCCACCAGTCACTGCTTGTTTCCTGGGATCAGAAGTGGTGCTCCACTGCCTAGAGATAGTGCGTGACAGCCTGCAGCAAATGGCAATTGTTTCGTTCTATGGCTTGTAGCAGGGCGGCCTCTGTAACATCACAATTTTCAGCTCTGCAGCTCCTGTCTCGCCCCTGAAAATACTGCAGAATAAGTGGCGAGGTGTTTATGATGCTCCCAGTAATAGTGTAGAGCTGAGCAGTCTCCATTTCTCTCTGACAATGGCATGTGCGTGGCAGAGAGTGAAGGGTTTGAAAAAATGGTGCGAAAAGGAGAATGTCTGATTGTTTTGGACTGGGACTAGAAGGGGGGGAAGTACATTGCATCATGGGAGGATGACAACCTTCCCAAAAGCCTTTGCGGTTAGTTGCACTGTGGGATAGTTACCCAAGGTGCACTGCTTTGATTGTCGACCCAAGCATGGTTAGCAGGGATGCAATTCCCTGATGCATTGAGCGCATTGTGATCACGCTCCTCTGACTTCTAAAATTTGGAGGATGAAAGTCGATTTAAATTAATTAAATTAATTATCATCCCAGCTATACTCACGGTATGCCATTAAAATAAATTGACTTCACTCCACAGTGTAGACATACCCTGAATATATCAAGATCAAAACTATCCTCCAAAGTAGAACTAGCAATGTCCACATTATTTATGCTATGCCTTTGCAATATTTACGTCTTATGTTTATACAGCAGTTTTCATCATGACACACCTCAAAGTGTTTTTTAAAATGTGCAGTGATCAATCACTTCACTCATTAGGGAAGTACATCACCTTTGGAATGGATCATGGAAGTGGTTAAATATATAGGAATGCTGTGCTATAAATTAGGACTAAAAGCGAATACCACATACAACTTAGATAGCAGAGGAAATTTAACCAAACAGAATATAATTATTCAAATTGGCTAACAGCACTGCTCTTCTAAAATGCCATGGTAATTTTAATTACAACGAAGTGGTCAGGAACTCAGTTTTAATCCATATCTGCAAGATGGCACCTCAGGGGTAGGCATTGGTTCAGGACCAACATACGGGGTAGAATACCAGCTCCTGAATTATCAGCCTCACTTCCCAAAGCACCCTTACGGTTCCTTGGACATCTTCCATCCAACAAGGACCACGCAGAAACTTAGTTACCTAGTTAAATCTGATAAGTCATAGCTGTTATGATTGCAAAACAGTCTGGGTGTACACTGGTTGTCACTCAAATCCTTACAACAGCAAGTAATTAACATCCCAGCTATGTTTGTGGTATGTCACTGGCTTGACAGTGATTTTCAACATTGAGTCTGCCGACTGGGTCAAAGATTTCCAAAGGGGTCCGCACCTCCTTTCAAAATGTTTAGGGGTGTGTAAATGAAAAAGGTCACTGGCAACCACTGAAGACCATTGGCTTATTATAATAAATAACTCAAGTAATGTGCTAATGATCATTAAAAAAAGAAAAAACTGTAAAACCTTTAATGGTGAACACTAATTGTATACAAATTATTTTTATGGTTTTAAAGAAGGTTTAAAATAAGCTTCATAATGGCTAACACCAAATTCTTATGTAATTGCTTATCAAAAAAAAATGCCTGACATGAGAGTCAAACATCCTTAGCATCATTATAAACACATACGAACGTGTTCACGGTAACATTACCAAAGAATCACTAAAGATGATAACAGGATTCTGAAGAAAGGTAGTAAAACTGTTTGAATTATGTACACTTTTTCTGAGTTTGTGTATTTGGATTATAAAAATCCATCAAAGGGGAGCACATGGGACCTCAGTAAAAAACAAACAACAAAACACTTCAATCAAAAGAAATACCTATCTAGTTCTTATTTACATTGTCAAGCTGAATATCAGCTGAGAGCTTGCTGTGGAAGATAATGCTACAACCTTCTAGTTTGAATAAGCTATAGAGATACAGTAAAGAATATAATCACAGCCGGGACGTACACTTCAATGTATCTAACCTAAAAATCAGGAGGCAAAGGACAAAAGTAAAATGAAATTCTGTCAGAGGAATTTGCAAGATTCTGTACAATGGGGAAAACAACCTGGTAGGAAATGTCTTCTTGCTGTGAAAGATGATAATTTGTTTTACAAGAATCTATATGATATAACAGCTTTCATCCTGAAGGAACCAAAAGAACTTCAAAGATTTACTTACTGCAGCAAAGAAATACAGCCACACAGGATAGAGGGCAACCGCTAGGCAAATAACCAATCCCAGCACGTGTGTGTGCGTGAGAGAGAGTTTGAGGGGGTGGCTTCTATGGTCTCATCTGAAAGACCACATAGGGCCTCAGAAATAAACTAAATCTTTTCTGCGGGTATCCACATCATGCTATAGCCGACTTCACTGTGACACATTTACTGGTAAACTCTAACTACTTTGCACCAGTCTACTGACACAAAAAAAAGCTGTGAATCTGGCTTAATATGCCAGTTAGGCCAGAGTTACAGTTGTGTTATGTTACCAGTGTTGCGGAACAACCAGGGTGAAATTCACCCACATGCACAGCACTGACATAAGACCTATGTAGCACTGAAGTCTCATGCAAACCCTATTTTGCAGCTGTCCCTTTGCATAGGGATGAAATTTGCCTCAGAGCTTACCAGGGAATCTGGCTTCATGTTTCCCTTAGAAAAAAGGCAAATGGGTTTACGTAGCATGTGATTTCAAATCCTTTTTCAGTCACTTAATCTGTAGCTGTGGAACAACAACTGAAGTGCAGACATGTACGTGTACTTTTCTGATAAGTACATTTCGTTTTAGAAATGGATTAAATACTTTCAAATGTGTATACTATACTTCGTTCAGGTTTTTAAACTGATGATAGAAATTCCATAATCAGAACATAGTACAAGCCAATCCATTTTTTTTCACAAGAACCCTTTGAAGTGTTCTTAGGAGTTACGTCTTCATAATCCAGACAGGAGAAGATCTGCACTCTTGACAATTCTGAATATATGCATTTCAGCTGGCTCTAGATAAAAGATAAGTCTCTCAAGTTTTCATTTCAATGATGTTCTCTGATTTCTTATCAGTGAAGAGACAGTACCAAATGTTACCTTCACATGATTTTCCATCTTCCCCCAGTTTCTGCCCAGCTGGACATTTGCAGTAGTAGCTGCCAATTGTATTGCAACACTGGTCCTGACAGTCACCATTCTCAATGGTACATTCATTTACATCTGTAATGAGAAATAGTGGATATAATTTAGACACTGAATACAAAGTTTGACTAAATTTTCTCTTCCTTCAATAACATTACTCATCTTTCTGATTTTACTAGGTGATGGGGCAACCAAGAGCTGCTCTTTATAGTCTCCTGACAACCAGATAGGATGGGCCCAGTGATGATATCCAACCGGTTCGCACCAGTTCGCGCGAACCAGTTCTTAAAATAGAAAAAATGCAGCGAACCGGTTCTTAGCGCCGGGAGATTCAATGAAAAGGCGGAGCAGCGAACCGGTTGTTAGCGGCGGGAGAGTCAATTTCCCGGCGGCGAGTGTCTCCCGCTATTCTCCCTGCCGCCGAAATTGACCACGGAGGGTCAATTTCACTGCGGTGAGTGTCTCCCGCTATTCTCCCTGCCGCCGAAATAGACCACGGAGGGTCAATTTCACAGCGGAGGGTACTCTATAGTTCTGGGTGTGTGTGGGGTGCTGTGTGCATGATGTTTAAGAACCTATTCAGAATAGGTTCTTACATATCACCTGCCTTCATAGAACTGGTTATTGGAAATTTGGGATATCATCACTGGATGGGCCCCTTTGTTGCTCATGTCTTGCATTAGATATTCAGCAGTTCAGAGTAAGGTCTGTATCTTCCCGTGTGTTTGTGTACAGTGACTAACGCGATGAGTTCCTGACCTTGACTGAGACTCTTACCATAAGTTTAATGTGTCAGATACATAATTCCCTGCATGTCTCTTGGAGATCTTACTGTATTACATTTTATAGCTGTGTGGAGCAGGGGTTGCATGTAATTCCATAGGAGAATGTGACCATAGTGTTAGGATTCCCTCTAAGACCTCTTTCCACTCAGCTTCCCAAGAACTTAGTTCAGCTCCAACCTCTGTCACTCAGATATCTTTATTTGACATACAGCAGTGCTACACTGAGGTGATCAGACTCAAACGCAGGAGAGATGGATGCAGGGTACATCATAGCTCCAAGGTAATGCAGAAACCCTCTCCATATATATACATTACACAAGAAATTGCATTTGCTATACATTGCATCACATTTTTGGTTGGTTACTTTTGGTTGGTCTTGGTTACTTTTTAGGAACCAATCCTTGTGCTGCATGTGCTGTCCATGCGCTGTCCATGGTTTGACTTCCTCTTTACCCTATCTCTGCATTCCTAACTTATTTTGTCCCTTGTTACCTAGTTCACAGTAAATAGTTCCCTGGGCGTTCTCCCTCTTATCTGAGTTGGCTCAGACATTCAGTTTTTTTTAGCCTTCTGTCCTATTAAGTTAACTTATTTAGCACAAACATTCTGTTTTCAACCTGATATTTCATTTACCTCCCTAATTCTATTTTCCAAGAAAGGAGGCCTCCCTGTGTTAATTACTCATGTCAAGTCAGGCCTCAGCTACTCACAGCTCCTCCAGGAACTAAGAACTGGGGGTGATTAGGCAAATTTACTCAAGTTGTAACACCTCCTGAGAAGTACCACTGCATATAGTGGTTCAAACTAGATTCGTCAGAGATCAACAGACCAAGAAAGGACTTTTGGATAAAGAGCTGGAGTTTAAACTGGATTCTTTCAGATCTAGCAACAGACAGGACTTCATATACAAGGAAAGTACCTGGGAAGGGTTGGAAGGACTTTGGCCTATTTTGGCCCATAAGACTGATGTGTGACCTCTGGTAGACTTTTAAAAAGAGTACAGGAACTTTTATTGTTTTTCTCTGTAATACTTTCACCTTAAGAACAAGTGTGCTTGTTTAGAAAGAGTTTCAGCTTGTGACTGCAGGCAATTACCACTGTTCACAGCATTCTAAAAGAAAGCAAAGTGCAGACATTGGCCTGTTTAGGCAGGTTGGTTTATTGGGGATATCATAGTATAGGCCGAGAACTGTGCAGCCTGGAAGAATCCTGGTCAGGAGGAAGAGGGATGTGGGTCTCTGTCCAAGAGAGGTGACTGCTGAGGAATGAGGAGTGTAGAGTGGGTGCCCTTGAGGGACCATGATGGGGGATACGAGTGCAGGTGCCCTGAACATTAACAATTAACAATCATTATTGGTAATGACTAACCATTCAACATTTAAGAGTTTAAGAAGGCTTTTTTCAACCCATTTTTTCATACATTTAGATTTAGAGTTTCTGGGGCAGGGAATGGTAATAGCATACAACTCATGGCCTATTCATAGGGCTTATGGACAAAAAAATCCTAAGGAAGTGTATTCCAAATGGGAAAGTTGTAAAATATATTGGTGGGATAGCAAACTGAATGAAAGTGGCACATGTGGATTTGGGTCATTACTGCATGTGTCTCTCATATTTCACAAGAGATTTTTGGGTGATGCTCTTACCTTATTCCAGCTGTATCTGAAATGTTAATATTGTCTAGAATACCAGGTATGGACATTTTTATTTATTCAGGGTTAAGCGCTGACAACAAAAATCTGCATGAAAACAGATTTTTTAAATTTTATTTTGTGACAAGAGTCCTGAACAGGATTGTTAGCGCCACAAAGATACTCAGTATGTTGTTAAGTAGAAACCCAGGGTTAAGGAACACAGTGGGCTTTCAATACCCAGGAGGGTGACAGTTCTGCAACCTACAATGGTTTTGGCACTAGAAGAGGCTGTTCACACTTTCAGACTAGAGAGCAAGAGATGAAGGAACATGAGAGAAGGGGGACAAGAGTCAGTGAAAAGGGAGAGGCATAATCATAGCTGCAAAAGTAAATGAACATTACTTTCATGTTAGAAACCTACCGTGCTACTGGGGAAAAATAACTTCTCTTTTAAAACTCTGTTTGCTTGTTTTGATCAACAGAAATACACAGGGCTTCAAAGCAGATCAAAAAAGAAGGGAATTTTACATACTCACATAAAAGAGCTGTTGGAACCTGTCAGAAACCTGAATCTTGGGCTGGGATCACTTGTAGTTTTACCCAAGTCTGTTAGTCCTTTGATGAACTTGAGCTGAATTTTCCTGACCTGATTTCTGGCTTTAGTAGAAGCCACCCACCCACACAGAAACTAACTACAGTTGGCAATTTTGAATAAATTTTGCTTCTAAATTTTTTAGCTTTCTGACATCAGAAACATTAAATTTATCCACAGCTCTACACATAATGTAATGGCTCACAAATTAAGTTTCACTTTATCCTCAATAGTATTGGAAAACACTGCTAAATTAAAAAGACACAGCAAATCAAATCTTAATCTTTGTGAAATCAATGAGAGTTTTGCCATTGACTTAACAGGGCCTAAGATTTGGCCTGGTAAAGTCTGGCATGTGGAATCTATACCTTTTCCTTAGTTCTTCCATGAGAACATTAAAGCATGTTCCAGGAGATTTCCTTCCATTAAACACCAGGCACCTAAATAAGGCCTGGTGGTTACA
The DNA here is from genome assembly GCA_007922155.1 of Mesoclemmys tuberculata. Lineage (NCBI taxonomy): Eukaryota > Metazoa > Chordata > Testudines > Chelidae > Mesoclemmys > Mesoclemmys tuberculata. The sequence goes on from ML675649.1 coordinate 15,798,176, forward strand.
AACCATAATGAGTCACATGCTAACCTTGTTTCCTAGTCTCCAATTCTGTTTATATTATGAGTACTGAGGACTGGACAGTGGTCACCATCAAAATGTGATAGTTTACCAAAAATTATTTGAGGCACTACATTATTTCTCAATACTATTCTTAGAATAGACAATTCCACACTACCTCCTAGAGCATTAAATATTGACAGACTGATGGCCACTACTCGATATAACCTAATTCGTATGTGTTTTGAAACAAAAACTTTCTTTTTAAACTTTCTGACTGAGAAATTCATGTTTACTTTCTTGATATTATCCAAGAGTAGTTCCAAAAATATGCCTTGAATGATGAAGTACTTAAGTTTTGCATTGTCTTTCCTCTTGATTGCAATGTATTTGTTTAGGAACATAAATACGTTTATTTCTTGTTCATCAAGAAAAAGCTGTATGGTTTACATCTTTTTAAAGAGTATTGATAATGCCTCTTCTTCCTCCTCTTCTCCTCCTTGCTTTTTGTGCTCCACACATGATTTCCTTCATATCTGTCCTAATGCTTGCATTTATGACGTACCTTTTTCCCAGCTCTCTATTACACCAGGAAACCATCCTCCTCCAGCTATACTAAGAAACCTACTTTTTTAATGCACATTTCCCCTTAAATGTTTTCCTTTGAAACCTATTAACATTAATCCAGCAAACAACATAGACCTGTTTTGATAAAAGAAAACCACAATGAATCTTGCACTGCTTTGAGCTATAACCATCTTGCCAACATCTGGTGTTTAATGCATTGAAGGCCAGATCCTCAGTGGATGGTAAATTGCCATAGCTTGGCATTATGACAATTTACATTTGCTAAGGCTCTGCCCCTATAAAACTGCTCTCTCATTTAGAAAGCCTCCTCCAGATTTTGTGCCTTCTAACCTGTCCTCTGAGCTCCATACAGGTATTCGGTTACCTAATGCTAAATAAATGATCAGAAAGAAACTCGATAAAACATGTCTACCACAAATGTAAGGTTCAGTCAGCTGTTCTGTATTCTTAGAACACATGCAGTGTTCAGGATTTTACACTGCACATTCATATGCTATGCCTAAAAATCCAAACTTAACCCCCTGAAAATATTTTGATTTTCAGTTGAAAATTTGAGGATTTCAAAAATGAAAAATTTTAGATAAAATCAGAGACCTTCAACAAAAATTTGTTTTGTCATCAAAAAAAGAAACATCTGGAGAAAAAAAAGATTGCACTCACATTTAGAATATAAAGCCACTGTACAGAAAAAAAAAATCATTTAAGAAATGCACCCCTTCAAAGAGAGACTGAAGTCTTCCGGAAAGAAAGTGATATGCTGAGTTATCATGCAAATTTATTAACCATTTAAATATAAAAAATAGTGCTTGGATTTATGGAACACATTAACTATCCATTTTCTATAATGAAAAAGTATTCTATTAATACGTTTATGCAACAATTTTTAATAGATGATAAAGAGAATCTCGTGTCTATGACCTAATTTTTAACATCTCTCCCCCAGGGTTATGATGTTTGTCTTCTGTATGTCACCAACTACTTCATCTTTTTAAACAGCCTATTCTAGGGTCTTTGTTTCACTGACCACCCCTGTAAGGCTAACCTGTGCTCTGAACCATAATAAGCTGACTTTAGTGCATGTCATAGCTCACTGGACCTGTAATAAATCACAGAAGTGGAATAAAAATCGGTAAAATGGTTCACATTCTTAGCAGAATACCCCATGAATAAAGCTCACCATTCCCAGGGAATCTCTTTTGATTAGCTTAGAAGTGTTATACTAGCATGTAGTGACTTCAGTTGAAGGCCAAAACAAACACAATATTTACTTTGAAGATGAATCCAACAACTCATCCAATTTCTTCCCAGTTTGGTCTCCTAGAGATTATGGTAAAAATGTCAAACTCTGGGGAATGAAAACTTAGACCAGTGCTTCAGTCATACCGGTGCACTCCTAAACAGTGTTCCAACACATCATTGGGGAGCCAGAATGGTGTTCTGGTACACCTGACCCAGCTCCCCACACCCAGGTTACCAAGCTGCCATCTCTTCTTTCAGAGCAGGCTCAGAAGCCAAACAGATGGAGGAGACAAAGGCAACACCTCCTCACATTGCCTCCTCCACCTCTTCCATTTCCTGGCCTGCCCAGGTTACCTAGCTGCCATCTCTTTTTCAGGAGTGAGAAGCTAGGTCCGGAGGGGAGGGTCACCCTAGGTTCACCCAAGTTTCCTAGCCACTCTCTCTCCTTCAGGAGCAAAGAGATGGATCCTAGCAGTACTAAGCCACCATCCCTCCTTCCAGAATGTGGAGAAGGGTCCAGGAGGACAGTGTCTGTCTGGCTTGCACCCAGGTTACTAGACACCATCTCTCCTTCCATAGAGGGAGCCATGTCTGAGGAGTTCTTTGTTTTGGACTCGAGCACTAAGTTAGACATCTAAATCAATAATGGCATCCAAGTCAGTAGCCTCATTTTCAGATGTGTTGAGCACCAGCAACTGCCACTGATTTCAATGGCAATTTAGAAGTCTAAGGTCCCAAACATGCAAATGTGACTCACGTACTTTATGTTGAGTGGCTGTAAGTATCCACATAATCAGGCCCTAAATGTGAACTTTAGTGTCTAACTTTAGACACAAAATTTAAAAATTTGGATGCACATATATATCTGTGTATATTATACATTCCTTTGTATTACACCCACCGACCCACCCACGTCTGTATATGTGGAAGTCATAGCCATGTAATAAAGTAGTTCATTGGAAGGGTCTACAGTTCATCTTCATTCTGCCAACTAATCAATCTCCCACAGTGAGTTATGCCAACATTCCAAATCTCTGAGCAGCTGTACAGATCCACAATTTAAAAATATTACCTAGCTGGGAAATATTTCTTCCTTTTTCCTCCCAAATGTGGAAACACATCCTCCCCAGGGCTACAAACTGGCATCTAATATCAATGGAAAGGGGAGATTTGAAGCTTACCAATGGGATACAATGCACTCCTTTCTAGGGCTGAGAAAGACCTGTGATAATGAACTTCAAAGTAAGTATATTATTTTTATTAAAAAACTGTTTCAGAGACGTTTCAGAGAATATCCATTTGTTTTAATTTCTCTCTCTTGCTGAGCCTTGCAAATGAAGTATTTTGCTTTGCAGGGATATGAAAAATAGTTTCAGTAACATTTTTAAAACTCTCTAAAATGTTTCCAAAATTCTTGTAAAATATGTAGCATATACAGAACACATGATGGTGACAGATAAAGATTTTAAATTGGTACCAGTCTGGAATACCTCTAGTACAACTTCATTGTCAATAACCCACACCTTGGCTTAGTCACCATGAGCAATGTTATGCCAAATACATCTGAATAAAGATGTTTAAATCTGACTTTAGGCAACTAAATCGCTATGCTTGATTTCAAATTGCTGAACATCCAGCTACGCAATGGGAGGTGCTGGGAGCAGAGCACTTTTGAAAATCATGTCACTTACTTAGATTCCTGAACATAGGTTTCGGAAACAAAATTTTGAAAATCATGGCCCAGATGGTCTAAAACCAAAACCTCAGGTCTGCATAACTCCTGAACTTCAGAGAAGTTCCGAACTGCTAAGGTAAGATCTGATCATTCTTTGATTTTATGATATTATGTGTAATATTATACAGAAATATCTAAAGACAGACTGAGAGCTAGACAGAGATGCCCATTCCTCATACAAAAAGCACAAAAGGAGGGAAAATGGAGAATGTTTTTCCTTTATCGGTAATTGTCTCTAAATCTTAAATTATGTCTGATGTTTGCAGTGCGAACTGTAAATTATCCACCTCATTAGAAAACAAAGCTCTTGCTCTGATAGTGAAGTGCAGCCATGCAAGTATATTGAATAAGCCCTCTATGCTTTATTAGCATTTCTTGCCCCTCAAAGTCAATAAGCAGGATGAATATTTCTTATTGTGCTGGGTGATGGAGTACTGGACATCTGAGATGCTACTAACGTGCGTCTGATAAGTGAAGCAAACATATCTGACAGTTTGGCACAGATTCATCAAGTGAACTCACAGTTAAACACCCGTCATAGCCATTGTGTCTATTGACCGCTGCGGCGCCTGCACTCTCTCAAACTGTCACCTCATTTTTTAATGTTAATCTGCTGCACAGCCTCCTCTTAACCACCATGTCACATTTATATAAGTGGAGCTCATTGGTTATCTAATTGCACGTATCCCTTCCACAACTCTCCTTCTTGTTTGAATGAGAGACTCTTAAATGGCTATATTTCTTTTCTTTGGGAGCAGATTAAATATATTGTTTCAAGCTTTTCTGCTGGAAATGTTTTTTCTGAAATACCAAAATGAAACTCCATAGGAGACACGCTAATTTTTCCTTTTTAAAATCAGAGGCTGATGATAAGGAGCCTGATATTCCCCTCTCAGTTTCACTGACGTATATCCGATGCAACTGCATTAAAGTCAGTGAAAAATCCAGTGAGAGGAAAATCAGGCTCATGGTTTAGATAAATTAAATGGTCTTGCAAAACCTCACCAACTCTTGAAAACCAAGGAAGCTGGTAGGAACATAGCAATGGCCATATTGGCTTAGACCTGAGGTCCACCTATCCTGTCCTGTATCCTGTCTCCCATAATGACCAGTACCAGGTGCTTCAGAGGACACTATAAGAATCCCGTGGTAAACCCTGCCCCCACGTCAGTTCTCATTGTGATCTCTTCTAGGCTACATCTACACTTACAGCAGCATATACGGCACATACACTGCATGCTACCATAGCATAGATATAAATAGCATGGTAAACACTGAAGTACTGCTTAGGCAAACAGAAACACTCCAGAACTTTGGGGTACATACCCTACACTGCTCTTTATAAACCCAAGCAATGCCTCTCATGTCTATACTCCTATTTTTAACAGTGCTGCATCCTGCTGCCTCCCCCCAGCCAGAGTCTTTCCCCATAGCCTCCCCCATGCCAGAGCCTTTCACTACCACATGTAGCTACACATTGCAGTATGGATGCAGCTAATTTTTCACTGCAGTGTGTAGGTACACGTCCTACATGACATCACCAGTGTAGCAGGCCAGAGTTGGAGGTTGGCTTAAATCCTGAAGCATAAAGTTCAATATCCCTCCCAAAGTATTTGTTATAACAAATTCTGACACCCCTAAATATTTTTGATATCCATATAAATGTCTACTCCATTTCCAAATATTGCTCAGTTCTTGGCCTCAAGGATTTGCTTCGGCAATGAGTTCCAAAGCATAAATACATGTTGTGTGAAAACAATATTTCTATCAATTTTGAATGTATTCCCTTTTACCACCTAAAAAGAAGGCTTAATTTCTGAACAACAGAGTTAAACCATAAGCAGGTTTTCCTTTCTGCATCAGCAGTCATCATGTAATCAAGGTGGAATAAAATCCTGTAGTTTTATCTATTTTCTAAATATATTTTCAGACTAGAAATTAATAATGCAGTTGAATGCCCTCAGAGCGTCTGAACTCGGCACCAACAGACTAACAAACTAATTAGCCATGATTGGAGAAGATTATGGAGTATGGCTATAACTGTGATTGAAAAGATAGTGTATTAATCCCATGCCTCAATTACTTGCAATTAAAGACCTTTTATAAAATTGGACAAGTGTTCTCATTTTCCTAGTGTGGTGGCTTTGGAGGTAGCCTCCACATTGAGCACGATGAACAAAATATAAAATGTGGTGTTTTATATTATACTGCATGTGTCATCATACCAGTTCTGTATACCGACCAACCCCGCTCCTTCCCTACCCCATCTCGGTTTACAAAAGCCAGGTTTTTGGCTGGTGGTGGGTTGTTTTTTTTTTAAACTAAAATAGAATGCTCGGCACTGTTTTTCTTTGCTTTTGCCTAAAAATATAGTTATTGCATTGCACACAATGAGGTCAAGACTCTCTTTGATGCAGATCTAACTCCCTTTACCCTTGAAAGGGAGATACACAAAGCATGTGGAGAATAGACCTCTCTTCCTCTGTCCCCTTTCTCTGGATGGTTGATTTTAAGTTATGGGTTCTCATTTGTACCCCAGAAAGGTGATGCTCTTTAACAATCATTTCTAAAGGCACAGTGGCTGCTATTAAGGTTTCAAGGTTCTATAAAATAAGCCTGGGTTTCTTGTAGGCTCCAAGGTGTTGAAATGAATTCCAAACACAGTCTGTTGGCTGCAGCCCAGTGGACGCCTCGGTGCCTCAGGAATAGTTCACAGAGTGTATCTTGAACAAGAGGCAGGCTTGTGGTTTGCTGTCTTTGGATATCCTGATTAAGTGACAGAGGAAGGAAGAAGCCATCTGTTTGGTCAGAGCCAAAAAGTGAGGCTGGCACTTTGCCAGCTCTTTCCTTTACTCCCAGCAAAACACCTAATCTCCTTTTTCTGCCCTCATTATTCATAAAGACTCTCAAGCAAATATTTTTTGCTGATGTTCTCTTATAAATCAGGTTGCCATGCTCGAATTCAGAAACGTGTATAGAAAATATGCGTAGCTAAGCCATTTGTAAGAGACAGGCATTTGTAGTTATAATGGTTGAGCAGTATAAACCCTCCATAAACCTCATTTATTTTCACTATAGCACATTCATTTCTAGTTAAATGAACTCCATTGTAGAGTGTGGAATCTAGAGGGATTAAATGTCTTTTCAAGACTTCTAATTGTTTACCTTTCATGTGACCTAAAAACAACTAAGTGTTGGTGAAAGAAGCTGGAGCTTTCCATCCAGTTTTAAAGGTAGCATGACAACAGAAACGGTGGCTTCATTTAAAATGGCCCCAGAGTGTCCATGGCTTTATAGATCAATACCAACGTCTTAAAGACCACCCAGAAACTAAGAGACGTAGCACTGGCATCATATGGTCACAGTGGGATTCTCTACTTAAGAAGCAAGCTACTGCATTCTGCACTAACTGCTTCCAAAGAGATTTAAAATGTAATCCAATGTGCAGTTTGCTGTAGTAGTTCACTTCAAAGGTGACAAAGGCAGGGATTAGGATAGAACTATATATTCTCAAGTGGTTTCAAATCTTACACAGATCAAAAGTGAGGCAAGTATTCCAATAAGAGATGAATATACTCCCAGTTGAAAATCTTTAACAATGAGCCAAATTCTACCACACACAATTGCAATTCATTGTTTGCACATCTGGTTTCAGTGTGCAGTTTTTGCCCAATATAATTTAAAAGGTTTACTCTACAATTGCTTTAAAGTCAATTCTAAGCAGCAGCAATTGCATGAGCTTTAGAATATAAGATTTAGAGATAGCTCATTTTATCTTAAAGAGACTTGTTTATTGTAGAAGTTAACTAAAAAAGTTTGCTTTAAGGAAACCAAAGCCAGACTTGGAATTTCAATCCTGGAAGAGATGACAAAGGAGAAACTTTAATGGAACAACTGTAATGATAAAGTGGCTAAATGTCTGAACTTTTTGTGAATGTAGGGTAAACAGAAAGCTAAATATGAAAGCAGCAGTCTATCTAAGATACATAGATGTCCCCCATCACCATAGAACAAGTGCCTCACAAACAAACTTATCTTCATAAACTCTGAAAGAGACACATTTTAGGAATACAGCATCAGATTCCTGTATTTCCATTTGAGCAGATCGTTAGCTGGTGTAAACTATCATTCAAGTCAATGAAGCAATGGCAGTTTACACCATCTGTTGAATATTACCTTATACCTCAAAGATCCCATTTAAATCAAGGTATAGACTTGTCCATGTCTTCACTAGGCCCACTTGTGGAGAAAGGTACTATTCAGCATAAGTGAGGGTATTGGAATGTGGCCCAGAGTAAAGGTCCATCCAAGGTCACACAGGAAGTAACTGACCCATGATCTCCTGAATCCAAAACCACTTCCTTGATCACAAGATCATCCTCATCTACCTGAGATCTCGGTAGAGGCCATTTTTCTGGAGCAAATTAATTAGTTCAATCTGTTTTGGACAAGCCCTTTATAAAAAGAGAAAAATCTACAACCCAGATTTTTTTGTATAAAATGATCATGTGTTAGGGTAGAAGGGAGGCAGGCTTTGGCTGGCATTCTAGATAATGCATTTTGTTGTCACCGTTTTCACTACTAGGATAGCAAAGATGAAGTGTCCAATTACTGTAGACTGCGCATGGTCTCATTGCAAGACTAGGGTGATGATTTCAGAAATTGTTACTTAATGTACAAACAGGCAGATGATCATAATTGCATAGTCTAAAAAGGTTAACAAATGTAGGCGCTTAAATAGAGGAACTCTATTGTAACAGGTCAGTTACTTATCAACTGCTCTTTCTCATAATATAATTAACCCCAGGACTAAGCATGTGAACAGATGAGTTCATTTTTCACATGAATAATAAAACTTTTTTTCAAACCAATATGAAGAAATTAAATGTAGGAGATTTCTTAACAGGAAAAGGATGTTACGTGACTTCTCACTTAAAATTGGCATTATAGGGTTCTGAATTGTCATTCCTATCTTCTTCTCTCTATTTTTTCTTGCAGGTTGCCCTTGCCAATCAACGCTTTTCACTTTTACCCCTGCTATTTATCATTAGGGATGAGGATGCTATGAGACAAAGTAAACGGCAGAACTGCAGTGAAGTCCGTGCCTGAAAGAAAGGTGTTAGCTGTTGGCTTGTGTGTGTAGAATTTTTAACTTCTTCCTTTCCTAATATCATCTCTGCTTGTTTTTGTTTTGGAGATGGCAGCTTGTTTTTAGCATAGAGTATTTTTTTCAAGTTACATTGGAGATTTTATTGTTCTTATTGTTAATTAGTGGGAATGGTAATGGTAGCTCTAGTTACAGTATTTTATTCTTATTCTGAACGAAGCAAAATAACTATTCTGAAATTGCACTCTGCCTGAGAAAAACAGAATCATACACAGAGGTCACTATCTTAAGTTGATTAATATTTTAGTGAGTTTGCATTTGTTTCCTTATGAAGAGCTAACACCGACATAATTTCTCCACAATATGGATGCACCATCACAACTCTTTTCTAACAGATCTGCTATGTCAACCACAAAAGAATCCACAGAAAGAGGTGATTAAATCTTCATCAGTTTAATCTGCAGAGAAACCCACAGGCAAGTCATTATTTCCTGAGATTTCGTTGCTTACTAGGTCCTGTGGGCATTCCTAACTTAACTGATGCTAAAGGGTGCCTGTTAACTGCCTGCTATTATGACCAAGGGCCAGATTTTCAGAAGAGGTCAGTATCCAATAAGACATCAAAACAAAGAGACCAATTTTCATGTGTGTGCAATACCCAAAATGTTCCTGTTGAGAATCATAGGAGTTGCTGGCTCCTGAACCCTTTAGAATATCTGGCCCTTAAATTCTAGATGTTATAGTCTCCCCGAAGTAGAAAGGAGAAATCCCTAGTATATTTTGGAGTGATAGCTCAGTTAATTTCTGAAATGTATATCCGGAGAAAAAAAGAGAAACATATACAAATTAATAGGAATAAACTTGTAACTAAAGTTAGCATTTTGCCTATGTTGGTGAAAAACTGAAACCACGGGATCCAAGAAATCTGAGTTACTCTTCATTAATCACAGATTTAATGACAATGAAAGCACTGGTATTATACTGCTGTACCATTTCCTATGAATAGCATATTTTCTTATGAAAATAAATCACACAATGCAGTGTTTATTTGGCAAACAATATGTGCGTGCCACGCATGCCCAGCCTAATTAAGAGCGAGGGAAGCAGTTTGAGCGTGACAGCCTGGGCATTCTTATTATCATAGTATGGGATCTCAAGTGTTGGGACTCAGAAGACAAAGGTGCTCACAAGCAGAAGTCAGAGGACTATAATGTCCAAACATACACAGCTGAAAAATTATTCGTAGCCGGGCCAAAAGGAGCCAGCTGT
>ML675649.1:15808117-15830048 GCA_007922155.1 Mesoclemmys tuberculata
TGTGTGTCAGTGAGGAAGCATAAATCATGTAAAAAAGTTGGAATTATCCACTTGGCCCTTTCAGATGTGATTAGTTTATACCAGGGGTGGCCAAGCTGTGGCTCATGAGCCACATGTGGCTCTTTTACAGTTAAAGTGTAGCTCGTGTAGTCCCCTATACCCATCCCCGTTCTCCTACCAAACTGGGGTGGGGAGCTTGGCGCTTCTGCCCTGGGACAGGGTGGTGGGGCTAAAAGATCATGTCCAGTGGGATCTCGGGGGGTCAGTAAGTTTGGTCACCCCTGGTTTAAGCTTTTAAAAATGCTCAGAAAAGATAGCTAGATTCTGTACTTTTCTGAATTATTAACAAATGGCATTTGGTTGGGAAACCTTAAATAAAGCATATTTATGAACAGTGATCTGTTGTAGTATAATCAGTGGCATTGTATGAATGATGGTAGATCAGCAGGACTAAATGATGCAAATCTGTAACAGGGATCTTCTTATTTCTAGAAGTTTTGAAAGACAATTATACTAGAAATGTTTAACACAAATTGAAAATGTAGACTGAAAGCCATATAGTTCAGTCCTTCATATTAAGGGGCAAAATTTGCAAACATGGACATTTAAGTTGTACCTATAAAGTTAGAAGACATAACCTGCTGCCCAAAAATATCACATCTGCATGCAGCCTGGGTAATTCCAGATAAAGACTCATATCCTACTTTCTGTGCACATGCTTCTTCACCCACGCAGATGTGTGTTTGCAGTCCTGGTAGTTCTCCCATTGGCACAATTGGGGGGCTACCCCTTTCAGAAGAGGAAACCAAATCAAGTACGTACATTTACTCTCATCTTTAACTTCTAATTTAACCAGCACTGTGGAGTGTTGGTGACAGCTGTTTGTATCCCAAGGTCTCCAAAGTAGAAACAGTTAGAATCACAGCTGGTTTTGAACCTTGGGCCTTCTACACAAAGTGTATGAACCCTCCTAATGGGAGTAGTAACTGATTCCTAAGCCACTTTTGTTGACCAGCCACCTCAATGGGGAAAATACCTACATTTTTATAAAGCAGATTACACATTCACAACTTGGGTTTCCTCATTTCAAACTCTGGTTTTAAATATCTATAACAAAATAGATTTATTTGAGTGTAAGGAATGTGATTACTTCTCTGCATGGAAGAGACCATCAAAAACATTCTGACTCACAAAAGGAAGGTGTGAAATATGAACAAAGCACATGGAACACTAATAGGCTTGGCAGGATTTGACTTAAATCATTTGCTGTCTGTAAATGTCAACTTCACCTGACACACGGAAATTGACAAAAAATACTATCCATCGATAGCAGTTGTGAAGGGCAGCCTTCTCCGCACCTAGTGCCACAGGGATCTGGTATTCCAGGCTCTCAGCTGTGCAGAGAGTTCTCTGCTGCCCTGCTGCCTCACTTACTCATTGGTTGGGAGAGCAGTGACCATCCCTGGGCCGGAGCTATTCAGCACCAGGGTGGCCTTCGCTATAGCTTGGGCTCATCTGCCTTTTTGCAGTCCCAGCCAGGCCAGGTCTCTTCTCTGCCCAGAAAACACAGCATCCCTCACACCTAGTGCCCAGAGGGGTCTGGTATCCCAGGACCCGCACCCATACAGGCAGCCTCACAGTGAAAATGTAAGTAAAAAATCAAAACCAAAGGTTAAAAATAAACATTGATATTATCCATCGAATTTCCATGGATGGTAACGGATGGTTCTGAAGTTTAGGAGGCAACATATGCTGGTTGCTGTTAACATCTTAATGGTTGCTAGCAGTTACAACTCAGTGTTATCTGATATACTGTACTTATTTCTTGGTCTAAGTAAAAGGAAAATGTCTTGTCTCTCGGATCTCTCTTTGTGGTTGCTGTTAGCAATAGTGAACTTCTAATGGCAAACGCCAAAGTCATATAGTGAAAGCTGCAATTAGATTTTCACGATACACTCTCTCTGTGTAAGCCCAGCTTTCTTCAAATTACTTTAAAACAAATTAGCCTGATAATTTTGACAATCTGTCTGAAGCAAAAGGATTTTTGGAAAGCCTGAAGGGAAGGAGCCAGTCTGACTTTTTCTGAGTTACATGAGAGTGAAAGAGTGCAATTATTTCTTGTTTGCAGCGTTGCTGTTGATCCTGGGATACTAGGGAGACAAGGTGGGTGAGGTAGTATCTTTTATTGGACTAACTTCTGTTGGTGAGAGAGACTTTCAAGCTACACAGAATTCTCCCAGTGACCTGAAGAATTGCTCTCTGTAAGCTTGAAAGCGTATCTCTTTCACCAGCAGAGGTTGGTCCAACCAAAGATATTACTTCACCCACCCTCTTTCACTTATTTCTTTGTATGCAGTGTGTAATTTATTTGGCCCATTCATAACTCTGAAGAGCTTCATTTGATTAAATAGATATAGCATTCCCCGGGATTCTGCACATGGAACCTCATGTGAGATAACACAGTAGTGGACAGAAATAAAAGAAAATGTGGTGTATTTTCCTAATATAGAAAAGGTATACATAGTAATCCAGATAAGAACACCAGCATAAAGTCAGTACTTCTACTATACTTCCAGAGTTAAATTCACAGGCTGAAAGGTGGGGAAAGTGGTAATAAGTAACTTAATTCCTTCATCCTTGTCTGTGCTCTCATAAACTAAGCAAATATAGCTCTGATCAGTACCTGGAAGGGAGATCTGCAAAGAAAACCCTCTGGTAATAATGGACTGATATTGGTGACTAAACAGGGTGTTCTGCTTTTGGAGTCAGAAGTGAACCAGTGCCCTAGCATAGTGCTAGGATGTGGAGGGTACCTCATTGTCGGACTTCCTGGGTTTTTTGATAAGAGCTAAAATATGCTCTGGCATTTCTCATAAAAGCATTAGCTCTGGTGCCTCAGGGAGCCAGAACACCAGCCGAAAATAGCCAAGGTGCAGCACCATTCCAGCCACACCCCCTCCCACTGCCCTCACAGACCTCCCTGGTCATTGTCTATATGGGCAAGGGTTGATACAACTAGGGACTCTCCCACATCAGCAGAATGCTCAGCTAGGGCAATCCACCGGCTTCACAAACCCTTTGTTCAGCCTGCCCAGTGCAAACGAGCTAGATCCAAGAAGAGAACCTGGCCCATCCTTTATCAATTCTTTTCCTAAAAACCAGGGCAGAGACTTGCTGCTGCTGAATGACTCTCCCTCCCTCAAGAAGGCCTTTCAGAGTTGAGCGAATCAGTTGTACATAGAACTGAGGTTTGGGTTGCTTCTGAATGAAAGATAATGTGATGTATAAATGTAACATACAGTATGGCTATGATGGAATGATCATGAAAATCTGAATGCTAACACTCAACAGTACAGGCAGTGGCTTCTTTGATGTACACAGTTTAAAAACATCCATTAGGAAAATAAGAAAAAAAAATACATGTACAGAGAATAAGAAAAAGCTATAGAATGACTGCTCTGGAATTTCTGAAAATAATTTCCTTGTTCAGACAGAAGCAAAACCACAAGCTTGTAAGTAAATACCACCCTGTGAACAGGACTCTAATGGCTACCCAGCAGGGTGTCTTCAGCAAGATGAAAAAAAATAACTGATTCTGGTTTTGACCATGAAGAGCAAAACCTGTTCAGACTGCAACAGTCCCCTATGTAGAAAGTAGGCTGAAAGGGATTACATAGTATAAAGAAAAGAGCTCAAGAAATACATTTGCTCCAGTGCCCACTCTTTCCCTTTTTACAGTAGGTGTTGAGTTTTGCCCCCTTTGGAGTGATTGGTTGATGGTGTCAAGCTATGACACATTATTTTCTCTATGATTTCAGACATGAACAAACGCCAGATGCTATGGAATTAAAGTGCGCTTTATTTATTTATTTTAAAGTTATATTTGCATGGAGTTTCTTTGGTCTAATGATTAGAAGAGGGCCCTAAGAGAGAGAACTCCTGAGGAGAAATCCTGCTCCCGTCCTGGAGTTTTGCCATTGACTTCAATGAAGCCAAAATTTCATCCCTGAGTTGCGTTCCTAATCTTGCTCTGATTCATTGTGTAATCTTGAGAAAGTAATTTAACTTCTCTGTTCTGTGTCCTCTGATTCTGTTTGCTACTTTTGTAAAATGGACATAATACATAATTCACAATGATGCTGGCAAGTTTACTTCATGTTTGAAAGCCCTTTGAGATATTCAGTTAAAAAGCTCAGTGAAGTGCAAAGTATCTTTATCAGAAAAACAATATAATAGTTAGATTCTGTCCTTCTGCTTACCCTGTTGTCTCACTCTCACCACCTGCAAATTTGTGATTCAATTACAAATTGGTTGCACACAGCATTTGAAAAGGGGAGAAAACAACACAAAACCAAAATATATAATTATATAACGGGGGAAATTACAAATTCTACAAAGATCATTTATGTACAAAATGCAAATTGTCTCCCATTTGTCAAAGACTGTGGAGAAGTCTGGAGATAATTGAAATGACAGATGAATAGAGAAGACTCCAGCCTAATGGTCTGTATATCAATGAATCAATGTCATATTTATGAAGGGCTTCTGGAAATTATTTTAGAATTTAATCTTTAGATAAAGTTTAGCCTACTTTTTCAGATTTTTAAACATCAAAGGGTTACTGTAGTGTACAGGACCAAATTTTGCTCTTGGTTACACCAGTATAAAACTGGAGTAAATGATTCTAATAGGGCATTCAGGAAACCTGTACATATTTTCATGCCTAGAGTGACCAGAGCACCAAAAAAATATCTACAAACCAGACAAAAACTCACAAAACTCTTGAGATGTCAAATACTTGTAAGCTATGCTTCACATCACATTACTTGAAAACTTGAGCTATTCTCAAAGTGTTCACTATGGCCAAGTTATCCTTTGATAGAAGGAGACAGAGATTTTCTAGCCAATATTAGGAGTACGGAGTTTTCGGAGCCATGTTTTGAAACACCAACAGAGCTAGACATCTGATAAGTCTCTAAGGTAACAGAATGATGCGATGTTCTAGGGGTGGAGTCCCTTGACAGAGGGTGATGTGACTGAGGTAACTACTTCTTCAAAGTCTGTCCTCTCCGTTAATATCTCTTTTGTATTGCCTACGTTCAATTTAAACTAGCCGTTTTTCATTCAATGCGGATGTTACTCAGGCACTGGCATAGTTGAGAAATGGTGATATTAGTGCCAGATGTGAAAGAAATGTAGATCTGAGTATCCCTTTCATATTAATGTTTCCTGCCATTATGCTATTTTGATTGCAAGTTTTTAGGGGCAGGGACAATCTTTTTATCCTGTGTTTATGCAGCACCTTGGACAATGGGGATATAGGAAGAATTGACATATTTCCCTTCTAACTGGAATTTAGGGTTGGGGTCTCAAAATACACCAGGGAAGGAAAAAGTACAGATTGATAAAATATACTTACCTTTCTCCCTGTGGACACCCGGTACTCCATGATCCATTACCACTGGTAAGTAGCAAGCAGTAAAACTAATTCACAAATGGGAGGAAAAATTAAAACATCAAAAAAACATAGACAGAAAGAAAAACAGCTCTTATCTGAGGGTGTTTTTTTGTCTGCTTTTTGCTTTTCTTCTTCATTCTTCTCCCCACTACATAAAGGGTTTTAATTAATGAAAAACCAAGAGAGAGACTGCAGAACCTCCTGTCTAAAAACCTTACCAGAAAAGATAACACATCTATTTCAAAGTGATGGATAAGAAAATACACAGAAAATCAGGTAGCCCTATAACAAAACTACCTGAACAAACCATTGCACCATTCTATACTGGAAATAGCTACATCCTGACTGAGTGAGGCTTCACAGAAGGAGGGAGATCCTGTATGAACAGTTCGTAGACCTGACAAACTACAGAATTTATCCATCTGAACAGTGTCTATAGATGCCTTACACTGCCTTCGTAGGTCAGCCAAATAGTCCTGAAATTGCATCCATTTCCCTCCCCACCAAGGATTATTTTTGTGTAAACAGAATTTGACCACATCTAAAGGGTGCAACTGATTCTCTTAGCTGTGGAAGGGCTTGGCACACAAAGAAGACAAATAAATAGATTGATTCAAGTGAAAAACAATTTTGAGGGACAGAAAATTCTGGTGCAGGTCTTACAATCACCACGTCAAGGGAAAAAAGAGGTACACAAGAATTCCAGAGGCATTCACTAATTTTCATGAGCACTGTAATTGTTAAAAAGAAAGACATTTAAAATAATGTATGGGGAAGACTCCTTCATATATTAAAAAAAGAATGTACAGGAATCTCCTGAAGTATCGAATGGTCCTACTAGCTTCCTGATAGCATCTGTGTAAAGGCATACCATTAAGGAATTGGGAAATGTGTGGATGCTGGGGAAAAATAAGAACTAGATGTGGAAGGAATATGCTTCTAACACTGAGACTTGGATAAATTAACTCCAGGAAATTAGGGCCCTTGACTGGGTCAGTGTCCATCTAGAAGGATCTCCAATATGTACCTCGTAGTGAGATAAAATAGGATTCTTCTCTGTTAAAGAGCTCTGTGATGATCCAGTTCTTTGAATCTCTTGAAAAGCCCAGATTTGTGGACAGTTTTTCAGTTTAAGTGGGAAGTCCACTAGTTCTCTTAAATATTCATGCTTCAGAAGATAAAATGTCTCAGATTCCAGGGCAAGAACCTCCAGTGTTGTAGGTCTCAGAGTTGAAGAGCTATGAATAGAAGTTTCTCCCAGTCCAGGAAGTCCAAGAATGATGAACTGACTCATGTAGGAATCTGAGATGCTATGGTGCCTTGACCATAACTAATTTTGTTAACTATTTGAAAACTCAGTGATTTAGTTTTCATTCTCATGTGTCCATTCAGCATCTCTTTAGTCAGTTGACCTATAGGCAGCTCTTCTGTCAAATCAAATGTAGGTTTTTTAATTATTAGATACCTTATGTTGTGAACTCCTTGAGGCAGAGGCTATCTTTAATGAGGACTTGGTAAGCACCTGGCACACAGCAGGCATCAGTATAAACAACCAAGTAATAAATACTCAGCAGAACATCCTGATCCAACATCAAGAGAATTTCCATTGTTCCATACAGGATTTTTAACTTGTACTTATTTATTCTAGTCTAGAAGTGCAAGTATGCCACAAAAATCTTATTGTTGAGTGAATGGCAACTAAATCCAGAGGGAAAAGTAAGACTACAGAGAACTCCCTCCTTAACTCTAGGAAGATGTTCCAATGAGCTTCCTGAGATAACCATTTGCCTTGAATTGAATGGGGCCTATCTGAACTCACTTAGGGATGTAGAAGAATCTGGTTCCCAATTCTAGAAAATTCCCTGATAAATAAGACAGATTTAGAAGGCTTGAAAACTCTGAAAGAAAGCTGTGTTCAAGAGTATTGTGTTTTAGGTTTGTTTGTTTGTGCATTTCTCAATCCTTTCCCCTTTCTTTCTTCTTTCCTTTCTCTCTTCCTGTCACCCTTCTGGACTGGCTATATGTAGTAGGCTGCTCTGCTGCCTTGATGAGAAAAGCAACCAGCAGCTGTGGCAAAAAGGCAGGCTGCGTTAGATCACACCGACCCAAGGGAGGTCAATCAGAAAAAAACCAGAAAAAGCAGTGGTAAAATAAAGGACTGTACTAGGCCATACTTGAAGGAGCCACGGGGAATAGAAGGTAAACTGGTATCAATAGCTTTGCTGACTCATTGAGGCTGCCCTGATGGAATATGAACTGATGATAAATGGGAGGTATCTGAATAGGTTTTTGTCTGAAATCAAACCAAACCAGAGCCTGTGAATGTCACAGCTGCCTTCAGAAGGAGGTGGATGACAGAACCATTGAAAGGGCTAGGGGTTCAAGACACAGACCCCAGCCATGACTGGCTAAGGCCCTTCCTTGAACCATCACAGTTAAAAATAGTTGATTAACATGGCAGTCTAACATGAGTTGTTATGGGGTACTGTGTCCTCTGTCTTACTGGTAGCCTCTTGGGGATACTCTGGACACCATATTCCATCCCAGTCAGAACAGGAAAAAACACTAAAAAAAAAAAACCCAAACCAATCCCACCTCTCACACACAGCCAAGAATCTTTGGTTTGAAGCTTTTAAGATGCCAGGTCCTGCTGCTGAATGTCTGCCTCAAGCAGTTTTAAGGCTTGTCTGCCACGTTGCTGCTGTTGGAGTCAGCCCTTGTGGTCATTCTTCGCCTTGTTCAGAAGCACTGGGTGGCCAGGGACAACTGGCTTGGAGATTCTGCAAAGTCAGCTCCTGCTGCTGAACTTCTGCCCCAAACAGCTTCAGGCTGTCCTGCCCCACTGCTGTAGACTAGGGAAACACATACCTTATTGCATAGCTGGGCCATGTGCAGAAGCTTTCTGCGTGGCCATATTTTCTCTTCCAATTACAGTTTCCTTCAGACTCCTGTTCTACAAGAATCCTCACCTTTGCAGAAGGGCACCGATGAGAGAGAGAAAAATTAAAAAAAAAAAATTATGGAACAAGCTCCTATGGATAAAGACAAGAAGCCTACAAGAACTCCTTTTTTCCTTTGGCTGGAAGGAGATACTGGGAAGCTAGAAAGCTAGTCAGTTCTCTGAGCAGCTCTACCTGCTGGTAGAACTTTGTGAAGCTAGAGAGAAAGGGTAAAACAAAAGAGTCTCTGTGCTTAGAAGATGATGAGGATAACCCAGTTGTAATGTATCACCAGGGCCCACATGGGAGAATTCCTGTCTGTGCTTTCATGGAGTTGCTAAAAAAAAAAAAAAAAAGACAAGGGAGCAAGAACTGCCCATTATGGGACTTCACACGAAGTGGATTTTTGGCTCTGCCACTGACTAACTATGACATTAGGCAAGTAAAGTGACTTTATCATTCTGCACTTTAGTTTTACATAGTTGTAAAAGAGATATAAATGGTCCCATTCTAGGTGTGTTATGAGGCTTAACTACTCTTTGTAAATTACTATCTGGTCAATTATTGTCACATTTTATTAAATGACCAATTATAAAACATTATGTTTCCCAGATTTACTAAAGTGCATTTGTTCTGCTAATTCTGTTTTAGTTTCTGAAGGAGTGAAATATGAATCATCTGATTTACAAGAATTAATGATACAGTTCACGTCAACTGATCAGATATTCTGTACAAGGGCTCTGCTATTTGCAGTGAGCAAATTTCATGCCAATTATCACACATGAACATAATTAATTTTTATGCTAATGTAGGAGTTGTGTTGCTTATTGTTCCTTATAATTCACACATTTAACGTGCTTCCTGCTTTTATGTTTTGACAATTTAGGGTTCCAAAAATCTTGAAGTCATAACTAAAAATAGATGGCATACTATCAATTAGCAAAGAGATTCAGAGATTGAACTTGAGGGGATGAATCTTTGCAGTAACAAATTTTGATTCACTGGGTCAAATTCTGCTCTCAGTTACAACTAAGATGCTCCATTGACGTCACTGCAAACAGTGTAAATTAAGGCAGAATTTGGCCCATTATCTTGTTGGCCTAAATTCTTTCAGACCCTCCTTTTTTTTTCCTTTAAGCTACACACACGAACTATTAAGCTGAAATACTTACTATGGGAATATTGCAAGCCTGGCAGTTGTCAAAGTCATTCATGCAGGAGTCCTTTCTGTGGTCAATATTCGCACTGGAGCATAATTCAGACAGTAATTTAATCACAAGGTTTAGAGGTCCAGCATATGAAATGTTACATTTACATAATGTCAGTCTTTCAGTAGGTAATTTGGTCCTTTGTGTGCATTAAAAGATGACACGGCTTGTTAAGATTGTATTAGTATGTTTAACCTAGCAGACAAATAGCTGGTTCATTAATCTGCAATAGATTTCTAATTTTCCTAAGCCTGATTAGAAAATTTTATTTAGAATAAATTCATGAGCATTTGTATTCCTTCAGAGTGACAAGTCAAGAGAAACATCTAGCTCTCAGGGTCTAAAAATCACCACAAAATGTTCATAACACCAATGAAACAGTAAATGGACATATTTCATATATCAAACTTCTACTACTGCATGCTTTAAGCACAACAAATAATTGAAGCTATGCAACTGTGCTACATATCTTAAATTCTTTATTATATAGTCATCATGAGGAATCACGTGTCCTATACACTATAAAGACAATATTCATTTGAGGTTTATGTTTTCAATCACTGCCAGAGAGAATGAAGTACAGTATGAAACAAGTTAAAATGATCAAATATTAGCTTGATAGTGCTACTACCGAAACAACCCCCTCAATAACTACATCATGGTGCATTATTTTCTACAGAAAGATATACGCCATACATAATATATGTGTATAAATCACTTGCAAATGGGGCCAGTGTTAAGATGAGAGAGACTGGCATAGTTAAGTACCACAGATTAATTATACTCAAATTCCTACACAAATAATATAAAATACTATTGACGGTGAATTCATTTTCTTAGTACTTTTGCCATTTAAAAACAATTGAACACAAGATAATGTATCTCGGTTATTTTATATTTACATTAGTAAATTATGGAACAGCTTCTCTGTTTCAAATTAAAATCATACAAGGAGAGAAGTTAGAGATGGAAAATCTGTTAGTCCATTCCCACCCCTTGTAGGGTTGTTCTCCACATTCTCCTTTTCCTCAGCTAGTTCAGTTTTAAGTGTATTGTCTTGTAGCTACCCATGCATATGAGGCTGATCATATATTTGGGTCATTTTCTGATTACATGAAGATGTTTTTCCACTCTCCTTTTTAACTGAAATTTTTTTACCTGAAGGACAAATTCACACAATCTTTTCCTTTTTACCAAAGTCAAATATAAGGAGCATCCAGTGCAAATATTTTGAAAGAATCTGAAGAGGAGGACAAGAGTACAACACAGAATAAAGAACTTGTTCCTGTCCTTCATCCACTCTGTCACCTACTACTACTAGACCTACCACTAATGCCTATTCCTTCTATAGGCCTCTTTTTACTTATTTCAAAATAAAATCGGTTAAAGGGATCATATTTCATTTCGGGAGCGACTTGTTTCTACTGCACGGCTTATGTTCTTGCACTTCAAGTCAACAGAACTACCATAACTGCTGCCACGATGTGCCAGATTGGAGTGGTACCTTCCCCCTTACAGAATATGGGAGATGTGGTTATGGCCAATGTTGCATGCTCTTGCTGTTAATAAAGGTGTTGATTACGCTTAGGACGCAGAAGGAAGGTGGGAGGAAAGGGAAGTACAGCCATTTTGAAACACATATATGAAGCCGATGCTCATGGTCAAGTAACCAGCTCCCCTTCTGCCATGTTAAGGTCAAACTTGAGTTTTCTCTGATCATCTCATCAGGCTTTTAAAAAAAAAATAAAAAAAAAAATCAAAGAAGTACTTCTGTTATGGCCAGTTCCTCCCATTGGAGCAGAAAGACCCATTTGCAGTATGCAGTGTTCCCAAGCCCATGTTGGTCTCAGGATATTAGAGAGATAAAGCGGGCGAGGTAATACCTTTCATTGGATCAGCTTCTGTAAGTGAGAGAGACAAGCGTTTGAGCTTACACTGAGCTCTTCTTCAGCTCTGGGAAAAGTGTCACATATAAATGGAAGATGGAACAGATTGTTTAGCATAAGTAGTTAACATTTATTTCAAGGGACCATTCAAAGTGAAGTGCCCCATTAATTCTCCTCCAATCATAGGGAGGAAAGGAAGGGGCTGGGAAGTAGCTAGGATTGGGTGTTGTTACTGGGAGATAGATTGTTGCAATTAAGCCATAAATCCAGTGTGTTTATTTAGTCCATTATTTTTTAAGTGTCTAGCAAAGTTATGAGTTTAGGCTTCCAGCCTCATCTTTTGAAAGTGTTTTGCAGATTTCCTTTGAGGATGAAGACTGATACGTCAGATATAGAGTGATCACTTTGTGAAAAGTGTTCACCCCCAGGTAATATGATGTTTTTGTCTATAATCTTCCAGTATAACTTTCTAAGAGAATGTAGTGATTATCTGGTTTCATCCACATAGTTGCTTGTGGGGCATTTAGTGCACTGGGTGAGGTATACCACATGTTGCAATAGGTATGTGTAGGATCCTTGAATCTTCAAGGTGTGTTGAACATTGAAGCAGTGGAGATATGTCTGCAGGTTTTGCATCTGTTGTTCAGGCAGGGTCTGGTACTGTTTTGAGTTAGTTTGTCCTGGTCTGTGGGATGCTTGCTTCTGATGATGAGCTTGGGAGGTTGTTTGAAGGCCAGGAGAGGGGGTTCAGGAAATATTTCATTCAGGATAGGGTCCCCATCAAGTATGGGTTGTAGTTGTTTGATGGCATCCGGGTGGGGTGGTAGGTGACAAGTAGGGGTGTGCAGTCGGGGCAGGGGGTTATTTCTGTTTTGAAGCAAGTTCTCTCAGGGTATCCAGGTGGTCCATTCAAGGATTCGATCCACTTCTCTCATGTAGTGTCCTTGCTTGATGAAGGCAGTTTTGAATGCGTTAAGGTGTACATTCTGTGGTATCTGATTGTCTGGCTGTAGGTAACAGATTTGTTGCTGTGTTTGGGGTGGCTACTGGATCTGTTAAGGTCGGTGTGGTTATCCATGGGTTTCTTGTATATTGTTATCGGTGGGGTTCCGTTGTTCAAGATGATCATGGAGCCCAGGAAGTTGATGCTTGTGTGGAAATACTCCAGAAAGAGTTTCATGGATGGGTGTTGGCTGTTGAAGTTGTGCTGTAAATCTTTGAGGGAAGTCTTTTTTGGCAATCATTCCAGTTGCAACCAGGAACTCTACCCCTTCCAGAAACAAACTGAATTGTGTGTCATATTAACAATAAAGACGTGGTATTATTTTAATTTGTAATATTACTTTGGAAATAAAGATTAAAAAAACACTACCAGAATTAAATTGCCATATCTTTCTCTCTCCAACTTAATTATTTATAAGGTCTAAAAAGGATTATTCGATTAAGATCCTTTAACACAGTAACGTAACGTAAGTAAAGTGACTAACAACATCTACAGACATCC
Source organism: Mesoclemmys tuberculata (assembly GCA_007922155.1). Classification (NCBI taxonomy): domain Eukaryota; kingdom Metazoa; phylum Chordata; order Testudines; family Chelidae; genus Mesoclemmys; species Mesoclemmys tuberculata. The sequence goes on from ML675649.1 coordinate 15,821,113, forward strand.
ACAAAATGTTCTGGTCAATTCTTCACCAAAGGGGCAAAAGCATAAGCTTGACACAGATCAATTATGAACCACTGCTTACATTATGACAACTAAAATGCAATGTCATTTCTCAGCATTTGTTTCATTATTCATTTTATAAGCCCTTACAAAGTTAAACAAGACAGCCTCACAACGAGAGATATCACTTTCTTTCAGTCAGATGGTTCCTTAAATTCATCCTTCAATCTACTGTCTGGCATACTATCTTTTTTTCACCCTACCAGCTCTATCACTGATTTTTCTTCTTTTGGACATCAGCTATGTTTAGTTATTGAAATTAGTTATGTATAGCTACTAAATATGATACAGAATAAATGATTTACAGTTAAAAAGAAAAAGAAATCCATATAATAGAGAAGCTCATAGAGGTGACTGCTATATTTTGAACAGCAACACCCCATAAACTATTAACAGAAACATCACAAAACGTCAACAAAATGTGTTGTTGCCCTAAAGCATATGTTATTTGCTAGCTCACAAACAGATTATCAATCACATCTTTTAATCTTTGCATTTCAAAGCTGGCAGCACTATAAAAGATTATAGAAATCCTTGTTCCTGATCAATATGGTATATATCTAATACATTTCTCTAAACAAAGCTATACTGATTGCAAATGAAATGGAGGCCTAGCTCAAAAATCCCAACGTAGTCTGTCTGAACAAATGGAATATAGTTAATATGTGCTGATGGATTCTGCACTGTACCAGACAAAGAGATTAAAATAGTCCTTACCCCAATGATTTTAGAAACTGAAAGTTTACCATCTGTGAAATTAGAGAGAGAGAGATACCAAGCCTATCTACCTACCTATGTCAGGGGAAAACTAAAGCTGTTTAAGAAGGCTAGCAATTTTAACATGAAGCCATTCAAAATCTTTCATTAAGGAAAACGCAAGCATCAAAACATACTGTAGTTAATTGGATTTATTTTTTCATTAAAAATATAGAAAAAAATCTAGACAGAATAGGTCTAGGCATCCTGATCCTGGCAAGTTGCCATTGGGAACGAGCCTTGGGATTGCAACGTTTCCATATGAACGCGTTATCTAATCTCTTTTCATACCCTTTCTCACTGCTCATGCTCACTCAGGCAGCTGTTTTCTTTAACAGTGACTTAATGAGATTGCAAGCCAACTTAGAATCCACTCCTACTTAGGACTGAGTGCCTCTTAAGATACACTGCTGAATCCTACATCCCTCCTCTTAATTTCAATGGGAGTTGATGATGCTCAGCACCCCAAAGAAATTGAACAAAACCTTGCAGGATACAGCACTTGATTTCTAGTATTTCACACCTGTCAAGACTGTTTTCCAAAGACTATGTTGTAACTTCAGGAGAAGTAAGTTTGGAATGTAATTGCACACGGACTTTTTGTTTGTTCAGTAAAGAAACATTACTCTTCCGTGCTATTGTATGTTACCTTCAGTACGTTTCACTTTCTTGATTGATTGCATTTTCACCCCATTGCTTACTAGGAAATCTAGCAAGTTTCTTCTCACTGGGTATCCCTGATCAGTAGTAATTATAAAAAAAAAAAACCACTCCTCAAAGTTGCCTTTTTAAAAACACCATGTCAGTTTACTTGTCTGAACTCTAAGGGCTGGAATTTCTCTGCATTTTTGTCTCTATTGCACTTGCACTTTGGAAGCCGTGTGTTCTTTCTAACCCACTCCAATGCACAATGCAAATGATCTCCAGTCTGCAAAGCACACTATTATTTGTAACTGATTATTTTACAGAACTCATGGGCATTAGGCACCTCAAATAAAAATTTTAAAATGACCCCGCAATGGGACATGCTCCATCCCCTGATTCCCCAGACACCTCTCAGACTCTTCAGTAAGTGTCAACTTCATGTGAATTTATTTATATTCCCATCACCAACACCAATACAGTCTCACGCAGTGAAGTATTTATAATGTTTCTTGCCCTTTAGCCTTTTCCCACAGGGCCAGAGAGGAACAGAGGTCTCCCTTCCTTGAGATCTCAGAATATACTGGGCACCGCTGATGACTAATTGGTTCATCAGCCCTACTAGCCTGTTAATTAAATTAATTGCTTATCCCCAATATGCCTTCTCCAGGGGAACAGATTGGTGTACAGATCAAAGTGCTGGCTCACCTGTTAGCTTCCAGAACTCTGTCACAGACCCTACACCTAAGAGCTAATCATAGAATCACAGAATATTAGAGTTGGAAGGGACCCTGAGGAGGTCATCGAGTCCAACCCCCTGCTCAAAGCAGGACTCACCTCAGCTAAATCATCGCAGCGAGGGTTTTGTCAATCTGCAGCTTAAAAACCTCTAAAGGTTGGAGATGCCACCACCTCCCTAGGTAACCCATTCCAATGCATCACCACCCTCCTAGTGAAAAACGTTTTCCTAATGTCCAACCTAGACCTCCCCCACTGCAACTTGAGACCATTGCTCCTTGTTCTGTCATCTGCCACCACTGAGAACAGCCTAGCTCCATCCTCCCTGGAATCGCCTTTCAGGTAGTTAAAGGCTGCTATCAAATCCCCCCTCATTCTTCTCTTCTGCAGACTAAAGAAGCATAGTTCCCTCAGCCTCTCCTCATAAATCTTGTGCTCCAGTCCCCTAATCATTTTTGTTGCCCTCTGCTGGACTCTCTCCAACTTTTCCACATCCTTTTTGTAGTGGGGGGCCCAAAAATGGGCACAATACTCCAAATGCGGCCTCACCAATGCCAAATAGAGGGGAACAATCACTTCCTGCGATCTGCTGGCAATGCTCCTACTAATGCAGCCCAATATGCTATTAGCCTTCTTGGCAACCAGGGCACACTGCTGACTCATATCCAGCTTCTTATTCACTGTAACTCCCAGGTCCTTTTCTGCAGAACTGCTGCCCAGCTTGTTGGTCCCCAGTCTGTAGCTGTGCATGGGACTCTTCAGTCCTAAGTGCAGGACTCTGCACTTGTCCTTGTTGAACCTTATCAGATTTCTTTTGGCCCAATCCTTCAATTTGTTTAGGTCCTTCTGTATCCTATCCCTCCCTTCCAGGTTATCTACCACTCACCCTACCTTAGTGTCATCTGCAAACTTGTTGAGGGTGCAATCTACCCCATCCTCCAGATCATTAATGAAGATGTTGAACAAAACCAGCCCCAGGACTGACCACTGGGGCACTCCGCTTGTGACCGGCTGCCAGCTAGACGTGGAGCCATTGATCACTAACCATTGAGCCCTATGCTGTAGCCAGTTCTCTATCCATTTTATAGTCCATTCATCCAACCCATATTTCTTTAACTGGCTGATAAGAATACTGTGGGAGACCGTATCAAAAGCTTTGCTAAAGTCAAGGTATATCACGTCCACCACTAATAAACTAATTTAAGACATGACAAGTAAGTCATCCTATAAGTAGGATAGCAAGAGTGATGTGAATGTTTGGAGATGGAGGAACAAGAGGACATCAGTAACAGTGCATAATAAAATATACTGCTCCAAAATCCAAACGCAATAGTGAAGCATATTGTATCTTTTCAGATTATGGGCCCAAATTACCTACTACCCAGATTCATTTCCATAGAATTTTAATGAATTTTACTGATAAAACAGGTTTTGTGTCACCTTCACAGTGGCCAAATAACCGGAATTTGTCGGTGGAGTGTGCAGAAGTTGGGGTCAGGGTGCAAAATCCATTTCTTCATCCAGCACCAGAGTATGAGAGGGGCTGCATGCAAATATCTCCTCACACTAGGCATAAACTAAATGTAATCCCCACTAACACAAACAGTAAACATTTGAGACCCCTTTTTGGGAACACACAATAAGCAGGTGACTAAGAAATATGCCTGCTCCCAGTGCGACAGCTGCCTCCTGTTCTAGGCCCGTGTGTACATGAGCCTTTCTGCTGAAGTAGCAGTAGCTTAGAAGACACTCTTTTAGTGTTGTCTGCGAGCGGGGCAGCTTGATCACTTCTTTTTACCACTGGGTTACTGACAATGAGCAAACCCAACCTTGTTCCTTGTATATTTCATATGAATTAGAGTCACTTGTCCTCCTGCTGTGCCCTGCTTGTACACGAGCCTCCCATGGAAAGGAGGGAGAGAGAAAATGTATGTGTTGGTTGAGGGAGGGGTCCTCAGTCTCACATCTCTTTTGCGGGGTGTTAGCATTAGAGAGACTGCTCAAAAGCATCTACACCACACTACCAGGGGCTAACATTCTACACAACATCATCGCAAAACCACACATTTTATAGGAAAGCTGAAGATTGAGACATAATGTGGACTTTTATGGGTGTTCATGAATGTAGGGCTAAATTCTCTGCTGGCAAAACTCCACTGACTTCCATAGAGCTACATCCACAGAGACTGTGTTAACTGTCAGTTATTAGTGCTGGAATCTAAATCACATACTATATAATCACACCATAATTCATTGCTATTTATTAAATGATTTGCTATTTGGGATTTCAGCTACATATTAGCACACACACAATACTAATAAGAATGAAAAGTTAGCAACGTAAAACTAAGTAAATGAGAAGCAGCATTTCCTCACAGTTTGCAAGAAATTAACCTCTGGCCATTTCTCCAATGCTTTGGGAACAGCACTTGGACAAAAGCTCTTGCAGTAATAAAGCAGTAACCCATGGCAAGGAATAATGTCAGAGTGAAATGACAGAAGTAAGCCTATTTGCCAGAAAATGGTAATTTATAAGACTAATTTGAGATCATCGTGGGGTGCCAAATAATTCAAATGCATATCACAACTACAGCCCTTGAAGTGTGCTTCTGCTCTGAAATGTGACTGTAAAAATGGCATTCTGATTATCTCAGTGATTTCTGTGTCAAATACACTCAGTTCACCAGTACAAAGATAATGGGCCTGATTTTCCTATTGCTTATGACCAGTTTTACACAGGTGTATCTCCACTGATTTCCACCAATGTGTGATGAAAATTAGATCCAGTGTTTTTATTGAACCCTCAGCCCAGGTTCTGACTGTTCATAGATTCATTAGGGCCAGAAGAAACCATTAGATCATCTAGTCTGACCTCCTGTAGATCACAGGTCATTACATTTTTACCCCTGCTTAAAGTGGGTTCTTACCATTTTATTCATCATCACTAGCAATAAAAGCTCTGTAGGCCAAATTATGCCCTCATTGACTCTTGTGATATCCAATTACTTTTAGTGAGTTTGCAGACATGTAACTGACTGAAATTTAGAACACAAGTCTATTGATGGACCACAATCTGCATCTCATTCTGGCAGGACTCTCAGCTAGTGTAAATCAGTGTGGCTCCATCAAAATCAATGTAGGTATATCAATTTAGCTAGATAACAGTTGCTTTTTCTTTGCTTTATTAGCTCTTCCAGGCTAACAGGAGGAAAAAGCATTTAACACCTTTTTTTAAATTATCTCACTCAAGTCAGCAGTTCTAGGGCTCTGAATACGCACATGGAGTAGATCCACGGAGTAAGAAGGTGCCAGGATTACTTAGTAACAAGAAGACCCACTAAGAAGAGAATAGCTAGAGAGCCTGATTCTTGTCTGGCTCACAAGAGTTTTACACTACTATAATATCCCTGATTCCAAAGGTGTTATTCCTGATTTACACAGCTGTAAGCAAAAGAAGAGTCAAGTGACTTTCTCCTTCCTCAAAACATTTTAATAAACCATAGTGGGCCTGAGTCTTCATGGTGTAAATAAACTAAATCCAGTGGATTTGTAAAGCTGGAGTAGCACAGTGGTGAATTAGGCCAACTGGCTTAAATCAGGTCTGCTTGTTCCAGCTTTACATGCAACACATGCATATGTAAGAGGAGGGCTGTTTTCTATGTATTGCAACTTTAACTGCAAAGTGAGACCCTAACCTGCCAGCGAGAGCACTTCCTGTGAGTTGGTTCAAGATCTCCTAAGACATATGTGCTAAATCAACTCAAAAGCCACCATTTTAACTAGCAAAACTTGCTGATATTTAAAAAAAATAATAATTAAAAAAGTGGAATGCCTCTGGGATGCTATAAGAAATATCCCCAAATAGTAAAGTATCTGGGCACTTGCTTTTCTGGCTGAACGCGGGGTGGAAAATGCTGGACATGGCTGTTGAACACAAGCTATCACAAGAACATTAAACAAGCTATCTTTCATTATAAAAGAATCTAAGAATTATCCATTACAACCAATGTGTTGCTTAATAGCTTGAAGCAATGCCACAGGCAGTGAGAGCTCTGATAAAACCATCTTTAATTGTGGTAATGACAAATACAAGGGAATCAATGAGCTTATAAACTTCAAGAAACTGTATATATCTTCAAATATTAGCAGAAGCAACCAATTTCCTACCTCTCAGAAAGCAGGACATGTTTCATTAAGTCAACAAGACATCATTCAGATAGACACTCCTTTTCCCCAGTGGCCAACTCTCCTCTCGAGGAATTAAAGATTAATTTTTAATTAACAATTATGTCATGTGATGAAACCTCCAGGAATACGTCCAACCAAAACTGGCAACCCCTGCCCCAAATGAGCTGATTTTACTCACTGATAAGCTATGATGCATATGTCAGAAAACATATCATTTAATGTTAAAACACTGACCACGATCTAATGCACATGACAGAAAATAGCATACTGACATCTTCATGTTGAGGCAGGAATCAAAGACCGGACTTCCAAGGTGATGCGCACATAATAGCATGTGTACATTTGCCCAAGCCCATTTGAAAGTAGACAAATCCCCAGTGTGCTCTTGCCAATCAAGTTGCTACATTTACACATAGCCAGCTAATTACCTACTAATTAACGTGCATGCTTTGAGATCCTCTGACAGAAAATTGTATGTAAGTACTAAGTCTTAATGTGATTTTATATAACATCACAAAGGAGAAAATAGGTCTGACAAAAATGTGTTCACTTTCAGGGCAGCTATGTCTCAGTTCCCTGCCAGTCACTCAAAAACAATCCTGTGACTAGGATCCCTTGGGAATCAAGGCATGAAAGATCAAAACAGCAGTGGCAGAATAGACAAACTTAAAGAAAAAAAAAAGAAAAGAAAAAACCCTGAGCCAATGCTCAGTTCTGATAAGCACCCACATTTTTTGTTTCTTATTCAAAGCCTGAAGGAAACTCAATTTGGGCTCATCTCACAAGAGCAAGCTTTTGGATACAAGTACTGGATATTTCACTTCTGATCCAAGCTGGAAAGACCTCACTGATAGTGTCACCCAAAGTCACCTGGCATTTTTGAGTTTCCAGATGGGTTCTGAAATGGGTGAAAGTTCAGAGGCAAGGGAGCCAGGATTCTTATTCAGTAGATCAGAGACACTCTCAGTTACTCCTGAGCAATCAGCATACTGAAAGGAGAGCAGAACACAACCCTCTTAGTGTATTTTAATACTTATGCCTTTGTCTCATTCCAGGGAGGGAGAAAAAAAACACCTCAAAGCATGAGAATTTACAAACCTTTACCCCTTTGTTAGATTTCAATGCCTGCTTCACTTCTGAGTTTTTTCCTCTTTGGGACAGGTCTATCTTTTTGTTCTGTGTTTCTACAGTGCACAGCACAACGGGGTCCTGATCCATCACGGGGGTTGCTACAGTACAAATAAATTATGTTTGGTTTCTTCTTGTCCTAGGTTGACAGGTGCAGATATTCGTAGCGCAGGCCTTATCAGGAAAGCCAGTGGGTGTTTTGGATGCACAGGACAGGCAGTTTCAACCTCACCCATGTTAAGCTGCTACAGGAATTTTTTGTTGTTAAATGACAAAATTATTTTTGCAAAATGTGCCAGGGGTGGGGGTGGGTGGATAACTCATTATTCACGTAATTTCTGCAAGTATGGATCATGAAAAGATCCTGAAGACTGCCTGGCTGCAACGTGAGTGAAAGACAAATGTAATTATTTGATATGTTTATTTCAAAAGCTGGACACAAGTGGTTGCCGAGACTGGTTCATTTTTTTCGATACACAGGCTTGATTCTAATCTCACTTACAGTGGAGTACCTTTACTGGCTTCAGATGAGTTACTCCTCATTTACCCTGGCATAAGGACAGCAGAATCAGGCCCGGAACCCCTAATCATTGTTTCTGGTGTACCCCCTGAGTGTAACTGTAACTGCCAAAAAGATTTAAAAAAACCTGTCAATCTTTGACATGAGACAAAATCTTGATTAATAAAAACTAATTCAAAGCTGCATTTGTTCTATTGGAAAGAGAGGTCACTAGCAGCAGGGTGTCCAAAAGCCAATATTTTTAAGACACATTGAATTCTTTGGGGAAATCAAAGCAAAATCCATACAAAGCCTCCCGCCAAATAAGCTAACAATCCCATTTAACAAGAACAAAACCTTGCCTATGCTCAGAAGACCCCTTTTCCTTAATAAATAAAAACCATAGTAAAAAACAAACCACAGTAAAACTACCTTCATGATCAATATTAAGAGCAGGAGCAGAAGCAGAAGCTTCCTTAAAAACCACAAAAACACAAACACCAGAAAGATGAATGGAAGTCATTGACAATGAACATTTGAATCTTTACTCGGGTATCTGCTCAATTCAGATTTTAAACTAATGACCAACATGGAACAAAGAGCGAAAGACAATCATACTGAGAAGTTTCATTAACATGTTCAGACATTAAGGATTTGATCAAACTGACATAAAGGTAAAAATATTATAGTAAGTAAAAGGAGAGACTCAATAGGAATTGGATTGGGTTTTACTGGCTTGCACCAATATTACATTTGTGCAATTCCACTGACTTCAATTCTCCTCTCACTATCTTTGGTGTAAATCAAGAGTAACTTCACTGAAGTCAGCCAAGGTGTCAGTGATATAAAAATCCAGACATCCCAGCATGAGGCTATTCGTGTACACACACACACACACACACACACACACACACACACACACACACAC
>ML675649.1:15837728-15983643 GCA_007922155.1 Mesoclemmys tuberculata
CACACGCACACGCACACGCACACGCACACGCACACGCACACGCACACGTTTTCTGGACATCTCTAAAAATTATGTTTTTGTTTAGTTCTAGAATAATACTAAAATCAAGAAACAAATATATTTAAAATAAGTAATTAGATTTTGTTGCGCTAAAGGCCTGAAAAGCACTTTACAAAGGGATGGAAGCATCATTTTTGCCATTTTACATATACAGAAACGTAGGCCAAGAAAGGTGAAATGGCTTGCCCAAGATGACATGGCACTATGGTAGAGCCAGAGCAAGTTTCTTTCCATTCCATTACTCAACCATAACTCCTGCATTGTGTGCCAAGCTGTGCCACAGGAGTTCGAGAAGACCCATATTAGCTCATGAAAGATAGCAAGCTAACTTCAGTTAATTCCATTTTTCATTTTCATAGGCTGTGATGTAAGCAACAGTGTCCTTTGCTTGCTACATATATAGTTTTGTATAAGAAAGTGAAACACAGACATTTATCTGAGACCAAACACTGATTGTATCCTCACAGCCCCTGAAACCAAGTATGGGTCGCCTTCAAGTTTTCTTACGAGGTCTCACCCACCCTTGATTTCTGGAGCCATGGAGGCAACTCAGGAATAGATGATGCGCTGGTGGTGAATCCAAGATGGGGAGAGTGACATTTGCCTGTATTAATTCCTTATGGGTTATAAAAGAGGAAATTTGGCCAGAAAACATATAATGCCTTATCTAATGATGATATTTCCTGCACAACTTTCCACTTCCATCAATTGTGATGTCCTTGCCGTACTTTAACACAGACTGATAAACATTACACACTTACTTTGTCGCATATTTTCTTCCTGCAAGGGGATCCATTTTCTATTAGCACGTTAACTTCAAACTTTCCGGTCAGTGTAACCTCATCAATCTTGTCCATGGCAGAGGAGTTTGTACCCTGTTCCAATATTTCTAGACTTAAATGTCTTATTTCCTCTCTCTGGGGTGGTTTGTTTTGTTTTTTAAAGCAAGACTTCATCTTTATAGGGTCTCCTATTTTTCAAACTATGAAGAAAAGAATCAGGGTTTATTTTTAAATAGAGTCCTACATTTTTAACTCTTTGTGCTCTATTTTTCCCAGAAGAAATAAGAACTTTGTTCCTGCTCTGAAAAATTTAGAAAATAGAATGGAACATTTAAGAAGTAACCAAAGCTTAGAGCAGGTATTTTGAAAAATGACATCTTGGGTTTCTATGTTTATGAACAGAGCACATTTGTCAAAAGATGTAAATTTTTTTTTTAATTATATAACTTCCAGCCTAGCATCTGCATCTCAAGTTAGGTTCTTTCCTTTTTCAGACCATCACCATTAGTACAGGATTCACAGACCAAATCAGGCCCTTAGTCCCATAATAGCAACTCTGTTGCCCTTTGTGTGGTTTCAGAGGTGACACTGATTGAAATTTAGTAGATACTTTGGATGAGGAGGCACAGAACCCATCTCTTTTAGCTGTGCTAACTCTGCACTGCTAACAAGAGTTAACAGCACTAAACGTATTTTTGTCTCCAGAGTAAGCAGAAAAAATCCTGAATGCACAGTCCCTTTTCAAAGTGGTAGCAAAACAAATAAAAATCTGAAGCTGTATAGGGTAAAGCATGAGGCAGCAAGGGATTAATGGGAATTAACTTAATTTAGTACTAATTTACAAATTGGACCAAAATTTCCATTAGGACTGGTTTAAGTGACAGAAAAATTGATGGGGGTGGAAATTCCAAGCCAAAACTTGATTTTTTTCTTATATTTATTGCATTCAATACACAAAAACAGCAATACATGGTTAAATTTAAGAGCCATGCAATATCTTACTTTGCAGTCACCAAGCATCCATGTTAACATTACTATACCGTTAGCAAAGATTTTGTGCAGAACTTTAATATGATTGCATTCAACCCACTCTGCTGAACATTTAGCAGGGTTTGATCGCACAGGCACGATGAAATTTCTGCTTCTAGTATTTTATCACCTGGGATTCTTAATGAAAATCAATTAGAAAGAAAGGGCATCAGTGGATCTCAGTTACCTACATAACACAAATCCTGATGAAAGCATCAGTTTACTCTAGCCTTCCCCTCTATTATTCTCTTTCTTTTACATCTTTCTCTCTTTCACCTTCGCTGTGCCCCCCAGAGTGGTTTGTATAAGGGTCTAGACCCATGAAATGTTACTGGCAGTGCTGTGCCCTACAGTGTGTCGAAAAATAGATACCCATTTCTGATGGCAAAAATCCATCTGATTTTTTTCTACATTTCTTGGGTGACTTTTTTTACTTCTTTTTACCTGCTCTAATGAGCACCCTCATTGCCCTCTGATGACAATGGTAGTAGATTGCATTCATTGCCTCTCAAGATCAGACCCTTGGGTAAGGCTATCCCTTGGTTATTGGTACTACAGTTTTACTCCAAAACATTGTGTTTGGTAAGTGTATGTGGAAGTTCCTGTGAACATTGCTGTTTTTATTTTACAGTACAGAACAGGTCCAGTGTATGTGGAAAACTGGCATAAGAAGTTTCAGCAAAGGAGCAGCTTTTTTAAGAGAAAAAGGCAGACCTGGCAAGCCGAAGGTGAGCAGCCCCATTAACTTCAGTGGGACTGATTGTATTATACTTATTACTTAATATTTGTATTATGGTAACACCGAATGACCCAAATGAAAACTCTCTTGTAGGAGGTGCTGCAAATATACATCAAGTGAAACAGAAGGGCTTATACTCTACAGAAAAGATAGATAAAGAGCAGAGGAAGGAAACATGAGCATCCCAGTTGGGGAATTGATGCACAGAGAGTTTAAGTGACCTACCCAAGGTCATACAGGATTTTCTGGCAGAGTCAGGAATTGAACCCATGTAATTTGAGACCCTGATCCAGCTCCCTAATTACAACAACCACCTTGTAGTATCTGGTCTCATAATTTAAGGGACATCGCCTGATCAAATCTGAGCCCTCAGGGTAGGCGTTTGTAAAAGTAACTTTTCAAAACAATCAAGACAATAAAAAATTCATTTTTTTAAAAAAATTTCCTGTTAAAACATCTGAAAACAAATAAATCTGTTTCTGCAAGCAACCCAAGCAACACTGCATTTTACTGATGAAAGGATTTCTCATGTTAAATTGACTAGGAACTACCTAATTAATCTAACTTCACTGTTCAAAATGAGAAAAATGAAAAAAACCAAATATTTTGATTTGTAAAGAAATATTAATAATACTTGGTCACATTAAGAATAAAAGTGCACTGTGATTGATAACTTGAAAGTATCCCTTGAAGAAAGTGCAAAAAAAAAAAAAGTAGTTTGAAATGCTCTTTTCCACACGTATATTATATCTCAGAAATATATTTGAAGGTACTAGCTCATGACATGAGCTCGGAAATTATACCGTTGTTGAGACAAAGTGCCTATGTTATTTCATTTTGAAAAGTGGCAACGCACAACGACTTTACATAAAATTGTCTATAATGAATTAAGCACAGAGTTAATGCAGCAGCCATTTAGACACAACAGGCAATCCATCATGTAAATGATCCATAAATTATAGTATCCCTAACTAAGGCCTTCACATATCACTGCATTATTAGCTCCTGAGGCGCTATTATGGGCATTCTGTCAGATTGAACTATGTGACCATTTTAACTCTTAATGCCTACCAGACCCAATCAAATCACAATCTATCCTCTCCCCATCTAAAGCGTGCTTTGCACATTTTTCTCTCATCTCACTACCATTAGTAAAGGGGTTATTGTCATAGATGTCAATGGGAGCAGGCCCTTCATTTTGTTTTCTTTCAAACAAAAACTGAAACAAATATATTGCCAGAATGTTAATAGCTTGCGGAGAGAGGATAAAAATCAAGGAAATGCTAACACCTTACCTCAAAGAACCTCCCAAAAGTGGGTGATTTCACACACTATAACATAATACATAAGCAATGTGAGGTGGTCATTTGTTCTCAGATTTAAATGTTATAGATTTTTAGTTCAACTCATTTTTGCTGGCTTCCTATGGTAACCGTAAGAAAATATAGGATAAAATTCTCACTTAGGTCCTCCAAAATGGCTTTTGAAAGTTAGACTCTCGAGTAGAAGTGACTTATGTGTTAAAAGTTGTCCCACAATGCAATAATTTTCCATTTCATTATACCATACAGGAATTATTTATTCAACATTGAACACTGCATATAAAGAAAATCACTGCCAGCATTCAGTCAGGTGATACAAGTATTTCACTTTTCTAAGCCACTTTAAGATCTTCAAGTGCAATAAAGTGTGATGTATTATTAATTTTATACCAGAGATAAAACAAATTTGTAATCTCAAATCTGAAATATTTCAAATAGAATTTTGGGGCTGAAGAGTTCATATGAATACCTGCGGTTTGCAAGCAAGAAGTTATTTATATTTACAACAAGCTACCTGCCTGATTTTACTTTTGTAAGATAGAAATGTATTACAGCCAAATTCAGAGATTGGCGTATTAGTATCAACTAGCCATAAAATCTGTCATTTATGTTGAGCAATATATTGCTCCTAAAGAAACCTAATTTTAATATTTCAAGAAACAAAACTATGCAAAGAAACACATTTTTATTATGTACTAGAATACCATGTTGTGTTCCATATTTGTATATAATGAGGAACAATATGGGAAATGCTCCAATAGAAGTAAGAGACTGAACTACTGTCCTAAATATCTGTACAGTGGAATTAGATAAGAGAGAATATCTTAGCCCCCAAAAAAAGCTTTTACAGCTCTATGGTGTGCTTTGGAAATAAACTGCAAAGAAAAAATTGAATTCAGTTTAGGAAGTCATATATTACAATTAAACCAAGGTAATTCATGGTACTGCACATGCAGTGGAATGAACTAAAATACAGCCTTCCCTGCTGTTATAGATTTCACAATTTCATTGCCATTCATTTACACCTCACCAAGTTCACATACAGATTACTCTCATCAATTATTGCTTTTTCCTTTGAAACTCTGTTCTTACCTTAAGGAAAGCTCTGTACATCTAAATTCAAAGGCTGGCTAGGTACATACTTATGATTTTTATATATCATTTGTTTTAAACACACCCTCCTAGTAATCATAACCAAATAATCCTTCTCACCTAGTACAATTATAGCACTGAAGTTTACACCTTAAAAGATTGTGAATAAAATTATTTCTCTGCAAGGTAAACATTGTAGACTATTGAATTTTTCCAAAGAGGAGGAGAAGAAAAAGAGGAAATGAAAAATACATGTGCCACACATACATTGCTTCTTTTGGCTATTCTCCTCCAAGATGGTTGAGATATTTCTCTGTTAGTGGTTTTAAGCTGCAATGAGGAATATGAACATCCTGAGATGTCTTCATTGCATCAGCTTTCTAGATCCACTGAGGTAAGTCACCTCTTGTAACTGTAGCACCAAATACTTCGTTATCTTAACCTCTGGACTCCTAACCTCATCCTTTATTTCACCAGTAATGACTCTAAGAAAAGAGAACTATTACCTGCTTGATGGTTTAAACCAGCGCATATCGATCTTTCACTTCAGGCATTATCTCAGAGTGACCTTCCCCACTAACAATCAAGCCTGGATTTGGGAAGACATCGAAAGGCAAGGCATCCTGTCGCTATTTTTAATCTGGAATCTTGGGGGGGTCAAAGAACGAATAACGAAATTATTTATGTCTTTAGTGGCAAGTGGATTTGGTACAAATCTCCACTGTGGGGGGATATTAACAAGACTGAAGCTCTGCAGAAAGCAGGCAGAATCTTACTGACATGAGTATCTGTGTTATTTCTAACCTGGCAAAACTCAGGAGCCTTGAACTCTTCAACATCACAATGCTTAACATCCCTTACCCATGCACCTGTGTCTGAGCAGGCCTGCGCTGTGTGTACACCACAGGGGACAGTTTGCTGAAGATAGTTTGTCTTGTGAGACCTGCTATGGTGGGGGTAGTGGCTGTTCATTCTTCATCCAGCCTTTCATTAACAGTGTTAGATGTCTGTCTCGTACCTTCAGGCTGGACATAATAGTGTATCTGTTTGGGGTTCTATAATAGAATGGGGTCGATCCTTAGCTGGTATAAACTGTCACAGCTCTACTGAAGTCAATAGAGCTGTGATAGTTTCCATGAGGCGAGGCTCTGTCCCAATGTAGTTATGATCTTATCCACTGTTTTACAGCTATGCCAGTCCAGTCAGTTTTGAAATCATATGTCTGATGGTTCTGATATTATTTCTTTTGCTCTCTGAAATGCAGGCTATGAGTGAGGAAGGAGAACTTTGATTCTACATCTTCTACTGATGGACAAGGGGACAGAACTAACTTCCTTTTCCCCCTAAGAAGGGCTGAATAGGTATAACAGGAATTAAAAGCAAAATGCTTTGCATCTCAGTGCATGGGTATTTTGCATGTGCTACTACAAATAGAAACATTCCCAAGCATATATTTCAACTCAGCCTTGTTAACACCGCAGAATTCTCCTCATTGTTGCCCATAGTAACAGATTCCAGCACTGACTAGTCTAGCTGACAAATGCATTTGGATTGCAAGATCAGAAGCAAGCAGCCTTGAAAATAGTCACTTAGAGGGAAGTGGCATAACAGCAATGTTGCAATGCCTCACTAGTTTAGCGTGAACTTCTTTGCCTTCACTAGGGCTGAAAATCTACCCCTACTTAAGGCTCATTTCTGCACCACTGAAGACAATGGTTGATTTGCCATTGACTTCAATGGGAATAGGACCAGACCTAAAGGACCATGATGAAATGCTATATAATTTTATGTATTATCCACCCCATCCCCCACTACAAACTACAAGTCTCATCTTACACTTACTTTCAAATTCTCCTCAAGGTTTGCTAGACTGTGTTCTTTTTATTTCAACAAGGAATATGATTTGCTGTGTGTAGCTGTGCTGTGATTTTTTTTGAGTGCTCTACAGATGTCTGCCAGTGATCAGTGCTGTTTGTTATTGCACATGGTTTCTTGCCACTTTGTTAGGTGCTCTGGTTTGCTTTTGTGGGTGGGTTAGATTGGCATAATGCTGCACTTGAACTACATGTCTTCGATGCACAAGAGCTAAACTTGTAGTCAGGACTTCCAGTTTTGCACCAACAAATAGTATACATTTTTGCACCTGCAATTGTTTATTTGTTACATACAAAAAAACCAACAGAACAGCTCCACTTGCAGATCTGAAGGCGGTGTTTCATGGAAAACAATGCCTATAATGTAACTGTGTTAAAAATAATTTTTCCCATAGTAACTTACATACATACCCCCATGTTCTATCTGAAATTTTGTGATTGACCACCATGCAAAGAATTGCATATAAATGTAACCATTAAAATAACTATTAAATAATGTTTTGATTAGTTAGAAGATTATAGTAAGAATTTCCCCAGAATCAGTTTTTTTTTTTTTTTTTTTTTAACCAAGCTAAGAAAACTATATTACTTTGCGGCCAAATCCAGCAGAAGCCTGGTTTGGCCTCTTTGCTGAATGTGTTGTTTTTTATTTGGACTTGAACATAACTAACATCTAGTGGCGTCAGACATTTTTCTTCTTAAATATTGATTCTTTTTATCCTTACCTAACTTAGTGTCATTTTATTAGGAGCATATAAAAAAAACTTAGTGCCTTCTATAATTTTTCTTCTAGCAATGCCTCCTACTTGAAGGTTTTCAAAAAGTTATTAGAAAAGATATGTGTCAAATTACTGAAAGTGAAGGAGCCCTTAAATATGTGTTATCTTCAAAAGTAAGGTAGCATATTTCAAATAGCAATTATTTCATTGGGAAAACAGTAGATAAAAATGTATTTAACAAGTATTCCTAGCCCATGAACTAAAATGTAGTATTTGCATGCCAAAATATCCTAGATTATAGAAATGATACCATGTCAAATCCTATGTTAAAGAAATTACTTCATATTGCAAACTACAGTTCTAGATAAAATAATAAAGCTAGTGTATATACCCATTTCCATGTAGTGAGACTTTAATACATTACTAAAGATGTGCAAACATATTTTACACACATACATACACCCCATTATACACATACACAAACCTACATTAAAAGAACATTAAGGTTGCAAAATCAAGCACTCAATAATTAGGAAATGCCAGAATTAAGTTTGCCAATGGAGCCTTAATTCAGCCCCCTTGTGTGTGTGCTTTATGATTTAGTTTAGGCCCTACCAAATTCATAGTCCAGTCTAATCAATTTCATGGCCATAGGATTTCAAAACTGGTCAATTTCATGATTTCAGATGTTTTCAACTGAGATTTGAAGGTGGGGGCCTCCACCCAAACTGGGGTTCCGCTGGGAGGGGGGGGAGGCAGTGGGAGTGGCAGGATTAGTGGTTAGGGGGTCCAGCTAGGGCTCTCCCAGCAGCAGGGGGCAGCCCCACAGCTTTTTGCAGTAGGGGGAGGTACCAGAGGTAGGTCCGATCTCCGTGTTGCTGCGAGCATCCCAGTCTGGCGGGGACTAGCAGGTAGGGACCTCCAGGTGGGGTGCTCCCCGCAGCATGACAGAGATCACATTTCATGGGGAACAGCCAATTTCATGGTGTGTAATGCAATTTTCACGGCCATGAAATTGGTAGGGCCTTAGCTTTAGTCTTTATTACATGATCACATACTGGTTGTTTTTTGTTGTTTTTTTTTCCATAGGGCATTGCCTCATTCTGTGCACAGAATGGACAATGTTCACTTAATAAACAGCTATTCAATATTTTATTTTCTCCTCATTGTGGCCTCTATGCTTTGTCTACTGCACATTAAAGTTGCGTGATGCGAGCATGAAAAAATGCCTTAAATGTTTAGATTTAATGGAACAGAGCCCATTCCTACACTACCCTTGAAGTCAATGGGAATTTTGCCTGAGTAATGCAGTGCAGGATAAAACAAATTAAAATGCTGTTTAAATGGCTTAAACTGTTTCTTTTTCTTAATTTTCACTTCCCATGATGTGCATCTTTGATTTGGAACATTGGCTCATGTTCAAAGAGATGGCCTAAACACATGTTATCCCAAACTATACATGCATTAAAGTAAACATAAAAAACCAGCTGGAGCATGGAGTTGCTCCATATGGATTAAGGCAAATCTAGATAGTCTCACAAGTGTATTTCAGATTTGCAGTCCTGCATCATACTGATTTACATCTCAAAAGAAAGGATTTGGAGTGATTAATACTGATATAAAATCTTTGCAAAACTTTGTTCTTTGATCTTACTTTTTTGGTACTAGATGGTGGAAAGAGGATTGATTATACATGATATAAACAAAATATGTAAATCAATGAAGCACATCCAAAATAATACAGTAATATTGCAATATTTTAAAATAAACTCATTAAACTCTTCACTATTGCTATGAGTGGACCAACCTCTTCTGTTTCTGGGTAAAGTTGTTACTCTGAAGTGTTTTGACAACAAATACTGACTTTCAATCTCAACTCATATTTGCCCTGGCGGCAGACACATTACATGTGATTTCTCCAATGAAGTTCTAAAATAATTCCAACTTTTCAGTACAAAACACTCTTGGAAAGCCATACTAATACATTTTCACTTGATCATAATCACTAGTAGCAACAAGCAGCAACCTAAATTAAATACAAATGTGATGCGAATGCAAACGTGTTGTTAGTAAGGTTAAAAATAACACAGCATGTGTCTTTCTGTAATATGCATTTCAAAAGAGAGACATTTTAGGTGCCAGAATTACAATTCATTAATTTAAGTAAGCACTGAAACCCATTGTTAGGGCATTGTTCCACGCATCTGTATCAACTGGGGTCAGTCTTACTCTATACTTACAATAGCTTGCTTCCTGCCAACTAGAGTAAGTGGCAGGGAAGAACTATGGAAAAGACACTTGGCTAGCCAGAAGTGGTATATGAATAAGAGTCTTAATCGAGTTCTATTGGTTTCCTGAGTAATGAAAAGAGGACCTGACAGATGTCTGAGCAAACTTCTTGAAATACAGAAACAACAACTAAATGGTATCAATTTCACAAAGAGACTATCTTCGCATGAAAAAAAAAAATCTTTAAAATACCCCTCTTACTCTCACCTCAAAAAAAGAAAAAACACTTTCAGCTACCTATAGTGGAGTTCCAAGACTATTTTGTTTCCTTTCATTTACACAGTATCTAATGCAGCCCTCCAAGTCTATTCAATATACAGTCTGCCACAAAACAACCTTTCTGTATCAATGACCCACACCCATTTAAAGAACAGAAATGTTCAGAGAAAAAATAGATGGTCTATTATTTCATGGTATTTAGGAAACATTTCTTTTTAATGTTGTGAATATAAGGTTACATTTATTCTGAACTCATTACAGTGCCCCAGGATAATCTCTTTTAAATGCCATTAAGATGTCAAAGTTGAAATTGCTCATAAAGGCCACTTATGGGAAATTTGAATAAGAGATGCATTAAAATTTTTAAAAGGTTCTACATATTTTTACAAGGGTTTTTATTTTAAAAAATACATAAAAGAGAAAGCTAGTCAGACACTGGAAAGTTTGCTTTGTTGATCCCAAATAAGAACAGAGCTAACTTCACCTAAACTAATAAAGGAATGTTAAAAAGGCCTTGCAAAATTATGTACAGCAGGGGCGTGCGCAGAAATTTAAATTCCACTGCTTGTGGAGAGGCACAATCTATGCCTCCATGGGAGCTGGAGAAGCTGTCAGCTCCCTGCCAGGGCCCAAGGAGTTCTTAATCCCCACCGATTATTGGGGGGACCCAGGCCCCTGCTTGCCCTCTTTGTGCATGCCCCTGAGTGCAGTAAAGCTTGAGTCAAGTCCACCCACTAATGTAGACAGATCGTCTACAGTTTGACAAGGATACTCCACTTTAAGAGTGAAATTCGCCCCACTGTGCAGATCTTAAACAAGGTCCTTTATATCACTTTTTTTATTTTTTTGAACCTTGAAAAAATACCTTACCATTCAATTTTAAGGGAAGGTTTTAGTTTCTCAATACAATCTGCAGCGCAGAGGAGAAATTCAATATTACAGAAAAAGTGTTGAGTTGTCTTAGTGTTGAGGACCATGAAGAAGGGTAGAAGCTCAGCAGAAGAACTCAAAGCAGTGATGGGTAACTACTTATCTTCAGAGCCCCTCACCTACAGCGTTCCACAGGGCCCACACTGTCCCCTTCTCTCCAACATCTACCTGAGACCACCGGGAGAGACCGTGAGAAACCATAGACTCAGCCATCAACAATATACCATGATTCTCAATGACCTCATTCTTAACTGATGCAGACACTGCCACTAAGGGTACATCTACACAGCCATAAAAATCCCATGGCACCAAGTCCCACGGCACCAAGTCCCATGGGCTACAGGACTAAAAATTGCAATGTAGACATGTGGGCTTGCGCTGGAGGATTTCAGAGCCTGAATCCGAATGTCCACACTGTAATTATTGGCCCCACAGACTAAGCCCCATGAGTGCAAGTCAGCTGACCCAGGCCAGCAAAGGCCATGCTGCAGTTCTTTTACTGAAGTGTAGACATTTCCTATGATCTTGGAATGTCTTGAATAAGGAGCAACTGACTAGCTGTATCCAGGAAATGCCAAGACAAAGCTGATCAGAAAGCGGATACGCTTTGAAGAAGTAGGTGAGACCTAGAAGAACTGTATCCTCCCAGAGAAGGTAATGGAGTAAGATGGTAACCTTTGAGCAGTCCTCCCTCAAGTGCTTCAACATGACCAATGCCATCAACATGGCAAGCAAACAGCAATCAACAGCCTTGTGGTCTAAAAAGCAACTCAAGACATGAGCTCAAGCAAAACGATTCTTTCCAGGGCAAATACTGAAACATAGACTTATAAATATGTGTATGCCAACTCAATGTAGAAGGTATCTGCCTTGAAAAATGTGTTCACTGACCAAGCTGCTATGCAACTACACTACTGGAGTCACTGAACTCTGCAAGACAATGATAGGCATAAGCTATGGAGTCTAGATTTCACCCACTCAAAGAGGAAAGCCTGGAGGGTTCTTCATTATCTTGACAGTGCTGATCCTCCCCAAAGCAGAGTGCCATATGTCACAGCTGTTGCCATCACTACCCAAATGCTACTGTATTCCAAGGCTCAAACAGATTGTCATCACAAAGAAAAAGAACTTTATTGTTGCCTACATGACTGCTCAGCAACATCAAATCTAACAAAGACATTCCCAATAGAAGAAGCAGACAAGGCCATAACACCCAATATTGGCAAGCCCAGACAGCATCTTCCCAGAATTTCTGAAAAAACATAGATCAGCATGACCACAACTAACTGATGTGCTTCTTTACTGGCGTGCATACCTCTGGCCACACTTCCAATGTATGGCAATAGGCAAAGATCACTGTGATCCTGAAACCGAGGAAAGCAAGTGACTAGCTGAAAAACTATTGCCCAATATCGTTACTATGCATAACGTACAAGCTCTTGGAAAGAATGCTATTAGAGATCCTTACACCCATCTTGTAAGGACTATATCCTTAAAGGGCAATCCAGGTTCAGACCAGAACAAAGCACCTGAAATCAGGTAATCAGGCTGACAACCCATCCCTATTCCTCCACGTAATCTTGCATTTTTAGTTTCATTCTATAAAACTGTTTCATTATTGTTAGACTGGAGGGAAAAGCAGCAAAAATGTGGCCAGCTTCAGCAAAACTGGAGGATGGGAGAAGCTGTAAGGTAACTTCTGCAGGAGATAGATTGGTTTAGTGTATAAGCCAACACTATAATCCAAGTTCTGATTTAAGATTTAGTGCTTGACCCACTTTGGGTACCGTGGTGCACAGAGTTTATAGATATTTCTCAGGATCACACTTCTAGTCTCAAGGTTTGTCTACACAGTGCCAGTAAAGAACATCAGAGGAGTTTGATTCGTAAAGTGCTCTAACATGTATCTAGTTCATGTTACCATGCAGGACAATGTTAATACAAACTAGGTATCTGGCAAAGACGACACACAGAGTCTGTGCATGTCAGTTAAGAGTGCAACATGTTCGAGGCTTTACCAGTTACCCCCCGTTATGCTTTGTCACAACATGCAGGGAAGACCTCAGCTAGTCTAGTGTTGGCTCCACTGCTGATTTGGAGCCCAGGTTACCAGTCTCCGGTGGTAACTGACCGCCTCCCACAGATTGCTATTCCAAAGCATCCCCTTGTGGCACAGTGAGGTTCTGCAGGCACATTTACCTCAGCTCCCTCGACTGCTGTTCAGAAATAAATCACTTGTCTCCAGTCTAAACCATATACCTCTTCTCTGCTTCAACCCAAAGCACTCCTTAGGTTCAGGGGTTTTAACAGTCCCCTCCCACTTCAGGGCTCTGGCGATTTCAGTCTTGGCCTCCCTGGCCTAAAGACACTTTCCTCAGGTTCAGGGGTCCCCTAGCCCTCCTTCTGGGGGCTTAGGAATGCAGGCAAGTTTCTCCTTCCTTGGCCAATGAGTCTCACTGCTCCCCTTATTGGCCTGTGCTAATTTCCTCAGGCCAGCTGTGGCTTTCAACCAGCTTCTTTTCTGGCTGTCCTTTTTTCACTTTAGTCCCTTTTCTCCCTGGGGTGAGAGGGAAAAGCAAGCATCAACCTTCCACTGCTGTCTCATGCTGTTCTGAGGGAAGAAGCAGAATGTATACAGTACACTTTCCCAAAGTTGATAGGGGAGCCTTGCCCTGCCCTATCCACAGGGGTCCTGGTCCTAGACCCTTGAAAGAATAGAAGCACAGGTTTTTCCCAAATGGACTATTCCCTGGACCACTTCCTCTCTCCCCATATCTGCCTTTGTTTTCCTAGATCCTTGGGTACCAAACCTTAAAGGGGCCACCTTACAGCATAGAGTGGGATGACCCCTAGGCCTTACTAACCTTAAGGGAACAAACCACCCCATTCTGCCCCACTGGAATTTTTACTTTTTAGAATGTTTAGGACTTTCTGGCTCTTAACCCACTTTAAGTTTTAGCAAGTATTAAATTATCAGTTTCCATAGTGTGCTAACAACATGGCTTATCACAGCACAGAAGCAAAAGGATGAAGAATTTTGGTGTTAGTCCAAATTTTTGCTTATGGAACTGAGATCAGAATCTGGCCTGCCTTTCATGTCTGAGTCGTTTGCAATATAATGATCCTGATCCTGCAACTGGATCCATGTGAGACCACTACACACACAGATTCCCAATGAAGTCAAGGATCTGCCTGTGTATGTTCTAATGCAAGTTTGATGTCCAAGAGCCATAACAAAAGAAAAAAGATCAGTCAACGACAGTCCCTAGGGGGACTTTGAGATGGAATAATCACATAGCAGTGCATTGTTTCATTTTGAAATAAATATCTCGGACTGAAATAGTTTTGGACACTCCATCTATATAGTCTGCAGATGTAGAGCCAGACAGCCAATGAATGGCAAAGTGAAGTTCAAATGCCTAAAGCTTTCATAAATAGCTGTATTACAGTATTATTTTGTTTCAACATCTGGTCATCAATTACCTAAGACAGAGGCAATTTATGTATTCAACCTTACAAATAAAATTATTACAGCATCAAAACTTTTTTCCCCATGCCAAGTAATGCCCTGAGGCTAAGATGTTAACTTTGCTGCTAAGGAACCAAGGGATTCTTATCTTTACTGGCTATTGCAAACAAAATATCTTCAACTCCCAAAGGCCCTTCACAAAGCTTTCATGAAGTCCTTCCCTCATGCTTTCATGAAGTCCTTTGTGCAAGCTCAGTTTAGGAGATCATTCCATGCATTAAATCCTGAATGCTTTTTTTTGTTTAAAACTAGGACTTTCTGACATTGTTAGTCACATATGTGACATTGTTAATAGTAAAATCAAATGATGTAGTGTTATATCCACTCATCAATCCCTTGGAAACTTAAATTATTTCTAACTATTTAACATTTTAGTGCATTAGATTAAACTTCCCCATGAAAGTAAAAACAGGAATATGTCAATTGATTGTATACAACTGTACGATCTGGTATGTTCCTTTGCCCTACCAGAAATGTTTTCCTCACTATGATCTTGATTAAAATGCTTGATGTGCTGAGCTGGAATATCTAGTGGCATCAAATTAAGTTCCAGGTTACAAGCAAAGCACCCAATCTTTTCCAGTGGCTTGTAAATTCATTAGGCATTTCAAAAATTATTTTAAAAATTCACTGACTTGAATTGCATTTAGCACAGGATAGAATTCTTGCTATGATTTATTACAGCCCAATTTGCAGTTAAGTGAAAAATGCAATCCTCCAGCTAATCTTCAACAAGAATGTCTCCCATCTAGGTTTTGCCTAGTTTTAAAAATCAAGACCTTATTAAAATATCAGACTTTTAATTATCTTTTCATTTTTCAGTTAAATGATCAGTGCAAAGGAATAGACAGCAATGTGACAGCTACTGTTCAGTTCCAAGCCAGGAAAGCAACTGGCACAGAACAGGACTTTTCTTGGTGCCATACGGCCTGAAACTGTTGTGTCGCACACCCTGTGGAAGTTCAAAAGGAATATTTTCAATGTAAAAGTTCAGTTACTGCTGTGTAGTGAAAATAAGTTATAAATTTCAGATGGATTTTTTTCTTTTTTTTAAGTTGCCGTATCAGCATTTTAAAATCTTTATATTCCCTTAGGGTACACAATGTGAACTAAGGAGCTTTTTGCTTTTATGGATGATAAACTTTGACAACCGTTCATAAGACAAATATCATTTCTGAACATCAGTCAGACTCGCTGTGTCTGGTCCCTGCTTAACATGCTTTGTTTTCATTGTGACAACATATGTTTTGTTTGCGTTTAAAAGGGGGCATTTGATCTCTCAGTGCAAGTCATTACCTAAGAGCCAACTCCCTACAAAATGCAAATCTCATCCACTGTGAAGGATCAAATTCACAAAAGAATTTTAATGGAAGTGTTTCTATAGACCCTCAAAAAGTAAGGCTGTATATGTAGCATATATACAACAGAAGGAGGAAAAAGGCAGACATAGGAGGCAAAATGTTTCCCTGGTGTAACTCCTTGCACCAGGAATAAATTTAGTCTGTATAAAGCAAGGTCTATGTTACAGTCCCTCGTGTTGATAAGGCTTAATGAAGTGGATATATTGCAGAGAAAGGGTCAGTATGAGGACACACAGGAACCTAGAATGCCCAGTGGTATTCTCTAAAGAGGACCCTGAAATTATTCTCTCGTCTTCCACATGGTGTGCGGCACAACAGTCTCAGGCCATATGGCACCAACGATGGTAGTATGCAGCGCTGCTGCCTTCCTGGATTGGAATCTGCAGCAGCAGCTGTCCCACGGCTGTCTTTTCTTTCCCACTGATCATCTCGCTGAACAATGTGGATCAACATGGCTTTACAGAACCTCGTTCCTGGAGGTACACCGTCTACGGTTTACAACGGGTTCACACCACGATTTTCTTGGAAGTACAGTGTCAGCCACTGTTATATCTGAGAATGGTATCCAAGAACACAGCCCATTTGCAAGTCAGTCGAGTAGGCAAGATGCTTAACGGACATGATCAATCTGCACAACCTAGAATTCTGAAATGCTTTGTGGACAAAGCTGTATCTAAAGAGTCAATGCTAGCACAAAATAGCAATCCTCATTCTTAAATAAATCAGGAGTGACACACTCTTTCAGAAATGCTTGGGACTTGAGTGCTTATCTAAAGAGAGACTAAACTTGCCTATTGTAATAAAGTAAAAACAACAAAATCAGATATTACTGCTCAGTTGACTTTTCTCTACTGTTACAGCTATTTGAAGGGAAGTAGATATAGTCAATGTCCACATCAATGGCTGAAGCTGAATTTCAAAGCTCAATGGCAAGGTGGAATGGGGGGTGGGTGGCAGATTTTGACTTTTCAAGTAAAAAAAAAAAAAAAAAGCATAATTTCAATCCTCAAGAGATTGGCATGCAAATACAAAAGGACACCAAACTCAATTCAGTATTGAAGCTGGTCCTGCCATAAGTGGAACGGACTGAACTGGAACACCTTGCAGGGTCCCTTCCAATCCTACCATTCTATTATTCTATGACACTCATCAAGCAAAGAATTACAGCGTATTACATTTAAAAAACCCTATTCTTTCATTTTACTAACCTTGTGACGAACTGTAGCAGAAAAGGTTAAGTAAGTATCTGTATTTGGCATTCTGGCTTGTCAAAATTCAGTGGAAGACTTAACTAATGTGTGACTAAGGCAACCAACATGATCTTGACATTCCCAAAATAATGTAACGATGAAGCAATATGCTGTAGTTGCAATTTTTTTCTCAAATCATGAAAAATTTGTGCTTATTTGTTGCTACTGTTCAGTTCCCGTTAGTAAATTCTCACATTTGAAATGCTTAGTCTATCCAGATCATCAGATTGATTGCCATATCCACGCACATTGCCCAACGTATGTAATCAAGGCTAATCTCACGGGCTTTAATTGTTCTGCCTCTGCTATTTATCAGCATCGCTAAAACTTGTACAGAGAAAAGTACAGTAAACAAAACACTGTCTAGACAAGTTATTTTTGTGCTAATCATCCCTCAATTTTCCATTTCTCTGCTTAATGGCATATTACTCAAATGTATAACTTTATTACTGTCTTTAATTTTCAATCTTTTTTCCCTGAAATAATTAATTTAACAAAAATAATCCACAACAGTCAGACATTTGCTGTAACTTTGTTAACCAAAAGGAACACTATGTGCACATCATGTAGTGCTGCACACAAGCTGGTTATGGAGTTCTTTTTCGGTGTTCAGCATTTGCTTTTGGTGACGTGAAGTAAAGTCAATTAAATACATGACTAAAGGCAACAGCTTGGAGATGGGCTGTATTTCTTGTTTGCTTTTGACTTTTCCATTCAGAAAAATAGTGACTAATTTGTTATGTAAACATTTTTAATAGAATGGGTCTGCAAAAATCTGTCTGAGATATCAAATTTGTCTGCATGTTTTGTAGGTTACAAAATCATCATGATGTTCAAGGTGTGGTACACCAGCCCCCCTCTCTGGCGCTCGCCCACTGGCGACAGTCTCTGTAGGCAGTGGGGCCTGAGGTAATCCCACCCCAGTCCGGGTAAGTCTCTGGATCTTCCTCTCTCTTTGGCCCCTCCCTACAGGGCAAGCAGGTGCAGGCCTTACTGTAGGCCTAGGTTGTCTCCCCAACCTCACTGAAGAGGGCAGCTAGCCTGTTTGTGCCGGTGGCCCAGCGGGGTACCTGTTCTTCCTGTAGGCTGGGGGCCAGGATCAGGGTCTCCTCTGCTCTGCTTCCCCAATAGTAGAAACCTCTATCTCCAAACCAGGGGAAATCTAGCAGCTCCTTCCTCTCCTCTTCCCAGACTTTAGTGCAGGCAGGGTTTAAGTATACCTGGGAAAGCTCTTAATTGGTTCCAGGTGCCCCTGATTGCCCAGTGTGGGTTTAAGTACACCTGGGTAGGCTCTTAATTGGCTCCAGGTGCCCCTGATTGCCCAGCTATAACCTCTCTCCTACCTGTAGGGAAGAGGGCTTTGAGCATTCTAGGGCTCACATATCGGCCCTGAAGTACCCTGCCATAGCCATCTGGCTTGACTTTACCACAAAGGTTACATTAGAGATGCAGGATATACAAGTTTAATCCAAAGTCTTACTCTCGCAAACCTTCCATTGGACTTAATAGTTTTCACTAAGTAAAAACTCTAGCACGTGGCCCAGAGAATCTGTGTTGACGTCCAATACTTGATTTCATCAACTCATTTATAGCTGTGTATATATGCACTAAAAGCATCCAAATCAACTATCCATGTGGAAATTAAGGTTGTTTTGTAGGCACAGATTTTAAAAGACAGCAAGCTCTTTACTCATTCATCTCTATTTTTGCACAAAACTTTCATTAAAATTAATGACATGCATCAACAGAAGTGAAGCATGTGATCAAGGGCAATCTGTAGTGTAATGACTTTAAATGAGGCACCCATCTTTTTGTTAGTTTGTGTAACTGAACAGGTAACACTTTTGGGAAGGCTACTTTTGCCTCTCTCTCAGAAGAGCCTCTCTTGTATCCACCTCTGTGCAGACAAACGAAAATGAATAGTTACAAAGCAACGGCAAATACAGTAGGAAAGCAGCATTTTTTTCTTGTTTTCATGTTTTCTGCTGACTTTCTGAGTTAAGATTTTGTTCTGGTATTTTTTTTGTTTTGTTTTTTGTTCTAATACACAAAGAAAATGAAGTATTTAGTATTATTTAACTAAACTCAATTGAAAAGTAAAAATTACAGTGCAACATTCAGGATTTAAATCTAAAACCGAGTTGCCTGAGCATGCATCATAAAATAAAAGTGGCAGCATTATTTTATTTCTTCAGTCATTTATTTCCCTTGATTCATCTCTAGTACTAAACCAGGTGGCTCAATCCAGCAGGAAGCGAGGAATAAGACAGAGAAAACTAGAGATTTCCACACTCATCAGCCAAATGCTTCCACAGGAACTCTGAACAGAATTAATAACATTAAGATTTCATGCAAGATGCAATGCAAAGCACAAGAACAGATCATGCTTATGGTACTTTTTCTTCAAAATCATCTTTACTTTCAGCCAAAACGAATGAAATATCCAGTCATTCTCTATATCCTTTTCCTCTTCTGCTTCCTATTCCACTGTCAACTCTAAACAATTTTCTGATGTCTTATATGAAAATATGTCTATTTAAGGTACATTTATATGACTCCCATTACTATAGTTTCTGAGTGCCTCCCAGTCTTCAATGTATTTATTCTCCCAACACCTCTGTGAGGAAGGGCAGTGCTACTGTTACCATTTTGCAGATGGGGAACCAAGGCACAGAAAAACTAAGTGTGTTGCCAAGGTTACACAGGAAGTCTGTGACACGGCAGGGCATTGAACTCCAGTTTCACACAGCCCAGGCTAGGATCCTACCGTCTGAACCATTCCTTACTCTTCATGACGTAATCTCATCTCTCATATCATTCTCTAACACTATCCTAATCACACTGGCATTGAACTTCTTATTCACATCTTCATTCCTTGGATTGTGATGCAAGTCTGAATTGCCAGAGCTCAGCTCATTATTAGGTGACAGAAGCGTACGACTTTCGTTCACAGAAACCTCCGATAGCTCCTATGCATTTCAAGATTCCAGTGCAAATGGTCCTTTCTAGTCTTCAGCACTCCCCATTTCTTAACCTTATCTATTAATATGCTTCTGTGCATTCCCTACAGTCAAATGTTAGCCTTCCTTCTGGCTGTTTCTTTCACCATTGAGTGGCACATCCTTTTTCCACAGTGCTCCCAATCTTTAGGTGTGGAAGAGCACAGCAACTGTCCTAAATGACTCCATGAATTCAAATTTCATCGCAAAACCCACTTCTCCCCCTTGGTTTTAAGACCCCTAACACTCTCTTCAATAAAAGAATGCAGTTATACACCTATCTTCTCCACGATCAATCTCACCCAAATCTGGTAATTGAAACCATCTTATCTTAGCATACAGCATGGAGATATGTATGAAATAGGTTACCCACATACTTTATACTGGTCTTCCATGCTAATAAATTGTAAAGCTTCTTGGTACATTAGGATAATGTACTTCAGAAATAAACTGTATAATAAAATATATAAGATGTCTCAGCCCAGGCATAGAAAGCTATAAAAGTATCTTCTGTTTGGAAGCAAAAGAACTTAGATTTTAAGATCTTTGGGTCAGGTATCTTTTTCCCCCCTGTATTTGTACAGCACCTAGCACAGGAGGGTCCTGAGCATTACCAGTAGTACAAATAATAGAACACCAACAAGAGCATTAATAAGGAGAAGGAGAACCATTTCTAGGCAGCTGGATCTCAAAGTAAGGTACTTTTGGTTTAATTTGTATTCAAATCTTAATCACTTTAATATTAGCAAGACAAAACTAGAGTGCCAGTAGAGTTAAGGGTCTGTAAGTATTACTGAATGATAAAATTCAACTGTAAACCATTACATCTTGACACATACAATGTCAGCTTCCTGCCCATGACCACTTCCTTTTTTATTGGTCTGCCATTATAATCATCTCTCATCTTTTCTCTATGAGTCTCTCTTCATCTTTGTCACTGCTTCCCATCTCATGTTTTCTCAGAGATGGGCATGAAGACAGACCCGAATCCCATCAAACTCTGAGGGCATTTGACATTTGAACCCAGTTCCATCTGCAAGGTTGTGCAACTGTAGTAATCTGAACCAAAAACCTAATTAGCTGAACCAAAATCTGTGTCCAAAATCAAGATACTAATTCTGTATCCTTAGCCCACCTCTTTTTCCAATTGTTTCCATTTCTTTTTTAGTTAATTCTGTGCAGCTCTCTACTCTTCTTATATCCTTTCTTTTTCTGGATCAGGTAGCAGGCACAAAGTAGTGCTCGGCTTAAACGTAGCAGTAATCTAAGCGTGCAGCCAGCTGCAAAGTAAAATGAAGTTGGAGCATGCAGAATTTAAGAATCTTACCACAAAATACTTCAAAACTCAAATCAATGAACCAGCAGTTACCACTCAATCTTCCCATGAAGCTTGTCCATTTAAATTTTGCCCAAAAGACAAAAATGATCACCATGAAAAAGAAAAAAATAAATATAGTCATGTTCACCACATGTAGACATAGTTCCTATTTATATTTTACTGGTCTATAAGAATACCGAGCAGCCATGGGAAATCTTTGTAATAAGCTTTTCATATGAAAAAGTATAACTGGTAATGGAGTGTAGTTGTAGCCAGGTCAGTCCCATATTACAGATAAGGTGGGTGAAGTAATACCTTGTATTGAATCACCTTCTGTTGGTGAGATACAGACATGCTTTTGAGTCACACTGAGTTTTTCTTCAGGTCTGGGAAAGGTACCCCTGGCTTTACAGCAAAATGCAAGGTGTTTGAAATAAGTAGTTAACACATGTTGTAAGGGACCATTTAAGGTGGAGTGACCCAACACCACCTCTGCAGTCATAGGACAAAAAGAGGAGGTTAATGGGTTACAGATTGTTGTAATAATAAGCCATAAATCCAGTGTTTTATGGATGTTGTGATGCTGGGCGTACCTTTCCCAGAAATGAAGAAGAGCTCTGTGTGGCTTGAAAGCTTGTCTCCCTCACCAACAGAAGTTGGTCCAATAAAAGGCATTACCTCACCCATCTTATCTTATCTCTTTATTGATAATGGGAACTTTACATAATGATATTGTTACATTAGAGAGACGAGTAATATGTGACCAGTCCTGCAAGCCTTATGACGTGAGCTGTCTATACTCTAACAAAGCAGTGGAGCTACTTGTGTGAATAAGAAGTTTCAGGACTGGACCATTGCCGGTAATGAGGTAACAAGAGAAACAAAATGGCTTTGCAGATGGGGTGTGTGGGGGGAATGACAGACTATAAAAGACAGACTACATCAATCAAGTAGAGTAGACAGATGTATTTTAAACATTCATCTATTATAGTACCTCACTAGTGAGTTTCCATTTTTTCAAAAATCACTTAGAAATTTGAAATGTTTTACAAATTGGCTGTTACACAAATCTTTACACTGTATGGCCAAATTCTCTTTACTACACACTCCCAGATGCCCTTTTAAGTTCTTAGTTGCTTACCTTTGTTCCACTCCAGAGGAAGAAAATTTCATTAAGAAACTAATCATGTGTCTTAAGCGAAACTTTATTTCCTAGTTCCCTGTGAGCTCATCAATAAGGCAACACAAACAACAGGAAAATTATCTGGAAAATCATTTTAATTCTCCAGCTGCTAAAGATTCCTTGCACCTCCCACTCCCTCCCTCCCTTTCTTGACCTGATTAAAGAGATGAGCTATAAATCAGTGAAATTTATCTTTTGTGATTTAGGAATGTTAAAGTGAACCATGCCACTAGGGCTTCACATACTGAAGACAAATTATACCAGCTAATAAAGCTCTCCTGTAGCAGAGAGTCATTTTTGCCTTCAGTCCCTCTAATACAAATACTAAAGTGACAGTGCACATATGCAGTTAGATTTTTAAAAAGCTGGCCTCCATTTTTGTTGCCTTGAAATAATGGGTGCACATATATGCATGCGAAAGTTTATGCCCACAATTTAGGTAAGTTAAAAGTCTACAGACCTGATCTGTCAGCCACAGTCAGCTAATTTGAGAATTAGGTTACTTCAGTTACACCCACCAATAAACATGGGTGCATGAGTACAGGTTGGCTGACTCCTGGATTCTTAAGGTCAGAAGGGACCGATATGATCATCCAGTCTGACCTCCTGCTATGTCTCCTCTCAATCTTCTCTTCTCCAGACTAAACAAACCAATTTTTTTTCAATCTTCCCTCACAGGTCATGTTTTCTAGACCTTTAATAACTTTTGTTACTCCTCGAATTTGTGCACATTTTTCCTGACGTGTGGTACCCAGAACCGAACCGAACACTTCAGTAAAGGCCTAATCAGCACAGAGTAGACAAGAAAAATGGCTTCTCGTGTCTTGCTTACAACACTCCTGTTAATACATCCCAGAATGATGTTGGGTTTGGGTTTTTTGTGACAGTGTTACACTGTTGACTCACATTTAGCTTGTGATCTGCTATGACCCCCAGATCCCTTTCTGCAGTACTCTTTCCTAAGCAATCATTTCCCATTTTTATTGTGAAACTGACAGTTCCTTCCTAAGTGGGGTACTTTGCATTTGTTTTTATTGACTTTCATCCTATTTCTTCAGACCACTTCCGCAGTTTGTCCAAATAATTTTGAATTTTAATCCTATCCTCCAAAGCACTTGCAACCCCTCCCAGTTTGGTATCATCCACAAACTTTATAAGTGTATTCTCTATGCCATTATCTAAATCATTGATGTAGATATTGAACAGAAAAAAACATCACGGCAGAATCCTGGTGCAGTAGTTCTGAAACAGAAGCAGACACTGGACTGTACCTATTATGGTAGCATATACTATACATCTCACTCCCGCATGTCTATTTCTCCTCAGAATTGGTAGGTAATTAGCTTTCCAATTATCCTCCCAGATACAATCATATTTCCATCACATGTATGTACTAGAGGGCAATTGCCCTCATAGAAGTTATAAGAGACTTTATTTGGAAATTTGGAGCAGTGATGCAGAGGACACAGTTGTGATTTCTAAGTGCATAAAATGGTCCATGTAGATCCTGCTGGTGTGTACTAAAGGTTCCCTAGTTTGCTTTAAAGTAGTGCTGTCTGAAGCAGAACTACGTTAAAGTGCACTAAGGAACATCACAAGGCAACATATACACAATACACTCAATACAACATATGCACAAGTCCCAACATTCTTCCCATCCCCTGATTTTTGTACATCCACATGCAATTCAAACATTACTAAAAATAACCCCCCCCAAAAATTAATAACCCTCCAAAAACATAAACCCTACATAGCATAAATCTCCAAGTATGTGTGAATGTACTTCCCACTAGAGTTTGGCCAAAGCAATGACAAAAGGTTGCTACTTACTAGCAGCTGATTCAATTACATTTTTTCAGTTCATGGAGAACAACAAACCCAAAAACTTAGAATCGTGGGCAGTGAGGAATTCACTAAAATCATCTGCCATATGGTGTTTTTCTATTTTTTAAGAATCCTACATGGTGCCTTTTAAGAACAGGCATACATAGCAAAATGTGGAAGGTTGAGGTTGAGAGAGGAGGGTTCCACCATTGGAAGAAAGGAATTTTGTTTAAGAATATTCATTTTAAAAGAAAATTATGACAAAGAGAGATTTAACAGACCTGTCATTGAATTGTGACAGAAAGTGAATATTGTATCCTGTCCGAAGCTTCAAGGAAAATTTAGGCATGCGGAATTAAAACAGCCCCAGTTGGAATTTAGCCACAACAGTGGATTTATTCCCTACTTTTGCAAAAAGTGACACAGGATTATGGCAATAAGTGGTCAGGTTTATTGGTCATCCAAGACCCATTACCTCCAGCAACCCAGTGCCCTTTACCTTCATGCTAGTGCTTTGTTTCAGTACTGATTGAAAGGAAAGTTCACCACCCACTGAATTACCTTTCAAAGAACTTTTTGTACTGGGTTTTCCATCTAAGTACTGACAAGAAACTATTTATCTGTTAGATCTAACAAGATTTTAGCCTTTGGATATATGGCTGCCAGTCAAGATTAGTACCAAGCCTTTCATCCTTACTTGGCAAACATTTTTCTTCCTTGAAATATATTTTGCAAAGAAAAAATGTCTCATGTATCTTTATGAAAGTTTAAAAAAAGTTAAACTGAAGTGAGGGAGAAGAGAAGGATTCACATAATTAAAAAACCAACAACTCTATTATTTTTTAAATTTTTTTAAGAAGGAGAGAGAGGAAAAATTTGTTATTTTCCTGTTAGTAAAGCACTGGAGACTCACTGACTTTGAAATGCACTTATAAGGACGGTGATTGGCAACCACTTAGAGGACAGACAGACCAATGTAGAAATAATGAGAAGAAGCAGCCCACAAGCACAACACACCACGACAGCAAGGATGAGTACGTGCATGGCTAGAGATCAACATGTTCTCAAGAAGATGGAATGGATTTCAGTGAGGAAAAAAGATAATTGATTCAGATGGTGGAACTATGTAAGGAAGATATGACAATCAGACAATACACACACACGCAAAGAGGAGGAATAGATGTGTGTTATGGATTGACTACATTTCAGTGGTGGATCTAGGCACAAAATATATGGTTAACAGCATACACCACGTAGTGGAGACGTGTGATCAAGATGTCACACAGGGAACATGTTTAACCTAATGATAGGGGATGACCAGGGCTACTGCTTAATTTGATCATAAATGGAATATTTTTCTTAATGGGGATGCATTCAGCAGTCTTTAACTCATGGTTACATAGTTGTGAATTTTAAAACTAGGGTCTTTCAAAGGAGACGTTGCCAATGAGCGATTAAATACAGTAAATGTCATTTACATTCTGTTATTTCCATTAAGTTCAGGATTTTAAGCCTTTTTAGACCACATATGTTATAAAAAAGTATCAAGAAAATTGTTGATGGGACTACTTTTATATGGCTTGTTCATTGGTTGTTAGTGGATAGGGTTAATGTTCTGAACAACAGCTTTGTCTGCTGGTGAGAAATAATAGGGCTTTATTTGTTTGGTAGTTCCTTGTTCAGAATGGGTAGTTGACATTTCTGGGTATTTCCAGTAAGCTTTTTGTTTTCTTCTAAGCAAAATAGGGGAGAGGAAAAATACTCCAAAACCACAGTGCAGAATAACAGTGAAAAAACAGGATATGCGGGGCCTGCACGTGCCATTATCACTTGTACACACAAATGATCATGCTCAGAATTGTGAAGGCAGAAATGCAGGTGAGTTTTAAAGTTTTGCCTCTGAAAGCCACTGAAATCTTAGGGTTATTTTTTGCCTTGCTCAGATATAGTTATGCATCTAAAGCACTATATACCGAGAGGAGAGTCGCTTTAAAACAGCGATATAGTGTCCAGGCTATAAGCCATCTAGTTTTAGAGAGCAATTACACAGCATTTTTGTTCCAAATCAAATGTTTAAAGCACTTTTATGATTGCAGTATTATCTTGTGTTATGAGACTGCCTGAAAACATCATTTAACATGATTATTTGAGCTTTGTGTATTTTGAACTTACTATAAAAACGGAGCAAGACAAAACAGGTACAGGAGGGGAAGATGGCAAGTTTTAACATTTAACAAGGAGAGGAAGATGGCAAGTTCCAGAGAAAAGTTCTACTTTTATTTAAGCAAATGAGCTCAGGGTTCTCCTTTATGCATGCTGAAGGAAATTTTAACATATAGTGTTTGTTAAGGGCTTAGTACAGTACACACAGTATAATAGCTTTTACTGTGAGATGTCTCATTGACATGGTGCTTGTTCCTGTGCTTAGGGTACAAGGGCCTGGAGAGATTGATCCAGCCTGAAAATGCAGAATGGCTTGTGACTTCCTCCAAGGGCAAGAGGGCATCAAAAGGGCACAGGCTCAAAGGAGAACCTGAAGAGGGTTTTCACTTTTGACCTCCCTCCCTGCCCCAAGGCAGCCCTGTGCTACCTACCCATCCCTGACAGCTGTAGGCTTGCTGAGCACCCTCACATAGAGCAGTGAGTACAGAGGATGGCAGAGTCTCCCTGCCCACACTAGCAGTCCCTGATGTCCAGAAGGAGTCATTGTAGAGGAAACATTGCTCAATCTATGATGCCCAGCTGGATGGGCATGAAACTTTAGTTGGAGCTGAAAATCTCACAGGAGAGCTCACACCAAAACCCAGGTCACAAGTTGCATTTTCAAGCTTGTAAATTAAAGAGACAGTCAAGAATGTCAGCCTCCCCAAAAAATCAACCACTTAGACATTGCCAAGTCCCCAAAGGTGGAGACAGAGTATGTTGTAGGACAGGCTCTCTCAAAGAATGGGAGGTTTAATCTAAATTGAGCTTCAATCACTTGATTATCTTGAGGAAGTTAGTTGCTCTTCTTATGCTTTATTTAGCCAAAATGTAAAATTGGGTAGAAGGGGGATCTAGTGAAAACCAGATGCTGTGTTGGAGCTGAGCAGTTGTGAGTAAATATCAATGTAGTTTTGTCACTCAGGAATTAGTTCTCACAGACAGGGGCCTGG
This sequence comes from Mesoclemmys tuberculata, assembly GCA_007922155.1. Classification (NCBI taxonomy): domain Eukaryota; kingdom Metazoa; phylum Chordata; order Testudines; family Chelidae; genus Mesoclemmys; species Mesoclemmys tuberculata. The sequence goes on from ML675649.1 coordinate 15,865,403, forward strand.
TCTACGCTTACCTTCGGGATTCGGCAGCAGTCGACGGGAGGTACGCAAGTGACGTAAATTGCTTGCATATCTACCGTCCACTTTGCTGCATCTGCTCCGCATGCTGTCCACACTGCACTGCACTGAAGGGAACAGTGTTCCTTTCAACGCAGCGCTATGCCACTTACCAGGGTGGTTTTCCTACGTTGATTGCTGGATCGACTGAGTGGATCTACACAGACCACTCAGTTGACCCAGAGCAATCGACCTGACGGTGGCGAATTTGCCGCCATCAGTATATACCAGGCAGGTATCTTTGCCAGATTGAAAATGGTATATTAACATTTTAATATCTGCAAACTTTAGTGGTATGTATAGTCAAAAACAAATCGCGTGTTGTTGCAAGAAGCTTTATCACTTTGTATTTATAAAACATAACTCTGCATTCTAGGGTTGTGTGTAACCCAAAGATTATTGCACTGAATTAAATGAGAAATCTAAAATGTTAGGGCAAACTCCCAGCTCTTGGAACCAGCAGAGATCTGAGGTGTTTGAGCTGTGGTGAATAGAATAGCAGCTAAATACTGGCTAGAGGTCCACAGCTTGCAATTATGGAGCACACACAGATCTACTGTAGTGTCTTCTGCTTAACTGTACAGTGGTAGGGGAAAAAGACCCCTAATCTGCACGCTCTTTATCTCAATGCTTCTGCACAGGAGCAGCCATAATTTGGTCATTGTTGTATTACAAGAAAACAGATGGCAACTGGGAATTAATTTAGTGCTCTTAAACCAGTGTCTGCAGCCTCTAGGCAGGCAAATGGAGTCAATAGGAGTTTGGTCTGTGTAGAGACTACTACATTATGCCTTGTTTGTGAGTTTCATTAAATGACTCAGACCTTAGATTATGAAGACTACTCCATTAACTGACATACCATAATGAGCTTTATATCATTCAGGTGTATTATGTATATTGTATTTACAGGAATTATCTCATTATAAGCATTTACAAACATAGTTGAGTTATAAAAACAGCAATTACACACATGGCATTCAACTGCCTATAAGAAAGATTTAGCCCAGGTCTACACTACAATTTTATGTCAGTGTAACTATGACACTCAGGAGTCTGGAAAATCCACACTCCTGAGCGATGCAGTTATACTGACTTAACTGCCGGTGTAGAAAGCACTATATCAAGGGGAAATCTCCCGTCGACAAAGCTACGTCCTCTCAAGGAGGTAGAGAACTTATGCTGATGGAAGAAGCTCATCTGTCAGCATAGGCAGCATCTTCACAAAGTGATACAGCAGTGCAGCCGCGTGAATGCTGCTGCGTTATTAGTTAGGACAAGCCGTTGGTCTCTTTTTAGAATGGTATTTTGGGAAGCAAGACAGAAGTCAGGCCCAGTGTGATGATTTTCATGCTCATGAAAGTCAGTAATTGATGGCAATTGCTTAAGATAATCATAAGGCAAAATTAAAAAGTCACTTCTTATTGAACCTTCATCGTGCACCACAATGATAGGTATTTTGTACCTGTAATATTCTGCAGAGCAGAGGTTGCCAGTCAAGCTGTGATGGAATACATATCTACATTGTGATTTAGGCCTGGTCTATGCTACATGCTTAGATCAATGCAAGACAGCTTAAGTCAACCTTGTTATGAATGGGTCTTCACTTAAATTTGGTTCCTGCCAACGTAAGTGCCCTGCTACGCCCATTTAATAATGCCACCCCAGTCAATGTAGTTCGGCCAACCCAGTGATAGCACAGACCCTGTGTTAATTATGTCGACTGTTACTGACTTCCAAGAGCTGCCCCACAATGCTTCACACTGACTGCTCTGGTCACATTTGTTCACTGCTCAGGGATCAGATGGATCACCCTCCCCTTTAAAACCCCATGAATTTTTGAAATTCCTTTTCCTGGTTGCCTGGCTGGGTGAGCACATCTAATAATTCTCCATTGTTGACTGTAACCGCCCAGACACTCCAGACAGGCCTTTGCCTGGAGTACATAGGAGGTACTGGATCCCTGGAGGAGAAAAGGCTGCCAATCCAGCCATAGAAACGTGGGCATCTATGAGCAGATTGCTATGGGGATGCAGAAGAAGGGCTACAACTGTGCCCAGAAGCAGTGCTGCTGAAAGCTGCAGCAGGTGAAGGCCAGGGAGGCCAACAATCGAGCTAATGCCGAGTTACAGATCTGCTGCTTTTACAGACAGCTGCAAGCCATGCTCAGTGGAGGTTAGCCTCCACCCCTCCAACAGCACCATGGATACTTCTGAGGAGCCCCAATCAGAGGCCCCTGCCGTGAGCAGCGAGGAAGATGAGGTGGACAAGGAAGAGGAGTATGGGGGACAGGCAACTGGGGAATCCAACTATGCACTGAGCCAGAACGCATTTTTGACTCCACCGCAATCCAGCCAATTGAGCCTGATGCAAAGGAAGGAACCTCTGGTAAGTATATGGTTAGGGATGTGCATCACTGACACAAGCAGCAAAGTGTGCACATGCACAAGCAATGTAATAACTGCAATGGCTGTACAACATAATTTTGTAGTGTAGACATGGCATCAGTTAGACCACCAAATCCATCTTGATAATGACATAGGCCATAGCTATAAACCAAGTGGAAAGAACAAAAGATACACAGTACTCCGCAACATCCTTTTGCTTATGGTGTAGAGCTTTGGGAGCAACATATATAGCTATGTTCTGTTCTGGAGTGCATCAAAAGCTATAACTGCTCTAACACATTGACAAATACAAATGAGGTGCTAAGGGCAAAGAAAGAGAAATCAAAGAACACAGTCGTGAGAGTCTCAGTTTTTATGTGGGATGCATCTGTAACTTAACAGATATGTCCAGAAAAGCATAAAAAAGCTTTTATTATAAGCCTCTGCCAACACTCATAAAAGCTTTTCTAGACCTACTCTGTGGTTTCAAGCTATATTAAATGTGTGTCAAATATCCAATTCATTTTTCTTCAAAGCATGTAAAGAAGTATTTAAATTACTCCCCCAATGAATGTCAGAGGATTCACTTAGTAAGTCTCTTACCACAATCCATTAAGAAATGGAGAAAATAAATGCCATCCAGTGCACTTTAGCTGGTTATGTACAATAAGGGAAGAGTCTTCCCCCACCTGTTTATTACATATCTATGAAATAAACCCACAGACTTGTGCTCTAGATTCTCAGCTTTCAATTAAAAAAAATCTCTTTCTAGACCCCACCAGGGTTGCAGAGTTAACCTTGAAAACATCAATCAAGTGGAAACCAATGTAGTGTTATCTTTCTGCAGAGAGCTTAAAACGATAGCTCACAAAGGTGCTCAGAACTCCAGATTCCACATCTACGTATGTTGGCAGTTTCCCAAGATGTCATGGAATTTAGTACTGCCGTAGCTAAGCTGAACAGCATGCAGTGAAGGCCCTGGGAGACAAGGAAATGTGCCCCTAAACATGGCTACAAGCTTCCTAAGCTCTTGGCACACATGGTAGGAGAACGAGGTTCTGAGACAGGCTGTCTGGACAAAATGCCAGCAGCTGAGTACTGTGGATATGGGCCACCTGGAGATCACCATAAATAATCACTGTTGAAAAGGATCGTGACTAATTTCATGTCAATGAACATATGGAGTCATGAGCATTGGGTGTATGTATAATTTCACAGGGACAGAATAAATCAACAATGCCACAGAAGTTAAGGGTGCTTACTGAGGAAGGTGATCCACAGAGTCCACAAAGCTCGGAATAAGGGTAAAATATGTGGTGACTCTCCTGTTGTCCTGCCACCTGGCATCACTTTGTTAGTGAAAGTGATCAGATCCAATATCCTTTCTGCATGAACTCAAGGACACACACGGTAGGAAATAATCACTGAACATCAAATCACTGCTGTCCCCTGAAAACCATGTTCCCTTTTCACTATATGTAGTATTCTGAGCAAAGACACCATATTTCAGTATCTGTTAGCTAGCGGACATTGCAAAATTCTCCATTATAAAAAAAAAAAAAAAAAAACCACACCCAACAACAACAATAAACCACTGCAAAGCTGCCAGGCTCCCCTTTCAAGAAATTTCTTCTATTAAATTGTTTCCTTGAATCTAGTGTTTTTTCAATCCTTTTCAGCAAAATGGTTTGAAGGGTTAAACATTTCTTTGTGCAGTCTATTGTTGCCAATGAACATCATCTTCTGAATTCCACTTGCAGTGCACCATCAACTCAGAGTACAGAAACCAGAAAAAAGTTGCAAGGACTAAACAGACTACAGTGATTAATGGAAGCTTGCTAACTCTACTAGTGTGGAAGGCTGCCAAGTGCTTCTCCAATTCACCTTGCCTTCCATGAGATACATATGGCAGCAATTTTATGTAGCACGAAAAAGAAAGCTAATGAGTATATACATTACAACTCTTGCTCTCCCTAACTCTTCCAGGAGCTGTCACTATTTTAGGAAGAGCTATAATGAATTTCCCAGCTGCTTCCATTATGTTCACTGTAGTAATTTATTATATGCCAATCAGTCCCTAAAGAACTAAATCAATTATTTTTTGGTAGGGGGACACAATCCCAAACTTTATTACATGAATTCTTGAGTTCTGGAGGAGTCTAGTTTTATTAACTTGCCAAATCTGACGCACGAAACCAAGTTTCAATGGATGTCCCTTAATGGGAGGGAGAACATGGCTAATGAGCATATGTAATAGTTATCAACAGGTTCTCAGCAACATTTGAACCCAAGAATATGAGCTAAAGCAGTAACTCCATTACCTGGCAACAGTATTAGGATATTTTCTACATTGATTAGCCACTTGAAGGGGGGACAAGAGACAATTATTAAGCATGTTGCACACGAGGAACATGTCGTTTCCATGACAAACCTTCTTTTGCCATAAAAAGGACTGACGGAGGTAGCACCAGGTCTCTTGGACACAACAAAAATATAGGAGCCAATACAAGTTTATTTAGACCACCTTAACTTTATCAAGAGCCTTATGGTTACTATTTGTCAATTAAAAACATCATACTTCATATCAAGACCACACTGCTTAGGAGCCCCCTTCCTCCCTTTTCCTTTACTTGTCTGATCTGCATTGTGGGCATGACATCTTACAAGCAAAAACTCCCTGAGGCCAGGATAATTGAGACAGACATTTTTTTCCCAGCTAAGTCATCTGAATCTAGGCAATGTAGATTTATAAGAACACTCTCTGTTGCATTCTGGGGCCTGTTTTCCCTCCTGATAAGATATCCTATCACCAGAATATTTAGGCAAAATAGATGAGTTAAGGATGTCATTTCTCCCTTAAATTTCAATTTCCTGGTTCGTGTGGGTTTAAGCTCAATGTTCTTTTAGTAAATATGAATTTTGGTTGTTTGTTGTTCATTTGAAGAATTTTGGAGAAAGATATCTAAGAAATGGGTCTTAGACACTTTTATAAAAGTGTCGTAATTATTTAACCATTAGACGAGGAAGGGCTCCTTCAAAAGATGTGTGACCGGCTGAATATTAAAAATACATATTATTGGTCAAATATTCGTGTGTAACTAGTGAGTCACTGTTCCCCCACAACACTGGGGAGGCTGTGCTTTTTGCAGGTGCTGTCTTTCAGACTGGATTGTAAACGGATGGCATGACCACTCGTGGTCCTTACAGATCCCACAGAAATGTGTCTCCAGAGGAACGGTGCCAGTTCTGACACTTTGGCCAAATTACATTCTGAGAAATTATAGTCCCACATACAATCTTCTGTTGCTTTAACTGAATATGTTATTCTGGACAATGATTAGGAATCACTGCTGTTACTCTTATTATAATCATCTCAGCATTAATTTGAGCTCTCCCCATCACCTGTATCCACCTGTTGTCGGTAATCATGTACTTATCACACACTTTTCTTGTAAAATATTTAGGATAAGGACCATCTTTTGGTTGTGTGCACACAGTACCCAGCACAATGGGACCCCAAATCTTGATTAGAGCTTTGAAGTGCTATTCAAATAAAAATAGTTTTACAAGTTGAATATTGCCGCTGTTGCAATGACTGCTGTGTTCTTCCCCCGCAGTTGATGCATTTCAGTGACGGGAGAAGCAAAGCAATTGCTATAGGTAGATAATCTATAACTCCATAAAATCCTTAAAGGCTGGTTAAAGGTAGGATTGAAATGAATAAATAATAAAATTAAATAATGAAGTCCTGAAAATTATTTAACAATTTGGCAGACAACTACTAGCTGTCCCTGGACCCATCTAAAGGGCTCAGTCTCTGCTTAGAAGGGTCACCTACATTTGAAACCTCCTCTTCCCTCTCTCCCCCTCACACACACTTATACCAATTGCTAAAATGGAGAAGGAGCTCTCCTCTCCACATGCCCCCCCATGTTGTCTTCCCAGTGTTTTGGCTGATGTGAAGCAGGTGGTCCCATCTACTCTGCCTGTTCCTCCTTCTCTTGGCTACTGCAAGATGTAGTCTCCGTATTGTTCAAATCCACCTCCACTGCTTGCCTCTGCTGTTGCCCATAGCTTTCCCAAGCAGCAGCAGAACAAAACTGACACAAATAGTGAACTGATTCTGAGCCTAATGAAGTCAATGGAAAGATTCCTATGCAAAGAATAGCACAACCATGTAGGGACAAAATCAGAAAGGCTAAAGGCACAAAACGAGTTACACCTAGCAAGGGATTTAACAGGCAATAAGAAGAGATTCTTTAAATACATTGGGAGGAAGAAAAAGATGAATGAAAAAAGATGGTCCTCTACTTAACAGTGAAGGAGACCCAACAACAGATGACATCAAGAAGGCTGAGGAGTTTAATTCCTATTTTGCTGCAGTCTTCATTAAAAAGATTAATGGTGACCAGACACTCAACACAATTAATATTAACAAACAGTGGAATGAACACAAGTCAAAATAGGAAAAAACAGGTTAAAGAATATTTATATAAATTAGAAGGATTCAGGTTGGCAGGGCCTAATGAAATTTATTCTAGGATATTTAAGGAGCTAGCTGATTCAATCTCAGTATCATTAGCAATTATCTTTGAGAACGCATGAAGACAAATGAGGTCCCAGAGGACTGGAGAAGGGCAAACATTTACAAAGGGAAACAAAGAGGACTTGGGTAATTATAGAACGGTCATCCTAATTTTGATATCTAGAAGGATAATGGAACAAATTATTAAACTATCAATGTATAAGCACCTAGGGGATAATAGGGTTATAAGGCATACATAACATGAATGTCAAGAGCCAATCATATCCAACCAACCTAAATTCCTCCTTTGACAGGATTACTGGCCTAGTGAATGTGGAAGCGGTAGATATGATGTATCTTGATTTTAGACTTTTGACAGTTCCACATGACATTCTCATCAGCAAACTAGGGAAGTGAAATTACTATAAGATGGGTGCACAATTGGTTGAAACAACATACTCAGAGCAGTTGTCAGGGGTTCTTTCTCCAATTGATTGGGTATATCTAGTGGGATTCTTCAGGGGTCAGTCTTGGGTCCAATACTATTCAATATTTTCATTAATGATTTGGATAAAGGAGTGGAGTGTATGTTTATATGATTTGTAGATGACATGAAGCCGGGAGGGGCTGCAAGCACTTTGGAGGACAGGATTAGAATTCAAAATGGCTTGACAAATTGAAGAATTGTTCTGAAATCATCAAGATGGAATTCAATAAAGCAAATGGCAGAGAAACTCACTTAGGAAGGAAAATATCAAATATACAACTACAAATTGGGGAATAACTGGCTACTGCTGAAAATGACGTGAGGGTTATAATGGATCATAAATTGACTACAAGCCAAAAATGTGACGCAATAGTAAAAAAAGACTACTATTATTTGGGGTGTTTTAACAGGAGAGACATGTAAGACATGGGAGGCAATTATTGAATCTACTCAGCACTGATGAGGCTTCAGCTGGAGTAAGGTGTCCAATCCTAGGTGCCACACTTTAGGAAAGCCGAATAAATTATAGATAGGCTAGAGGAGAGCAACAAAAAACAACATGTGTAGAAAACCTGACCTATGAGGAAAGTTTAAAAGAACTAGAAATGTTTAGTCTTGAGAAAAAGGACAGAAGGATCTGCTCACTGTCCTCAAATATGTTAATGGCTATTCGATTGAGAACCATCCTCTTTACATATCCACGGAAAGTAGGACAAGAAATAATGGGTTTAATCTGTAGCAAAGGGGAAAGAGATAGGAAGTTTTTCGTAAAATCTGAACTATAAGGATAGTTGAGTTCTGGAACAGGCTTCCAGATGTGGAATTCCCATCACTGGAGGTTTTTAAGAACAGGATGCACCAACAGCTGTCAGCTATGGTCTACGTTTACTTGGTCCTGACTCAGTGCAGGGGGATCAACTTGATGACCTCTTGAAAACTGTTCTAGCACTACATGTCTATGATTCTGTGATTTAATGTGATTTGGATAAGGTTCTTGAAAACATGTTCCTAATTTTAGAAGCAGAAACCATGTCAGACTTACTTTCCAATAGTACCAATGCCCATAAAGGTTGTCCATTGCGTACTGCAGCACAGACACAAACACCAAACAGCATAGTTGATTGTTTCCAATTTTTATGGCTTGATTCATCAAGAGAAACTTCTGAAGTTCTCCCTAGACACAAAATTACCTCTGTTAATCTTTATGCTAATAGACTGTTTCAGGGTATATTTGTGAATGGCTTAGGGAACAATAATTAAGCATTAATCTTGATGAATGGCAGCATTTTTTTAGAAGCCAGCCATTAAAAGCAAAGACAGAGCTACCTGCCTCATTGTTTAACAAGATACACTAGAATAAAAACATGAAACAGGAACCTGGAGGAGAAACCATGGTTTATAAAATATTAGATGGATAATTTTGCTTTTCCCATAGGGAGTCTAAGCACTGGCTCCCAGTTTCTACATTTCAAAGAGAAAGGTCTCTCATGATTGTACTCTGTTTTGTTAAGAGTCCAAAGCTTGCAGTGAAGCTAAAATGTTAGAAGACATTTCAAAGAGACCAATAACCTCTATATCCAAAACTTATAATGATTTGGGAGACAACTGCACAGAGCTTAGCTTTCTGAGAATATCTCATTAAACCAAAATTACCCAATATAACATGTGAATGTCCAAAACATGGGTATATCATGAATAACATCGAGGCATATTTAGACATCTGTTTTTTTCCCTGTCTATTTATAGTTAATCATCATAATGTTATGTCTATTATCCCCAAGACCTTTATAGCATTAATCAGCCAAAATAGTTTTACCCAATCACCTTACAATAATAAGTGTTTAGTTATAAAAGTGGGCTGGGACTGGGGATGGAGATATTTTTAGCAATCTTTTACACAACAGGTTAAATAAATATCCAAAGTGATAACTGGCCCTTATCAAAAAAACTGCATGAAAAATTCTGTTTGTAAAGAACTGGATTTTTGTTCGGCTCAGAAATTCATGCCCAGCACTTCTGGGGAAAGAAAAAACAAAAAAAAAAACCCAAAAATGAAGCCACAATAGTTCCCCACATCCCTAAGGGCTTGTATTTTTCTAACACCAAACTGGAAGGAAGCACCAACGGGGTATCTTTTAGTTTCTGTAGCAAACATCACCACCTGTAGTGATTTCTGTCCGGTGGTTAGAACATCAGCCTGAGAATCAGGAAATACTGGTTTAACTACTAATTCACTGTGTGATCTTAAAGAGTTAAACTCTCTTTGCCTCAGTTTCTGTTATTTGTACCACAGGGATAAATAATACTTATCTTTCCCAGAGGGAAAGAGAGATGTATTTAATTAATGTTCATAAAGCACTTTGATATTAAAGGATAACAGGGAAGTACCTTAAAAATTTTATTTTTTTATTTGTGGTGCAGTAATGCCCAAATGCACCAAGAGAAGAGAAAAGGTAGATAATAGGACAGATCCTTACCTAGTGTAAATCAGTGTAGCTCCAGTGACTTCAATGGAGTTATAGACATTTACACAAGTTGAGAATCTGGCCTGAAGATTAGGGGAAAAAATCTCAAATGTATCTATAAATATTTATTTTCAGACAAATATAGCCTACATGGTTTTTGCATTGCATCTTTCTCGGTATTAGAAAACCCTCTCCTACATGGTCAACCTTGGTAGACACTGGAAAGTTGACAGACAAAGCCGAAGCTACATATTAAAGAACCGAGACATGTCTAAAGAATTCCTCAAGGCCAAAGCAGTTACCTGTTCCAGAAGCAAAAACAAGTCACAGACAGGACAATTCATTGCAATAAAGTAGAGTTATTGGCTCCTGCCAAGTGTACTTATTCAGCAAAGTACTTTTGCTGTATTTTGTTCGCTTAGACCTTGGTGAACTTTTTCTATTCAGTTACCTAATTCCTATTTCTACTCACGACATGCGTTACAAGAGAATCCATTCAGGATTTAATACTGTTCAATCACCCTGTCCTGATCTTCAAGGGGCAGACTATACTACCCTTACACCACAACTCACTGGACCACTTGTGGAATAGGATGCTGCTCAACATGAACTAGATGATCACAGTCTGGCCCCAAGACTCTAAATATCCATCCTCAGTGGTGCATGCAAATTTGTAAATATATCCAAACAACAATGACATGTCAATAAATGCTAAGTGTTCTTTTCTCTGCCAGATATTGGCATCTACTTAAAAAGTTTCAAGGCTGTATCATTTTAGAATAAAGGTAGGTGGCTGGTTACTTTCTACTGCACAGAAGTTTAGTTAAAACCCTGTGTCGATATAGGCCAAGAAGAAGGAGTCTGTTTGGTTTAAAATATGTAGGATTTTGGTTTGAAGCTGTAGCACAGTTAGTGGATGAAATCTCATTACATGAGCTCAACAGCTGTAGTAGTACAATGGTAATCTCATTATATAATCTATGTAAGCAAAATGTCTGTCCTCCTAGGCGGAAAGCTTTCTTAGAGTTTATATAATAGCTGTTCTTGCAAGATTCTTGCTGAATCTGAAAGAGAAAATAGGCCTCTATGAAAATTCTCTCCAGCTCCCCTTCCTGCTATAGCGTGCAAAGCAGAACCATTGTTATTTGACCATACACTTGTTTGCAGTTTATTTCAAGTTTCACAAGATATGAAGGGTTTCTGGGTCACTAGTCATTTAATCTGAGACTACAGTATTTTATTATGCTTAAAATGAATTCATTAGACTCTGCAGCTCTAGCACACCATACTTGATCTTTTAATCCCAACACATCCACTCAAAGACGCTCCTTAGAATGCTGACAGCCATCCACCATCCTTAGACACTGTATACCTCTAACAAAGCACAGTATGAGTAGGGTGGTCTAAAAGCATCCTGACAGTTCACATCTGGTCAGAAATAGAACAGTTTTGTGTGGCTATCATTTTGCTTAGAGGTGCACAATAGTGACAAAAAACTCAAAACTCTAGAGGCCATTTTCAAGGGGAAAAAAAGTTTAGGAGGTACAAACTTCTGTTACATTATTTCCTCACTGTTCCTTGGCTCCAGACTACAAAAAAAAACCTGATTAATGAAAAGCAGCACATATCATTACTGAAAAGTTTGCTTTTTCACCCTGCTCAGACTCTTGTTAAATCAACTTTAATACAGACATCAGTTATAGAAAGGCAAACTTTACATTAGATTTTGACCATGGAAGTCAGCACCAGCATTTTTTTAAATTTGATTTTAAATGATTTATCAGTCTGATTCAAACATGCACCCTCAGATTCTACAGAAGCCTAGTCAGAGTAGTGAACACCTTACACACAATACGCTGCTATTTGAAATGGAACTATGCTCTAATATTGGTACCCTTCCAAACAGCTCACAAATGTTTATCCGACTCTTTCTCTAGCCACAAACCAAATCATCACATTAGGTGTAAAGTTTTCTTAGCCATAGTGGAGGGAAAATGGACATAGAACTGTCAGTCTGCACTGTTTCTATCAGAAAAAATTACTATGGACAAAAATTAGTCAATTGATTTGAACATTTATGGTATACTATAGGAAATTCGCCTCAGTGCCAGTGCAAAACCAACTTGGAAATTCAGTTATACTTTTCCATAAAGCAACCATACTCCAAAGATGGATCCATTAACATTTTTTTTTAATCTCAAGAGTACTCTTCTGTTACCTGCTTGTTAAAGTGACTAAGTACAGCTGGAAACATTCTATTCTGGAGAAAAAAAATCTTTTTTCTCTGTCTGTTTTCTAGAGCTGTGCATGTGAAAGTTTTACCAGGACACATGTCCTAAAGCAGGCATACAGAGCTAATTAAGGTTTTGATGGCTCACATTGAACAGGTCATGTTAATTCAATTTCCTTAGCTGATCAATGGACAGTCTGCTTGCAAAAGTTGATGGCTTACACAGATACAAAATACTGCAGCTGAAATGAAGGAAAACACTACACAAGATTTTCCTGTCATAACAAATGCACTTAAATGTTTTCTGAGGAGGTTATTTAGATTCAAATCAAGGGAGGAGCTGGAGTTCCCTCCATTCCCCTTCTCTTCAAAGAAAATTGAATCAAGCTTTTGTGAGTTGCCTACAAACACTAAATACAGTACATAGGTTCCGCCTTATAATTTATTCTTCACTCTATGCTCTAAATAGGAGCCTGCATAGTTTCCCAATCACAAGTCTATTCCCCCAGAAGTGCAATTAGGCAACATTTCAAATGGCTTTATAGACGAGAACACACATCGTTAATCTCCATCACGGCACTTTATCTCTTTGCATGAACAAGAGCCCAAAAGAAAGTACAAAGAGCAGCAACGATTTTTCTGGCTCCAGCCTCCTGTCTAAACACAGTACAATTATTTATATGATGGTCGTGCCTAGAGCCTCAGCCATAATCCCATTGTGCTAGGCCAGGGGTGGGCAAACTTTTTGACACACGGGCCACAATGCGTTCTAAAATTTGACAGAGGGGCCGGGCAAGGATCAGATGAATGGAGTGTATTAAATGCACATTTATGTACACAGCACCCAACACACTGCACCCCAGCAGCCAGCACTTCAGACCGCCCTCCGCCGTGAAATTGACTCGCCCTTGTCAATTTCGGCGGCAGAGCTGGAGAGTGGGGCTCACAGCAGCGGGCCGGATTAAAAAGCATGAAGGGCCGTATATGGCCCGCGGGCCGTACTTTGGACATGCCTGCAATAGGGGAAGAATTTTTGCTCTGGTCCCCTAGTCACTAGGGGAGCTGCGTTCCGGAGCCGTGGCTTACCGCGGCTGAAGAGCCGCATGCGGCTCGGGAGCCGCGGGTTGCCGACCCCTGTGCTAGGCCATGTACAAGCACACAACAGGATGCCATCACCACTCTGAAAGAGCTCATAACAAGGGAATATGGATACTGTAGCTGGCAGATGCAATTCCCAGCCTAGGTACAGATACACAAGCTAGCCCTGATCAAATAAGCTGCTAAAAACAGCCTGGCCTTCAGAGACACATGGAGTGACTCAGGCTAGCCGCCCAAGGACATCCCTAGGATCTTGGACAGGGCTATATTCAGCGGCTAGCCCTAGCTGCTGCCTGTGCCACTGTGGCCTTGCCGTTATTTTTAACACACTAGCTCAGTCAGAACTAGGGCACGTATGTGTACCTGAGTGGAGAATTACACCTCCCGGCTCTCAACATACCTTAAATGGACAAGGCAGACAAACGGTGGAGGGTGGAAAACAGACAGAGAAATGAAGTGGAGGTCATGCAACAGGTCAGTGCCAGGCAAAGAATAGAACCCAGATCCTCTGACTCCTGTGCCCTATCCACTAGGCCAAGCTGCCTCCCAACCAATCTCTACACAACCCAGAGGAATGTACGGTGAGTTCAGAAAGAATACGGATGAGCCTTCTATTTAGGGCTAACGCCTCTCCCATGTAAAGAGATTTTTGTGCAGAGGTTTGCTGTGAAAAAGCAGGAATACAACGTCCTCTCCCTCAGACACAGAACGCCAGTAAAGTTACTCTGCAGCTGAAAATCAGGGCTGCATAGTGCTCCACAGCATCTTATTTTCTCCCACTCCAGAACACAAGAGGCTTGCAATGATTTGAATCCACAGGCCATATCTTCTCTCCTAGGCCTGCCCACCCTTCAACACTACTGAAGAATCTTCAATGAACACAGGTTTGTGCACTTCAAGGTGATGATTACCTTCGTACCCTCTCTACATCTTGTCACCCCATGCACAGTGGAGCTGGACTGGTTCTACAGCCATTTTGTGCAGTGCATGTCCACAACAGCATGTTTTTTTTTATTCATACTACAAATAATTTTCATTATTGGTTATCAGGGGCCAACCATATCTTGGGCATTGTATAAATACAGATGAAGACATGCTTCCTGCCCACAAAGATTATAACCTGAGTGGATAAAATACCTAGTCACAAATAGATTTACTGTGTATAAATAACCTACAGTAGCCAATTATTGATATAGTAAAATATGCACAAACCAATACGGAGTAATGATCTATATAGATTTTACCTGACATGAATAAAGCGTGGATGCCTTTGAAGTATAAACTACACATAAAAAAATGGTCTTGTAGACTAATTTAAATGGATTTGTTCAGAGTCACTTTTAACTCCTGCTGCATTCTTACGAGCCTCAGGTCTTTGTTTTTAAAAAAGGAAGCCTTTTGTATTCACTCATAAATCCACTCTAGTAAAAACCAGATGTGAACTGCAGTGTTTCACTAAAAGCATCGTTGCAGATAGCTGATGGAAGCCAAAAAGATTTATGATCAATCATGGAGGTCTGAGAATTCCTCTGGTTCAAAAATATATTTTCAGAGAATAAAAACTTTCTGACCCTGGAAATAGCTACAGCACCACTAGTAACTAGCATGTAATGTAGCAAAATGAGATATACTTGTAAACAATCAGCATTTGTTTGATTTCCTTTATTCAGAATGTGTTTACAATACGTGGAGTTGAAATGTATATGTTATTAATTATTCATTATAATAATTCACTCCAGATTATAGATAGGAGCTCACCATTCGAGAACAGCTACCTCAGTTGACACTAACCAGTATCCTAGCAAAGTCTCAGGAGAGCAACCAAAACCTGAACTCTCTCTGCTTACAGTAGTCCATCCAACTCAGTGAGGGTTGACGGATGTTGGTCAAAAATGAGGATGTTAAGCTTCAGAGCGGACAATCTGCTCCCTTTTCACCAGTACAATCACCACTTACAGGATCTTGAATGAAATAAAATGGGTCTTCCACCCCTCCCGGGCTATCCTTCCACCCCACTCTCTCAGAATGCTGCCCCCTTGACTTCCTCCCTAGAGGTCCAGCTCCTACCCACATAACTGACCCCAAGATTTCTTCCCTCAAGAATTTGTCCCAGTTTGGTTCTCTCCAGGCCGGGGTTTGTATTCCCAGTCTACCTCCTGGCCCTCTGCCTAGGGATCCTCCTTCATCCCTGATACCTCTCCCTTCAGGACCAGTCACAGGAAACTACATGCAATTTTCCCCTGCATTGAGCTCTCCAGTCCTTTACAGAAATTGCCCAACTCTTCTTGTTTGGGGATGATCATTGAAATGATCCACTTTATCCCCAGCTTCACAGGCTCAGCCGGGGGATGGCAACTGATCAGTCACAGGGGAGGTTGAACCCAAATCCTCTTAAAGAGCCAGTGACAAGGCATTAAAACCAAAGCAAGCCACTTCACTGCATCCCATCGTTAGTTTATACGCGTCGCCAGTGCATTTGTATTTATTTTTAAATAAATCAGCAGGTGTAGCGTCCATTTTTCCTTTTGGTTCTCATGACAGTTTTACATATTACACATATGGTCTTTTATTGAAACTCGCTGTAGGCACAGGAGCCTCTCTGACACCAGGCTATGAAGAAGGCCAGTGTAGCTGCTTCTGTTTATGTCATAATTTTATTAACCTTTCAAGTCCTTGCATCTTCTATTTTGTTACTGACTGTGTGCATTGAACATGCTGCAAAGATCACATGTAGTAATATTACAGCTACACATTACAAAATGAGAAAACACCCAGGCTGATCAAGCTAGAAAGGCCTTGAGCCTAGGATAGGTGCTCTTACCAGTTCAAGTAACAGAATAAAAATAAACACACACTTGATTTGTACTGCCCTGTTTATCTGATACATTCTAATTTATAACAACTGATAGAAACCATTCACCTGTATACAATTACTTCTAGGGGCCCTGATGCAAAGCCCATTGAATTAAATGGGAATCCTTTCATCGCCTGCAATGGTCCCTAGATCAGGCCCATAAAGGAAGATGACCCAAGAAACGTTAAATCTAGTTTTTAACAATCTAAACAATTCTCTCACTGCACAGTTTATGGCAAGCTATTATCTACTCGGCTTTAGATTCGGGCCTGTGCTACCCTCCCAGTGGCCTCCTGTGCGCGCACCCTGGAGAACAGTTAGAGTCAATGGCTGAACGTTAAGTCATAATAAGGGATGGTTCACAGCTGGTATTTTACATTCAGGTGCAATAGAGAAATGAAAGTGGATTGAACCAATATTAACTTCTAAAGACAGGTTGTGCTTACTGAGATGGTTTCAATCACAAACACGAGCAACTGTAGAGGAAGAATTAGCACGCTGAGCTGTCTCTCTCGAAAAATCACTCACTCAGCAGTTCTTGAACATTCATGTAATTTGAAGGCATATATTGAGCCATCTGAATTATACTACACATAATGAATGTGGTGCATCAGACTTTGGCAAATGGAAGCATTTTACCCTCATTTGAAGGGAAGACTATAAAAATCCTTTGTTCTAGGCTATGCACAATTACCTCCTCACAGGCCACAATGGATTGGGAACAATGACAATGTGAATCTTTTAGGCTGCTTTCTAGAAATACTCTGGACCATACTACACAAGCCATGACATACCCCATTGTACACTAAATAATTTGATTAACTTCACTGACTTTGTGGTGCTGAGATTAAAAAAGAACCACAGCAACTTTACAGTAGGTAATTGTATAAGATCTCAATTCTCTAGCCCCAGAAATATTGTAAATTATGTCAGATCTTTTTAAAAGTGCAAATTATTGAATCTCTTCAATCAGTTCAATGTATTCATTAATCATGCATAACACTATAGTGTCAACAACCATAAATTTTGACATTGTTGGGACAAACAATATTAAATTGGGACAGGTGAGCACAATGAAAAGTCAAGTAACTTGGTATCTGCAATAGCCAATATCCATGTACACCGCTAGACTGTTACTGATTGTAGAAGACAACCAGCTGTATTATATGGCTCGCGTTTTAGCATTACCACCTCTCAACAAAAATGGTCAATTTTTTGTCCAAATGAAATTTTTGACTATTTCATTTGTAGGATTTCAAATTTTGATTTTTGTGAAATTTTGGGGCAGCAAAAATTACTTGTGATAAAGGATATGAAAGCTTAGAAGTCTAGTCCTGTGAATTTCAAAAAAGCTTCCAAAGGAGGTGGTGGTGCAGTTTCTCAAGAGCATCTGGTCTAGTAGATTAAGCGCAGGGTAGGGAGACATGGGGTGCTGTGCCCTGTTCTCTGTGTGCATAATTAGCCTTCCCATTACTCTGCATTTATATAAAACCTTTTATAAATGTTTTAGATGGTAAGTGCTTCGTTTCATTTCACAGATTTAGAAACTGAGGTACAGGGAAATGAAGTGACAGACCAAAGGTCACACTGCAAATTGTTATCAGGAAGCAGGACTCATAATCCTATGCTTAGCTCATTAAGCCAAATAGCATCCAAGGCAGGTTGCTTAGTATCAAATTTTCAAAGGAGGCTACCAAGTGTGCTACCAACTTGAAATACATCGGGCCTTATTGGAGAGCTCCAACTGATCCTAAGGTTCTTACTACTTATGAAAAGCAGGCAGTTCAAAAAAATGAGATCCCCAACATTAGAAGCCATTTCAAAATATGACCCTAAATTACCTTTAATGTCCTCTACTCCCCACCCACTGTAAAAAATGGGGAGCAGGCAATTAATTTTACATTAAACAAAATTTTTTTAAAAAGTTTTCAGGATTTAAGATATTCTCAGCTACTATCTAATTTTCAGCTTCTGAGGAGGGAAGAAAAAAAATCTACAGAAGTGATGAAATTGTTCAAGAGACAAATTTCAACATTTTTTCAGAATGGATAATTTGTAGAATGTCAAAAAGCTACCCTTTCAAAGACACATCTCAATGAAAAGCTTTTATAGTCATCATTCAGTGTTTCACTTAATGCCGGCTGTTTGATTCTACCTGCAAAATGTATTTATTTCATGGAGGAAACAGCCTTATGTTTTCTACATTTTATCTACTTCTTATTTTCTCTCGACACCACCCTGCTTGCAATATTTAAGGAGAGAAGCAGGATTTGGGAATTTGCTGATGCTTCTTCAAGTGGTTATAGTAATGTGATTACTTTCAGTTAATATCTAGGGATCTGGGTTTGGCATGTACGCGTTAATATAACCTGTTCTTAGGGATACTTAACCAGCTGGAACATCTAATTCCCCAAACCTCACAAAACAGGTCTTTCCAAAAGAACAATACTTGTTAAAGTAACTACAGGGTTTTCATTGATTTCCAATGTATGTATTTAAAATACTGCGGTTTAGTCTCTTTTCATGCTTGTAGCCCAGTAAAGTAGAATCAGTTCTGGAGAGAAAATAGGAATCTGAAAGAGAGCTTTGGCTAGGAAGTCAGAATGCTACAGTCCCAAATTTAGGCTCCAGTTCAGCCAAACCTTCAAGAGCTTCCTTATCTTTGAGTTTAATTAATCTCAATGAAGTAAAAAGGAATTATTCCCATGCAAAAAGTAAGCATTTTCTGAATTAAGAGCCTGAACCCCCAAGTGTTTACACACACAAGTACCTTAACTCAGACGAGCAGTTCCTTTAGCTTTAATGAAGCAACTCATCTGAGAAGAAAAAATTACATACATGTAATTATTCTGCAGGCTTGGGCCCTGCCTGTGTCCATTTGGAGTAAGTATAGTATATACATTTATAGACACAATGTTGGTTACAATCTCCTATTACACCCTTTTCAAGGTCCTTTTAAATTATTTACACATAAAACCACCACCACAAAAATAAGGACAGGGTTTGGAAAATTCTGAACGACAGATTATGTAAACTGAGCCATTTCGTTACCGAAATATCTTAGACCAGTGCTTTTCAACCAGAGGTCTGCAGACCCCTGGGGGTTTATAGACTATGTCTAAAGGATCCATTAAAGGCTGTCATTACCATAGAACAATGGTTTTCAACCTGTGGCTGCGGACCCCTGGGTTCCACAGAGTATGTCTAAGTTTTCCGAAGAGGTCTGCATCTCCATTCAAAAACTTTTAGGTGCCTGCAAATGAAAAAATAAAAAAAGGTTCAACACCGCTGTCTTAGGGGGAAGACTGCAAACCGTAAGAATGTCTCCTTTATGCTATCTCCTCATCTTGCTCCCTACACAACGATTAGTTTCCAGCCTTGCTCTCTACATTCACCGGGATACTGAATTGACAGAAAAGATTGATCCTTAACCTTGATATATTTTTCAATAAAGGCAAATCTTTTGCTGTGTTTTATACAACATTTATCCAAGGAAACCCTTTTCCATTGCATTTTGTAATGAATACATAGTATATGTTTGCACATTGGGCCATCTGCATCAATAATTATAAAAAGCTTGACTGTGGCTTTTCCACAAGTCCTTTGCAGAGGTCAATACGTTGCTGTGCTGACACAGTAGCAGACCAGTGACTCAGTCAAAATTCAGTCCCTGGCTTACTCCATGGTAGGAAGTGATCTGTGCTTGACCTATGACTAATGCAGATCACTGCCTTTCCCCACACCAGTTCAGTTGGGCTGGTTGGTGTATTGGGAAGGGGTGGAACCAAGGTTCCACCAACTCTCACCCTGACAGCGCACTCTCTGCCCAACCATCGATCCCACGCTATCACGAATCATGGATAAGAACTGTGCTCAAAGCAGGTAAATAAGAACTCCTGAAAGCAGCATGCAATTTGTTTCTGAGATTCTATTGCTCCAAGAAGGAGACAAACTATTTGTAGGAAGTGCCAAGACTAAACCTTTCTAACTCGCAGGCCGATATTTTAGTTCTGTAAAAAGATGAACTTTGTTTCAGGAGACCTACAGGGGTTCCGCTTTGTAGCATTAGGAATGAACATGGTTGCAGTTTGGAGAAGAAATTGCTAAGGTTTGACCCAGTAGTTTGCAGGGTGTCTGGGGAAAAATATTTTCAAAGCATGAGGAAAAAAAAGTTACTTTCCTTGTAAAGGAAACAGAAGTTTAAAGATATAATTCCGGGGGATGGAAAGAAGTTTAGCAGTTGGCACCTTCCCCTTCTTGAAATTTTTCCAAACTGGTCAAGTAATTTAGATTTCCTTTTTTGCTGTTCAGCAAGGCAATAACTGTTTCCCATTATATCAATTTACAAATTGAATCATCAGCTCTTATGAAGTTTTTAAACAATGTATTAGCATTTTGACAAATTTTGCAAAACACAGATGATAACCTCACCTTAAAGTACTATCTTCTTCAAGGAAGCTGCCACTATTACACCCAGCACAAGGTTAATGAAGAAAAATGACTCTAAACATCCTTATTGAAATAAAAAACCCCACTTTCTAAAGAAGAGTAGGTATGTTTCTCATTTGGGGCCTGATCTTGCAGTCTTCACACAAGCAAAACTCCCATTGCACACACAGTTAAAGGGATTTTTCTGTAAGTCTCCAATCCAAGCTGAGTTCCTACCATGAAGCAGGCACATGACCAAAGAAGCATAATGAAACAGGCCAAGGGGTGCCATTTTACATAGGCCAAAGATTTAGTGAGACTCTGCATTCAACTTTATTCTTTTCAGACCTATTTTAATATTATTGACTTCACTTAGTCTTAATACAAGTCTATTTTAACCTGTCCCCACTGGGTTTTGATTACTTTAAAGTGAACCCACTGTGTTTTGCAAGTGGTTTATGGCTTGAAAGATGGCATATTCATTCCCCCTAGCCACCATTAATTCAATTCCACAAAACACAGAATAATCTCAGTCCTATACCCTAAATAGCATTGGGAGATCTTCCTGAAATGATTAATTTTTAAAAAAATTAAAAGAAAATTGCAAGAAAATAGAGCAAGCAATAAAACACTTAAGACCAAACTTCAGGTCTGTTTCCCAAGATGGATTTTAGATGCATGTAAAAAGAACTTTTTCTTAATACAGTAGTATTACTGTATTAATAGTATTAATTTCCATTCCTTCCTCTTGGGATTTTCTTAGATTGTAAACTGGGTCAGGGATTGGATCTTGCTAAATATTGTACAGTACCTGGTACAATGGGGGCTGTATCCTGATTGGCATCTCTGGACCCTACTGCTGTATACAAATACATATTAATAAACGATTACTTAAAAATCACATTTTTACATAGAAAAACACTAGAGGAATTATTTGAAGAGGACAGTGAAGCATTATAAGCAATTTATACCGTCAGAGTCATGGAAATGCCTCCAT
Source organism: Mesoclemmys tuberculata (assembly GCA_007922155.1). Classification (NCBI taxonomy): domain Eukaryota; kingdom Metazoa; phylum Chordata; order Testudines; family Chelidae; genus Mesoclemmys; species Mesoclemmys tuberculata. The sequence continues at coordinate 15,886,925 of ML675649.1, forward strand.
CTTGCTCCCTTTGTAATTTCTGTGGGTGTACAGCCCAGAGAAACAGAAACTGAATATATGCAAAAGTAAAATGTATTTTGTTAATTTTCTTTGCCTTTTACTTTGCTCAGCAATAAGTAAACAAATGTCATTAATAGCAAAAAAAGTAAATTTGACCTTTGAATATTTTAACAGACTAGGGTATTATTAATTACAAAGAATACATTTGTTCAGAACAGGTGATCCTTAAAATGCCAATGTCCATTTAAACTGGATTTTACCTTCATGATCAAATAAAGCTCATATTTAATGATAATTTTTTATTACTTATAAATAATATATTATGGAAGATACATTTTATCTTATTGAATAATGTCCACTTTTAATCATTATAATGCAGTATTCCACGTACATGGTATAGTGTTGAGATATATATTAATATGGATTTTAACATATTTGTATATGCTTATAACAAGGAAAATATACATACATTGAAAGATTCTTTTTTAATTCATGCTTTCTAATACTGTTATTTCATAAAGGGAATTCATATCAATTTTGCTCTCCGATGTCAATGGTAGTTTTGCCATTGACTCTGCTGTGAGAAGAATTGAGTCTTCTAATTCCAATGTAATATATTGGGGGATGGGGAATTTAAGGAAATATAATCATAAATTTAAATTGGTCAGATGCCAAAAAATGTATACTACAAGTACAGATAGTTCATTTAGAGACTACTAATAGAGTCCTTGTTTTAAAAAAATGGATTAAATAGGAAGGAATACATAATATTCGGGTGTGTTTATGGTTGAATGGTGCTTGTTTGTTTTAACATTGCTTACTTAAAACCTTGTATATGTGCCACTCTCTGACACATATGGTTGACACATATAATATACATAAATACATATACATACACATACAACATACCCTACCAGGTTATAGCCATATTCATTGAGAATCTTCATTCATACAAGAAGAAAGCCACCTATAACAAATTCTAATCTCTAGTTCCAGTCTACCAAAATAATGTCATGTATATAGAGAAAGAGTACAAACTTTTGATTTATTCAAGTGCATTGAGAAGTTCCTTTAAGATACTTTTTATTATTTAATCTGCTTATTTATATTCAATTGCTATCTCAGGACTTGCCAGATTCCAAAGTTTTTCTTTTTGGTATTCCTGTACTGTACTTAAATGCTGGTATAGAAACTGGTTGAGATCCATAACTATGTAGGGATGAAATCTTGTCTCCACTGATATTACCAAAAAAATTTCCATTGATTTCACTGGGGCTGCTATTTCTCCTCTGAATCTCATCTTTTATTCAGAAAGCAACACCCCCATACAAAATAATCCCCAGTCTCTTACGGTCAGATTCTAGTTTGGAATTTATAACCAAAACAGTTCATTCCCTTTGCACTGATCATAGAATATTAGCTTTGGATCCCAGGAGCTCATCTAGTTCAACCCCCTGCTCAAAGCAGGGCCAACCCTGACTAAATCATTCCAGTCAGGGCTTTGTCAAGACAGGCCTTAGAAACCTTTAAGGATGGACATTCCACCACCTCCCTAGGTAACGCATTCTAGTGCTTCACCACCCTCCTAGTGAAAAAGTTTTTCCTAATATCCAACCTAGATCTCTCCCACTGCAACTTGAGACCATTGATCACTGTTCTGTCAACTGCCACCATTCAGAACAGCCTAGTTCCATCCTCCCTGGAACCCCCTTTCAGGTAGTTGAAGGCCGTGATCAAATCCCCCCCCTTCTCTTCTGCAGACTGAACACACAGTTCCCTCAGCCTCTCCTCATAAGTCATGTGCTCTAGTCCCTAATAATTTTTGTTGCCCTCCACTGGTCTCTCTTCAATTTATCCACAACTTCTTCCATTAATTTGTCTTTTGGAGGATCTCCTAGTCCCTCAGCAGTTCGCTTATGATTTGGGAGAGCAGGCTGCTCAAATGACATCCTTTTGGAATTTGTCTATAGTTTTTTTTAATGTATCTTTGGAATCTGGAAAATGAAAAGTCCAGCATTACAGGGGGAAAAAAACAGTCAAGTCATAATAACCCGAAGTATTGCAGCAGTGCAATTAAATACGTTTTATCTCAGCCCTTGTCAAACATAGCAGTAATATCTTTTGCATTTTGGAATTGGAAAGCAGCAGCCCACCTGCTAGCACTACACACCAATAACCAGATAGCTGCTGTTTATGGTAAATTTCTTTTGTGCACAGCCACCTCCTAGAGAACGTTCAGAACTTTTGTTAAAGAAAAAAAAAATTCACAGAAGTCAGTAAGTAGCTTGTAACACAAATCTTTCAGGAGAAAGGATAATAGTTGGCACTTATAAGCCTTTATATCACACTTTTTATGCAAAGAGCTCAGAGCATTTATCACGTAGCATTATTCCCATTTTACAGGTAGACTAACCCTGGCATCGAAAAAGCTCACAGCTGGTCCAAGCATCTCAAAGCACTTTAATTTAACAATTAATCCTTAAAGTATGGGAAGCAGTTCAGTATTTTCATTTCAATTACAGTTGAAGAAACTTTAGAACTGGCAGCAGTAATGTTTTGCCCAAGGTTAAGCATTGAACTCGCAGAAAAGCTCCACCCTGCTCTGATGGAATAACAAAGGGACAAACCTTGCTCTCCATAGACCAGACATAGAACTGCCTGACAGGGAGTAGAACTGGAGCAGCTGCGCTACATGGGATCCCGCCCATCTGTGTGTTCAACAGTGCTAAGAACACAATCGTGTTTGTGGGGAGAGGCAGAAACAGAAGCAGGAGCATGGATAGTGGATCCACAATTACACAGATGGGCTATATAAACACACAAACCTCTGTAGAGGACAGTGCAGCAGCAATTTATGGATTTAATTAGGAGAAAGCCAATAGGGTTCTGGATAAATGATCCTAAAAGCTCTAGAATTTTAGAGAGAATAAAACATTTTCTACCAGTGAAATCTACTGATGAAATTTTATCAAGCAGTATAGTTCTCTATTCAGTATAAGATGATCGATAAAAAGGATATTACTTTCTATTAAACTTATACAGGACTGTTCACCAGCCAACCTACCCATACTCTATAAAACTCTAAATACATAGTAGCATGAAATAAGATTTGCATGGAAAGAATGACTGACCAGTAGTAGCATATGTGTCGAAAACTGGCAGAGTTTATTTAGTGAACCAAGACATTTAGAAACCGAACTCCCGAGTTTCATTCTAATATGAGAATATATGCGCGCACACACACGCACGCACAAACACACACACACCCGCCATTGCAACATCTGAGATTTAAATTAGAACAGGGAGTGATTTATGAGATTAAATATCCACCAGAAAAGATTTATTCCACATTTTTGCCACATCTTTAATAAAGGTTTCTGCTTTTCTAATGAAAAGATCTCTGATGCTGGAGATCAACCTTCTGTTTTGTTTAATGGTTACACAGTTTAATAAAGCAGATATAATCCAGATAGATTTTATCCAATGGATGTCTCCTTTAAGGCCTAAGTGTGCCTTAAAGGCCTAAGTGTCTTAATTCCAAAAGGATTTTGCTTTTATCCTCACATGACAAAAAATCACGATAAACCAATTCTGTGTATACTGCTCCTTGCTATTTGGTTAACAGAAAATGCAGGACAAGAGTCCTGATTTTATAGTTTTTGATATAGGCATAATCTCATTCAGATTCAGTGATGGGAAACCTCAAAAAAGGTTCAGAAGGTCAAAATTTGAAGATCTTTTGAAATTTATCCAAACCTTTTGGGCCTACGTGACTGGGCTGGAAATCTCTCTCCCTCCATTTCCAGTCTGTGCCATCAGACATGAGAGAGAGACAAGACTCAGTTAATTTGGTGCTTCCCATTCTGAAAGCAGATCAAATCAAGGAGGACAGGGCTTCAGGAGCAGAGACCCCAGTGCAGCTATGCTAACAAGGAGCAAGATGAACAGGCATCACGGAGTCTGTACTTAGAAGACCTTCTCTTCCTGCTGATTCCACAAGATCTAGGAGGGCATCAGATGTTCAAGGGCCAACCCCCATCACCTGTTTCACAAGTTACAGCCCTAGTTCTCCACTCAGTGGAGTTGGGATGATAATTCCTTGAAGGAAGCTTTGCAGATATTTCCTCTCTTTAGCCTCCTTCCATAGGGTTTTCCAAACAGGCTTGCTGTTCTCAGTTATGCCACTTTAGTTACTCCACTGATTTCAATGGAGTTGCTTCCAAATTTACAATGGTGAATACGATAGCAAGATTTGGCATTAAGAGTTTATGGAAAGTGAACTGACTGAATTTACAGACATTTTCCAATTACACTGCTGTAGAAAAGTGGGGGATAAACAGCTTTTTCTGTATTGAGGTACAATATACAAAAGTCTATAAAATACCACAGAGTAGGTCAACAGAAGAATTTGGCTTTGAGTTTTGATTACGTAACATTCCCACCAAAGGCCATCTCCACAGTTTGACAAAAGACTTTCAGCACCAAAACATGGACTTCTTCCACTTCACATATAAGGGAGTGATTCCATTAGCAGAAAGCAGTAGTAGGCCATTATCCTCTCTGCAATTTTTAAAATTAAAGATTTTGGATTGTTTTGGATTGGCTGTTCGGATCCAATTAGATGTTTTTTTCAGAAAGATATGCTCTAATTCAAAGAGGAACTAATTCAGGGAAGTCCTATAGCCTGTGTTATACAGAAGGTCAGTCTCGATGATCACAATGGTCCCTTCTAGCCTTAGAATTTATGAATCACCTCTAACATCTGTGTTCATTAAAATTGCCATTACACCACACTGGGAAAAAGAGATTCTCTCCCCCTTGTACAAAGATCTTAAGCTCATTAGCCACAAACATTGTCCAATCCAATGCATTGTATCATCATCATATTTTTTCAGACTAAGGCTAAGATTTTCCAAAATTGGCTGGTGATTGAGAAACTTACATTTTTAGGGGGCAAACTGGACTCAGCTTTAACAAGTCTGCTTTCAGAAAGAGATGAGCACCCACCCTCTGAAAAAAAAAGTCAGGCACCCTTTAACTTGCCAATCGGGAAACAAAAAATGAAGGGAACCAAAAATCATAGTTTGGAAAATCTCCACCATGATACCAACATAACATAATGCTAATAATTAAATTAAAGGTGCAAACACCGCCACAACTTGTTGCTCAAGTTTGTAGGGTAGTAGGGCATAAAGTTAGTATATGGATAGAAATATTTATTGTAGAGGATTATTTTATAAATAGCATACGTTGTGAAAGCAAAACAGAGCAACTATTTAATCTGACTTTCTTACCACTAATATCAATAATGCAGAAACAGAAAAATAATGATGTAGTACAAGAGATATTTGAATTAAATGCTCTTGGGAAGATAGCAACCAACAACTGCCCCCCCCCCAAAAAAAGGACAAGAAAGAATTCAATGAAGTTTTTTGGGGGGGTAATATTATACTGCAACATTTGCTTTTTTATAAAATTGTCTCTCTAAATCTAAGTGAACTCGGTCTTCCAGATGAAAAGGTCAGAATGACCCAGAACAATGATATTCAAAAGCTCAGCTGTAACCATCTCTGCTTTTACATTTTATTAAAATAGCTAAGCCTGAAGGCTTCTTTTAAAATCATCCCTCAACATTTTTATTAAGAGTGAAAAGAAGCAGACAAGAACAGAATAAAACCTGAGTCAGAGCAGACAGATATGTCCAACCAATGCCGACAGCAGAATAAAAAGATCCGAAAATTGCAATGTGGAATTGGCTGCCATTGTGGCGGTTTTAGTCCCACTAAGATTTTAAAATATAGAGAGAATCAGTAATAGAATACGAAAAACCTGATTGACAAGACTTTAAAATAAAACAGCAGCCTTGCTAGAAATGGAACAACTGGTCTGTAGAAGGTTCTCTTTCTGTTTAAAACGAACAGAAACCTAAACACCCAAATATTTCCAAACTGTAATGCTAAATAAACCCTACAATGGTAATATAACTGAATATTATATATAATTTTACAGTTTTATGTATATGTAAAAACTGAATGCTTAACAGGGATTACCACTTCTTTCTTGTTTCAATTTGAATATGAAAATCCTGTCTTCCAAACTTGTCTACTCATTGCAAATCTACTAAAGAAGGTTATCTTTTCTATTTCTTTTCAACCCAAATTGACTTGAGTGCAATTATTCCCAATTTACACTGATGTAAATGAGATCAGAATTAAATGCAAATATGTAAATATATCCTAAATAAAACTCTTCTGATCTTCCTTTTAGTAACACCATACATACACTGAATACCAATATCACCTCGTTATTTAAAAATATTGTACATTCAAGTTTTTAAAAGATCCAATAAATTGAATTAGCAGCCAAATTTAACTTTACTTGGATTTTTCTTTATTCTCCTTTTCCCAAACAGTTGTAACCTATGCAGATCACACAGCTTAAAGATTAATTTGACCACTCCAAATTGGTACTGTAGGAATTCATTTGTTCATCTATATGAAGGGCCCAATCCTGGAACAAGTCAAGTTAGTAACAAACCTCCCATCAACTTCAGAGGAACCAGGAACAAGTCCAAGTACCAGAGTATATTTCATCTCATTTGTAAAAGCATCTCCAATCCCATCCTTCAGTGGATATAATGTTTATTATTTTGTTCACTGCAAGCTAACAAAGGCATGATGGAAGCCCATGAAAGAGGGTATTGCCATAAGGAAATCTGTACCAACATTAATTACTACACAAATATATCAGAACTGTCACAATCAACGAGACCTGTGGGTTTTGTACTGCCAGGCATAACAAGTATCTCTGAAGTAATCGAATTCCAGATTTCATTCTGGCATGGAATAAAGGATACAGATGACAGATGGATAGGGTTTAGCTGGCAGTTTGGACAGGATTTTGGATGGATGGCTCATTATCTCTAATTCACTGCCAAGATCAGGGTTTTGCTTTATGTCAGACATCATAGATAACTCTCTGGCTCCAGCCAAGAGGAAAAGTGTGTCCCTCTCCCCTGTCACCCCCCATCCCAGCCTTCTTGCCCAGCAAGTCCCAGACCTATTTTTATTTCCTCTTCCTCCAATTCCAGTATCACTGCACTGCTTGTCCCAATCTACTGTCTTCCCTCTCCTCAGCCCAGCTTGTCTCCTTCTGCTTTCAGATCAGGCAGCTTCCTCCCCCACACACTGCCTGGGTATCTAAGGGGGAGGGTCATCAAGAGCACAGGAGATAGGGACTCCCTGCTTTCAGTTCTGGTGCCTGGACACATCCCAGTCCGAAAGAACAGGGAGAAACCATAATAGAGATCATCAGGTTTTGCTCCTGTAACCCCTGCGTTGAGAAAACATGCTCATTTGCTGTGGTGGGGAAGAGCATGCGCCATCCATTTAAACATATGAGCTGTAAGGGGATGAAGTGTGCACATTTGTTCTGTGGGGATGGCACATCCACTGTCTGTTCAGCACCAGGAGTTGAGAAAGCCTTGATCATGCTCAGTGAGGACAGAATCTTTGGAGATTTTAGCTACTGAAATCTAAAGGTTCTGAGCTTGTGTGAACTGAAATTTTTCAAAGGTTTATAATTTGCCTAAATTCCATCAGATTTTTACCAGAACAGCAAAAGCAACATTTAAGGTCCTGACACAATTAGACTCAAATTGCCTAATTGGGACAAATTCTATACTCCCAGTGACACAGTAAAGTAATGCTGATGTTTGCGGAAGAAAAAGAATCTGACAAAATGTATGTATGGTTACATGTAATGTGTGTATTTATAGAACACAAAGAAGGGAGTATGCAGTAAGGACAGATGGTTTTATATTTTGACCTTTCAATGTAGCATTACAAATCAATGACAAAAATGTGATTGGACTGGTGGTGACACTGAAAGAAAAAAAAAGCGTGAGAGGTTGGAGCTAAACGTGCTTTATTATTATTATTATGTAGGAGTATCAAAGGTTGACAGAAAAAGAAAGACAGAGAAACATTACTTTAACCTTTGGTCCACACTTGCAATAAGTTTTATAGTTTTCGTTAAGTTTAAAAAAAAAAAAACACAACACAACATTTTCAAGGGCATCAGGTGGACAGAATGGCTGGGGAGCAGATGCATTTAATACAAAAACAAAATGCTTACAAAAAAGAAACTTCAAACATAACTAATGGAGATGGATCCTCAGGACTCGCCATTTCCAGACGCACCAAGTGAGCATTTTACCAATGCCTTGTTGAAAGCTGTTCATTGGCTTAATCTGTCTCCACTAACTACCCTTGGGAATTGAATACAAAAAGTTCCTGGAAAGAAACCTAACCTCTGAGCCCTCTGCCTCCGAACACACATACATTAACTCTCCAGCTCCAACAAATGGACACAATGGACCAGAAATTATGGAAACACGTATTTTCAAAAATAGGGTGTGCAGGATTATTGCTTTCACTATCTCTAGATTACTGAAGCATTTTGATTACCCAACTGCTTGTCCAGTTTTTATAGGAAGTGGAGAGAACAAGACAAACTCTCAGCTGGTGTAAACAGTATAGCTCTATTTTAGTCAATGGAACAATGCCAACCAACACCAGCTGAGAATCTGGCCCATTAACATTTTATTGCGGAAAACTATAGAAAAACATTTAATCAGATGCAGTAATTCCTCAACGTTTTGCCATGGATTTCTCAACACAAGCCAAAAACTTTTCAAAGAAACATGTGCTGCCAGTTTTTTCTTCCCATCATGTTCTTGGGCTGCCTTTTCAAAGCCTATATTTGACACAGACACTTTTACTTGACATGTAACAAAGTCAGGCTTTTCTTCATGTCAGTATTTGCACAGGGATCTTTTGATCATTTCAGACACATTTTTGCAATCAGAAAGCTGACCTCAGATTGCTGTAATCAGAAAACAGACAGTTTTTGATCAAGTTTTCTTATTTAAGTCCTTTGAAAGCCTAAGCACTCACTTTCCTTTGGAAATAACAAAATAGTTCAACTGACTCATTTAAAGATGTTTATATAGCCAGATTTTTTTGCATTAAAGACTGGGGCTCAAATTCACCCAGAGCACAGTGCCCACCTGACATATTATATTGAGGTGCGCAGTAGCAGAAACGTAACAGCATGTGATCACCAGAGTGAACCAGCGAAAGTGGTTGGCTCTGAAATCATGGTGGTGGGTGTGAAACTGGTTGATGCAATGCTAAAGCGGGCATAGATTGTGTGAATGTAGCCATGGCAGTCAGAACATTCTATTGATTTAGCAGCTCCAAGAGGAGGCTAATGTGAGGCACCTACAGTGTTATAGCTGTATAACATCCTGTTCCAAGTAAACCCAACTGAGAGCAGAACCAGCAGCATTGTCTGCTTTATGTAGCAGTGCATCTCCCTTCTGGTACAATGAGCTTTATGGCATAAGATACAGATAAGGGAAGGAGGTACTTTACACCTCCATAAACCATATTTGCTGAATGTTTTAGCCACTATGAAGGGAAGCATTAATTTTGAAATGTTGCCTGGAATGGATATATTTGTCCTTATCTATTGCATTGATTATGACTAATCTCAGTGGTGAAATGTCAATTTTAGTCAGCAGCTACTGGTCTATGGGTTGAGGTTTCTGAAGTGAATGAGTGGGGGGAGATGGAGGAAGAAGAGGGATTTCTAGTTCATGGGATTTTTTTTTAAAATGGGTCTCAAACTATTAGTAATTAAACCAAATTACATTTCTCAAACTGGAAAACCCAAATCTCAGCCAGCTCCAATCCTGACACAACAATGTTATGGAGTAGAGTTTAAAAGAAAGTTAAAGCAGATAGTTTGCAGCATTAACTATAAATGAATATTTTCTCTCTGCCTTCATACACTGCATCTCTCTCCCCATCCCAAAAGGAAGTCGTTTATAAGATTGGTTTAGGGGAAAAAAAAAAAAAAAAACCTATGAAGCCAAGAGTCACACACTAATAGCAAAAATTAGGATACTGGGGTTCTTGCAGGATAACAAAAAAACCCAGCCTCTCTCTCTCTCTTCATACATCAGTGCACTAAGGATGCATACTAATAAGACCAATACACATCTTGTTGGGGATTTTTCTTCCGTGACTGCTTAAAACTCCCCACAAATTACAGGTTTCCTGTTCAGCACTGAAACAAGTTAATAATGACCACACAAAAAGTCTTAGGAGCCCATACTTCTGTCAACGTTTCTATCAGAGCATAGAAAATGACCTCTTTAAAACAACTAAGTGAGGAAATCTGATATGGGATAGAAACAGCCCACAAAAATAAAACAAATGATAGTTACTAAGAATCTTTGACTAGCTAAAGGCCAAAAGAAACTCAATTTAACAGACTACATAGGATAGATTGAACTGTACGTAGGTAAACCAGAACTGTTTGCATAAGGTAACTAGACTATATAACCTTGATTATGAAGGACTATATTTTAAGTGTGGTCCACTATTGAATGTCAAAGCACATGTGCTGATAAAGCAGATACATGCACAGAATGTTTTCTTCGCTGATAAATTTGGATTCAAGCTTTACTCACAGAGACTGTTGATGTCTTGATACAACTATTTTAAAAACAGAATGATACCAGTGGTGCATTCACATTTGATGAGGATTATGTAAATTAATCCTCACCAAAAAAAAAAAAAAAAAGGGCAGACAGGTAGGATGGACTTCTTTTAATAAAGAATTCTTGTAATGACAGATTAGTCACATTTCCACAGCCTCCCATTGTCTGAGAATCTAGATTAACTGCAGATTGGTTACATTCCCCCAACAACTATCTACAGACTAGGTTTTCCTCCCCTATGTACGCCCAAAATTTCATTTTTCCGAATATTTTGCAAGACCCCTAAAATGTTACACTACCCTCCTGTTTTGTTTTTTGTATGTTTTTCTGCAGAGCTGGACTTAGTGATAAATAGTCACTTCACACCAAAAATCACAATATTCAGGTTACTACTAGTCCCAAAGGATCAGTCAATCACTTACCCCAGGTCAATTATACTTGGATCTCAAGCCAGAGACAATGCCTATAGTCAATCCTGTAATAAACTAACCAAAGATTTATTAACTAAGAAAAGAAATAGAATTATTTACAAGGCTAAAATAGAAAACATATGCACACAAATGAGCATCTTAGATTTTAAAAAGATAACATAGGCTTCTGTTATGAGGAGCTCTATATGTTCTTTAAGGTTGACCATGTCAAGCAGCATGAGATCTCTTGCTCATGTTTAGGAATCTTTGCCCCTCACAGTCCAGACAGCATAAAGATCCCAGTTTCTTCTTGTCAGAAATTTTTATCCCTTTCACTCCAGAATCCAAGCAGATGGGATGAATTCAAGCGCAGCTTCCTGGAGGGTGTGAGAATGCAGTCCACAAGGTCTCTGTTCTTCGATGCAACAGAATGACTTGTTTGCCTTCAGCGACACATCTTGTGTGCAGGACGACCACATTACCTTACTGAATGCACTGCAAACATCTGTAATTATGTAGCTCACCGTGCAGGAAAAGAAGCAAACACCCAATATACCTTGGGAAACAGGTATTATAATGAAGATTAATACATCCAGCGTCCTGCAAGCATTTCATAAAGTCCAAACCCTTAACACATTCTTATAAACCCTAATATTTATTTTAGCTATACTAACCCAGCAGGTGAGCCAGACTGATTTCCATCTATGCATTTGTCAGCGTTCTGGCACCTGATCTGCCAGCCCCGAAGTGTCCTTCATTCTCTTTCTGAACCAGTCCTGTAATATCATTCATTTCAGACTTGAAGATCTTCCACATTCCACCACAGAGGGGGCTGCCTTTTATTGGTTGATGAATTCCGTTTCCATTTGGTCTACCATTTCACTACAAAATGCTTTTAAAAATAAAGTTTCAATGTAATTGAATTGCCTAGATAAATAATCCAGCCAAAAGAAAACCCAAACAAGGTAACTAGTTGCTCATATACGGTAGCTCATCAGTCTCTACGCCTTTCAACTTTCTCTATTATCTGCTTGTCAAACTAAATAATAGTGCCTAAGGGCTGGCAGGATAATGAATGATTGTCATGATAAATGGATTGCCACCCTAAACTATCAGAAGCACGAGGAGGAGGAGGAGGAGAAGAGTGGCATACTGAGCTACCTCCTACAGCTTTTCAATTTTATTTTTCCACATGCTGCCGCAGCATTTTCATTTGCTCTAAGACTATGTCTACACTACAGAGTTAAGTCAACTGAAGTTACTTTAAGTTATGTCGACGATCATAATCTGCTGTAATTACATCACTTGAGCACGTTCACACAACGTTCCTTGTGTCGGCAAAGCACGTGCACAGTTGGTGCTCTTGCATCGACTGAGAAAGCAGTGCACTGTGGGTAGCTATCCACTGTGCAACTCACCACCTTCTGCCACCAGGAGTTCTGGGAATGGATCTCAGTGCATCATGGGGGCGGGCTCACCATCCCATGATGGATTTTTCTCTGTCCCATCATTCCATGGGCTTCCGTCTACATTTTGTGATGTTTTTCAATAGTCCCTGCAAACTGTGTGCCCACCATCTCTGCCTGAAAGCATGGATCCTGTGCTGCTCTCCAGTCTCATGATGAACACGATGCAGTTGATCCTGCAGTATTTCAGGAGCTGAGAATCTGAAAATGAATTCGTGGTGCCTGCCCTGAAGCGTGCTGTGGAAAGAAACAATTCGAGATTGCTTTTTGGCATTCCTGGAGAAGCTACACACAGTGGACTGTCGCTACCGGGCTCAGGAAACAAGCACTGGGAGGTGGCATTGCAACATTATGCGGGCACGAGATGATGAGCAGTGGCTGCAGAACTTTCAGATATGCAAAGCCACCTTCCTGGAACTGTGTGTTGAACTCATCGCTGCCCTGTGATGCAAGAGCACCAAAATGAGAGCTGCCTTCATTGTGGAAAAGCGAGTGGTCTGGGTGGTTTCCAAAGGGGATCACTCCAAGTTCTTAGGGACACTATTTTGAATACTGGAACCTGTTTCCCTCAGGCAGATGTGATCAAAGCTGACCTCTCACTCCTGAGGGTAACAGAAGATGCAAGGATGCATCAGCATGTGTGCGGCTTCAGAGCAAGTCCGTATGCTGCCTGCCTGTGTGCTGCTTTGGTTCCTGAAGAAATAATTGCCGATTGGTGTGGCAAAGTTTTCTACAGCAGGGGAAGAAACAAAGCAGCTCTGCCAAGGAATCTTTGGCACATGGTTCCAGAGTACATCCAGGACAGTTCCCTAGAGATCTCTATGGAGGATTCCTGGGACATCCAGGTGTGCATTAACAAACTTTTCTGCAGGGCACCCTCTGCGTAGCTGCACAGGGGAATGAGAAGCACATACAAACAGTGCTAGTGTTGTTCATTTCTATCCCTGATCCCACTTTTACTATGCAACAAAATAAAGGAGAGCACTCTCTCGTGTCACCGTGCAGCATCAAAGCAAAATTAATACTTACTGGAGCTCCCCTCTCTTGCGTCAGGCATGCCAGAACTGGAGTGCTGTGACTGACTACACCCTGCTGGAGTCAAAGAGAGGTCCTGGCTTGCCATGGCACTGAACAACTCTGTCGCCTGTCCTACATTCTCCACCAACTTCACTTCCTTATCCACCACTTTGTCTTTGTGCTGGCCGATGCCTCTAGTCTCCCCAAAGTATCCACGGGGCTCTTTGCAGTGGAGGGGAAGTTGCTGCAGAGGATGGCGTGCAGCTCCTTGTAGAAGCAGCACGTCTTTGGTGCCACCCCAAAGCGAAGGTTTGCCTTCCTGGCCTTCTGGCGCGCCTGCCTCAGCTCCCGGATATTAACACAGCAGTGCTGTGTGTTTCTTACATGCCCTTTCTCCATAATACCATGAGCAATTTGCCCGTAGGTATCAAAGTTTCTATGACTGGAGCCCACTTGCAACTGTACAGCCTCCTCTCCCCAGAGACCCAGCAGATCCAACAACCCTGGCATACTCCAGGGGGAGCACATTTGCTGTAGAAAGCCAGTATGGTCAGCTGGGATAATGCAATGTGAGCTCTCCAGGCCAAGCAAACTGGAATTTAAAAATTCCCCAGGCGTTAAGGGAAGGACATATGCCTGTGTACCTGGCTGCAGGGCAATGGAGTTCAAACTGCTGACCAGAGCAGTCATCATGGCCATTGTGGGACATCCCCTGGATATAAGCAAGCGCAGTATCTACACTGACACTGTGTCACTGCACCTTCGTCACAAAAAAGCTCTCCTTGAGGTGGTTTTATTATGACAGCATAGCAGGAAAGTTAAAGCGGTGGGAGGAGCATTAGAATGTCTGCACCTCCGCTGTTTCGTTGACAAAAGCTGCCTTTTGTCATCAAAGCTGTGTAGCGTAGACAAGCCTATATTTATTTGGTTTCACTTGATGAAGCAAAACTTTGGGATCAGTGATAGGGCAGAGATGGAGCATGAAGTAGATTGTAGCCAGATTCAGATGTGTAAAGTGGCACAGCTCCACTGACATCAATGGATTGGCATATGCTTATGTCAGAAAGTGAGCGGAGCCTTCCATTTGTAGACTTCAGTAACTGAGGTTTAACAAGCCCACTTACACTCTGATAAGCCTGTCCCAGTTCTCTGTTGGTGCATTTTTCCTTTCTTCTAGTTTCCCATCCAATATAATTTAAGTTACGTATAGAGAAAGAAGTTAGTTTAGTCAAATATAGAACCTAATTCCTACCCACACAGATATACACAGAGCTCCTATTGGGGAAAAAATGGATTGGAAAGTTGGAGTGGATTTTAAATTCAAGAGTAGAATTTAGCTCCCACATGTATGGGATAAGCAGGGAGTTTGTGGGGTTCCCATAAGTTTGCCTCAATGTAACAAAAAGATCTAAAAGTAATTCACTTAGGACCCAATGCTGAAAATCCTCTGGCACAAGCAGACCTTATTCAGTAACCCTATTGGCTTTAGCAAGTCTACTCATTTAAGTAAGCATTTCTCATATGAGTGAATCTGTTCAAGAATATACATTTCAGGATACAAAACGACCAAAATGAGCACAGAAGACTATACATTATAGGATAGCATGTTGGGCTTGATTTCTTCTACATAAATGACATGTTTTACATCCACCTGTTCACAATTCTGCATTCCTTCTGTAAATAATTTATAACACAGTAAAAATAAAATCACACCCCATTTGTGATAGATGCAGATAAATCTGGGTTGAAAATGAGAGATAGTTGAGACATGGGTTCCTAAATATTCACTGAAACATGCTGATTATTTTTTCCATGAGTTGGACCCTTAGTTAGATATCAACAGTCTTTCCAGAATTTGCATGTAAAGGTTGCCAAACAAATACCTACAATCTAACTGAGCAGTACTGTCTCCTCCAACTCTGTCAGCTTTTCTAAGCTCTGATACAGCAACAAGATTACTGTGAAAGAAGAGAGTTTCAAGTCAGCAACCCTGACAAATAAGAACCTCACTCACAATATTGATAATAGTGAGAAAAGTAATTGCACATGAATTCTTGTTGGACCAAAAGCAATTAGATTTACCAAAAAGGAAAGAGAGAGAAATAAAGCAAGAGTCCTGTGGCACCTTAAAGACTAACAAATTTATCTGGACATAAGCTTTTGTGGGCAGAAACCCATTTCATCACATGGGTGCTGGCTAGTGGATGTGGGGAGAAGTAAGGATAGGGGAAGTGGAAGAGGTCAAGATTTTTCAAATTTGACTGATTAGCTCAGCTTTTAGGTGCCCACCTTGATACACCTTAAAAGACACAATTTTTAGAAAGTGCTGAGCACCCACCCTTTAAAAAAAAATTTTTTTTTTTTTTTTTAAATCAGGCCCCCCAAAGATGTCTCAATTTAGTCATCCCAAATCACTTTTTAAAAAGCAGGCTGGGGATTTTAAATTACAGTTGATGCAGCTTGTTACCAGCGAATCAGACATAGGAGGTGCAACCAGCAGACCTGGAAGATGAGCATAGGAGCTGAGAAAGCAAGGATCAAACAGAGTTCTCAGCCTAATCTCTGGATTTGCCAAAATTCAGGGGCTTGCTGGATTTTTCCCCCTCCATTGTGCAATTACAACTATTTTACAGTTTAACAGGAACCAAAAAGCCTTTACAAGTTAACCATAAAGCTTTTATACTTAAATAGGTAAATCTAGCCCCCCAACCATCACTTCAGTAATCAACAGTTTATATATAATCAAACTCAGACACAGGCACTTTTGTTTTTCCTTTCACAGTTCACTGCCAGGAGATGAAAACACTGACTGATCCTCATTTACAGTGACATGGTGAGTAAGAATCTTATGTTTATATTGCACTCTTCACCCCACAGTATCCCAAAGCTCTGCACAGATTATGTGTGCGCAACACCATTTAAATGCTACCACGCTTCTGGCATGGAGGAAGGTAGCCATCTGCACTCAGCACAGCAAGAGGAAGCCCCACTCTCTCCCACAGGTACGAGGGCAAAGCATTATTCCTACAAAAGGCAGTGTGGGATCCTTACCATCCAGACACAAAGGCCAGTAAATGTCTTGGGGGGGGGGGAAAGAGGAGGGGAAGAGAGGGGGTGTTTGTTTTTTGTTTTATTTTTTTGAAAAAGATTTCCTTCAGAAGACAATAGCCAAATCCACAGCACTCAACTAATTTAACCTAAGGGTAAAAGCAGTTAGGAGGTGTAATTCCCAGCATGGGTAGACATTCATTGATTCTGATCAAACTAGCATCTAAAACCAGCAGTGTGGCCATGGCAGTACAAGTGACTACCCAGCATAGATACCCAAGTATTGTTACCTGGCAGCTCTGTGTTCTTGGGGAACCAGGGTGAAAAACCCCTATTCTATTTCTGGCTCACCTGAATCCCCCCAGCCTCTGCTTGCACCAGAAACAAAAGCTATGAAAAGGCTGTGGGAGACACACCTAAAACCCTCCCAACAAGGGTGATAGGATTAAGACAACTCCCCAAGCCTCATCTACATGGAAGATGTAAAAAGAGGCATCTCAATTAGCACATGGAATGGAGAACTGGAGCCTCATTTACATCGAAGATGGAACAAGAATTAGCATGAAGAATGGAGAACCAAGCTCCAAAGCAGGAATCGCACTGACTTCTGGGATTGGCAAGGCAGGGACACACTGCATTATGGGAGATCTCTGCTCTTGATGTAAATGAACTCACACCTACACCCATCCAGCTCCACAGTTATCAGACCATTCGAGTATTGACATGCAAAACACTGAATCTGCCTGGTTGCATTGTGAGCTCCCCCAAGGAACATTGACCATAGCTGGGAGTGATCAGCTCCTATTGTCTAGCATAAAGAAAACCTCCCTGAAGAGACATTGTTTACCCACAAACAAACCTGGTTCTACAAAAAACCCCTACCCAAGTTTAAACCCTCTCTTGCTTTCCTCTTCTGATGCCTGGACCCACATGCTTTCCTGACTGATCCTGTTGTGGGGTTTGCCTCTCCCTCAAGTGTTCCTGACCCTAAGCTGAACAGCCTGTCTCCTGGGAACTTCTGAGCTGCAAGGAGTGGTGAGATCCCCCCCCATCTTTCCCAATTCTCTCTCTCTCTCTCTCTTTAATCCAGGTATAACTTTCTACTTTTGTAAGCCAACCTGGGCTAGCTTTCTCCAATACCCCTACTGTAATTTTGTTGTATTTAAGTGTTAGATTGCTTTTCTCTCCTTGTATGGCATCACTATTAGTATCATAAGTTTTATATACCTGGCAATAAACTAACTATTGTAATCAAGCTGGTTGCCAGTTTCTCTCTCTCTAAATACATTTACTTCTTTGTGTTCTTGGCTTCCCTACCTTGCTCTGCAGCAACGCTTCTTTTACCTAAGCCAAAGATCCCTGGAGTGCCCAAAATCCTATGGGGTTTGCTTATCAAGGGGGTTACTGCTAGAACAATTGTGTTGTGAAGAGGCATATAAAGGGGGTAGCTGAAAAGTGCTGCTCTGCCTAGCCTACGGAGTCCAGAGACGCATAAGGGTGACAGCTGAAAGTGCTGTTTGGCCCAGCCTGATTGAGTCCAGGGGGCGCATAAGGGTGACAGCTGAAAGTGCTGTTTGGCCCAGCCTGATTGAGTCCAGGGGGCACATAAGGGGAACAGCTGAAAAGTGCTGTTTGGACCCAGCCTGCTCATAAGTGTGCTCCATTCTGGTGCGGTGCAACAGGCACATGAGGGTGACAGCTGACAGTGCTGTGTCACCCAGCCTGCTGAGTTCAGGGACGTATAAGGGGTCAGCTGAGAGTGCTGATAGCCCGGGCTGCTCAGACGCACTCAGTTAATCTGGAATGGTTGTGTGTATCTGTGGGGGGTTTATTTGAATCTGAAAACCTTAGGTCCTGCAGGATAGCTCCATTGGGAGGGGACTTGTAACCCTATGAACACACAAGTAACACAAGCAGCACACTAATAGAATCACACCCCCTTTTCCAGGAAAGTAACCCTAATAAATAAGCATACCCCAAAGTGACGGGCAAATCTGGTAACAGTATAATCCACCCAACCCCCAGGTGGTTAGCTTGAGCCATCACCATGTTACTACAGAGTCATATCACATTCATATCTAAGATCTAAACTTCTCAGGATGATGTTAAATATTAGTGTGGAATCACTCTAGCTGGTGAGATACAACGTTGTGGACTGAAGTGCCATAACAGGACATGAGCTCATATTACCATACTAAGTAGGTTTGATTGTTAACATGCCACCCTTCAGATGAGACCCAACTTTCTTCTGTTCAGATCTGGAAGTTTTTCAGTTTAAAGTCAGAGATCCCTTGGCACATTAAAAACAACCCCCCCCCCCCAAAAACATAGGGAATCATCTCAGTGTCCCTCATCTATCTGTCAAACCGGAGTAATTTGTTTATTGGACCACTTTAAAAGATATTACTTCACCCATCTCCTCTCTCTCTCTAATACGCTGGGACTGACACAGCAACAATTACACTGCATGAAAAAGGGTTACTACTACTTGCCTTACAGGATTCTCAGGAGTTGGTCATATTTGTAAAGCGCAAAATAACTGGTATTTCCTAACTGATCCATTTGCTTTTATGATCACTATACAACTAGTACTTATTTTGAAATGTTCAGAGCAGAATAAAAGTCATATTACATACATACACGCACAAACACTTTAATTTGCAGCAATTAGCTGATTTGAGAATTTTTTTTAAATAGCTTTTTTTTTAATTAAAGTAGCGAACTAAAAATCTTGTCCTGTCAGAAAAACAATGTTACACTGTACATCTGACATATTTGAATGAGAGCCAAATAGACAAAAAAAAAAACAAAACAAAAAATACTTTATCCTGCAGCCTCCCTGGGGAAATCTTTGTTCTTTTTAATACTTGTTCAATCAGCTGTCTCAGTGAATGACAAGGTTTTTATCTCTAATGTGAGTGGCTTCGAAGGCTACTTGCATTATCCATTTTTCGGCAGCTGCTGCTGAAACCACAGGGTTGCAAACTTATAATTAAGTCCAGCTGCCTCTTCTGTGAGTTCAGTCATATTGAGCAGTAGAGTCTAGTCGTTGTTAGTGAGTCTCTCTTCATTCCTAGACAAAGTAATTAACTTCTTTGCCCCTCTTAGATGAAACCAACATCAGAGCTGAAGAATGCTGTTAGAGGCACTGTAAAGTACTACTTATGCAAAGGACTTCTGAGAGTCATTAACCCTTAGGAAACTAATTTTGAGGTAGAGTACATCTACGCACTGGCTATTTCCTCTAGACCTTCGGGTTAGCACTAGGGAATGGGACAAAGGGCAAGAGAAACTGCCAATCAGCAAGAGGCAGGACATGTCAATCTCATATTACTGCCACCATCCTTTAGCCACAGACCTACTCTTCCAAACTTTCAACTAGAAGAACCACAATGGGGAGAAGAGTTGCAACAAAAATCTCAGCCCTAGGTCAAGGAGGACAGCAAGAACAGGTAAGTGCTAAGGGATAAGGTCACAGGGATGCTTGTGACGAAGATCATTTCTTTGAGACCCACTGCCCAAGTGCTCCAATCAGGCCTACACAAACCAACCAACCTCATTTGAATCACCAGCTGATTCCAGTAAAATAGCTGTTCTTTCTGTTCAAGACTGTTCTCAATCCACATTGCCAAATGAAAACTAAGCAGCATCCTTAGAAACAAAACCTGGCCAGCTCAGTCATAACCATTCCTGCTAGGGATTCACCTACTGCTCTGAGGTCCATCATTAGGGCTCATTGTAAAACCAACAAACAATGTCATGGGTTAAGATTTCTCTTTTCAAAAGAAACTTACAGGTCTGCAAGTGAACAGTGGAGTTGTGCTAAGGGAAGGTTGTGGGGATGGGAAGTAGCATGGCAGATTAGGACTTGGGTTTTGTAAAGCATGGTCTTGTTATCTGCATGTAGTCTTGTATCATTTATTTTATTAATTCAAGACACTTATGAAATATGGTGGTATGGTATAAAAATTTAATTAGCACACATTTGGAATGACCTTCATAACTCACTTTTGACTCAACCACTCATGAATAATGAGACCCTATCAAAGGCATGCTGATAAAACACAAAAAAGACATCATGTATTCTCTCTCATGTTTATTTTATTTTTAAGAAACTCCCTTTTTATTTTAAAAGGCTTACTTCATAAAATGCAAGAAATGTAAACTAAAAACAAGACATTTTATACGTTAATTGTACAAAAAACTACGTGTTAATCCCTGCTCTGGATTTCTTTATATGCCCTGTCTACACTAGGTCTGACATTGGATCATGATTGCTTTGGAGCAGGGACTGTCTTAGCGCTTTTATAGTGACAAGCACATTCGGGTCCTAAATGCATTTTTATAAAGTAAAAAAACCACAGGTAGGAGTAAACCAAAGCAGAGAAATTAAATTATTTGCTAAAGGTCAGACACAAACTCAGTGGTTGTCATGGAACAGAGACCAGGAGTATCCAGAAACATCAGCTCTGCTAACTTGCTCTACATTTGCTAAGAGGGAAAATAAATGCAAGCATCTTTTGCATGGTTTGCTACCACATTTTCTGAACCAGAAGTAAATGAATATCATAAGCTAGAAAGTAAGCTTGTCTGTTACTACTTTACTTTCACTTTTCACAGCCAGTACAAAGTAAACAGCCTTTTGTATCAAAGACAGTAAGAGAAAATTTGTTCTTAAGTGGTTATTCTTGGTTTCATTTACTTTTGACACACTGGCTTGCCATTTCACTATTCCCAGCTGTCTGTTACTCTGCACTCTTGCCTCTGAAGTTCAGGCACACGAATATTCCATCTAAATGGGCTGGTTATGTCCTGTCATATCTAAGTGGGAGCCAGCCCACAATTTTTCCATCAGCGTCTTATGATTTCCATTTTAAATGGACAAAGCTTTTACTCCTCCTGTATTGTTAGTGGATACGATGAAGTTTATGGAGGATGCACATTTTATTAGCACTAAAAGAGTTTCTGATAAACCAGAGTGGCGAGTGGGATGGAGGAAGGAAACCATGTTTTAATGCATAGATATGCAATACACCTGGAAATCTTTACAGGATCTTCCTTACAGCTGGAGATTATTTCTGACTCTAATTGTTATCGATCAATAGAAAAGGATGTTGTTTTTTGTTAATTTTGTGCACTGCTTTCTCAGTTAACACAAAAGATATCTTTCAGGGACACTAGTGTGACCATTCTCAGATGGCCCAGGACTGCAAGTCAGTGTTTTCCCCCTTGCTTCGGTGAGGGTGAGGGTGAGAGAGAAACTGACTTACTGATGCTTGATTGGATGTCAGTTTCCTGAGACCACTAGTCAGCCACCCAAACATTCTCCTCAGAGTTCTATCAACCCTTAGTTTGCTCTGCAGATAAACAGTAGGTGAAGCACAATTCCTGAGTCCCTCTGAAAGCATCCCTCTAACCAGACACTCAAAAATCATCAAGTAAGCTGCCCCTGAAGGAACAATGTACACACAGCTTGATTACTCAGGCTCAGATCCTTTATTACACTCACAGCAATGAAATATATTTGTAATGAAGCAACCATAAGTTTATCAAAAGTTGAGAGAGAGTGAGTGAGTAAGGATAATAAATGGAAAGAGAAAAATTTACACATCTAAAAGAAAACAAAATGCAATCCTAAGTCTACACTTATCAACGATTAGCTTTCCTATTCAATAAGATTGAATCCTTGAAAGAAAATCTGTCTTTGAAAAAGCTGCTCCTTTTCAGTTAAAACCAGGATCGAAGCATTCATGAACATTCCATGCCCTTCGAGGTGACTGGATGACAAAATGTCTGTCTTGTCCCCAGACATAGTCCAATAAACTCTTTGAAATGTACCTTTAGACAAAGGGCTTTTCCTCCATTGTTTGTTTTTCCTGTTGGCTTCAAATGACTGTTCTTTATTAGACACACAAAGATGGGTGAGGTGATCTCTTATTGGACCAATTTCTGCTGGTGAGAGAGAGAAGCTTTCAAGCTACACAGAACTCTTCCCTGAGGTACATGTTGTATAGCCTATCCAGTGCACTAAATGCCTAATAGCAACTAAGTGGGTGAATTCTCACAGGAACTCACACAGAAAAATGATAATATGACCAAAAAAAGAACAAAAAAACCACACACTATCATCTCTGAGTGAACACTTTTCACAAAGTGATCACTCTATATCTGACCTATCAGTGCTCATCCTCAAATGAAAACTGCACATGTCAGTTAGCTACAAGTGTAAACACTTCTGGTCTGAGGGAAAACTGGACTCCGCTATTGACTGACTCACAGGATATATTTTCAGTATATACAGGGACCTCTTTGCACAACATCTGTACATATATATCAATGCTTGTGACAACCAGTGTGCCACCAGCTTTCATTTGAGACCTTGTGACACACTATTTATGGCTAAATGTCATAAACATGCTGTGTTAGTCGTAGTGAGTTTGTCAGGCCTGTTAGAAATTGCGGACAATAGTGAGCACAATGGACCTCTGTGTCACAACAGGCAATTCCAACCTCCTGTGATGCTATGCTATTGGGCTGCTATTCTCCATTTGTCTCCTGTGGTACTTTTCAGACTTATGAACCCTTTTTTAAAGTCAGAAAACTTCCATCAAATCAAACTCTGATGAATAGAAAAGCCTTCCCCCCACCCTGTTTTCCAACCTGTTCTGTTACCTTTTATAAGATTATCCATCAAGTCCAACTTTTTCTTTTGTAAGCATGTGATTTTAGATATATTGAGAGTTAATAATTTACAGTAACCTCTAGTACTGGAGTATCAGAGCACTTATGTCACCAGAGATTTGCACAGGTCTTTATAAAAAAGACAGTTTAGACACAGGCTTGCCACAAAGGAGTTAACAACCAATATTGCATGGATACAATGCAAATAACAAAGAATCAGCAGGCAAATGGGAGCAGAAAGACAATATTTCAGTATTGGAAGAGGATCATAAGGAGATACAAATAAGGGATTGAAAGGCACCCTATGCATTGGAAGCTGTTCCCAGTTATAGTGTAGCAAACACTCCCACCACTGTCACCACCACCCTCCGTTCTTCTTCCCACATGCAAAGAGAATTCCAAAATTCAAGAATTAATGACATAAAATGCATTTGGAAAAGGAGGGCTCAATCTCTTTGAAGTCAGTGGATGGTCTACCCATGGAAGATTCAGTCAATTAGGTCCTAAAACTGGGAGGAGGTCTCCTCTACTTTTCCTAAGTGAATAGAGTGTTAGGGAAAGTCTCAAAAACAAAACTTGTCTCTTATCCATACCACAGTTACACTAGGAAAAACAGTAGTAGATTACAAACACACTTTTCAAACTTACTTTAAAACCTAGGGAGACCAATGCAGTTTCCATTTTAATTCAGGGTGTGGCAACGCTACCAGACACAGAGCTTCCTTCTGCAATGAGAACACTTGCCAAATAGAAATTGGATGGAGGCTATAAATCCATTTTATAAAATGCCATTGAACCACCTTCAGGCAGTCCCAATTTATACACACTGCTGACCTGGACAGATTGAAACCATTCTCAGAAGTGAAAGGCTCTACATCCCACTATTCTGATACGTCTACAATCGCAGAAGTGCCCTTTTCAAGGCACGTAATCCAAGTAGACACAGACTTTTGAAGAATTAGTGAGTGATCTTTTTTCCACATGGATGGATGATCTTCAACAGATTCTTCAGTGAAATGGGAACAGAGCTGTTTTCCTCCAAAATCCATCACTTATCTTCTTCCTCTGTTTTCCCCCCAGAACAAATACTAGAAGTGGAAAGACTACAAAGATTGTAAGTCTGATTTCCTACATCGCTATCTGGCTTCCAAGGTGTTGCTCAAAAGAGGACCATGTTCCACAGTCTTGTCAAATAAAAAGCAATAAAATTCCCTTTCTAGGCTTCCATGCCATAGAGCAACTTTTAGAATTTACTAGCCTTCTGTACCAGTAATTGAGCTCTTGAGGAAACACGGATTGGTGACAGATTTGTGACAGCAAGAGTCCACCTTAGCCCTGACAAAAGCAAGCTGACAGAGGTTGTCAATACACTGAGGATTACATTCTGAAGCATAAAGCCTGTGTTCAGTCAAAGCTTACTGAGATATCAATGTGCCACCAAAGTCAGAATATCAAGTGATCTTGGCAGGAATAAGAAAGATAGTCATGGCATTAATAGCAGACGTAAGATGCTGTTTTTAAGTTAATAAACTAGAAAGGAAGCTTATTTTAAGTCGATTAGCCCTCTACTGCCCTGCTTACTTTTCTTTTTTTTTTTTTAAATAAAGAAAACCTGTTGCACATGCTGGTATGTTCTAAACAATTATACCATATAATTTAGCTGGGTATGATAAAACTAGCATACATCCAACATCTTGATAGATGCAATGTGTGGATTGAATCTGGACTGGAAGACATCAACTCCCAAGTTAGAATTCCAGCTCTGCCTTTGGACTTTGATCATAGACTGGAATTCTCAGAAGTACATAGGGGAGTTGGGTGCCTAACTTCCATTGAATTCTATGGGCACTGAGCACCCTTCAAGTCTTTTAAAAATTCCAGCCTTAGCCTATAACGAGGTTCTTATTTGGTTCCTATCAATATAATAGGGCATCAGCCTCAGGTTCTCCAGTAGAAACAAGGAGAAAAATAAGTATCATCTACGTCATGCAGGTTTTCTAAGGATGTTTGTGAAGCACTTTATAAATGCTAAGTGTGTTATTTCACTTGATAATGACTTGAAGCTAAAATTCACCTACTACCATGTAGTAGCAGAATGTATAGGTCAATTCAGCAACAATAAAGTATATCCTTCCCCATGTCCTTGATCCAATCCCCTTATATACGAAGTTGAACTGCTCTCCATGAGAGTTTGATCTGCATAAAGAATATGGGATGGAGACCTTTGCCAACAATGTATAGTACTTCCAATGTGAGTAGCAGATCAGAGCTATCCTTTCCTAGACTGTGATTGTGACTAACTATGGGGAAGGAGGAAGTGGGGGAACAAAGACGACATTTTTATTTCCTTCTATCAAGGATCAGACAAATTTAATCAACACCCCACACACAAGCACACCAACCTCAGTTTCACCCCCCCAAACTCAGACCTCCTGATCAAGTATTCTTAGCACGCTTTACACTGCCTGACTTGCAATAATTTACATTTTTGCCAAATTCAGTTTCACTTTGACGCTTCTAGAAGGTCGTGTGTAACACAGGTATCTCAACACTGCCATCTCACAGCAATTCCAGTTTACACAGGAAATTATTTGTGATAAATGAAAGCTAAGTTAAGGTCATTAGGACATGATAAAACAAAATGTATCATCTCTTCTGTCAAAATAACCAGCCTTTGCTTGAGGTACATAGAGATCTCTAAAGTAGTTAGACAGAATTCGTAACAGAGAGTCTTCAAAATGGTATGAAAGCCATTGTAAACTCTTCAAAAGTTGAAACAATTCTAGAAACAAGTAATATTTAGGGAAGTTTTAAATTGCTCCATCCATGGACCTTGATTAAGAGCCAATAACTGCCACATTTGTCATGTGTAATGATCACTCTAATTTCATAAACAAGTTGTTTAAAACTGTTGACTAATATACCCTGGCTAACATGCATCTAAATTATGCTACCTGCAATATATATTCTAAGCATCTCAGTGTACATATTAAGCATTAGGGCAGCAGTTATCTAGCATAAATTGGCCCGTACCTTTGTTATAACCCTGAACACTTATGTTAAGTATCTCATAATACCTTGCATTTGAGCCTTGGCTTGAGTATATAGGAACACAGTATCAGGGCATATGATTATGTCCTCATGGCAACATAAGGGTAAGGAGTTACCCACACAAACCTAGGAGTTACCCACACAAACCTTTGTGTCCCTTAGTATCTGGAATGAATGGGTTCAGAACCAAAGACAAAAGGCTACACCATGGTTCCAGAAGCAAGGTAAAAAGCGGATTGTTTAAATCCAGTTCCAGGTAATATATACAGTACATTTTACACCTTTTACCTTACACTGTAAGTATACTTTTTACAGGAAAAAAGTAGGGAATAAAAAGATGGCATTGGGGATGTAACTTTGGAAGCACGCCAGTATAAAATGAACATAGTCTCCAAAGAGCAGTTCCGTGCAGCTATCCCATAGTCAAATTTTGTTAATATGGTACAGGAAAAAGATTCTGCCATTGGTTTTTTGATCTTGAGTATATTTCATAATGAACCAAAAAGCGTAGTCAAGCAATTGGCTATACAATTTATCAACAAAGCTCAGACTTATGGAAACAACTTGCTTTCTATGAAATCAAAGCTGAAGATATTAAGCAAAAAACTAGTGCTCTTAAATTACTGTTAATGACTGATAGCACTGGCCATTAGAGGTCCTTGTAAAAATGAGTAAAGCACAAGCAGTGGCAGAGCAAAGTACCTTATACAACCCCACCAACGTGGCTCACGACATTGCTCTGATGCATAAACTCTAGGCCCATCTTTGACCTCTGATGAAAATGAAGATGCCAACCCATGTCAGCTGTAATTGTGTGGATTAAATGTTTAATATCTTCACTCTTATTTTAAGAGGCAACTAATTTCCCCTAACTAGGAGGGGATTTGGTTTCTCCACTACAATAGTATCTTACTACAACAGCAGTTCTAACAAGGTGCACATCATCACAGTATCTTAGCATATTATTCATGTTAGATCAAGAGGGAACACAAATCCTGCCTTTCCACACACACACAGTAGTGAGGCTAAAAATGGGCTAAAACCCTCAATCCAGACCTTGGAGAAACTGAAATTTGGATATGCACTTCATATCTGAGGCCCATCTCCAATTCCTAATGCAGCAGTGACTCAGTACATTGAAAAATTAGTCTCTTTAGAACAAGCTCTTTTCTCTGTAACGATTGTTCTAGATTCTGTTTCACTATTTATTACCTGCACTGTAGTTTTCTTGGTGGAAAAATAATCTAAAGCCCTGAGCATTTTAGCAAGTTCTGACAAGACACATTTATATGGGAAATTAAAGGTAATTTTTTTCTTGTAAAATAAAGTTTGACATGATAGTAAGTCTGGAAGAAACTTGGTATTCAAGCTAATTTAAACATCATTATGATGTTATTGTAATGTGATCTCTGGTCAATATTGAGTTCCCTCTGCTTCCATATTAGCACGTCCTTGAAGAAAAGGATTAAGCCACAGGTCAGCACCTCGCTAAAAGTGTAATACACAATGACCAGATGGCATGAGCAGCCTCAAGCTACAGAGAATCCAGGCTGGAGCAGCTGAAGACGAGGCCCCATAACTGTAACACGAGAAGGCAGGAGCAGTCCTCCAGATTC
The DNA here is from genome assembly GCA_007922155.1 of Mesoclemmys tuberculata. Classification (NCBI taxonomy): domain Eukaryota; kingdom Metazoa; phylum Chordata; order Testudines; family Chelidae; genus Mesoclemmys; species Mesoclemmys tuberculata. The sequence continues at coordinate 15,914,784 of ML675649.1, forward strand.
CTTAAAAAGCTTTAAAGAGGTGGAAACTAGGAAAGTATGGTCAGCACTTGAGTGCTGCTGGCTTAAAGGAGGACATCAGTTGGTGGAACAGGTCCCCAGTGAGGAGAGAAGTAAAGGTCAACTCGGCAAGAGACACAGGAAACAAGATTATGGGAGGAGCAATCAGGGAATACCTGACAGATTAACTAGGTGGAGCAAGAGTGGAAGCCAGAGAGGAGAATGTAGGCCACCCACAAAGCTAGGGAAGATAGGAGAGAATGCTAGGCCTTGTACATACCCCAAAATGATCACTGGGTGATGCTTAGTAACTTGGAGATGGAAAGCACCCAGTGCCAGAAAGAAGGGGTGCACGATCTTGAAGAAGCATTATATGTACTAGGCCAAAGGAGCTTTTATCAAGGAAGCTAGTCTTGAATCTTCTTATAGCGTCACACTCTATGGGCTAAATTAAGAATTACTGTGTATTTTCCAACAATTTATACTCTGAAGTTTCAGCCATTGCTGAAGTTGTGTGGAACTTGGGATCCCATATATGCAAAGAAAACACAAGAGCCCTGTCAGCAATTAGAGCCTTCTGAAACTTATTCTCATTTTAAAAGATAAACTGCTACCACAAACAAGTACGTGAGCATTACTTCATTTTGCAACTGGCAACAGACCCAGTAAATCCATTGCTACAATTTCTGAAGATGGGCCTATCTCACAAGTGGTGCACCCCCATTTTATATACATACACTCAGTACACCATAAGGTTCAACCAAATCTTTAGTACTGAATAGCAAAACTGTCTGTTTTCTCAGAGGTAGGAACACCACAAGTTGTATCAAATAGCTCTTTGTAGGAAGAAAGGTTTACTAGAGAAAAAGGAGGAAAGATATATTGTTGCAAAGCTTCCAGGAGAGGCTATATAGGGTTTCAAGAAAATCTAGCAGCCTTTAGACCACGGGTGTCAAACACAAGGCCCGTGGGCCGAAGAAAGCGGCCCGCGGGCCGAAGAAAGTGGCCCGCCACCTTGTGTTATCTGGTCCGGCACTTGTTTCTGAGCTGAGGTCAGAAAAAAGTGCCGGTGTTGTGCCAAAATCTGTGACCGGACAGATTCTGTTACCCTGGCTGTACTGCGCATGCTCAAAGGAACTGAGCATGCTCAGTAACATTTGCTGCAGCCGCTGCCCTCACTCTGCCCTCACCGGGTGTCAGATTCTGTTGCCCGCTCTCTTTAAAGGAGCTAAAAAGGGGCAAAGGGGGCAAATTGGAGGCGGGGACGGGCAGGGTCTGAGCAGGGGACAGAACTGTACTGGCCTGGGGGGTGAGATCGAGGGAGGTGGGAGTAGGAGAGGGGCTGTGGGGCAAAATCAGGGACCGGGGTGGGGGGGAAGCCAGGGATTAGCCCAGGGATGAGACCCTGCCAGTCCGTGGCAGACGCAAAAACCCCAGCCCAGGGAGGGTCAGAGGGGGTGACCGTGACCCCGCTGGGATGGGCCATCTGTGACCTGCCCAGTTTGCAAAAATAGCGGGGGGTCGGGAGGCTGAGGGGCTTTTCTGTTTCCCGTCGCAGGAGTCTGGGTCTCAGGGAGACTCTCAGCTCCAGCTTCCAACCCCGGGGTCTTAAAGGCACAGGCATCCCACTGCCTAAAACAGCAGCTCCTGCTATAACATTCTGGGTGCTAAGGGAAACTGATTCCATGAAAGCACGTTACACATTTGAAGTATTTAAAATAATCCCTTATCAGTGTGTATGTCTACATAAAGTGTCATTATAGCTCACAAATTTGTCTTAGCTGCTGTGGTTCCCTGACTCACGCTCCTTCCTTCACATCCATTTTAAGTACAGTTTTGCTCCTTTGAGGATGTTATTTTTATTAGTCTTAATACTTTTACCCCAGAATCATTTACTTTTACTATCATTGCGTGGGTGTATGTCACTGTGCCATACATCAGTCATTTTAATTGCCAATATTTACCCTAAATATGTGCAGGTAAATGTGTGGTATTATTATTTAGGAAGGCTGGCTGTCTTTTTAACATTGTACTCATTATGGGTCTTATGTATGTATGTATGTAACATGCCATTGTCTTAGGTTATTTAACAATATGTTCTTCCTGGTTGCCCTCAAAGGGCTGATTGTAACAGTAATACTGTACAAATGTAACTACTCCTTAATAGCTCACTTAACTGTTAAGGAGAAGTTACATTTATACAGTTCTAAAATTACGTTGGCCCTTTAAGGTACACCGTGAAGCTGATGTGGCCCCCAGTGAAAATGAGTTTGACACCCCTGCTTTATACCCTTCCAAACAAATGTTTTTAAAATAAACTTTGATTTAAGCAGTTCTACTGTGGGAACTCTGGCCCACCATCAACTGGACTAAAAAGTACTAACCCATTTTCATTTGCTTTAGGATCTCTAAATAGGTTCGATGAGAGCAGTCTGCTAAATATTTGATTTCTTAAGAGCACGCAATCAGTGTTATGGGTTAGGCAAGAACTATTCACCTAACTAATGTTTGCCCTACTCAGAAGCATTTTTAGCCACCCATAACAGTGTACATAGGTAAAAAGCCTTACTTTATCCTTGTTCCCACAACCCAGTTGGAGTGCCCTTTTCAGTAATACCATCTAGCTCTTATATACCCTATATCTCAAAGCAGTTTATAGAGGAAGTGTCATTATCCCCATTATACAGATGGGAAACAGACCCAAGAAAGAGAAATTATGTCCTTAAGTTTATCCATCGGGCCAAAGACAGGGCCAAGAATATAATCCATGACTAAAGTCCTAGACAAACTATCACAGTATCTCTTAGGTTTAAGGAATATTTCTCTTTACTGGAAATCTTCTATACCAGTAAACAGGCAGTATAAAAATCAGTTAGACCCTTACCCACTCCACAGCACCAGGAAGCGGTAATACTACATTAATACACATCAACTAGGGTGTATTAATGCAAGTACCACACCTGTCTTGTTAAAGGATCTACCTTTAATCAGTGGGTGGATCAAGTGATAATACAGAGCTCCCTTCCCTGAAAATCCATCTCAGACAATCCCTGCCCACTTTGGGAAGACTTCTGAAGAAGCCTCTACCTTTTCTGAGAAGCTCAGTTTTCACAGCCCATCCCTATTTAGGGTCCTTTCAGTCTTCTTCATATAGCTGATGAAAATGTAGAGCAACAACTATAATTTTACATTCAGATAGTTAAGCCAGATAATTGTGTCTGGAGTAGCAGAGTGTATTGGTGCCTCAGTTGTGTTGCCATTTTGGATCATTAATATATGTAATGCCTTTTTAATAATGTTTACTGTATTTTAGCCATGTGCAAAGGCAGACATGGAAAGATGCTTTACAGAATTGACTATGATTTATCGTGCAGTGATGGAATTCTTAAGAGATTCTCATAGCATAGGTACCCCACCATTTTGTGTATTAGCTAGCTATACAAGTAAACGAAATCACCTCTCTTTGCAGTATTTAGAGTGTTTTCCGTAACTCCATCTCCTGTTACATAGTTTCAGTACAGAATTAAACAAGCTGAATGAAATTAATTTACATAGGTGTCCAGTTCAGGTGTCTAGCAGGCCTTAAGCAAGAGTTCCAGAAAAGATTAGTCAATGATAGTGAAACCTGCAATGCAGCATATGCATTCATAGCATAGTACTCTCATCATCTCTCTTTGTATTATAAGAAAAGTCTTCCCCCCCCACTACACTTTGGAGAAACAGGGACTTCAGCTTTTGCACAATTTAAAAAAAGTAATTTGCAAGTTTTCACTGTAATAATAGACATATAAATTACAAGACAAATGACAAGTGTCAGTGAAAGAGACAGCTCAATCTGTTATTGAATCCTTGGAATGGTTACATGAAGCCTTGGCATTTCAGGCATAACTCTTTTTTCTTTTAAGTTTTTACCGTTGCTAGTGTTGGTAAATTAGCAAAACACATAACGTGCAGTTAAGATATTTCTACTGATAATTCCGCAAGCTTCTTGTTACAGGAATCATAACCAATATGGCCTCAGCATAGTAATGGCCTCATGTTGCAGGCTGACAACAGAGTTTCACATCTCTAAGAGAGCCATTAGACTTTATCATGAGAATTGCAAAGGAAGATTTCCATGTTAGGGTTCCCAGGTTATCATAAGTCATCTCACTGACCTGTTACAAAACTTCTGTGGGACAGATTCTTGCAGCGCATACATAATGGCTTGATTTTCAAAGAGGCTGAGTGCCTCTAGTTCCCAATGCACTTAATGGCAATTGTGGGTGCTCAGCAGCTCTTAGGGCATTGGGAACAAACAGGCCAGATGGCCCAGTGCAGATTAGAAAGTTTAGAAAACGTATATTGCAAACTCATTCTACAGAGTAACCAAACTGAAGCCGTCTCTCCATTCTGTGATATTTCTTCCCTCTAAGGACTGCTGTCCCAGACGGGGGTACTAGCAGCTCTACTTAGATGGATGCTTAGACAAAACTGCTAGTATCAAATACTAGAAGCCTAGAGCAGTTTGGCAAGAAGATGGGAAGAGCAAAATATGAACAAAGCCAATGAATCGTACAGTTTAAGTTTCAGAGTACATTACTCCAACTTCTGCAGGAAGCCAGTTTGAACTGAACGGTGGCAGTGGTGCAAAGTGCCAACTATACTTCATCTGCTGGGGACTGACACCAGGCCTGTGTAGCCCCAGAAGTGACAGGCAGTATTTGCATTGAGATCATAGCTAGGGGAGACAGCTTTGTGAAGCTTTCACTAGTAAGACTCTACACAGCTCAGATGCAATTTAAAGCCCCCCCCCCCCCCACAACAACCACTGAAGGCAGTGGCCTCCCTTTCCAAACAAAGAATGCACCTCAGGGTACAATAGCCTCTGCTGATGCACAAAGTGCAGCTCTCTGTGTCAATCAAGGGAAATCAATTCCAATATCCACAATCTAAGTAGGGACTTGATTGCAACGGCGTCACGATTGTATGGCTCCATGCTACTAATGCTTTACGGTGTAGATGTTTTAACCTATCAGTGATACTTAACCTGTAACTCAGCTGCTCTCAGTGCACCTCACAGAACCCTCAAAACCCTAAAGACATAGCTGCTACATTTAAATGAAGGCAAAAGAGTCAGGAATTAAAACAGTTTACACTGGATACAGGTTGCAAGTGAAACAGGAAACTGGGTCTAATGGCCATTTAAAAAACCATAATATATTGCCATTAAATAATGCATTCACATTAAATTCAAGCTACATTAAATTGGAAGTGTTCTGATATTAATCAGATAGAAAAATAGAAGCCAAAGTGTTAACAATAGATTTACTTTTCTTTTTTTGGTCTGTAAATATGGTACAAAACTTCACAGGCACACTCATTGGAGACCCTGCAATGTTTAAGTTGGGTTCGCACTCTAAATACCTTGCTTCTGTTGGTCAGATGAATTAACCATAGAGTCCTTTTTGAATGGAGGTTTTTCCCTCCAGTATTTAATTTATAAATCTACTCCTGCCAGATTGTAGATAGCAGCTACTGTATTACAACACCGGAAATGACTATTGAAATTCCACTCAAACTCTTACAAATCAATAGAAAGTAGACCACCAAGATAAAGCTCCACCCTACATAAAGAGTTGAAATTACATGTTACCTTGCACAAGGTCTCCAGTCACAACTTCAGTCAGCTCCCTGTGAAATAATGAGTGCACAATCTCATTTCACTCCAGGATCTGACCTTACCTCTCCATACATTGTACATACATAGTTTGCCTGTTTGGCATGCCATAGGCCTTGTCTACTCTAGGGAATGACTTATGCTTTAGGTATTTCAAGGTAATCAGTGCATTTAGATCTAATTTTGTATGCCATTTTTCTAACATATAGCTGTGTGAGCAGAAGCTATACTGAGAGTTTCTTCGCTTTTGCTGAAACTGAAATAACCAAAGGAAAAGGTTATTTTGGGCCAGTCTCAGGTAAGCTAGGTTATTCAATCATCCCAAGGTTCCACTAGCATCAGTGCTACTACTGCAGATTTACACTGGTGTCCTTTAAACCCTCTCTACATTAAGGAAGTTTGCACCAGTGTAGATCAATGTAGTTCAGAAACCTCGTTTGGCACAAGCTCTCTTTTGCATCTGTGCAGCATGTATGTGTTTGATTTGCACAAGTGTAAATACATAATCATTACAAACACCCATGCAAATATCCTTAAAGTAGGCCAGGCCAGAGACAACAGTTTGACCCACAATATTCTGAAACTTTGCTACCAGAAGTTCCATTGTGAAGTATTTTGTATTTTATTTATTGAAACGCACCATTTTTACATGTTTACATGCTGTAACCAAGTTTGCCTCATTACCTTCACTCAGAAGTGACTGGAGTGAAGGTCACACCAGTACAGTGAGCCCAATCAAGGTCAAATCACAGACAGCCCCATGTAAACCCAAGTGGAGGTCAGAGTCTGATAGATTCTAGAACAAACCACATATTGAGTTTGGAATTTAGCTTTTGAATATATTTCATTTAAATTAGGGCCTGTCATCAGGATGGAGTATGGCAGAGAGATTAAAATTCTCCCTCACTTACATCCATGAAACACTAGAGGTAAATGACGGAAGAATATAGCTGAATGAGAATAACTGTACTCTTATGGCCCAAAATATCATAGCAATAACTCCACGTTGCAAGTGTTTGGACCATCACTTTAAAACGCCTTTTTAAATAAAACATTTGGTGACAGTGTAGGTCATATCTCTGAATCATAAAGTGAGAAATTGATAGAGTAGATTCTTTTCTGCATGCATAGAGACCATGAAGTGAGATTAATTTAGCTTTCTGTGGCTTCCACTCAACTAGTTCAGATTTACATCAGTATACCAGAGTGCAGAATTTGGCTCAGCATTTACAACCTATTCAAGTCTGTCAGTGTAGAAGTACCATCAAATGTCCTTGCCTGTCACATGGCTAAAAAGAAAAAATATTTAAGATATAAATTTTCAGATAAGGTTTTATTTGCACAGACCACGTGAATAAATCCTTAAGGACTGAAATATAATGGAAATCATTGTTTTTCTAGAATTTATACAACTCTTTGTCTTAAGAGACATCCTGTTCTGAAAGGCGGACTTAAAAGAACAAAAACACCTGTTAAATTGGAGCGGTTAGTGTCAATATATAGAGTTTACATACATATTTGCATTACATGCTTGTGCACAGTGTACAATAGAGCAGGACCTCATCAATTCCCGGTTTTTACCAGGTAAACTGCAGATTACCAAATATTATGAAGGAGCAAATAAGAGGGTAATATCGGAATAAAAGGGTCAAGGATACCATAGTCATAAAAGGTACTCTGGGTCTTAATTTTGATACCTGCAGTTCAGTATTAATTTCACAGAATATGAGGAAGTGTTCTGTAGTATATTTTGTAAAGCCAGTCTTCTTACTATGAGACAAAGCACTACAGCAGTCCATCATTAAATATCTGTGGCCCAGCTACTACACTCCTTGCATTCACCAAACTCCTGTTGACGCACGTGAGGGTTGTGTGTGCAGACTATTTGCAAGGGTAAGGCCGTAGCTGGAAGATGGAGTGAGAATACCAGGCTGTTTCTGAAAATGATCTTATTTACCAAGTGTGCGGTAGACCAAGGTTCTACTGTGCTCTTAGCACTGAGATTTTCACTAGTATTAAATGGTTGAATCTCAGCCTCACTATGAATTGGGCCAGTTGTGTTTTTTGTTTGTTTATTTTATTTAATAAATTTAGAACAAAAGGAAGCCAGTGCAGAAAATAGGTGGAGCCACTCATAACTGTTTAAAAAGCAGCAGAAGTAACCACAAGAGTTCATGTCAACAAAATATTAGTTGAGCTCATTTTATCTGAATGCATCCTGAAAGCAATATAGACCATTATAGATACATTGCAAAGAGTTTAAGCTTTTACTCACCATACTGGCAGCGAGGACCCTGAAATCCCTCTGGACATTGGCACAGTAAGGATCCTTCTTCAGAGCATTTTCCTCCATTGAAGCAAGTACCTGCAGAGCACAACACTAGAAAAAACAAAGAAGAAATGTCATTGTACAACTCTTCAGACAGAGCAAATATCTCAGAGTGTCATATTCTGGTTCCAGTAGAAGCCTCCAAACTAATCATGTGAATCGGGGGGGGGGGGTTGGTTTTCATTGAAAACGTTAAATCAGAATAAACCTTGTTATCAGGGAAAAAGCCAAAAAGACTCTTCTGTCCCATTATCATACAAATGTGACGTCCCAGTCATGGATAATAAAATAGCACGTAATGTAGTTATGGCCTTCGGATAGCTTAATGGGAATGGTGTGGTTTTTGCTAAGATGTTTAAAGGGTGGAAAGCAGAGTCTGGCAAGATTGAGAATGCTACCAGAGTCTACAGGGAGAATGATGGAAAGCTAGATGAATTGCTGTGGTGTAAGGCAGAGATGACTGGAACACACATTTCAATAGATTATGTAATCGTCATGGACAGACAATTTCCTCCCCACTGCCCCAAAACGCGCAATACAGAAGCAGCTAAATCAAAACAGTCTCCTTGTGCTTGAATATAAAGGGCAGTTCAGCTACTCAGGTGCCTTTAAGAATTCACAGCAAGTCTGCAGTATTCTTCCAAGAAAGTGATTTTTGATAAATTCCTTTTATGCTTCAGATTTTAAATGTATCTTTGACAGCTTCTACAGAGAAGCAAACAAACGGATTCAATAGTCTGAAGCAGAAAGGGACAACCTCTCAAGAAAAATGAGCATGAAAGCAAGCACTCTACGTACAACCCTATAACATTTTATTTTGTTTAGTTTCTCTCATACAAAGCATAGGCCAAAATGCTCTACAGAAGGAAAAAAAGAGTCAAAATAAAGAAAAGTTCAGAGGTACAGTAAATGAAATGGAGAATCTGAGGTAAAGAGATACAGGAAACCTGTAGATGGTAAGAGCTGCAGTGAAAAAAGTTCTAGACTCAATGGTGGCCACACGTGTGGAGGGACAAAGTGATATCAGTGCTACATGACTGCAGGGTGCAGAGCAAGAGACATGTGGTCAAATTCAGTGTTAGTGTAAGTAGTTACAACTCCACTATTTCAAAGAATCTACATTTGCTTACATCAGCTCTAAACTGGACCCAATGTTAGGCCAAGCAGAGAGCACAGACTGACATGCCAATACATTATGAATGTCGAGCTTCTAATTAGAGTCCTTGCAAAGTATTTCTTAGCCATCTTAAAGATACCTGATGCTACCATGCACATTTGCTTCTATGATCAGAGATTATTCACCTTTAGGAGATTCCTAATTGTTTCTAAAGAGCAACAGATGAATGCCATCTTTTCACAACACATATTCAACAAGGTAATAATGCCAGATAGAGAAATTTGTTCTCTCTTTGCCACACAATGTTGGATGGAGCCAATCATAACTTACAGTGCAAGCAGCCAGGTTCATCATTTTGTTGGGTCCATCCTGGACAACATTTATAGACAGTTTGATGCTCCAGGACATACATTTGTTTGTAGACTGTGTAATACCCCGTCCTACAAAGTAAGAATCAATGGAAGAGAATAATCCCAACTTCTTTCTGGGCAGTTTATTCACACACAGCAGCAATGTATGCAGTACTTAATACATCACACACATTGTATCTGTAACATACACTCATTTCAATGGTTCTTGTACCTGAGAAAGTAAAGTAAAACATGTTCCAACAACTTCCACTGTCAAAAACTGGCTTAGCACTCCAGCAAATTCTGGTTGCAGGTGCTTAGCACATGACTTCCACCAGTTCGGATCTTTAAAACTTGGTAGCAAACATGTAATTTTGGGTACTTTAATGGATTATAATAAGTTCAGACCTGAACATAAACCTATTTAAATAAAAACACTTTTTAAAAAAAATCTATTTTTATCTACCCTGATAAATTCCGATGGGCACAAACCACGCCTGTTTGATAGAAATACAAATTGACTGCAAAATCCCAACAGCACATATTGAGATATCCATAACAACTGAGGGGAGAGGGGCAGAAGGTACTGTAATACATTTCTCATTACGGATTTCTTAGAGAAAAGTATGAAGCATTCCTATTAAACTCCTTATCAGAAAGAATGGTAATAAAATAACTTAGAGCTCATGCATTACCTCCTCTCATAGCCCATGCACCACCTATGTCCTGTGCAGCCTTGTTTCCATATCTTGGCCATCCGGGTAAAAGCCTGAGCACATGGCTGCCGCTGTCCCACTACTGCCAGCTCTTGTTCCAGACATACATTTGGCCTTTGGAGAAAAGCGGGGAGAAGATGGAATAGAGAAAAAGAATATAAATATAATAAAACTAGGAAAGTCATGTCAAGAGAACTAGAGAAATGACTGAGTTATCCTCTCCACACTGCACCATTTCTGATTTTATCCTACTTTGTTATTCCAAATTATTTGAGAGATTTTGTGATTTTTCTTCTACAACTCTCTGGATTGATTACAAAGAAATTCCTGCAAGTATCCAATTTTCACAATGGATGAAATCTTGGTCCTTTTGAAATCAATGGCAAAGCTCCCATCAACCTCACTGGGACCAAAATTTCACCTGATGTGATGTGCTCAGTTGCGATTGCTCGTAAGTGTTCAAGAACTTCTGCATCAATCATCATAGGTACCGAATTTTAAAATATTGATTCTGAACAGCTGTGCTAGTAAAACTTGATGTTCCCAGCTGTTCCGAGAAACAGCACAAAAATACATGAGCATGACTGGGATGAACTTATATAAAAACTTGAGTGGACTTTTACAGATCACGCTTCACTTTATTCAGACAGCCCCATTCATTAGTAACCTTGGCAGATAAAGAATAGCATTGATTGATGAACAACTGGAATGTCACAAACCCACAAAAACAGAGGAGTGTAGACTAAGAGAGGCTGAGGGTTTCGTTGGTCTTCCAGCAGTTTTAGTACCTTAGTATTTATTTCTATTGCAGTAGTACCTAGAGCCTACAATGCCATGGTGCTAGGCACTACAGACATGACAGCTGACATCTTAATGGACATCCCAGGCAACTGACCAGGTTCTCAAGAGCTGTAAGCATGAGTCTCTCCAGCTTGAGCTAAGAGACAGGCCCCATAACAAGCAGCTGGAAGTAGAGATGAGCAGAAAATGGCAATTCCATTTTGCAGAGGATTTCAGAATTCGCAAATTAGGTTTCGTTCTCATTTAGAAGAGGGGGAATTAAAATTGACCCCAAAATAAAATCTGAAACCTTCAGTTTTGAGGGGGAAAAAAAATGAAGCGTTCCAATAATTTTGAAATGGAATTCTGCCTTGTGGGCAGAAGGGCTGCTGGGAGCACCAGCTGAGCCAGAAGCCAGCGCTCCCAGATCTCCTTCAGCCCACTAGGCAGGTTGCTTGAAGGGCTGCGAGGGTGAGCTAGCATGACATTTGGAACAGCAGGATCCTGCCCGAGCACTGCCTGTGTTCTATCGGGCCTTCATTTAAAATAAAAATACTTACATTGTGTCTCAGTAAAACCTTTCTGAATTCAGTGAATCTGTATTTTCTAACCAAAAATCAATGTTTCACTGGAGAATTTCTGGCCAGCTCTAGCTAAAACTCGCACTCTGTGGATCAAGCAAGATAGGGACACACCACACACTGACTGACCAGTACATTATGCACATTGCAGCACAAGTCCTGTCCTAAAGAGCTTACCATCAGAGCACATGATGTGAAATCCTAGCCCCACTGAAGTCAATAACAAAACCCCATTGACAATAAGAGGGTAAGTCTCCATCCGTGCTGTCACACTGTTAGTCTTTTAAGCTCTGTAGCACTGCAAATTAAGGCCCTGATCCTGCAAAGGCTTCATGCACATGCTTAACTTTACATACTTTGAGTTTAATGGCACCAGTCCTCTGAATGAAGTTAAATCCATGCTTAATTATTTACAGGACCCAAAAGCCTAATCTTGCTTTCAATAAAATCAAAGGCAAAACTCCTACTAATTTAAGTAGAAAGCAAACAGGACCCTACATTTTTCTATTACATACAATGAGATACAATTTCTAAAAGAACTACAAACATGGAAGTGATTTTCACATAACTATTAATCTCAGGTTTCTTGCTGTCACTTCAGTATGAAATGACAAAGAAAATATGCTAAACATTGCAAATTTATGATCAAAGGCAATCTTTGATTATTTTACTGTAGATGTTTTATCATGGGAAGCAATCTAAACAATAATCTCCATTAGACTTGTCACAATTAGTATTTATTTCTCCTAACACTAAATAATTCTTCTCTGAGGACATTCACTAATTTTTCACAGTAATCAAGAAAGACTTGCATTTAAATTATTTCCTCCTCTGCTTCGTAGGTTTTAAAATGACATTTATTAGCCCTTATAACTGATACTTTGAAACTTCAAAAGTGTAATACATCAGTTTATGAATTAACTGTTTAATTGTAATTGTAGTCAGACTATAAGTATCAGATTGTACAATGGGTTAGGCTTCTGATTTTTTCCTCCTCTAGGGTCCACAGTAGATTTTGATTCACAGCAGGCTAAAACCTGAAGATGTTGGGGCAGATCCTCAGCTGTTGTAAGCTCTCATTAATGGATGTAAGCTGACTTCAGCTGGGTATAAATGAAGATCTGCCTTGTATTTGCTATCTTACCCTAGCCACCATCGATGCAAATAAAACAAAACCAAACCACAGTGCAATTTGGTATCACTAGTAATTGCTGCTTACGAGAGGCAGTGAACTGAAGATGTACAAGTTCTACAACTCAAGAGCAATTGCCTGCACCATACCTAGCTGAGTGTTGCAAGTCCCTCAGTGTAAAAATCTAGGAAACTATGGGACAGTACCACCTTAATTATCTTTTATGATGGTTTGTTTCTCAAATGATTTGAAAACTAAACCTGAAGGCCTTTGTACCAGGCCCCATGTACTAAGATGTATATTGTAGTGAAAAGGAACTGGATCCCCATGTTCAAAATTTAACTAGTTGTAGAGCCTCAGTTCAGGTTTAATGTGTAACTACAATGGATGTGCAACCAACCCTTTTTTCTTCTGTCAAGAAACACAAGGAATGGAGGTGGGATTGTGTTACAAAACACAGAATATTTTTACTTTAAAAACAGTGTTTGCTATTTTAACCCAAGAGTTGCCAAGCAGTTAAAGTCATCACCTGATGTGGATAGTATATTAACACTTTGCTTTACTATGTAAGGCACCTTTTAGACCATGAGCTCAAAGCACTTTGCAAACCCCTGATTCTAGGCTCACCTACATAGTGTGGCAATGTATTCTACAGAGGTGTGATTCTAAAGTGCACTAATTGGTTAGTATAGACCCTGCTGGTGCACACTAAAAGTTTGCAGTTTGAAATAGTGCTATGTTAAAGTGCACTAGGGACCTTTTAGCATTTGACAGCAGTACATGAGTGAAGTGGTGGGGAAGGCTGTTATATTTATATATATATATATATATATATATATATATATATATATATATACATACACACACACACATATATATATACACATCTTTCATTTGAGGACCCTAATGAAACCACTTCAAGACAAGAAATCATCATCGTAAGCTTTGTTTACAAATAGATTGAGTTTTCTTCTCAGTATTTCATCTGACCTTCCCAAGGCCACACAAGCAATTCAGTGGCAGAGTCAGGAACAGAATCCAGGAGTACAAACTCCAGTTACTCTAATAAAACTGTTACCCAGTGCTGCCTTCACTTATTTTCTCTGTGTTAGAAGAGGTACACATTTTAGCTCTATTCTCCCATTGCTGAAGTTAGAAATCTTTCTTTATCAGAATTGCTTAGCGCTTTCCAGATGCAGGTACATTTGTCTGCATTACACCCTAACGCTAAAGAAAGGGAGCCAAAAATTGTTATAATTGGTTATGGACCCTATCTTGCCAGTCCTTATGCCCTTGTGTCCTCCATATTCCCATGACTAATTCCACTGACTTCAATAGTACTACTAATATGAATAATTACTACACACATGGAGATAAACAATGCAGCAGCAGTCATATGTTTAGTTCTTCCACTGTATAAATCTTACTAACAAAAACCCACATCATCTACCTTCTCTAGGTGTCTTTAGCACCATTTAAAATGCAAAATATTGACTCTCCCACCTCACTCCCCCCACACACCCCAACTCAACCACAAAAATTCCATCCCATGTAATCCTCAATCAGCAAAGCTCCCTCTCCAATAATTAATCATGTTCACTTTCTTCCCTTAATTCCCCAACCTCTTCAAATGGTGTGGAAAGCCAAGCTTAACATTCTGATTCATTTATCCTTGCTACATTATATAGAAACCTAGATCAGTTCCACTAACCGGAATAAAATACATTGTGATTATGTTTCTCCATTGAGTAAAGGCCAGCTCCTCTCTCATTGTGACTAAGTTTTCTATCGAAGCAACAAGTAGGTTCAAGGGCATGTTTACAAAAGGACAGCTCTGTAAACTTTTTAGTCTTACTCTAAACACAATCAGAGGCTATTTGTTAATGGGAGTTTAAAAGTATAAACTTTACATTAGGCTTTATGATTTTATTGATAATAGCAATCCTCAAAAGCCTTTTCCCCCCTCTTAATATGCTTTTCTTTCTTAGCCAAGACCAACACAAGGCTCTTAGCCTGTCAATCTACCTTAAGCAAACCAGAAAGCTCATTTTTAATATTTACATTATGAGACTGCCCTTTAAACAAAGACACCCCACACATTCTTAACTCCTGGGCTTACGGCGTAATGAACAGATAATTAGATGAACTAAAAGAGAGCTGCCACAGGTAATCATACAGGCTGTTGTCCTGCGAATCACTGCTCACTGTAGAAAAGAAAATTTCATCCATAGCAGTGGTATAGGTCAGACCTATAGTTACGTATATTTCTGGTAAGGTACATGTAGAATAGAACAGAAACTGTGCGAACAACGCTAATGATTTGACATACACATCAAGAAGTCTCTAAAGGCATCTATCAACAATGCAAATTTCAGATCAAAGCATTAATGAATATGAACAAAAGATGATCTGCTGGTCTATTTTTGGATCTTTCTGCTGGGAGTAGATAAATTACACCAATTTCTCAATTCAACAAGAGAACTGCTAATATGATAAACATCCACATTAAGAGGAGAATTTGTAACTGAAGACTCTGTAGCCTGAACACTATTGATCGCTCTGCAAAACAGCCAATAAACTAATCCTGTCACAAGACTAGAGTTAAAAAGCTTTAGGAGAGTAATCTGGAATGCTACTTTTCCCCCCCCAAAATAAATATGGTTATAGTCTATACCTTTAAACAAAACAAACAGTATTCAAGGTAAATTATGATCTTATGTCCAAATTTAAAAAAAAAAGCAGAATGACTTTCAAAATTTATTTTGTATGGGTACAACAAGAACTAATCTTGATTAAACTGAAATTCTACACCAGTGTAATTATGGTCCAACCTTAACTGACTCCATTGAAGTCAATGGAGTTATTCTAGACTGATGTAATTTAGATCCAAATTTAGTTATGTGCTGTTATAAAGGCTTTGGTTAGAAGCTTCACTTTACAGAAGTCTAAGTTGCTCACCACCTCACTATACAAAGAGAAAACTCTTGACAAAATGGTCTTTTACAAGAACACTCTGGCAAGAAGATATTTAACTAGACAAAAGTGCACTGAGCCTAGAGAAGGTGGTGTCTGCAAAAAACTACCAATGCATAAATAAAAGTACTGTAAGTATTCCCCCATACCAGAAAGGGGGGGGAAGCAAATTCAATTTTGACCTAAAAAACCAACCTGTTAAACAAGCCATGTGATCGATAGCCTCAAGAACCTTAACATATATTTTTATATGCACTGTCCAACACAGACATGCTGGAATCCAACCATGCTCTGAGTTGACACGTAGCATTTCTTCCTTTCTAAAAGCTACCAAAATTATTGGTCTCTCCATCCTACCATGAGGTATTTTAAGCACTGCTTCACCACACTTCTCTTCTAAAGTTCCTCAGTTCTACCCGAGACATTTAGGAGCTGAAGGGCGTACTATGCTCTCTACCCATCTTTGGCCTCTCTTCTGAGCCTGCTGGTGGTGCTAGCTGTGAATCGTGGGGCCCAATCCTAAACCTGAAAACATCTTCCATTCATCACATGTAAGAAGAAGAGTCCATGCACAAGTCAAGGAAACGATAATATTTAATAAAAGTAACTATAAGTAACATGTAATTAAAATATTTTTAAAAGAAATTTCAACCAACAATATTTAAAATAGAGCAGGACTGAACCTGAGAATACCAGCAAATATTAATGTCCCTACGTGTGTCTCCTTTCCCTCCCTTGGATGGGGTGGGGATAAGGATGGAGAAAAATTGTTCTTGGACAACCAGTGACTTCTCTTGCATGGGGTTTTTAGGGGGGGGCACTTGGTGGGGTTCAAGAGCTACCAAAGGTTCATCATTCCCCTCATGGAGGCTCAAGGGAGGGCCCCGAGAGGGGTTTCAGGTGCCAGTGGAGGGCGTGGTCCCAGGACTCCTGCAGGCTACATGTTCTCCTCCCAGTGGGTTAGGGCATGTCTAGAAAAAGAAGTCCCTCCGGCTCAGCAGCACCCTGGGCAACAGCTGGAGGAGGTGGTGCAGGCAACCCATGGACAGTTAAAGTGACCACAGAAGCAGCCAAACCCAGACTTATGTGGCGCCCAATTCCATCAACATGTCCATTAGGGAACGTTCCCATTCCCTATGGTGTGCCTCCTGCTCCATGAGCTGGTTGGTTCATCAAAGTGTCCTCCTGCTGAAGAACTCAGCCTTCCCATGCCCTGGGGAACAAAAACTGCTCTTGATTCCACCTATCCATCTCTCCGAGCCTCTTCGCCAGGGTTCTTCTGTATTAGCCTCTCCTGTACTGAGATGATGCTGCTGCCCTTCCGGTGGAATGGTTTCCCTCCTTGGAACCAAAAGTCCTGCCAATTCAAAGACCAGAGTAGTGTGATATATTTTTCCCCTTTGGAAGAAGCAGCAAAATGCCCTACATAGCATCACTTGGCTGTAAAATGTTGATACTTTTCAACATTCCAAGAATGTGACTGTTACTGTCCTTAGTTCTCAGACAACTTTGTTGCCCATGAGGAAGGAACACAGGCTACTAATGATACCAAAAAAAAAAAAGTATTAATGTTTATACTGTCTCATGGGTTGGGAGCAGGGGAACAAGGGATGGCATTTATTTACAGTGGCTATGTTACCAGTTTGCAATTTCTTCTTTAAAGGCTAGCGAACATTTGGAGAACACAGTGGTTTTCGTGGCTCTCCAATCCTGTGGAGGCGATCCAGCAAAATATGCCAAGGAGATGTCTCTGCCAATGGTCACTCTGCTACACATTGCTGAACAGAGAAGTTGAGTCAGCTGTGAAGGTGGACCACATAGGTGTGCACTGCCTCTGAACCTCAAGACCCAGCTGGAGTATCTACCACACCAGAAGTTTCCTGAAATATGCTTACAGCACTAGGATGCCATTTGACTGGAAATGGACTATATTCTCAACTAGCATATGGAGTTTCTGTGCAAAGGGTGATATGGGCCACAACCACCACCCACTTCACCCAACCCCTCTAGCCTCACAAAAAAATTCCTGCTCCCATGCCTGCCTAACAACAATGAAATGGACAGGGAAAGGAAGAGACACACTGCAACTTTACTTGATTCCCTGAATTTTCAGACCAACACCACATGCTTCTCATCTCTGCACTGCAAAGAGATACTACACTGTGTTTATCTAATCACCAGACCGGATCTTTCTCCCACTTCCATTTCCATTTCCCCAGCTTGTGCAGCATGGCTCAGTGCAAGGAGAGACCAGATACCAGGGATAGGGACAGAACATTTTTGTAATCTTCCAAAACAGACCTGACTGCTCTAACTAACTTTTCCTCACACAATCATTTCCTTCCCCTTCCTGAACTTAACCCCCTTGCCTCCACCTCCTCCCCGCCCCCCACCCCCCATTCCACATGGCTCCCATTTGTAAGATTTGTGGGAGAAGCACTGAAACTGTGTAAATTTTCCAATACAGTTATTAACTTTAGACAAAGAGCTAAGTTTCCTACCACTGTCGCATACCCCACCAGGACCTTTCTAACCCACCCCCTTTTCCCCCCCCAGCACTTCACATGCCCAGGATCTTAGAGGCAGAATGTAGCACCAGAGAAAGACTGACTACTGGCCAGGAGGGTGGGGTGCCCATTGTAACTTACCAGCCAGATTCTTGTTCATGTCTCAAAGTCTTCCTCAGGTTCATGGGGGGGATGGGAGATTCCTTAACCAGTTCCTGTGGGAACAGGTACAAAGTCACATGCTTTTCATCCTCTAGGTCCTCCAAGGCATCATCCATGGTCCCTGCTGTCACTTCGCCCTAGCCCTCCTAGGCATCCAGTCAGACAATGAGGCTTGCAAGGTTGAGAAAGGGGTCGTGGGACCTCAAGAGCACGCAATCCATATTGTTGTAGAAAGCCCTCCCAGACCAAGTATTCAAGTCTTTTGCCCTCCTGTACGAGACCCTCGAGTGCTTTGTGTGTTCTTGGCACTGGGCCAGAGTCCACTCAATGCCTGCCTCCTTCAGCCTCTGAAGTTTTCCAGTACAGGTGAATGTTCCTGTACACTCATGGAGCATGGTGTACTCGGACCACACATTGATCAGCTCCCAGTCGTGGTTAGCAGGCCAAGTGGCTGCATTAGAACAGGATCCATGTTCATCTGTAGTGATCAAAAGAGTGCAGCAGAAAGCAGATCTGATGTGATCAGCGCAGCTCACCAGTACCAGTGACAACAGAGGGACAATGACCTTATACATCCAGTAAGGGTCAGAAGGGGGAAGAAAGGGTGCAGAGTATTGTGGAAATAATGGAGGATGACTATTGACACTCAAGATCTGGTACATACTCCTTACACTCCGCCCACACTGCAAACTGACATGGGTACCGGGCTGTGCCACAGCCTAAGGTGTGTATTTACCCATATCCCTCAGGTATGCTAGCTTACACCCTCTGCTCTCTTTCAGACACATGCTTCTGGGGTATAGATATGGACAACAAGGGGTTATGGCATAACCATGCACATGGAAATGTGTATAGTCACTAGTGTAGACATAAAAGATTTTTTAAAAAAACCACACACCCCATGCTACTTTGCACCCAAAAAAATCAACTAACCAAAATCAGACAGAATAACTCAAATCTGTAGGCTCAATTTTTAAAATATACCAACTGGTTTATGACTTCGTATATGTACATCATTTATTTGTCCAGGAAAATTAGAAAACAAGCATTTCACAGACAGAGGCTCAAACCATTCATGCAAATGAAAAACCAAATATAATCTACAAGTGGAAATGGAAGAGAGAGTTTTCATAACAAGAACAAAGACATTTCCTAGAGGGGAGTCTTCTGGATGACAACACCCAAAGAGCAACTTAACGTCAGCTTTATAGGAACACCATTACAGTCACATCATCGTCATAATTCACATCTACAAATTTCATAGTATTTTAAACTAGAAAATCCAATGCTATTTTCCTATTTCATGATCTGCCTTGAAAAGACACCCCCTGTGGTGCCAGATGATCGATATTATTGAAAACTTTATGAAATATAGGATTCTAAATGTGATAACTTACACAAAAGCGTTACTGTGAAGGTCTTTTTGGTTAAGGTCAACGAAGCAGAGTTTTAATGAAGCAAGAGCCAAAAAGGCTGTTTTTAATTTACACTGGATGCAACACTACTTGGTACTGTGGAATTACCACTGTGTAATGGAGAGTAAATTTGGCCCATCGATTTAAAATTTATTCATGTTTTCACATACTTACAGGATCAAAGATACATCTAACACACATTGAAAAACATGGTTATATTTCTTTCAATTTGTAATGTTCCACATCTGTAGTTCCTGGTGCACACACATGCAACTGAAGCAAAGTACCTCAATAGTTGTTGAAAGTTTAGGGTTAAGTTCTCAGTTACACCAGGGTGCTCCTGTGGGTACACCTATGGGCTCTGGTTTTAGAAAGATGTAACTGAGAGCAGAATCTGACTCTTAACACAAAATAGCACACTGCCGATGTGCAATATGCAAGTTTGAAATGCTTTCCCTTTTGTTATTTCTAAGTCAGTGGACAGGGAAGAGGGAGGAACTATCTCAGAGCAAAGACATGAGGGAGGACAGACCATGGCACATTTGAAGTTTTAAAAGGATTTAATTGTTTTAGTTATCCATGCCCAAAGAAATAATATCTTTCACTGGTGAAACATTCCAGCTTTCTGAATGTTCAGCTAACTCCCAAGTACGAGAGTTCTACCAAGCTTCCAACAATTAAAAAGGTCCTGCTAAAATAGTGTACAAATCCTAATTCCTTTCCTGTCCACCTTGCTGCTTTTAGTAGAAATGCCTTGCCTTATCAGTCATAACTAAAGCCAGCATGCACAGCACTATGATAAACAAATGGAGTTTTACGTAAAATACACACACGTATGCGCGCACAGAGTGAATTATACAGAGGAATTTTTATTATTAAGACCAGAAAGTGCACATACATCACAATTATACTGAACAATGGTAAGTATTGCACAATGAAATGCACAGCAAAGTCGATTATTTCTGTTGCTGTAAGCATATTTAGTTAGGCTATTGTTGGCAAAGAATCTTATGGGAGTTAAGAGCCCATATCCCACTGAAATTCAATGGGAGTTCGGGTTTGAACTCTGACTGCTTTGAAAATCCAGCTTAAAATCTTTGAAGCTGTTTTTAGAGAATCATGACTAAGTCTGGAAAATTTCTAACCCCTTCATATTATGTGTGCTATGTGATTTACATGACAGTATACTATAGGTATTTATAAAAAGTAGGAACTACTCTATAACAGTGAACAGTTTGTTTTTTCTTGAGGATGAATCTAAGTCCAAAGATGCTGTTCTTTGTTTATCAGATTTTAGTCATGTCTTTTCATTGCTTTTCACAGCATAGTATTAAAGTCTTGAGCTCATTTTTTTCAAAAAAAAAAAAAAGAGTAGGAAAATGTGTAATAAATCAGGAAACGAGAATATATTCACTATCTTTAGACTTCTTGCCAATGAAAATTGCAGAGGAAAAACACCTTCATCTGTTGAAAGACTAAATTCCAAGTTAAAAGATACTATGCTGAAGCAGACTCTAAATGTAATAGCTTTTAAAATCCGAGCTGCTTCACAGTCTATGCAATTACATTGACCTCCATGTTTGCTATCTGGTGCTCACCACAGAGTGCAGGATAACAACCGGTCTATTTTCTATTCAGTGGAAAAGTTCACCACCTCCCCTCAAGATGACAAACCTATCACTAAAATATGAAAATACTGACTTATTTCCCAGCTGTAAAGCCCAGTTCTCACGAAGAGTGAAGAATAATTCATAGTGCCTTTTATCCCAAACCAATTTCCAAATCATGTTTATAGGAATCATTTACCCATCACTGGAATGGAGCCCCCTTGGAGTGTGGAAGACAACGCTTGCTTGAAAGTGCACAGCAATACAATACACCATCACTTGGAGGCAGGAGGGGAAGAGTGCTTTATCCAACTGAAACTGCAAAGGGATTTTTGGCTGGCAGTATGTAGCCATCCAAATTAGAATATGGCCATGACACCTTGTCTGATACCCAGCTCTCCATTGCCTTGCACCTTGTGGAGTCATCTACACGTGAGAAAAAGGATGTAAAATGCTGCTAAGAGAGAATGGCAGCATCTTACATAGGTGTAAATTACTACATTATATTCTTGCAATAAAAGATGTAATAGCTTTTTAAATGTGAACCCCAGATTCTGATTATTTGATGGTACCTCACCAAATTAGATGTGAAAGAAGACCCCATTATTTACCTCATCCAAAATATGCTTCCAGCCCTCATATAATATTGCAATAAACACAGTCCTTCATAATAATTGTAATCCACACTACTGCAGGTGAAACTGCACCCAATATGTTGAGGCCAGTTTCTTAACAAGCAGTGATCACACACCCTATTTATTCCTCACTTCACAGGGATGATTATGGCAACAATCACAAAACATAGCCCCAAAACTCTATAACTGACTAATTCATACTGTATCCTACAACGATATAGAAATTGCTTAGATAAAGTGTTTTCTCGCATATTGAATTCTGGCACATTTATCGGAAATGTATGTGCATTTTATTCAAAGTTAATAAAATAGAAAGACATGAATAAGTGCAGCTTATATATTATAGATTGATAAAAGTATTTAATGACACTTGTTTATTTCCCAAAATATTCCACCATCTGTTTTGGACAATAAGTGATTCTTATCTTGTGAACATTCTAAGTGCTGGGCTAAATGAATTAAGAACCTTGATTTAAATAATGTGGGGGGGGAGGTAGGATCAAGTTCATACCTGTCACTGATCAAACATTGCACAACAACAGCTATGCTTCATGTAAACCCAACCGTTAGTTTGATTTATGGACGACAGACCTCCAGGAAGTGCCACAATTCTACATAATGTCCTCAAGTGCTAGATTTTATTTAAACTCATCTGAAGAGTCTCAAGAGCATACATAAAAACAGCCATACTGGATCAGACCAATGGTCTATCTAGCCCAGTATCCAGTCTCCTGACAGTGGCCAATGCCAGATGCTTCAGAGGGAACAAGCAGAACAGGCAATCATTGTCATCCACACACAGCTTCTGATAATCAGAGGCTAGGGACACCCAGAGTATGGGATTGCATCCCTGACCGTCTTGGCTAATAGGCATTGATAGACCTATCCTCCATGAACGTTTCTAATGCTTTTTTGAAACTCGTCACAATTTCGGCCTTCACAATATCCCTCGGCAAAGAGTTCCATAGGTTGACTGCGTTGTGTCAAGAAGTACTTTCTTTTGTTGGTTTTAAACCTGCTGCCTATTCATTTCATTGGGTGACCCCTGGTTCTTATGTTATGTGAAGGAGTAAATAAAACTTCCTTATTCATTTTCTCCACACCACTCACAATTTTATAGACCACTATTATATTCCCTCTTAGTCACTTTTTCCAAGTTGAAAAGCCCCAATCTTTTTAATCTTTCCTCATATGGAAGCTCTTCCATACCACTAATCATTTTTGTTACCCTTTTCTGTACCTTTTCTAATATATCATTTTTGAGAGGAGGTGACCAGAACTGAATGCCATATTCAAGATATGGGCATACTACAGATTTAATGGCATTGTGGGATTTTCTGTTTTATTATCACTCTCTTTCCTAATGGTTCCTAACACTTAGCTTTTCTTGACTGCCACTGGACAATGAAAGCAGAAGTTTTCAGAGAACTATCCACAGCAACTCCAAGATCTCGGTTGAGTGGTAACAGCTAATTTAGATCCCATCATTTTGAGTGTATAGCTGGGATTATTTTTTCCAATGTGCATTTGCATTTATCAAGACTGACTTTTACCTGCCATTTTCTTGCCCAGTCACCTAGTTTTGTGAGATCCCTTTGTAATTCTTGGTAGTCTGCTTTGGACTGAACTATCTTCAAATTTTGTCACCTCACTGTTTACCCCTTTTTCTGGATAATTTATTAATATTTTGAACAGTACTGGACCCAGTACAGATCCCTGAGACACACTGATATTTACCTCTTTTGATTCTGAAACCTGACCATTTATTCCTACCCTTTCCTTACTGTCCGTTAACCAGTTATTGATCCATGAGAGGACCTTCACTCTTACCACTGACATCTTACTTTGCTTAAGAGCCTTTGATGCAAGATCTTGTCAAAGGCTTTCTGAAAGTCCAAGCACACTATATCCACTAGACAGCCTTTGTCAAAGAATTCTAATAGATTGGCGCGGCATGATTCCATTTTACAAAAGCCATGACAATTCTTTCCCAACAAATCATGTTCATCAATGGGAGAACAGAATTTCTACCAGATTACCTGGTACAGAAATTATTCCAGCAAGGATCTGGCTCTGGAGCCACTTGGAGTGGTGAGGGTTAGAAGGAAGGGTGTCAGCTCTGTCCTCTTATGAATGAGAAGTGGCTCTGCAGAGCCACGAGTTTTGAACTAAAATCAGAAATCAACATTTTAGTTTAAAGCTGTATCTAGATCCTCTAGCAGATCTTCTAAAACAACATTCCAAGCCTTGAAAGCCACAGTGCAGAACTATTCCCGGTTATTGAAAAGAACAAGATTCTTCCTTCCACTTGTTTATGAACAATACATTTCTTTATGTAAATCTATTAGATGCCTAAATAGATATTACTGGGGGGAAAAAAAAAAGAAAGACTAACAATACTTATTGCTTGAAGACATGCAAGACACTCAGTACAGCCTATGTGACAGCATAGAGTTCCTGCTTTTTGCTGTCTTACATAGTTAACTAACATCTTCCCAAAGGTACAGTCTAAACAGCATATTTGTTCAATCAAATTGAACCATCTCCCCTCAGTTCTTAAAAGCAGCGCTCCATTACTATATGCTGTTTGACATGAAACAGAATCCCTGTTGCAGCATTAATAGTGGTGTAGCTTCTCACCACCCAATATCCTCAAAACATACCACAACTGTAACCTACAAAGCTTACTGCAGCAAAGTAAATCCTTAAAAATGTGCTTTTTAAACCAGAGATGTTGGTAACCTTGCCTTTAAAGCGTTAAACAAGAAGCGTTTAGAAAAGAGCTGTATACTTGTACTCTGGTGATCCCAGAATTATTCACTCAAAGTTCTAATGCAAGAGCATCAGGCTAATGGTCTAAAAACATGGTTGTTAGAGATAGTGACCCTGTA
The DNA here is from genome assembly GCA_007922155.1 of Mesoclemmys tuberculata. Lineage (NCBI taxonomy): Eukaryota > Metazoa > Chordata > Testudines > Chelidae > Mesoclemmys > Mesoclemmys tuberculata. The sequence goes on from ML675649.1 coordinate 15,939,635, forward strand.
ATCTGCTATGCATTAAAATATCTGCCCTCAGGGAGGTTGGAACAAAACCACCAGCATAAACAAAACATCTATATAGAATCGTTACATTCTAGCTAAGAATGAGTTCTTGAGTTGCTAGCAGACTAAAAATAAGTATGAGATGTGTACCGTGTTTTCTCATCCAGACAAGACCTTAACCAGAAATGAAGAACTTAAAAGGAAGCAGCCAGCATAGTATATTCTCAGTGGTGCATTTTGTGGTCCTTATCCCACTGACAATGAACCTCCTACGTAAAAAACACATTACACATTAATTTAACTGTATTAAGTGCTATGAGACTAGCTTCCATTCCACAGTTTCCCAGTGAAGTCTTGTAGCAACACTGGAGGTTAGCAATCAATATAACCTCACCACTAAAGAGTAACTTTTTATTATTAAATTATCACTGGTGGAATGCCTAAAATGAAACCAAGGAAGTTGTACTGGGTGATTGCAGAGGAAGGGAAGATTTTCCTTTTTACTCACCCAGGTTTAAAACAACTTTAAGAGTTACTGCAGCCTATTCTCTAACAGAAAAAGACACCAGTCAGGAAAAGCACCCAAGGCTTTGCCACTGCCATTTTACCATTCCAGACTGTTCTTATTCAGATAAAAATGGAGTATGTTGTCAGTCCTGATGGCTTGGATACTCTATGCCGATATCACTATGCTCTCATTCATGAGATTCCTTTTCAGAGAGACTCACTCTAAAAAAGGCAAATAGAATAAGCAAAGTTATTTGGGGATGACCTACTAAAATCCGAGTTTCAGACTTAAAATGACATTTTCTGAAGTGTTTCTTTTAAACTAACATTACCCTCAAAACTGCACAATGTTGGTTAACACAGATGTTTAAGTCAAATGTGATTAAATCTGGAAACATAAGTCAATGGTAGTCCTTATGTTAACTTTCTTCATTGAGATTAAAAACAAAAAACAAAAGAAAACACGAACTTGAAAGATCTGCCAAAAGCCTTTAACAAAAGGAGGAAAATGCTTTCCTCAGACAGTGAGCCTTAAGTACTCAACATAAAATTAAGAGATGTCTTTATTTTTGCTAAAAGTAGTTTTCTGAATCTGTATTTAGATTATTCCACAGAGAATACATTGTTCAGTCATAGGAATCAGTAGCATAGCCAGAGATTTAGATTCAACAACATCTGCAATAAGTCGACGTCAAAAATAAATCTTGCAGGAGACTGAGCATGGAAACAGAGTGGTAAACAGAGCTGTTTCCTTAAAAAAATACTGTTAATATCATTATGGTCTAACACTAATATTTAGGAAGTGTTGTCAGATTGTTTACAAGTGTAAAAAGGATCACTTTTTTCCTCCCTCTGTAAAATTATGGAGACTAAAAGCAGGGAAAGCTTTCCACAATTGTGCTTATAAAATACAAGGCACAGAACTGTGAATATAGATTTACACACCTTCAGAGCTGTTCTGGGCTTTTTTTAAAAAAAAATTACTACATGCTAGTTTTTCTGGTCACATTTTTCAATATTCATAACATTACACCACATAATGTCTGTGGCATGAAGACATTTAATCAATGTGCTGTTGAATACATCTCACATGAGCTTCGGTAGGCAAGAATTGACACTCACTGGCCCAATGTTAAATGGGTGGACACTGACCCCTTTGTGTCTTCAAATTAGCAGTGTGGGTATATCTCTAGGCAGCTGCTATTTCCAGGTCTCATCTGGTTCAGCCCTTTAGACTTCTTCACTGGATTTTCATTTTACTATTCAGTGTTCTCTACTGAAGCTTTTGACCTGCCAGTGAAAGCTGAAAATGCCCTTAACCCAGAACACCTGTAGAATATTGTAGCAGTTCAAGGCTCAACTCTGTCCTTTCATTGTTACATCAACTTGCATGGGTCTCGGTAGAAAATAAACTCAAGGATCTTTATGCATCCACGAATGACCATCTCTGTTTTTAAACGAGAAGGAAGGCTTAGAAAAATACTTTTCTTCCAAGATCACCTATTTCACATAACCACGCTTTACAAAAAAATCCCCAAAGACCTGAGTTTTTCCAGCTACTTACAAAAGAAGCAGTCAAGTCAACAAAAGAAAAATCCCATTCAACTTTTTGTCATGGGACGGCCACTAATGTGCTCGACAGCATTAAATGGTCTGTGTAAGGAGCCTCCTTATGGTTTTACAGACATAAGAGAAGTCCCTGACCTAAAGAGTTTACAGGCTAAACAACCAGAAAAAGCTTAAGAGAAAGGCTGTGACACGGGGTCTTTTTAAAATCCCATTTTTTAAAGGATTGCTTAGTTTTTATCACCAAGCTCTTAACCTCGGTGGGCATTTATCCTCCTGGCCCCATAGTTCTTTTAGAGCAATTTCCAGCCCTCGTCTCTACCTGAAACCCTGTTCACCGCTCTCCCTTGCGAGAGCCAGCGCCCGGTGTCTCGGGGGCTATTTTCTGGGTCCAGCTCCAGCCCCCGTCGGGCTTGTGCGCGGCTAGACGCGCCCCGGGGGCAGGCTAGACAGATGCGCCGCGGACAGACGTTCGCCAAGCGGCGGGAGGAAGGAGCCGCGGTGCCCCGCTTCACTTACATGCCCTGCTCAAGTCGCAGCGATGCAGCCAGGCTCCAGGACACGCACCACAGCCAGGCTCCCGGGGTCATCGCGGCGGGACGCGGGCTGCAAGCCGCCAGCGGCAGAAGTTGAGCTGGCGCGGCAGAAGCGGGCACCGGGCTGGAGCCGAGCCGAGCCGAGCCGGCGGCGGGACGGGAGCCGCTCGCTCCGCCCGTTATCAACAGGCTGCCCCGAGCCCCGCGCCTCCCCGCCGCCGCAAATCATCCCGAGCGGCTGCGCGGCAGCAAATCGCCGGCTCCGCAGCCCCCTCGCCCGGCCCGGCCCATCGCGCCCCCGCAGGCGGGCTAGGCTGGGGCTGGTGCAGCGCCTGTGAGCAGCCTTTACCTGCTCCGAGCTCCCCTCTAACGCTCCTCCCCCTCCTCCGCGCCTCCCCTCCTTCCCCAGCACAGCACGAGCCACCCCAACCAGACCCCTGTGCCTCAGTCTCCCCTCCGCCCCCAGAAACCCTGCTTACAGTCACCGCCCCCCGTCTTCATCCTTTCCCCCACTCAGAACTCGCACGGCTCCACCCCGCAGCCCCCCGGTACAGCTCCTGCCTCAGCCTCTCCTCCCCAAGGCGGGCAAGAGAACAATGGAACTGCCGGGGGCGGGGTTGGTAGCCGCCTGCGGATCCCTTCGGCAAATTATTGGTATTAAATAATGAAAGGTCATCGCTGGCCCACTTATAAACCGGCCTCATGAGGTCTGGACTGATGAAGGAGTCAAGAGGCCTGTCCTGGAGAAGAGGTGAAGTCAAGGAGGTATACCATCTTTTTGTTCTGTTTGTACAGCACCTGCCACCATGGGTCCTGGTCCACCACTAGGGCTTCTTCGCACTACAGCAATACAAATAATAAAAATAAATCTGTACTAGCAAGCCTCACTTCCACACCAGCAGGGCCATCTTTTTCCATTTCCTCTGCCAATTCTCTGTCTCAACAGCCAGCTGGGAGAGAAGACATACAGAGTAATGCAATTGTCCTGTATTCGCTCTCCCCTTCTCTGCTCCTCCCTTTTCTACGGTGTTGTTTTTCTCCACCTCTCTTCTCACCTGTGTCCTCCCTCCATCTCCTCTTGTGAGAGGTTGCTTCACTTTCCCTCCTATAAGGTGATGTCTCCTAAACCCAAATTGCTAGGACAGCCTCCTTTACAGTGTGCAACACTGATTGAGAAACACAGTACACAGCTGGAACCCTCATTTTCATGGTGACTTCCAGCTAGTGGGAGAGGAGAGCTATCTATTTCCTACTCCCTCTACTTACTACTGGGTGCTGGGCAATCCTTTCTCCTGTTTGCTAGAAGAGACCTGTTTTGCCTTCTTATGGGGCTGGTTTCTGGATGCCAGGGCCCCTGGAGAAGGTTCTCTCCCCATCACTTCTCTTTCATTCATTCACTTTCTTTCTGGCTACTCCTGCACATTCTATGTGTGGTATTTGCATGGCCCACACTACCGCCACATCTGAGCACATCACACATGTAATACATCCATTCTCACAACACCTCCTTCCATTTTAGAGATGGAAAATTGAGACATAGGGAGACTTAAGGGCCAGATTTGTAAAGGTATTTACGCACATAAAGCTGCAAATAGGTGCCTAACTATCTTTTTTAAAAAGATTGACTGTGAGGGTAGGTCTACACTGCATTTAGACATTCATGGCTGGCTTATGCCAACTGACTCAGGATCTCAGGGCTGAGGCTGTTTAACTGCAGTGTAGATATTTCAGCTTGGGCTGCGGCCCAAGCTCTGGGGCCCTCCCAACTCACAGGATACTAGAGACCAGGCTCCAGCCTGGCCCAGCCATGTACCATGCTATTAAACAGCCCTGTGAGCCCAAGCCTGCTGGCATGGGACAGCTGTTTTTTAATTGCAGTGTAGACTTACCCAAGGTCACACAGGAAATCTGTGAAGCAGGGAGTTGAAAACAGGTTTCCCAAAACACAGGCAGACATCTTACCTCCCAGACCACCTTTCCTCTCTTCCCTAAGCTTGGCTGCTGTGAGAAAAGGTCCTCCTTCATAGCTGCTGAGAAAAAAGGTCACTCTCAGGAACTAGCAGAACAAGGAAAGAACACATCTGGGGGATAAATGTGTCCATGTGGAAGGAGCATATATTAGGAATGATCCAACCTAGAAGAGAGGGGAAACTCAACTACAGGAAAAATAGGCTACTTGCAACTCCCCAACCACTCCATGATCTTCATATTGCTAGACCAGGGAGACAGAAAACCAGCCATTAAGGGCTCCCATCCAATTCCAACTGAAGACAATGTGCTTTCTTTTCACTTTAGCAGAGTTAGTTTGGGCCCAAACTGCTTCCGTAACAGCTCCAGTAGAAGCATATGGGGCCCACAATGCATTGTGTAGACCAGGGGTTCCCAGCCTGTGGCCCACAGAGTCTTTCAAAGTGGCCCGCGGCTCCCTTCCACCCTGACTGAAGAAGGGAGCTGCTGCCTAAGGACCCAGGCAGCGTGCGTTGCTGTGGGGCTACAACACTGGTGCAGGCTCCATGCTGCTGCCAAGGGGATGGGAGATCAGCGCTCCCCTCCCACTGGCCATAGCAAGGAGCACAGCAAAGCATTCTGCCTAGGTCCATAGGCCCTGGGGTACCTGCTGGAGCCAGGTGGAGCACAGGGTGCTACAGGACACATGCGGTTTCCCTGCTGCAGCCAGGGGGACAGGAGATCAGTGAGAAGCCAGTCCTCCTTCCACCTGGCTGCAGTTGGGGGGGATGGCTGCTGGCAGAGATTGGTGGCCCTTCAGACTTGTAAAAATGATATCTGGGCCCTTGAGTCAAAAAGGTTGGGAACCATGGGTGTAGACTCTAAAGCTATGAAGATGCTTATGAGTAAACATCAGTTTTAGAAGAGCCATGAATGAATTTCCCTTTATTTAATTCCTGTAGCAAGCCACATCCGTTTTCACTTTGAGTGTCGATCAATGTATGGTTTCTGTTTTCTAGCAACATTGTTGAAACGTTTAGGAATCATAACAAGAAAGTTATTTTTATACGGTATTGTTCATTGCTTTGAAGCCTGAGGTGACATAATCTTCCTGGGATTGTATCAGTGAAGTTTCAATGCTTTTTTTAAGGTAAAGAGAATATATAGCACACATAAGAACCCCACTGTACCCTGAAATTTCCAATGAGCTGCTAAGCCTTCCTTTGCATCTGGAGTAGTTTTAACTCTGCAGGGCTCTGTGTTTAGCTAATCTCATTACCTCCTGGAGTGCACATAGGTTTTTAATCATTTTATTTCTTAAACCCCAGAAAATCTTCCATAAAATAATAGATCTTTTTTATGGCAAGGCTGAATGTTAATTACAGCTGAGATGTCATTCCCAGCCTGAAACTATTTAAGATCCATGCATGACAAAACAGCAACAGCCAAGACCATACAACGATCTTTTTGCCCAGCTAGTTATCCCATAAAACAAATTGGTCTTTTATAAGGTGACTTTAAAAATTAACATTTGTGAAGAGCTATTGGACAAATCACTTAACATTCTTCTAAAACTAACATTTCAAAGGTATAAAAACATTGACACAGTGACATGCACGTAGGAATGTGCAAAATGTTCTCCAAAGCCACAACATAGGCCTCAATCCTGCATTGTGTTCTTTCTTTTGCTCATTATTTAGTATTACTTCCTCAGCTATATTTTAATGAAAGCATCCTGCAGCCTACTGACATGAGTGGGACAACAGGATCACTCACATGAGTGAGTTGCAGGGAACAGGCCTATTACTAGCGAACCAGGTTTTAGCAATGTATTGACAGAATGGATAGGGCTAGTTTTCAGTTATAGGCCAGATCCTCAGTGAGCGTAAATGGGCACAGCTCCATTTTGGCACTAGCAGAGGACTTGGCCCTATATGAACATCAGCAGGGAAAACAAAAACAAAAACAAAAAACCCCCCCAAAAATCACCCAAACTACATACAAACATCTGGCCTAAATACATTTTGCGCTTGCAATTTTTTTTGGTTATGAAGTGGGGTTGTTTTTTTTTTTTTTGCTTATTGTTAACTTATACTGTAGGTTAGTGTTCCTTGGTATGTTCATAAACAATGACATATATGCAAGTAAATTACTCATATTTTCCTCTGCTATTACGTTGCAAAGTAATACTTTCACAGAAAGCAATGAGGATTTTATTTCCTGTTAACACAGCTCTGAAGAGAGCCAATTCATACAAGCTCTTCTGTAAGCAGAAGGAAGCCAGCATAACCATTTAAGCGTTTTAGTTTTAGAAGGGAAGCTAATAAACCTAGTCTAGAACCACAAAGGGACATAGGCACCTAAACCCCAGACTTACGTGCCTAAATCCCAACTTTGGCTCCACTGCAATCCACAGAACTCCTGCCAAACCCTGTAGTTGCCTAATCTCATGTCACACCTACATTTCTAGGCTAAAAGTTCCTTCAACACCTATGTTTCCGTCTCTGGGCATGCGCACAGCTTTCCCGCTCTAGGCAACCAGACGTCTCTCTCCTGCTTAAGCTCCAGAACGATTCACAAACTGAGAGAAGACTGGCATTTGGTTGCTTAAGTTGTGTATGGGGCCCAGGCCTGCTGACAGCAATTTTGGTTTCAGGGCAGAACAGCTCCCCATCCCACCCCCTCCCACACTCAGCCTGCTTGCCGCTGTGCTGTGTCTCTCCTCACTCCCTCTTGGTCCTGCTGCTCTCTTCCACATACCCACTTCCCTGCTTGGCCTCTCTGCTGCCACGGCCCTCCCACTCCACTCAGTCCTGCTGCTCGCTGCTCACCGCATCCCTCCTTCCCCTCCTCCTTTCTTCCACATCCCTCCTTTCCCCGAGGCAGCAAGCGATGCGTGGTGGGGTGACTGAGCGGAGAAGGAGGGACAGTGATGAACAGTGGGGCTGAGCGGGGAGGGAGGAGGAATGCAGCAGCAAGGAGGCCAAGGAGGGAAGGGGGGATGGAACAGAAGAGGGGGGCTGAACAGGAATGGGGGACAGGGGGAGGCGGTGAGACACAGGGCTACTATTTGAGGACCAGGACAGGGCGGGTGGGCACATTGCTCCTGGAAGGCATCTAGGGAGCTAGCGGACGCTGCCCAGAGGAACTCTGCCTGGATACGTGAACAGATAGAGAAACGGAAAATAGGCCCCCCAGTCACAGAGCATCCCCTCAGCCAACCTCCTCTCCCTGGTGTTGTAGATGGCCACTGTGGCCAAGGCTAGGAGGAGGTTGATGAGGAAGTCCCCATGGGGCTGGGGGGAGGGATGCAGCAATGGGGAGACCAAGCAGGGTGGTGGGGGGTGAAAGAGAAGGGGAGGGAAGGAGGGACACGCCAAGAAGTGAGTGGTGACGGGGAAAAGCAGATGGGGGCGGGGATGGACACGGCAGTAAGTGGGCTGAGGTGGCGGGTGTGGATAAAGGGCCAAGAGAAAAGCAGGGGTGGAGTGTGGGTAGGGCTGCCAGCAGACGAGGCGGCATGGGGAGTTGACCTCCCCAAGGGGAAGCTTCACCTACTGCCCATGGTATCTGTCCCATCTGCCAGGGCCCTTTTAAATCTCTGGGCAATTGTCCCCTTTGCTGACCCTCCCCTGCCTCTACTCCCCTCTCCCCCCAAAGGGCCTGATGGGTTCTGATCTGGTAGGCATGCTCCAACCAGGATTTGAATATGGGTTTTAGCACCTGGGCCTAGGGTGACTCAACAGAAGACCCATGCATTCCTGTACACAGAGTCATCTCCCCCCCCAACACCCTTCTCTTTCTTGTGTCCAACTGCTCTTCTTGTTCGGCTTGAGGAAGATGGAGAAGATTTTTGAAGATGGGGATTTCCATTTTGTGCTCACATTACTGAGTGCATATGCAAAAGAAATCAGTTGGAACACAAGACACAATATAAATTGAGCAGTAGCATATTCGTTCTACAGTTCAGACACCTGACTCAAGTCCGCACGTTGAAAGAGGCATTTATAAAGCAACTCTCTAAAGAACAGTCACTTGCTCCTAAAAGAGTAAGAATATGTTACTATAAAAAGCAAGGTCCAAAAATAGACAATGAGCCGCAAATGTTGAGGCATATGTGAGACCAGCTCGAAAACAACCTAAGTTTGCCAAGAAACCAGTGAGAGTTGGGCAGCTTTGATACATAGGAACAGAAGAATCATGAGATACTCTCTTTCCTGAATATGTTAAATTCATCTACAGTTACCTAACAAATGAGTCTCAGTTAAGTTAATTGCCAATATGCCCTGGGGGAAATGTCTTCCTGACTCTACATCTGGTCCAGCTTGGTGCACATTGATGACTCTCCATGGCTAAGCATCTGCTATAAACCCATTTACAACTCCTTTAATCATTAAGGTTTCCTGAAGGTAATCTGGGTTTCCTCAGGTGTTAACAACATTTGAATTTGAAGTTGGTGGCAGAGTCTGCCACTTTACAAGTACAGTTCTGCTGTAGGTCTACCAAAGTGACACCTGACAGCCTTTGAAGGAATTATGCCACAAATATCTCACCACTGAGATCATTGGTTCATTTGCACTAGTGATAGTAACAGTGGGAGTGCTTTTAAACAAGGCCTCAAGGACTGCTGGTATGGTTATCACTACGTTGCCTAGGCCTGCTCTGACTAGGTCTAGGCAACAGAGTGGTAAAAACCCATCTATCCTAGCATTCTTATTAGCAAAGCCAAACCAATAGCAGCAACAATGGGAAATGTCATAGACAAATGGCAGTGCAGTGAAAGATAGAGGCCCAGATCCACAAAAGCGCCTATGTAATCAGATCCACAAAAGTGCCTAAATCCCAGATTTAAGCACTACTTAAATCCCTGCTAAATTTCTGCCTCTGAGCACATGCATGGCTGCCTAAGCACTAAGCATGATCCTCAAACCAGGTGGCAATAGACCTCCAGAGCTCACCTAACTTCATGAAAAATAGCAGAGTGGGCAATGAAGGAATTGGAAGTGGCCTCTCTTATAGCCCAGCCACCTGCCATCATCATTTTGTATGGAGTTAAGCGTTTATCACTATCACTCCAGTCAGAAACAGCTTAGACACAAGACTTCAGAATTATTATGGGTTCCCCACTCTAGGTCATAAGCTGAGATAGGTGCCTCCTTCCAGCCTGGATTTGCATGCTTAATTCCATGAGAATGGTAGGATTTTAGATCCAACCTTCATCAGTCACTGCTATTGATTAATGTACCTGGTTTCCCACCTAGCATGCTGGTTTTTGCAGATCTCATTCTCGGGCACCTATCGCTTCCCATTCATTGTAAAGGAAGCATAAGTGCCTCACCCAAGGTTTGTGGATTCCTATAATTTTCCAAGCACCTAAAAGAAAAGTGTTATAATGCTGAGTGTTCAACACAACGTGGATCCAGTCCATAGTGACTTCTCTCCACCATCACCAGTGAGTGAACACTTGCTTATTGTTACACAACCCACTTGCTACCTTATATATTAATCAAGGCACTAAATACTTATAGATTATACCGTGCTATCCCCCACAGTATCTGAGCTTCTCCAGATTTGTTTATCAGTGACACAATTCTTTTCCCACTCCCCTCTTACTGAGGGGCATATGTTACTCCTCATATCATGTTCTGCAAGCCCGTACTCGGCCTGCTAGCTTGAAGCAGGGAATATGGTGCTCATAACCCTTACAAATTAGGCAGTTGCATGGTTGTTCCCTTATACTTTCCTATTAACTCAAGAGGGACTAATTACAACCTAGTCCCATGGGGCTACACAGGGTACAAGAGAGTGAAAAATATGTCCCTGAGGGGTTAGTACCAAAGCACTTTCTATAGGATGGAAAACACACAACTTTCATCATCCTCCCCTCCCACTGCTCAGAGGGTTGTTCATAGTTCTCCTTTCCAAACGTTGACTATACTGCTTACGTGTCAATCAGTTGAAGAAGTCTATGGTGAAGACAATTTTTCCCACGCCATGCCTTTTGCCCTCCATTTCACTTTTAACCTGTACTTCTGTCATCCATCAGCATCATGCTGATTTCTAGCCTGCAGCAGAAAGAACTAGAGCATACCATAATGTGAATTTGCCTATTGCACTGAGGAAGAAAAACACACACACACACACACACACTCTCTCTCTCTCTCTCTCTCTCTCTCTCTCTCTCTCTCTCTCACATATCCCCTCCCTTCAATCCTCAACTTTCCAATTTTCTGCTTGCTTTTTAAATCCTGGCTAGTTAGGATTTCACCTCCCCTTCTGTTAGCAGCTCTCACGCAGAGATTGTAATTAGAATAACTGTGCTGTGTTCTGTTATTAGCAGGAATTGTGATTTTTAGGGTGGTGGGTTAATTGCTAATAACCATATGCAGTGCTTTCCCTCAAGATGTTTTCCATTACATTAATTAACTTAGCAGCTGGGGTAACAGACATTAACCGTTTGTCTTCACAGTATCCCTCACTTTGGACTGTTCCAAAATCTCTTATTTGGCTTTGTGTTTGTTTGTCAATTCTTAGGGAAGTCAGAGAAAGAAGGGGAAGTTAATGCCATATATTGGTCGTTATCTGCTTTCAGTTGCTAACTGTCTTTCAAAATGTTCTCAAGGGGCCTGATTCGCCACAGCCCTGCACATTGTGCAGTCACATACATCTGTGGAGAGTGGGTGTAAAACACTGCCAGGTCAGAATATAGCAGAAAGTGTAGCAAAAGGATTTGTATTGATTAAGTTATGGGTCAAGGTTAGATACTGCTAGGATGTGTCATTTAGAAATTTCCCATAGTTATCTTTAATCTTACATACCAGCAGTGTAGGATCTCCCTTAAAATTTCAGAGAGAATATGAACTGTATCTTGATATTTTTAGCTAAAGCACTTACTTCCTATGTTTACTCAGTTCAGTATCTTTCCCCACAATAAAGGCAGGAATTGTGCTGATAGGGAGAATTAAAACATCAACAAAATGGGTCTGGAATTGCATTGTCTGTTGTTTTGATGATGTTTGCCAATACATTTTATTTCTGAAACTTAAAGAGAGAAGAGAAAAAAGTTGGTAGGACCATATGGTATAGTAATGGAAATTTTGTTGGCTTGCCTCAAAGAGAATCCTGCAAGGAAAAGCTTTGCTTGTGCAATTATTGTAAAAAAACTTTATTTAAGAGAACTTAGTCAAAGAAAGTAAGTTCTGTAAAATGCTCATATTCTTGCCCAATCCACAATGTAGCAAAATTTGAAGGAAATGTTTACTGAGAAAACCAAAATAATTAATGTGAAGAACTGATGATTTGCCTGATTTTAAAAAGAGGCTGATCTGTTGAATAAATTATTCACTGTGAGTTATCGACTCAGTTCAGCCCTAAAAAAGCTTAGTGAAAACCATGGAAAGACTATCCTAGGTTACAAGGAAGATGCCAACCACACAAGAAAATGAGGCACTAATCACCTGGATTTAGTCACCAACTACCTCTGTATGAAAAACTACACACAGTTTAGTCACTTTAAAGTAAAAGAAATGACTAGCATTAGTGCCTCAAATGTTCTAATTTAGACCCAGAGCTTGAAAGCTGCTCAGTCAGTATCTCTCAAATGTGATCATTAGATGTTGAAGCCGCTAATTCTAATCCATTTGAGTGAAAGTGTCACCCATTATATAAAAGAAAAAAATGCTCCAAGGTAGAATTTTCCTTTAGATCGTTCAATACCTTTGGAATTGCTCCTCTGTTTAAAGTGTAAGCTCCTTGGGGGAATAGTGTTTCCCTCTTTGTCTTATATAGTGCTAAACACTATGGCTGGTACTTAAGAAGTAATAAGTAATGATATTGAGAATCAAATAAATAAATGTTTAAAAAAAACCCCAGGAACTAATGAAACCCAAACAATAAGTATAGTTGCATGCAACCCTTGATGTGAGAAATAAGATTGTCAATTGAAATGCAGGAGTGTGTTATCATGTATCATCTTCCCCTCTGTCTCTGCTGAAAACACTTCTTTCTCAGAGATACTTTAGAGCATTCCATTCCATTCCATTCCATTCCATTCTATTCTATTCTATTCCTTCCCCTCCCCTCCCCCCCACAACACATTTCACCATTGATCTTTTAAATGCCTGATGCAACTCAGAATTAGTCAGTCAGCTAATTAGAGCAGTAGCTGAGAGAGAAGTGGGGGGAAAGGTGAGGTACAATGAAATGAAGAGAGAGAACAGCTTTCTTTATTCTTATGTTCATGTTTTCTTGGCTTTGAAGGGCGCTTGATCTACAGCACAAAGGGCATTTGTTTGAGACTCTTTTTGTTTTTTCTCTGAGTGATAGGGTTGGTTTTTTTTATATAAATATATCTGCCAACAGATTATGGGGCATGTACTGGTTATAGAAGTCCACAGGAAATCAGGGAAACAAAAACTTTCTTATTCAGTCTTTTCCAGCCTCAGTCCAAAGTCTCACGGAGTTCAGTGTTAGCTTAGAGTGAGTAAGAACTGCAGATTTGGCCCTTGCATGAGAATGGTTTTAGAACATTGTGGGTTCTAAGATTTCAATTATCTAAAGATATTTTATCTGAATAATAGAAAAAAAAGATCTTCCCCAAAGACACAAAAGAAATCTAAAGATTGTATAACATCAACAATTTCTCTGAATTCTGTTTTAAACTCAATGGACCAAATTCAGAAGACAGTCAGAGTTAGATTAACTTGATGTAACCTACACCTTCTTCCAGCTCTCTAAATGTTGATATTACACCCCTTATTATCATGTACTTTATAAACACACTCTTTCTATACTACTATTCTGTTTCACTGAGAGTGTCTGTTTCGATCTAATGGCATCTCATTAGATGTAACAAACATCCAAAGAGAGGACTGAAGGTTACATGGCTAACAGGAGGGGGTGTGAGAGTTAAAGTAAGTGACCATCACTTTAACTTACACCTTCTTTTAAGGCCCCGTCATAAAATTACATTAATTTAAACTGCCTTACACTTACTCATTAGGAAGTGGAGTAGCTCCCTATGCATAAGGGAGCCCAAGTTAAGGTAAGGATCCCAGATTCTGCAGCCATTTACACTAGTGTAAATCAGGAGTCACTCCATTGCCTTCACTGGAGTCACTTGATTTATGCTGGTGTAAACGGGGGCAGAATTTGTCCCAGGTAGCTTAAATGTCACCTCTAACTTAACTTCACCATCTCTTCCCAGATGTGCACATAGCTATGTTGAGCATTCCCTTCTGCTCACAGTTATACTGTTGTAACTCCCATTGTGCATGACTGAGCCCCTAAAATGTCATTAAAAGCCCTCCATATACATATTGCACCTTTAATGTGTTACATTCAAATTAACATTCAAATAAACTTTAACATCTTTAACTTTTTTGCAGTCACTGTTTTCACACACGAAGCAACATGAAGTCTAGAAGGCACCCACAGCACAGTAGTTAATATGAATTTTGCAAGCTTTCTGGCATATTTCCCGATAACCTGATGGCAACCAATTTCTCTAACAAGGGCAAAAGTCCAATTAAGACACCTAACTAGGAAAGGACCTAACTATTAACCATGCCTGTTTGGGGAAATGGTAATGGTTAACTTCTTTCTGATACCCAATCTATATCAAAATGTTCTTACTGCCATTATCCTCAGGAAACCTACAGATATCCTGGAACAGCTCTTCCAATCCATTGCTTTTGACTGATACTGTTTATATATCAGTATTTATGGCAGAATTTAAATGTTCTTGTCTTTGGTGAGTCGATGAACTGAAGATGGTTTAGTAAGCTTTTGTTTCAAATTCCTAAGGGAGGCTGATATTAGCATCAGCTCTATTTGTTGCCAAATACAAATAAAATCATTTTAAGTGGGGCAAATTGTGCTGATCATGCTTCATGAAACAGCAAGCATATGACTGCAGCAATAAAATGGTAATTAAGTATTTCATACTGACTTGCACGTTTATTTAGCTACAGCTTAAAAAGCCCGGTACCGATTGTATTCAATAACAACAAAATAGTGTTGGAACTGCACTCCTGGATACCAGTTGTACGCCTATCACTGACGGGCAAAGAAATCTGCATCACTACATAGATTTTAGAAAAAAGCACGGGTATCTGAGAAAATATAGATGAAGTACAATTCTTTCAGTCTTTACTCCAGCAAAACTCCCATTGACTGGAAAAAGGATTGCAGGATTAGACCTATGTGCAGTAACATATTATTCTGTTTCAACTGTTATTCACTCACCTATGCATGAATTCCATCATTATATCCATCCATAGATTGTTGCACCCTCAGGTGCAACAACAGAACAGCTTCTGTTTGAATATACAAAGAAACATTATTTCATAGAGTTGTGCTGGTAATATTTAGCAACAAATTATCCTTTAATTCCTATGACATCAATGATGACCTCAGGATTCCAATTTACTATTAGAATATATTAGAAAAACAAAACAAATAAAAAACCAAACCAAAAAGCCCATCTCCCAGTAGTAAAATACTCATTAACAGTATCTGTAATTTGAATAAAAAATGGAAAAGTAGCTGTTATGATTTGAACATTGTACCTGCAATATGCAGAAATTCACACCGATGCACAACATTTCATTAGTTTAGTACTCAGTGTAATAGCATGCTGTTTATTTTATCTACAGTGATATA
Organism: Mesoclemmys tuberculata; assembly: GCA_007922155.1. NCBI lineage: Eukaryota > Metazoa > Chordata > Testudines > Chelidae > Mesoclemmys > Mesoclemmys tuberculata. The sequence continues at coordinate 15,954,850 of ML675649.1, forward strand.
CCAAAGGATGTCCCAATAATAGTGTGGATGAGGAGGAAATTGCAATCACGGAGGTGTTCTGTACTCAGTGTGACATGTGTTAGCTGTGAAATTTCCATTAATGCGAATAAGAGCTGAACTGATACACTCATGCCAAAAATGCAGTTCTACCCTAAGAAACTTTATAAAGATGGTATTTCAGGTTTCCAATTTTATTGTCTCTGACTGATTTCCAGATCAAATGTGCTCAGTTTACAGTTATAAGGCTGCTGTTTTTTCTAACTACCAGCCCTGCTAACACAACTTGGGATCTGAAAACCAAGTTGTCTTTTTTCCTTTGACCTTACCAGGAAGGACTACTCTTGCAAGCAACAATATGACTTTGGTGCCTTCGGTGGCAATGTAGTTAAACAGTGTAACTGACGAGCCCTGGAACTTTGTAAATAATTCTGTACTGGTTCTGCAGGGCTGAAAGAATAGGTATAAACTTATTTTCCTCACTAAAGAAACAGTCAGAGGATTTTCTTCAGATTCTCACAGAAGAATGAAGGCAGTTTCCTGTTACAATATTGCCTGGCTTTTGCAATATTATCGGTATGGTGGGCATATTAAGAGTTGAAGGTGTGTTTTATATATAATCTCTCCAGATATTAAACACCAGCACTGACATCATAAAGTGTTAAATTTTTAACTTTTCTTGATTCTACTTTGCATCTCTAGACTTGTTGCATTCAGTGCAGAGTAGAGTGACCAGATAGCAAATCAGGACAGTGGATGCGGGTAATAGGTGCCTATAAGAAAAAGCCCCGAATATCCCTGTTCCTATAAAATTGGGACAGCTGGTCATCCTAGTACAAAGTGAAAAAGTGTAGCAGGACAGCAATGTCCAAAAGGAGCCTGATCTTTATGGTGCTGAACATTAGCAAAGAATACAAAGGACAGTTTTGAAGTTAAAGTGCTGAAATGAGATTCAGGAGTGTTGGCTTCAATTTCTTGCTCTCAGACTTCCTGTGTGACCTTGGGCAACTCTCTCAGAGACAGATTTTTAAAGCTATTTAGGCACCTAAAGATGCAGATGGACGAAATGGGATTTCCAAAACTCCTAGGCACCCGAATCCCATTGATTACAATGAAAGTTTAGTGCCTGTTGCTTTGGAAAATACCACTGGGCACCATCTGCATCTTTAATCACCTAAGTACCTTTAAAAATCTGGCCTCCAGAAGTCTGGCTTAGGTCCCCCTCTGGAATACAGAGATAATAGCAGTTCTTCACTGCAGAGGTGTTTTAAGGATCAATCCATGGATGTTTGTGAGGTGTTCAAAAACTGTGTTGATGGGAGCTTTATAAGTAGGTAGAAAGACAAATATAGTTGATAATGAAGGAATTTGGGGTGATCAAGATCTTTGTTCTTCTAGTGTCTCAGGACCTGATTTTGGTTCACAGAGCTCTATTTCTATTTTAAAGGGTGGGGTTTGTTTCTGTTTTTCCACTTCAGAGACAATGATGTGGGGCTGATTTTCTGTTCATTTGCACAGGTAGAAGTTAACTGGTGGAATTAATCTGGTGTAAATTTGGAGTAAATGAAAAAAGAATCATGTTTTATATTCCTACTCTTGGCATGATATAATTAAAACAATAATTTCTTCTGCTGAGAGTTTTCCATTGACAATGATAAGAAAATTGGGGTCAAAAGCTTTATTGATTTTTTTAAGATTAAAAATGAAGTATTACACATGAACCTTGCAGAAAAGAATCAGCACATTAAAAGTAATGCTTGGGGTCTACAATACTATATATAGCAACAATTACTCTCTGGACCAACAATCTGCTTTTGCAGGCATGTACCTTAATTATCAGGAAAATCAGACTACTTTAAAAAGTTTCCCTCCCAACATGGGGGAAGTGGCACAGACTTATATACATATTTTACACCATACAACCATAAACACAAGAGTATTAATGACAAAGATTTGTTTGAAATTATATGAAAAGAGGTACTTCCAAATGATCAAGCTTTTGTGTGAGGCATTCTCAAGGAAGACATCATAGCATGTGTAAACACAAAGCCCTCCCTGTGCTCCTTAGATTGGGTCTCTCCTTTTCCCAGGACCCAGCAAGCCAATGATGTGGAAGATGTGGGCCAATCCACAGGCAGCTCTGCTCTCTGAGAAGCAGAGCCTCAGCTGTGTAAATTGTCATCACTCCATTGACTTTAGTGGAGTGATGACAATTTATACCAGCTGACAGTTTGCCCCTTTCAATCTTTAAACTAGTGTAAAGCAGATTGGAAGAGGAAAATGGAACATATCTCTGTAATCAGCAACTACAAGGCTAAGTAAAGCTACAACATAATGAGTTATTTAAATAAATAAAAGGTAGGTACTGCAGCAGTGAATCAAAGCATTCCAGATAAAGGCCAAATTAATTCTTGCATGTGCAATGAGGTGCAAATTATATCACACACCAGCTTGTCCTGCTGCACTAGGGTGGGATTTCAGTAGGATTTCAGCTGTGTAGTGGTAAATTCCATTCACAGTGAAGTGGAATGCATTTTGTTCAAGGCATAGACACAGAAAAGTTAGATAAAAGTATAAAATTCTTGATGGAAGATTGCAACATCACACTATTTTATTTCTTCAAATCCAGAGGCTTGACACACAAGAACCAAAACCAAAGAGAGAAAAAACAGGCTGCTCTCCACAGCAAAAAGACAAAAATTCAACCCACCTTGCTCTAGGTTAACTCTTTGCGAACTGACTGCTGAGGACATAGGTAACGTGCTGCCCTCAGAGCCCCTAGCCTGCAAGCAAAACCAGGAAACCCCTTAGGATTTAACAGGATAGCTTCTAATTTTAACAGTATTTTCAATACACTTCAGAATGAAAGTCCCAAAACACTTCAATACATTTCAGCCTTTCATCCCAGTCATAAACTTATACTAGAAAAATTACCTATTGCTGACACTGGCTACAGCTTAACATGGTTTAACAGGAACTGTGGCCAAGGACAAATCATGTTTAACACAGTTTCAGAAACTATGATTATCCTTGTAGTCATGCCTCTACTTCAGAGTCTGAAATGTAGTTTTGCTGAGATGATATAGTTAGTGGAACACGGGTGCTTATGTCTCCTCTATTTTTTCCTCTCACCGTGGGTCTGAGTTACAGACAGAATGACTTTATAAATGTTGACTGCAGACTGTACTTTGTGTTTGCATGTTGTTGATATCTCGGTTTTAAGATCAGTTTGCTCTACGAGTAAGAGGACATGGATTCTGTGACTTCCAGACATCTCCGTGAAATTATCCCTTTCAGTTTCCACCCCATGACCTAGGGCAGTGGGACGAAAGCTGTCAGCTTCTGAGGTCTGCGGAGCTTTCAGGGGGTGGGAGAGGGTGACACGGCTCCAACCTGATGGCCATGCTGTTGTCAGCCAGGGCATGTGGCTCAGAGGCATGGGGGCTCTGTTGCTGTGAGCTGGGGCAGGCAGCAGGGGCCCTGTGGCTCAAAGCAGCTGCTTGGGGAGCCTGGTGCTCTGAGCTGGGACACAGAAGCTCAGAATCACCATGCATGTGAGGGGAACCCAGAACTCCCAGCTGCTGTGGGCAGCAGAACCCAGGCAGGTGACCCTCGCGGAGGAGCTCTGGGCCTCCAGGGCAGGGGTGCTGGTCACCACCGTCCTCTACTCCTGTTCTGCAGTAGGGCTTGGACTCTCATCCCCGTCAGCCCCATTTTGACAGAGTTATTTTTAGTAAAGTCAGGGACAGGTCACAGTTTGTGAATTTTTGTTTACTGCCTGTGACCTGTCCGTGACTTTTATTAATAATAACCATGACAAAATCTTAACCTTATCTACTCATCACCAGTTGTCTTTTGTTTTCAGATAGTTGGGAAGGCTGAGCTATTTCACGTTACCACAAAACTTAGGCCTCTCTGTCTGGTAAGTACCAAGCATGGCAACAAACTATTGAAAATGTATTTTCGACTATCATTTTTCCTGGCTAATTTATTCACTAAAATGGCATTGAAAAACATGAGGCCACTTCTCTATGGGTTTGTTTCCCCAAGGCAAAGGTACTCAGATAATAGGGTATAAGTGTATAGATAATTTAATTGTGGGAAATTAGATTCACTGTCCATTTCCAATAAGTAGTATCCACTTTATTATATCAGTCCAAATTTGAGAGTAACATGAATTTTCTCACCTGTGATCTAGTGTTATGATCTTGTTTTATTTAATTATGAAAATCATGTTTCTTGGTATTACGTTATCATGCTTAGCAACAAACTAAAGAAGCCGAGTCTGCTAAGGACGTGCATGGGGAAATGTTCCAATGTGTATTCCCAGTTTCTCTCTGCAAAGTTCAATTTAGCAATGAGGTCTTACGGGCAAACACTACCTCATTAATATTTAATTAGAGCTCAGGAATCTGCTGCCTCATAAATCAGAGCTGACGATGTCAAGCATCCATTGAAATAAAAGGCCTTTGTGGACACTGGACTCATTTCCTTTCCTGATATATATTATTGTAAACATACATACAAACAAAGAAAATATACCGGGAGTGAATCTATTGTTTACAGGTTAATATATCATTTGTGGAAACATGTTAACAAAATGAAGTCCATCCCCTGCCCCTCCGCCCTTCTTCAGATTCATCCTGCTGATGTAGTTATGAACAATTTATGTCTGCATTCTAAATTCCCATTGCAAAAAAACTAAATCAATGTGATGCTAAGCAATTTGAATTACCCTCTTCTCATTCTGGCTTCCATTAAACAAAAATGCCCACAGCCTTCCATGCCAGGAGCCCAATCCAACTTCAACTGAATTCAGTGAAGAGACTCACAATGACTACACTTCAGTGACCTTAGGAAAGCATAGATTTTAATTCTGTGGCACTCTAAATCATTCAGCTGCAACACTGTCTGGACTCCACAAGACATTTTTATGAGGCATAGAGCTGTTCGCGTCCATTTATTATCTGTATGGAGAGGAGATTTCATGCTAATGAGCCCTCTTCTCTCCATGAAAATCTTTAAGTCTAATTCTTCAGATGGTTTAAGGTGTGATCTGAATCTATCCTTAAATTTTCTATCAGGCCAAAGCTACTTCAGCCTTTGATTGTGATTGCCCGACACAAGATGGGATCAATGTATTTTTCAAGGCACTGAACTTAAAAATATATGTAATGTTCCAGAACGCTCATAAACTGGGGAATTTAAAACCTTAACAGCTTTTATCCCTTCTTTGGTAACATTTGAGCATTTGGCTCTTTTTTTTAATTTTTACATTCACTGACTAACCACACTCATTCAGGAACAGTCAGCTATGACAACTATAACACTAGGAAACTTGTGCCTCTTAATTGTTCTTCCATGCTTGATGTTATTAAGGGTCTGATCCAGAATAACGCTGACCTGAAGCCAGGTGAGGAAAAGTCTCTCCCTTACGTCAACAGGGGAAGAAGTTACCGCTTTAGAACGTCCCTCACCTTGTTCAACGCTTTCCTTGTGGCTTAACTGACACGATCCCAGTTGTCCTATGAAGCTGATGCAGAGAGGCTAGAGAGGATTGAACAGCAGCCCAGAGCTCCAAGTGCAGCTTTCCAGCAGCTGTTAGAGCATAGATTTTACAGTTTTCCCTGAGGAATAAGGGTTACCATCCATGACCGGGAACTCCAGAGGCCTATGGATGCTCTGAATGCCTTTCGCCTGTATTTTTCAAAGTTATAATTTGGTTTCCACAAACACACTTCAGCACATTGTACTTGGATTGACACACTTGCCAATTTCTAGCCAAAGTTTTGATGAGCAAGGCTTGTTGTAGCTACATTTAAATACATAGTCAAAATAAGCTGGACCTATTTAGCCCTTAATATTTTCAGTATCGTAAACTCCATTTAACAATCCAGATGGTCTTAGAAAATGAAGTGTTTCCAGTATCAAATTGCAAAAAGGATATTTATAAAATTAGCATTATGATTTTTCCCCTCAAACTCTTTTTGTATGAAATCTGGTACTGCTGAAAGTAAGTATCATGATCAGGGTGTGGGCACCTAATGAACGGAGCCAAAATTGAACCTACTGGGTGGGTCAGAAGCCAGGAAGCAGAGGTTCAGAGCCAGAGTTAGAAGCCAGGAACCAAAACAACGCAAAAGAGCAGAGTCTATTATAGCAGTCAGCTGGGAATCCACTGAGCTTCTCAGACAACATCTTGGTGTCCCATCCGAGCTTAAGTAGTACAGCTGGACCAATCAGGTACCTGGGATTACTGCCAATCAGGTCCTTTGTGGGCTGCACATCCTGTGGTGCTCAAAGCCTATCATTCATTACTCTTTCAGAAGTGGTTACATGGATGTGGCAGTTGCTCAGGGACCAGCCAACCTAGGCTCTAGACCTACAGATCCTATCAGTGGGGGATGAAAAACTCCACCTCACATCTCTGCTAATGTTGACTTTGTTTCTTTCCTGCTGTTCCAAGCTCCCCTCTCCCCCTAACGTCAATGGGCTTTGCCTTGAATTAGTTGCATGAATCCTCGAGTGGTGCAGTGTTGATATGTCCATTACAGACTAGGCAGAAACATCTTTATTTGTGAAACTGAACCTAGATTTCAAGGCTGGGACATAAACAATCCCACTGTGCCATGGCAACCCATTTTATGATAGATTTAAAACTAATTTACCATATATTAGTGTATAAACAAAAAACCTCTCCAAATGTATTAATTGACACTTACCAGCTCAGTTATAAGTAGTACAGGTCAAACAATTGCCTGTTGGTTTCAATCAAGCGTTATAAAATGCCCCAGTGGGTTGATGTACCAGGAAGGAAAATAATGAGGCAGCATAAGCATAAATGTTTAGCCTACAGTGAAGACTCTAAGGTGCGTATGATTGAGTTTGCAGTGAAAACAATCAACTCACTGGCACTTCGGGAATCCTGTGGCAATGAAAAGCAGGTATAAGGCTAGAGAGGGGAAATAAGAAAGTATTGTAAGACCTGCTGAAGACCAAGTGTGTCTTGCTGCAGCTAGGGGAAAGGATTTTATGAAGCTCTATGCGTTAATCGTTCAAGGCATTAATTGTAGATCATCGCATCACCTGTTATTTCTTCAGAATGTTCTTTCTGCAGCCTCAAAGCACATTACAAACTTTTCACAAAAACTGACTCAAAAGCTTTGAATTTCAAAATAGTTCCCAGAGTTTTATTACAAAATTACGGACAAAAAAACTAGCAGTGAGCTAGTATCTCACTAGTGCCTAGGGACACCAGTTCAGATTTGGGCTGCACTGTATAAATATACAGTCAAAGATGAAGTTTGTAGACAACAACAGACAAAAGGATGGGAGGAAGTGCATATTATCCCCAATCTACAGCTGAGGAACTGAGACACAAAAGAGATTCTACTCCATTCTACACAGGTTCTTACACCATGCTCATCATTGTAGTAGCTGAGTGTCTTCCAGTAGTGCACTAAGCAATCTGACTGCGCATCTGTCACGTGCTGTTTGTTTTCTCATCCTCTCGCCAGGGGCAAAAGTGTGTGCAGTGGAGTGTCTTGTTTTGGTAAGTTGTTGGTTTGTGATTTGTTTATAAATATACCTGTTGCTGTGTATTTAGGTTAGAGAAGACAAGATCAAAGAAATGCACCTTTCACTTGGAAGGGAAGGTGGTGAGGTTTTTGATGGTACATAGCTCTTGGGAGATTTCATTCCACAGCCTCAGAAAGTCCCCAGAGAATTTTCTGTCTTCTGCACAGACAAGCTTTACTCTTACTTTTGAGAGTTTCATTGTGCCAGAGGAGCAAAGTTGTTGATCACGGTCTTTGGCCCAGAACTTTAGATGGTCTTTCAGATATCCTGGGCGCAGGCCATGCAGCACTTTGAAAATAAGGGCCAGGACCTTGAATTTGATTTGAAATTGTATGGGAAGACAAGACAGGGAGTGGAGGAGCAGGTCTGATGTGCTCACAGTGACCTGTGTTGCTGAAGATGTGCCGCAGAGTTCTGTACTAGATGGAGTTTCCTAAGTGCTGAAGGCTTCACGCCCATGTGTATTGCGTTTCTGTAGTCCAGCCAAGAGATGCTGTAGGAGCGAATAACTGAGGCCAGATCTGCCTCCACCAGGATGGGACAGAGTCTCCTAGCCAATCGGAAACGATAAAAAGTGTAAATTGTGGAAGCTGCTGTGTGTCAGCGAAGAATCCTAGAGCTCCATTGTCCCTTCTACAAATCCCGGTGTGGGGAGCATGAAGTGCCACTTCTGTGAGGTGAGCCTTAAGCAGCTCTGGAAGTAGTTTCTTCCTTGCTAAGGTCTTTCTAGGGATGTTGGCCTCAATTAGTCAACTTTTCATGGTCCTTCTAGTTGGGTATGCATGTGCTTATTAATTAATACTAATAAAAAAGTTCTTGTTTTTACAGAACTTATTCCTATTAGTGAGGGCGACACCTGGCAAAGCTTTACTCCCCTTCCTCCCTCAGGAGTTGGTGCTCACCATAATTGTTGGTGTGATAGTAGTTAAGGTATAAGGAAGCCTAGTTTTTCTTTAACAATTAATGAGCTGGTGCCATCTGGTGGACATTTTGCAAGTCTATACGTCAGACATAATATTAGAGGACAAACTCCAGTTTATCCCCTCCTGCCTACTGGGGATTTTCTACTGGAGGAAATCTCATGGAGATTCCCCCATGCATCCTTTTTCTGGGCTGTAATTTGTCCCCATATCCCCTGGGAAACAGTACAGGGACCACTCCCAAAGCTGGTGGATCCCAGGGAACCCTGTGTTGCCAACTCTGGTGATTTAATCACTACTTTTGTTGTATTTGGAGTTTTCCTTAAGGCCCCAGCTTTAGCATATAGTTATGTAGAAACCCAGCCAAAAAAAAAAAAAAGTAAATTTCAAATCAGAGTTGCCAATTCTTGCACATTAACCAGAGGAGATATATAAACATTTTAATTAGTATTTTAAAATCTCTTGTTTTTAATGGGGACTGCCTTGAACACTTGGGGGTGATGACACTGGACTTCTACAGCAGCTCTGGCCCGAGGCACCACCCTGTGGTACAATGGCAGCATGGCCCGTTCATGACTGTGGCCTCTCTGAGGGGTGTTACTCAGGAAAACACATACACACTAGAGTTGTATTCACTTTGCCAATTAACGTCCACAGAGCTGGTAATGGGGACAATATGAACCTCTCTTGGCCATGTCCCTGGACTGCCCCCTTCTTTTCCTGCTCCAGCCCACCCAGTCTTCTCCCTAATGAGGTTCATGGATAGCTCCTCCTGGTGTGGCTATGAAATGAAGTTGTTGTATCAGAGGCATGGAAGCGGGGAGATCTGAGGCCGAGGACCCCTTTGCATACACCAAGGGGGTTAGAATTTGGCCCTGTGAAATTGTTAAGAAAAACCTTTAGGGTCTGACCCTGCAGTTTGTTAAACTCAATGGAAATGTTGCCTGGGAAGGAACTCTAGGAGTAGGTCCTAAGTCACTGAATAAAAAATACGTACAGATTTTTAAGATATATGATAGTGCGGCCTAGTGGATAGAGTCCAGGACTCTGAGAAATCTGGGTTCAGTTCCAGGCTTTGCCACCGTTTTGCTGGATGACCTTGGCAAGTCACTTCCCCCTCTCTGACTCAATGTTCCCATCTGTAAAATGAGGATAAAGATACCTACTTTCTAAAGAGCTTTGAGATCTACTGACGAAGAGTGTAATGTAAGAGTATCAGAATTTTACTTTTTCAAAGATTTTGTTGCATGCACAGACACTTATATTTTACTCAGTTCTAACTTTCTGTCTTAGGCATTTACTTTGATAGTGCCAAACCTTATAATACCTAATTAATTACAACAAATTAAAAATACATTCAAACCTTACTTCATAGCTGTTCTCACTCCAAATCAGACATAACCATAGTCAATTCATTACCATTTTGAAAGGGAGGCAAAGTATAGCTTTTAAAATATTAACTATAGGTCTCAGAGGGACTGAACACCTGCATCTGTCTTAAATATAAATTGTCAATTTATGCACATTTTGGCCTTCATCACCTTAGTATCTGAGCACCTCAGAAATGTTTATTCATTTATCCTCACAGTCATCCCTCTCCGACCCTGGGATAAGAAATTATTATCACAGGAGCTTGTCAAACTTTTTTTGTTCTAACTTTTTTCAACGAGTGACCTTTATCATCAAAAAGTGGAAATTTCATTATATTGGTCTCTGACTTCATTTTTCATTGGAGAAAAAAGGAAAAAATAGTTTTCAGCAACCATTTTTTTTTTCAGATTTCAGCCAAAATCTTGAAAAAAAATTGTAAAATGATTTCAGTTAAAATGAAGAATGTCTTATTTTCATGGAAATCACTACTGGAAGAGGAAGAGGAACAAGGGGATATTTCCTGAGCAGCTGCAGTTATAATTTCTATTTTTCTGATGGGGCACTGCAACATAGAGATTAAGTGATTTGCTTCAGGACAGGTGAGACGTCTTTAGCAGAGCTGGAAATGGAACCCGTGTCTTCTGTGCTGCATTCTAATGCATGAACGACACAAACAATTAATGAACTCGTTGGGCCTGCCCAGTGTGCAGTCCACTCAATGGAAAGACTCCCATTGACTTCAACGGGCATTGGATCAAGTTTTTTTCTGATTAACAATGCTCAGTTTCTCTGAAAATGAGCTTTACAGTCGTATTTTGGATGAAGTGGAAGGACCTGAGGTCAAAAGCAGGAGGCTGTAGTAATCAAGACAAACTAGGTACCTAAGTGGACAAACTTTTTAACAACGGGGATAGAAAAAACAAGATTTTAGAGATACTGTAGTAGAATAACTCCCCAGTTTGGATGAGAGATTAGAGGCCTGGGAGACAGAAAGGAGGCTGAAGGAATCTCAATATGACTCCAAGGTTGCATGCCTGAGTGATCAGGAACATAACAGAGTAATTGACAGAGAGCTTGTGTCAGGGAGAAGAGGGTTCCAAATGGAAATAACTTCCTATATGTGGACATGCTGTAATTTTGAAGAGAAGTTCTTATTTCACCACTTTTTGGTATATTGTAATAAAGAATGTCACAATGTGAAAATGAACATTTGCACCATCTCTGAGTAGTCTGTACAGAAACTGACACAAGCAATGACATTGTACGGGCAGAATTAAAAGCCATCACTGTCCCATGCTAACTGGGGGCCAGAGTGCGTCAGCATGCTACCATCACATTGTAGCTGTAAGAAATATTTCAACTACTACATATTCTCACTACAACATGTTAAAATTGGCTGACAGAGAATCTGCTCTTTCTTAATGTAATACTTGACTGTGCTTGACTTAACTGAGAGAGTTAGTATCTCTCATCTTATTAAAAAGCAAAACAATCCTTATGGACAGATGATATAATTGGTACAAGACTGATTTATATACAGTGATCTTCATACATGCTATCTTTGGATATCCTAAAAACATGAAGACATTTTTCATTAGAAACCTCCAAGTAAACCATTTACTTACATTCCTGAGGGGTGGACATGAGTCCAGGAAGAAATGGAAGATTTTTCTGAACAGGGAAAAACATAACCACAATCAGATTTTAGCAAGCCACCTACTACAGTAATTGAAATGGAGCCAAGCCACTTACTACAGTAATTTAAATATTGTTTTGAGGGATACAAAACAGCTGCTAATGAACCTCTCTCAGTGCAAATTAAATAGACCCTAAATATATTCAGGCACAATCCCCTGACTTTAATATCATATTATCTGTCATTTTAGTGTTGACGGTGTAGTTGATTCTATATGATGCCCAAGAATAAAAACAGTCCCTGTCCCAAAGAGATTTAGAAACTAAAGGAGAGATAATTAGAAAACAGGACATACTGGGGAAACCTAAAGGTGGTGATAATTTAGAGGGCCTTCCCTCTTCTAATAAAGTCACTCTGTATGGGCACCATCAACTATTTTTATTTTTGCTTCTTCTCCTGACACCAGTGTCCCCCCTTCTTTTTCAAGGGGTAGCAGAATTCCAGGCCCTTGCTGGGTGGCTTCTGGTGCAGGAGTAATTAGGGATGTGGAAACTGAGTATACTGTAAGCGTACCCTGCTCTATTGACACACATACACTGGTCCTACAATGAGCCGGTCAGGGCAATCCCTCCTCTAGGACTCATAACCCAACACCCCTGTCCAGCTCCCAGGGAACAACTCTGCCTCAGAAATTGACTCTAATCAGAGCCCAGCAAATTCCTCCCCAGGAAACTCACATAGCTCACTCTACCGAGAACCATGTCTAACCAAAACCCACCAACATGGTATGTCTTCCCAAGAGCCAAACCTTGCTTGCACACGAAGAAAAAGAACAGGGTGGATTATATGTATCAGTGCTACCAAGTGACGCCTCCCATAACAGTATGCTTATGACTATCAGCAATTTTACACATTATGCTAGATGACCTTTTACATTGAAGTAACAGCCAAATAACTTGAGACAAACATTCAATATCTTTGGAAAGGCCAACTAAACAGACTTTGCATAGGGGCTCTCCCAAGTTGCAAAGTACTTTGTGCAGCACCATGTAATCCCTGCATTAGGGACATTTGAATTATGAATATAAATGGCGTTATCCAAATACACTGCAAGATGTCCTGTCATCTTGAAGACATCTGTAAAAAGTGATCTGCATTGCATTTTATAAGAGCTTTGTAAATGGCTGCTATAAATGACATCTGCTTTAAGACTTTCCGCAATATTACTACTTCCTGCACCTACCTTCCGCACTGTACATGTGCCTGTGTGCATACGGGTATGCGCACATTAGTTCAGAAGATGGCATACACATGAAGGCCAGGATGACATTTTTGGGAAGTGCTCAGCAACCAACAGACCCCGCTCAGAACAATGGGAACTGCTGGGTGCTGAGGACTTTTGAAAATCTGAGATGAACTCCTGACCCCAATGAAGTCAGGAGGAATTTTACCATTGACTTCAGTGAGGTTGCATTTTATCCTTGGGCTTCTCTTAAACACAATTGTGGGTGCTGAGCACTTTTGAAAATCAGGCCCATGAAGTACTAAATACTGGGTATGATACTCCAGTATGAGGCGTAATCTCAATGAGTTAAAGCAGGGTAAGCAAGATTAGAATCAGATCTTGCATGTGCTATTTATTTCATATTTTAATGCCATTTTTGTGTGCTTCCACAACATAAAGGATCTTACTGAAATTGGCACTAGCTGGCACTCTAGTTGAGAATTCAGCAAAATGGGTGTGGAAGTGAAGTTATCCTGTGGCCCTTAAGGGTATGTCTACACTGTAATAAAAGACCTGCAGCATCGTGGTGGCTGAACTGGGTCAGCTGACTCAGGCTGACGGGAGAGCTGATGGGCTATAAAACTGCAGGGTAGATGTTCAGACTTGGGGGGGAGCCCAGGCAATGAGACCCCAGGAGTGAGGAACACTCTAGCCTGAGCCCAAATGTCTACACTGCTATTTTTAGCCCTGCAGCCCAAGCCCCACGAGTCTGAGTCAGCTAACCTGGGCTCTGAGACTCGATGCCATGGGTTTTTTATTGCAGTGTAGACATAACCTAAATGTCATCTCTTCCAAAGGCCTGACCCAACATCCCTAAATCAATGAAAGTCTTTCTATTGACTTGAAAGGCATTTGGATCAGGTCCCAATGCAGGATGGTGGCAAATTGTTGGGATAGGCTGGGAATCAGGCAAGCTGTTCTATAGATAGAAGGGTTTAGGGCCTGATCCAGTACACCCTTTTGTCAGGAGAAATACTCCAACTGATTTCAAGGGACTTAAGACCCCTGTAGAATGAAAATTCCACCCTTAGTCTTCAGGACAGCTAATGTGGCACCTTTTCACAAGTACTATATTTACTTAATCAGTTTATTTTGTAAGTGAAAACAAAAGTGATTCTCATTAGTCTGTGGCTATGCAGACTTGAAATAGTAATTGAATTGACCTTGGTCAATTGTCGTGTGCTTTGTAAGTAATTGTGTGTTTGTACAAGGAGGACAGTTTTGACTAATGACTGAAACATTTAGAGCCTTGAACAACATACACGGTTTCTTGAAGGATGCCACTTTATCCCAAAGCACTGTGATGTGTCCTATAGAAATAAGGCTTTGTCATATAACTACTTCAAAAGAATTTTTAACATGCACATCTAAGAGTTCACTTGTCTCTTGTTAATACTAGAGTATGCTGCTGTATTAACTGTACTTTATTCCATTCATTTCTCTAACTTCTTTTCCCCAGGAGCAATTACCTCAAGTAATGATGTTGTTTGGCAGGCAGGAACTCAGATTTGGTCTAACTGATGGGATTTATTGAATAAAAGTAATTTTCATAAATTGAAATTACAGGCCGGCTGTCTAAAGCCTGAAGATACTGTATGGATTGCAATGGGGTAACTCCTGATTTACACTAGAGTACATGAGAGACCCAGGGCCTTAACTTTCATATTAGTCTTCTTGGAATCATACTTGCATGTTTGCTTATTCTTCATAACCACTCTGGTCACCAGAGAGCACTGTGTATAAAAATGGCACAACCTGTAGCAGAAGTTATATTCATGTGGAAGACACCCAAAAAACTGACAGCCCATACAGTTCACAGAACAATGGTAATAAAAGCCGGGAATTTTGTGGGAATATCCACTGCTCTGAATCCATCAAGAGTATGGACTATCCGTTTTTTGCGTGTCCTGCAGCTCATAAACCATGAAGCTTTTAATTTATGCATATATCATATATGGATAGATTAACAAACTATACTAGAATTGTACTTGCATGACGTTTGAACAGAGATGTAAGAAACAGTTGCAATAAAAGGTGAAGCTACTTAAAAGTGGGGGCTTTACCAGCTCAGTTCAAATCTGAAAATGGGCACATTTTGCCCTTAAAAAAAGCTGTGTGTCATGAATTTTCCACTCAAAAAGTGGGGCCCTATTCCATCGAGCTAGTCCATTCCCATCAGAAACCAGCTGCAAATGGGAAAGTTTTAGGCTGAAGGCAGCTAATTAGAGAGAAGCTCAGTTGCAAGGGACAGGTGAGGCTTCTACAAAAGACAAGAAATTGGAAGCAGAGGGGGTGTCCAGGAGAAGTCTGCAGCCCCTCCCTGGGAGAAGGGAGGAGCGTTTGGGGTGCTGCAGAAAGGAGTTGCCTAAAGTTACTCCCTGGGAAGGGGGAGGGAAGAGACTGGCAAACTCAGAGGAGTGGGGAGAGCTAGAAGGGATGTAAGTGGCTTAGGAAAAGGCAGCAAGGTGCAGGAAATGAACGTTGGCTGCTGAGTTGAGGGTCCCTGAGCTGGAACCCAGAGTACAGGGTGGGTCTGGGTTCCCCTGCCAGTCATTGCGGGAGTGGAACTGTGAGGCAGTGAAACAGAAGTCTGTCTGAGACTGCTGGAGAGCAGGAACCTTGACACACTCCCCACTTGCCCCCAGAAAGGGAAACCACAGTAGTGACCAGGCTAGAGGGTATCGCGAAAAGGATGCTGTGGTTTCTGGAGCAAGAGAGAGGCTGCAGAGGAGAAGCTGACAGGGTGTACCCGCTGGAAGGCATGTTGGCCTGACTGAGCTAAACCCCAGAACTGCCAGGAGGCGGCTGCATCCAGCAGTGAGTAGACCAAAGCGTCACACTGTAGAACAAATTTATTTTAATTAAAGAGAGGCCCAGGCTGCAGAATTCAGATGTGGATCTGGATCTGAAAGGTACTGGTGTTTAGATCTAGTGTTCAGTGTGGCACACTTCTATTTTAATGTAAAAATAAAAACACAATTCTCCACTTACTAACCGTGTAACTCCACATCACCAGTACTGACATTGCTAGAGTTACTCTGGATTTCCTACGAGAGTCCTGTAGCACCTTAAAGACTAACAAATTTCTGCAGGCATAAGCCTTCGTGGGCTGCATCCCACTTCGTCAGATGCATGAAGTGGAAATCACAGATAAGAGGTTTTTGTTTTAAGGGTTGAAGAAAATCTAAAGACCCTCTTTGATCTGGATTGTATTTATTATTTTTACCCTTTGAATAAAGAAGATTAAAGTACATCCGGAGCCAGGTTTCCACACTGCCCTTGCCACACTTCTATTTGCTGATTTCCATTGTGTACCACGATCATCGTGAGCAGTGTGTGTGTGTCACTCCCTACCTATGTTTAAAATTTTTCTTAATCCTCCCAGGCTGTATGAAGAAAATTCAGAATAAACAATAAGCCCTCTGCGGTGTTCGGGCCCATGAGATGGGGGGAGCTTCCATGGGCTTCAATCTCAAAAGAAGATTCCTTTAAAAAAAAGGAGCGAGCAAATGTTAACTTGCTGTATTTGGGACTAGGAGGTAGGAGATTTGCTGTCATGCTAGCTTGTTTAAATCGAACACGTTACATCCCCAAACATCAATGGAATCTCTAGGCCCAACCCTGCAACCTTTCAGCCGGCAGGACTCCTACCAAAGGCTGTCAGTTCTGCATGCAGACAGTATAGGGCTCAGGCTTTGGTGTCTGGGAGCTGTGAGGGATGGGGATTTTGAAGGGTGCTAAGGGACGGGTGCAGGAATGATGGGGAGGGAATTGTTGGTGCTAATTAGGGCTGGGGCTAGTTAGGGGTGCTAGTGCAACAGCTCTTTTCCTTATCTTCCCTGCCCCCTGCACTGTGCTCAGCTTTGGGAGCGCCGTTTCCAGCAGATGTGAAGCCAGCACTCCACAGCCCTTGCACCCAGCTTCCGCTGCCCAAAAGCATAGATGGGGAGAAAAGCAGCTCCACTGTGACTGGATTTGGGAGAGGGCAAAACAGTAGCTGCTGCAGCAGAAACAGGGAGGGAGCAAGTTGCTCTTTCTTTGCTCTGTTCTAGCAACCATGTGATTCTGGCAATTTCCCTGCCCCCACCCTTCATCCCACCAGGCACCCTCTTGCAGCACATCCAAGGATCGTGTTTAGTAGGTTGAGAAACACTGGACTAGTTGGTATGGTGTAATCTGGTATGGCAATTCCTACCTTCCACGTGGAGCTTGGGTTAGGTGCTCATATCTAAATTGAAGTAAGTGAAAATGTTGAAGTTGTATTTGCAACACAATGGACAGGAAAACACAGTTTGTTCTAAGATAGTGAGAAACCTAAATGATGCCACACCTTTATGTTCTCATCAGCAGATGGACCCGGCCTGCCCAACTGTCACTATTTTATTACAATTCTTATGATTTTTGGTGTGTTTTCTTAAAGCCTCAGCTCCTGGAGTCAATAGATTGCATGTGACTCTCAGATTTAGCCCCTTGGTTGTGGATAAATGCTTGAAAACATGAGGTGAGTACACTCTCAAAGCTCAGAAATCAAAAAATAAATAAAAAGAACCCCCAAATTATTATTTTAAAAAATCTCAAGATTTTGGGGGGCCTGATTCATGATTTTTGAATGCTTGTGATTAGCAATACCGTGGACCTATTCCAAATCTGAATTTATGTCACACTGAATGATGCCTGGTCAATATGGGATCACACTGGGTCATGATGATGGAATAGCAGTATGTGAACAGTGTCAGAATATCATTCCATAGTTATATTTTAACTCTGTGACTCCACTTCATATGTATGAAGTGACGCTCCAACCCTTCAACATTGAGCAAAGGTGAAAAAAATCCATCACTTGGCTGGACACCGCTCCTGCAAGGGAAACTCCATTGCCTTGCCCAGAACAACAGGCACGCCTGATGATGCAGCCCCATAAGGGTTATTCTTGGAGTACAGTACTTGGTATGTAGTGACAACACTGTAGCCTGATTTATTATTGAGATTATAAAAATAATTTAGTGGGGTGAAACATGCACTATGTACAAATAAGAGAGTCATTACTCAGATGGCTACTTAGAGCTAATTAAGATGATAAGATTGAAGGAACACATGGAAAAACTTTTGAGCTTTAACTACAGACAGCTATAACTCAAATCATAGAAATTTGATATACGTAAGTATAAGGCTAGGCCAAAGTAAAATAAAGTGGTTTCCTGTATTGTTCATACTGTAACCCTTTCCTCCCACGGAAGTGCTCACCTCTTGCCTGGGAGCCTGATATTCTTGAAGATAACGGAGATCTTGGGAAAGGACTTCCCAGCAGTGGTGTAGGACAGGTCCGAATCCTCCATTCACCCAGCAGCAGCAGCTCTCAACTCACAGGAAAAATGACGGTGATGCCTTCATCTGGATGTGCACTGTATTCTGCTACTAGGGTATCCTGGTAGCTTCCAGGAACAAACAAACAATTGCCATAGGCCTAGCAGACAAGGGCAAATGATAGTAACTGCTCTAAAGATAGGATTAAATACCAAGTTGGACCCAGGAATAACTGTACTCAGAAATAAATCAGCAAAATACAATGACAATGCAAAGAGAATATAAAAGAATATGTCCTGTATTGACTGTGACAAGGCATCTGATGGCATCACAACAGTTCAGCTAATGGAGGCAACTTATAAACATTAAAGTAAAATTTAACCACTAGTTTCCCCAACTGAGATTTATGTACAAACAAAACAAGCTATACAAGAACATTCACTATTGACATTATA
Source organism: Mesoclemmys tuberculata (assembly GCA_007922155.1). Classification (NCBI taxonomy): domain Eukaryota; kingdom Metazoa; phylum Chordata; order Testudines; family Chelidae; genus Mesoclemmys; species Mesoclemmys tuberculata. The sequence goes on from ML675649.1 coordinate 15,973,396, forward strand.
AAAACTAAACCCATCTCATAGCGTGCGCTTTCCTGTAGTTTTAAAATCCCAGATGCCTTCTTGTGAGGAGACACAACGAATGGAGTTCAAGGGCCGCATTAGGTATCTCTGAATTGGCAGAGCCAGTCCAGATAATAGAAATGAGACACTTCTGTGCAGAACAGGATAAAATTGACACAACGTAGCTGGTAATAATCCTGGATGTAAAACTACAGCCACCAGCTCTTACAAGCTCTCTTGTCTTCACCGTGGCCAGTCCGCAATGAGACAGTCTCTAGAACAAGGACTTTCATACCAGATCACCAAAGTGACTGACCAGATCTCCCCAGACAAGCAGGATAGTTTCTGGGGAAGTTACATTTTCCATAACTCGCTTCCAGCACAGCTCAGGATTTGCCACTACAGCTTTTCAGAAGCTGGCTGATGGGATAGTTTAATTTGAGCAATTGATTTGGATTATCGGCAGATAAGTCTGCTCAATGGTCTGTGGGAATGTTGGATGCGATGGGAACTGAGTTACTGCAGAGAATTCCTTTTTGGGTGCTGGCTGGTGAGTCTTGCCCACATGCTCGGGGTTTAGCTGATCGCCATATTTGGGGTCGGGAAGGAATTTTCCTCCGGGGCGGATTGGCAGAGGCCCCGGAGGTTTTTCGCCTTCCTCCGCAGCGTGGGGCATGGGTCACTTGCTGATGGATTCCCTGCAGCTTGAGGTCTTCAAATCTCACTTTTGAGGATTTCAATAACTCAGTCATGGGTTCGGGGTTGTTATAAATGTGTATGGGTAGGGTTTTGTGGCCTGCCTTGTGCAGGAGGTCAGACTAGATGATCATATTGGTCCCTTCTGACCTATGAGTCTATGAGGAGGAGTAAACGTGCTGCAGCTTGGTGCTAACAGGCCCTGAAGATGCAGCGTGGCCTTAATACCATTCGCAGGGCCTCAGCAGGGGTGGTTTGATAAGCACCGTCTCTCAAATCGCCAAAGCCAAACATAGGCAACTGCCACCAGCTCCCATCTTACACTGGACACCCAAACCTGGCAAATAAGCCCAGCTACCCCAGGCATCCTTTCTCTTCCAGCTTCCCTTAGCCAGCAAGACCCTCCGCCCCCGGGCCACCCTTCAGCATCCCAGCCTATTAGCGCAGTCCCGTAGGATCTCCTGACTTTCCACTTCAGCCCAGATACGGGATCAGAGAGCCAAGTCCAAAGTGTACTGCCAGACACCAAACACTGCACCATGGGATTTACAGTGTCTACCCCCTATGATTCAACTGGAAATAGTTGTCTTCTGGAGCCAATGCACAGTACAGAGAGGCCTAATCAAAACACCCTGGCCAGGTCTGGCGGTCCTCATAATGTAAATGCATATTTACAACATTATGGACACCACCAGAAATATAAATGAAAGAAAAAAATAAGTGGCGATCAACCCAAGAAGACAGGCTAGGCCTCCTCCCAGTTGTCCCAGTGTCCCAGCTAGATAAGGGGTTAACAACCTTTTAGATACATTTTTCCATTCCATCTACACACATCTGGGACCATATCTGATCAAGTCAAGTCTCAGCCAAGCCGCCTCTTTATATTTAGTATTCCCAAAGACTAATTTTAGGATCTGCTGGCCCATAATTATATTTCTGACGGTTAACCCAACCATTTGCATCAGTCCCTTTCTCAATTGTTTCAATATGTCAATGTGGTTAGGTCTTATTTCAAAACCTCCTAAGATGCTACCATCTGTTTGTGGTTTACTTATTTAAAACCAAATGCAATACTAAACTATCACAAGATACATACTGATAAATGTTATAACCTGAGGTCAAGTCCTTCTCTGGCTAACTAAAAATCAAGTCTGTCAAACTAGCTCTTACAAGCCAAACTTATTAAAAATAAGTTGATTCTTGTATTTGCTTGTTACAGCGTTGATAACTTCCCTTACTATTTCTATTGGCATGCTTACCAGGTAGATTATAATTTGATCAGAAGATATACAACCTCCCAAGATCAGGTCAGGGGTCACCGGTAAACAGCACACAATTGTTAGCAACAATAGCCTTAGCACTTATTTACAATGAGCCGTAGTTTGCATGGTCCCTTACCAAAAAATAAAAAGCTGATTGCTCTGAAACATTTACAATCTGAACAGGATTTATAAATAAGTGATAAATGTGTATATGGTCAAATAAAGCTTCATGACCTCTCAGAGCAAAACTTCAGTCAGCCTGCATAACATCACAGGCAATTATTCCTCAGGCAAAGTGCTCCTCTGTAGAGACTGAGCAGCGTTGTTAGGGGTTCCTTTGTTAGCTAAGCATTTAGTTAACTCAACAAACATCTGAGTTCCTTTATTACAGAGCTACATCAGGGACTTAATTAACTCTAATCCTTTTACCCACACAGAACACCCACACATGCTTTGCCAGCTGTCACCATCTCTTCTCTCCCACTTCCCTCTTTGCCTATTAATGCTGCTTCCAAGAATCAATGAGCAACCTTAGGGTGTTATCTCACAACATGCTCTCTGCTACTTGTACGTCAAAAATCTAAAAGATCACTTTTCTTGCATATTTATCTCCAGCAATCCACTAGGTGGCACCCATCATCCGGGATTCTCCTTCCTCTGTCCCGCAGGCTGATTCAAGTTCCCTTGCAAAGGGTCTCTTCTTCCTTCTTGCATTATTTCCAGCCAGTGACTTCATCAGTTTTAATGATTGGGGGAAAAAAAACCAGATTCTGGAATCTTTTCTCTTTCTGCCCAGACAGTGGTTGGGGGGGGGGAGGGAAGGCTTTTTTGTAGACTAACCACGTCAGTTGCCCTCCCATAAACGTTTCATTTGGGATTCCCTATCAAAGGTCTCTCTGCCCTCTCTCACATCCTATTAGCACAACTGTTCAGAAATAATAAACTAATCAACTTCTATAAATACTCCTATTATCTCCAGTGAGAGCTGGCTACGCAGGAGGAGGAGGGATGGCTCTGTGGAGGAGGACTATGGAGATAAGCAGAAAGCAGCGGGATTGCAGGTTGGCAGGATGAATGTGGAGGAAGAGATTGAGGCACCGAGTGGAGAGACCTGATGGGGACAGAATCAGGTATGTGGAGAGAAAACCCCCTGAATGGAACAGCCCCAGGAAAGTGAATATTTTATCTATTTTGGTTTATAGAGTAATAAAAAAGCACCTGTTTCCAGGCTCCTGATGCTATGGCAAGGATTTAACCCACCAGCAAACAAGAGACAAGATGGTTTGTTTGCAAGCTGCACTGTTGTGTGAAGAACCCAAAGCAGCTGTAATTATAAACCGACTGCAAACAGGGCCGTTAAGTTTATTAAAGAAATTGTGTTTGAATCTGTACTTGTCCTGGAAAACTGTATTTTTCATGTGCTTTAAGGCCTCCCCCTACAAATGCCAAGCACAGAAGTGGGCTGAGTCCCACTGACTAAGCAGTTATTCAGGTGCGTAAGTGTTGGAAGGTCTAGGACTGTAGCTGGGACCTGAAGGCAGAGCTGCCTGCGTTCTTGCTCCTGTTCGCAAGCAGCATTGCATAATGGGATATGAGACATTAAAATTACATGATAGACCCATCAACCATTTAATTTATAGGCTACCTTCATATAAAGCGCTTCAGAGCTCTTCACAATACAGGGCATAAAAACAACAATAAATAACAGCCTGCTACTGTGACTGGAATGCATAAACCAGAATACAGATCAGAGCAAACCATCCGAGCAAACACAACAGAAAGAGAAGACCCAATCCTATTCTCACTGAAATGGCAACAAGTTTATCACTGAAGTCACTAGGGTGCCATGTGGGCCCTGAGGACCCACACCACTTGGCCTGTGACACTTCTGCTGACAGACATTATTCTAGCAGCATTTGATGTATAATCCTTATACATAATAACCCCTGCCCCAAAAGGCACATCAGTTATCAAATTGGACCACTCTCCCTTGGTGGCCAGTGATACATTTCTTGGGCCTTGCTCTGAAATGGGCCACCTACCAGATGTGATTTGCAAAAGAAAACTAATTGTAGTAAAACTGGTAAATTCATCTTTTTTTTTTTTGCCAGAACATTGTTCAGAGCATCACCAAAATAATTAAATCTACAGAACCTAATTAATAATGCTTTCAGTCCTCACAGTGAGAACTGACTGATATTTGTCAGGTCCGAACCTCACTACAGGAGAGTTATGGCCATCCAAACCCCACATTAGGCAAGGGCAGAGATTATTGGGTTCACCTGCAGATAGGTTCCACAGTTGGATCTGTCCTACAGAGTGGAACAACTGCTTGCAAGCCCAGTGAAGGAGATCTGCAGATATTCCTCAAGGAAAGAGCCGTGCATTCACCTTTGTAGAGACATCTCAATGGCTTATTCCTTAGAACTGCTTAAGCACCTTTCTCAAAACTTGCACAGGTCTCACAATAAAGGAGGGCACCATGTACCTTTCTATCACCCTATTCTTCAAAGTCGTATCTGCAAGTTTCCCAGATTGGGTGCTGAGGGATGGAGTCGATGGTGTTGTCAGTCACAGTCAATTCTTGATTTAGAAACTTTTGGTAGTGTTCCTTGTAGCACTCTTCGATGGATTTACTGTTTTTGAGAAGGATACTATCATCTTCAGATCTCAATAGTGTGAGCCCACATGAGTGTGGTCCACAGGGATTTGTCTCACAGAAGAAGCTCCGCATATTATGTCCATCCGTGAATGCTTGGATTTCTTTTGCTATGTCCTCCCACCATTTGTTTTTGATTTCTCAGATCCTCTTTTGAACCTCAGCTTTGAACTGATGGGAAATCCAAGAGGCTGTGATCTCAATGCTGTGGCTGTCAAACCAGTCCTGATGGTGATTAACAAGGCCGATGGATTCCTCTCAGACCTCACAGATGGTCTGTTTTAGGGCTTCCCAGTCTTCTTCGATATTTGTGTTGTCATTTCCATATGTCAGTTTGCATACGTGTGCATATAGTCAGTCTTCCACTGAGGTGGTCTTGAAAGTTCTCTTGGTGCACTAAGGATTGAAATCTTTGGATGCTGTATTGATGTCTGAGTGATCTGGATTGCTTTCTATGGTTTGATGCAACCCTGATAGACATGACTGACCTGATCAGATGGTGGTCAGTCCAGCAATCTTTGGCTCCTCTCATGACACGAGTAGTTTGGACATCTCTTAAATCCTGTGTTCTCACAATAACATAGTCCAAAAGGTGCCATTGTTTAGAACCAGGGTGTTGCCAAATTGTTTTGTACTTCTTGCTTTGTCTAAAGACTAGATGAGACACACACTAGACTTTTAGTTTATAAAGCAGTGGTAATTCCAACTCTCTTCTATGACTGTGAGACTTGGGTGACTTACAGAAAATATCTGAAAAACCTAGAACACAAGAGCAGCACTTTCTCCAGAAGATCTTCAAGATAAAGCGGGAGGATCGCCACGCTAATGTTAGTGTCCTCACAGAGGCCAACATCTTTAGTGTTCAGGCCCTGATTATCCAGCACCAGCTGAGGTGGAGCAGGCAATGTATGCACATGTCTGATACATGCTTACCAAAACAGTTACTATAAGCCCAACTCACCAAAGGAGAAAGAAAACGGGGAGGCCAAAAGAAAGACTCCTTCAGGACAAACATCAAGAGATGTGCATCAACAGCACACACTGGGAGACAGTAACCCAAGAAAAGACTAACTGGAAAAGACTCGTCAGAGAAGAAACGACTACTTTAGAGGGAAAATTGCCTTGCCCTGGTTGTAGAACAATGCCAGAAAAAAAAGAAAAGACAACTGTTATGCAGGAATCGTGGCCCTATCTTGTCTTCCACACCACCTGTAACATCTGCCAAAGAGTCTGTGGCTCAACGATCGGATTCCTCAGTCACCAAAGGATCCATATAAAATAAAACCTGGGAAAGAGACCATCTTTAAACCCAAGGGGTCACCGATGACAGTATCTGCTAGTCAAAAACAAGCCATAAAATAGGAAGTCCAGCCACAAAAACTGGGAGAATGTGGGAAATGTCAAAGATTTCTGAAACCAAACAAATTGATTTGGTTTTTGGAAGAAAAATAAAATGATTTCTTCAACCAGCATTCAGTTAATTGTCACGTAGTGCATTGCAAATTAAGACCCTGATCGTTCAAACGCATATTTGTATGAGTTGCTTTATGCACGTGAGTGCCTTAGTGAGTTCAATAGTGGTACATACGTAATGTTACTCACAAACCTACATGTTTGCAAGAAAAGAGCATAAATGATGACAAGTCTTTCCAAAATACAGCAGTATTCTCCACTCTGCTGTTCTCTTTTATATTCCTGAATAAATCTGTAAAGCTCCTTTGTCTAGAACTGTACATTTTATGATTTTATAACACAACAGTAAGCAACCAAAAGTGATAATTATGACAAATAGCTGTGGTCTGTAAAAGAAGTCCTTCTGAATTTTGCTCAGTCTAGCAGTACGAAAGTTAGAAAAATAAAAATAAAAACAGTTCTTGCCAGGAATAACCATGAAGTGGATTTAGAAGCCTGTTTTGTGTTTCTGAGTTGGTTACTGGCAGGGATAATCTTGCTAAAAAATGTGACATTCATGACATTGGATAGATGAAAATTATTGTGGACCCAGGCTAAAGACTTTAGGCTCATGACCTATATTTTGATCTGATTTAAAATTGTGGCTTTATCTGCATTTCTTTAGATTTTACAACTATAGTGCCATGTTTGTTTTTCTAGCCTCAGTTTATTTCATTCTGCAGAGTTATGTAACCGGCTGTTCGCAAGCTGTTTTAAAGTCTCCATTTCAGATGCTTAATGAATTACAGAGATTTTACAAATAACATGTTGATGAAATATTCCTCTGGTTCTGCTGTTGAGAATGAAATATACAGTGTAATACTAGTGGAGACAATTTGAGGGATGAGATTTCTCTTTCCTGGAAGGCTTGGTGTGGGATTACTGCTGTAGGATATCAACTCCGAGCTTTTGTTCAGGCATTGTAAAACAAAACGAGTGGTTTTCTCAAAAAGCAAGGAAGTCTGAGGACAACGGGAATCAGTGGGGATGGAAACACTCAAAATTCACTGGCCTACATACTTCCCCCTCTGCCAAGATCTTCATGTAGGATGGCTCACACTGAGTCACACCAGGAAAAACTCAACCATGTGGGATTACCTCATTTAAAAGAAATAACATTTTCTATCACCAGTTTCCTGGTTCAGCATTTCTTATGTAAATTATATCAAATATTAACATTGCATTTGGGCCCAGCCTTCTGAGGCAATGCGGTGGAGAAAGTCTGCATGATTCTCTTTAATTTCATCTCAATTCTTCTGGCACTGGGGAGTGGGATTTCCCACCACCGACCAAAAGAAAAGGAATTCTATTTCCAAGTCAAGTCATTTCCGTGAGATTTGCATAGAACTCTGGGGTCTTTCATCGGCACAGGGACATCACATAGAGCCATTTCTCTCTATACTGTTTCTGAACAGCTATGTTACCTGCTTTGACTACCAACAACCATCTCTCTACATGCATAGGGACAATGACCATCTCTTTACATGCACAGACCCCCCAAAACAACAGAATTCCTTTCTCAAAGTCCAGTGCTAAGTAGATCCATGTGCAGATCTCAGGGACATGATCAGTCCTTTCATCATCATTATTGACATTTTAATTAGTAGCACATTCTACTTGGTACTATAAAAGCACAGAGAAAAATCTCTGCTGCAAGGCACTTACAATCCATGCAGAGCCCCACAGAAGTCAGTGACCATTTATCAGTTAGGCTGGATCTACATTAGCACTTTTGTCAGTAAAACCTTTTGTTTTTTTCACACACCTGACCCATTAAGTAAAACAGAATATAACCTCAACTTTATTCATTAAAGAATGGAAACCTGGTTGGGGTAGAGAATGACATACAGGAATATGGAAAGATACAAGTGTCACGCTGTGTGCAATGATTTACGACTGAGTGCGCCAACCTCATGGCAGACTATCAAAAAAAAAAAAAACAGGGCAAAGATCCCAAACTGATGGTATGGTCTAGATTAGAACAACCCTAACAAATGTGAATTCCTAAATCACTATAAGTCTTACCATGTCTATTCCAGTCTATCTTGCCACTCAGGCAAGCTGGATGAATGCTATGTCTACACTATGGACTTTGCAGTGGCACATCTGTAAGGTCTCCCATGTAGCCTCTCTATGCTGGTGGAAGAGAGCTCTTCCACCAGCATAATTAAACCACCCCCAACAAGCAGCAGTAGTTACGTTGGCGGAAGAGCGTCTTCTGCCGACATAGCGCTGTCCACGCCAGCACTTTTGTCAGTGAAATATATGTAGGTTGGCTGTGGAAAAAACAAAAAGTTTTACTGACAAAAGTGGGGCCACAGCACATCTATCTGCATGGGCTTGACCAGGGCAGAGTTTCCTTGAGTCTGAGGACTGAACCTTTGGCAAATGCAGAATGCAGACAGGGTCTTCCTGCATGCCATTTGTCATGCATGAAGCCTGGTGTCTATCCTGAAGCACAGGTCCATAAAAGCCTCCAACCTGGTAGGAGGGTATACCCATGCCAGCTCATTCTTTAATTCGCTGCAAAGATCAAGCTGAAATTGATGAAAGAGTGCGACATCGTTCCAGGTGATGTCTGTGCCTCAGTGTCTAAACTGAGTGACATAGGAAAGGGTTTGCCTGGCATATGCATGGCAGAGACTCCCTGACAAGCTTTATGTGGGTCATCAAAAATGACAGTGAATGATTGTAGGAAAGAATCCCAGCTGGTCAGCATCAGCTTTAGAAGGGGGGAGGCCCATATTAGGGCCTTCCCAGTAAGCAAGCTAATTACGTACCCCAATTTGATCTGGTCCATGGCATATTCCTCAGGCTGGAGCATTGGGTACTACTCCCGGAGCAACGACCTTCTCAGAGAAAGGGCGTGGCAGGAACAGGAAGCTTTTTGGGAGGAGGTGACCAATCAGCAGTTGGCTGCTAGTCAGTGGATCCTGCTAAATCAGTGGATGTAGTCTGTTTTCTGAGTGTCAGCTGCAGTTTCCCTAACTGGCCTTGCAGTGTGGTGACAGAAAGCATAAGACTCCTACACAGCAGCCCTCTAGGCCTGTGTTCAGGACCTCTGGCACCTGACAGGAACTCGCTGCTGCTTGCTATTAAAACCAAGAGCTAACGAGAATTAAAAAAGAACTAGACTTTGTATGCATAATAAGAACATTCATAGTTACAGTAGACAGGATTTTAAAATTAGTAAGGGACGCAAGAGCATGCACCAGGCAATTAAGATCAGGAAGAATTTTCCTTAGGGCCAGGTTATTGCACTGTGTGGTTTCTTCCACCTTCCTCTAAAGCATCTAGTCAGATTACTAGACTTATCACTGGTCTGGTCGGTATATTGCTCAATAGCAACTGAACTGGAATTTTGATGTAAACTTGACGTAGCAAGATGTGCTGAAATTATAATATATATGGATACTCTAATTCCCCTTTCTGGTTTGCCCAAGATTTCCTATGGCCATTAGCCTGCACTGATAGAAGAAGTTCATCCAGTGGTTATGGTACTAACCTAGGCCTCAGGAAACCTCGGTTCAATTCCCTGCTTCACCATCGATTTTCTGTGTGACCTTGGGAAGTCTACTGTCTGTGCTCCTGTGACCATGTAGCGGAGTGCTTGACAAAGGACTTCTTGTTGGTGGCAATTACAAATGCAGGTTTACTCTGCTTGCAGCTCAGTGGCTAGAATAAAATACAAGGATTAAAACACCAAGCAGCTGTACTTGAACAAAAGGGACTGCGTCCACTTTCTTGGAAGTCAATTGGCTAGTCTTGAGATAGAAAGGACAAGGGACACCAGTCCTTGGGACTGTGTGGGATAGCATTGGCAGACTCTCAAGACCCAAGTCTGGGGGACTTGGGCCTGAGCTGTGTACACACTGCAAAATGATGGAGTTTGCACAGGGATTTGGGCTTGATTTCTCCCCTCCCTCCCCACAGGGATCTAGGCCCAGAGGGCCCAAGTCAGATAGAATTGTTGTAGATGGATGTGGAGGGTTGGCCTTGAGCCTGAGTGTAAGCCCAGGTTTACAAGGAAAGGTAGACATACCCTTAGCCTCTCTGTGCCTCAGTTCCCCATCTGTAAAATGGGGATAATAGCACTGCCCAAGCTCACAGGCATGTTGTGAGGATAAACACAAAAATTTTGAAACACTTTGAGATTTACTAATGAAAAGTGTTGAATAA
>ML675649.1:15986106-16079852 GCA_007922155.1 Mesoclemmys tuberculata
GCAGCTGGGACCGACCCCACTCCACGCACACGCAAACTACATGTATGCACGCACCGACGCCCAGCGCCTGGAAGGAACACGCAACAGGCACGCGTGAAGCGGCGTGCAGCCGGAACGCAAACCCGCACCCCCTTTCCCTTCGCAGGCGGGAGCGCACAAGACGCTCACCGGCCCGCCGCTGGCACACGCGCAGGTTCACAGGCGGGACGCCCACCCCCAGCGCAGCCGCGCCTGCAGCTGGGTGCTCCACGGACGCGCGCGGCCGACAAAGCGGGTGCGCGCCCACCCCCCGCCCGCGCCCACCCCGACGAGGCGCAAAGCGCAGCCCCCGTCCCCGCGGCGCGAGCGGACCCAGCCCGCGCGGACATGCAGCGCCCGGCCCGGCCCCCGCGTCCCGGCCTGCGGCTCCAGGAGATGGGAGGCGGGGAGAGAGACGGAGGGCGCCCCGCGCGCCGGACGGACGCGGCGGGCGCCCAATGCGCACCGACACCGCTCCCCGGAGGGAGGGGAGAGGGCCGAGGCTGGGCCCAATGAGGCAGCGCCCGGAGCGGGACTTCCTTCGGGCATCCCAGCGCCGAGAGCCGCCGAGGAGCGGGGTGACACGTAAGTTGGGGGCTGGACGGTGGTGGGGAAAGTTTCCTTTGTTTCCCGTTCAGGTGGCGGCGGCGGCGGAGTAAGGGGGGGGGCGATGCACAGACCCCCCCGTGGGGCGGGCAGAGAAACACGCTCGCCCCCCGACCCTCTCCCAGAGCAGCCCCCGCACGGGCACGCCAGTAAGCTGGGCGGCCCCCCCCGTCCCGCAGACAGGACGGCGGAGACCGGGGAGCTGCGGTGCAGAGACCCCCCCCCCAGCCGGTCACCCCGCGGAGAACTGCCGCCCCCGCTCGCCCAGGCAGGCAGCTGCTCCCTAGGGACACCCCCGCGAGCCCGGGCTGCGGCGGAGCGGCGGGCGGGGCGGCCCCGGGCTGCAGCATGCGCCTCGGGTGCCCGCAGCCCCGCGTGCCCGGCGGAGCCTGGAGCTGCCCGGGGCGCCAGGGCAGTAGCAGCGGGAGGGGGCTGAAGCGCTCAGGGTGCCCTCCTCCCGGCTCTGCCCCTTGGTGCCCAACGCTGCCTCCTCCTCCTCCTCCTCCAGCTGCTGCCGGCTGCTGCTGCTAAACCGCCGGGGGTGGGGGGGCTCCGGGACCCGAGGAGGGACTATGGGCAACGGGATGTGCTCCCGAAAACAGAAGCGGATTTTCCAGACCCTTTTGCTCCTGACCGTGGCCTTCGGCTTCCTCTACGGCGCCGTGCTGCACTACGAGCTACAGAGCCAGCTCAGGAAAGCCGAGGCGGTGGCACTCAAGTACCAGCAGCACCAGGAGTCGCTCTCAGCCCAGCTACAAGGTAACGCTCCTTACAGTGATCTCCGCAGGGGTCTCCCTCTCCCGCTGCCCTGTCCCGTCCCAGGGGCTGCGAAATGATCTTCCGCCCCCGGAAAGCCCTGGGCTGCAGCCCCCTAACTGTTCCCCAAACTTACTGCTTTCTCCAGCCAGCAGGTTTTGCTAAACTACATTCCCGAGTTTCCTCTTGCACCAGGATGTACCTATAACCAACTGTATCCTGGCCCTAGTGAAGTCAGTGGGAGTTTTGCCACTAAGTCTGTTGGGGCCAGGATTTCCCCCCTGTCTATTTATATAGTGCCTCAATCCCGAGGGATGGCCAAGCACTTTGCACCCTCTAATTTAAAAAGGAGTACTTCCAACATCCTCCTGTTCATATTCATCCTGCAACCCAAAAACATTTACCATACACTGACTTGTCTGCTGCTTTAAGTCTCTTGCCTGTATTATTTGGATACTGGTGACAAAACCTAAGATTATATAGCTGCTGTCCCTTGGGACCAGCATGAAAACTACACCAGGAGAGGAACGTTTTAATAATAGGTATGTTTTTGTTGAACATCATTACCAGGTTTTTGAATAAAGCTATTTTTATAACTGGGGGGTGGGGGCTCTGAAGTTCTTGGCTCAAAGCAGCCACATTTTTAAAATTGGCCATCCATCATCCGTGTCTCAGTTTTAGGATGCCCTAGATTGAGATACTTTGTACCCGATGTTGAGGACTTGCTGTTCCCGTTTACTTCAGTAAATTAAGGGCAAGGTGTCAAACTTGTGCATGAAACATCAGTGCAATGGGAAGAGGTGTGGGTCCTCAGTACCGCTGAGCTCCAACCCTAATGGTTTCAAGTCAGACACGCAAAAATCTGTGGCTGGTTCTGAAAAGTTTGGCCTTATTGTTTATGTATTCTTTTCAAAGACTTTTAAACGTGGCTAGAAAATGAATATTGATCATGTTATCATAATTAAACATCCAAACACACAAATCGGTATGTAGGATGAATACTATAGATTTAATAATGCAGCCTTCACACAGCAGGATTGGGTCACAATCTATTAACCTCTTAAGATAATTAGTTATTGAACATGTTTAACTGTGGTTTAGAAACCATTTCTACTTTGTTGTATTACCTCAAATTGAAATACTATAATGCTATGGAAAACTTTTGACAGAATCTTCACTCTAGTGACCCAGGAGGTATAAACATGTGACTGAGAGATGGGTATGTGGCAGATGCCTGTTGTTAGCTGTGGTGTTATCAGTTGTTGGCCGCGTGTGCGTTCCCCGTGTATGTGCTGTCCCAGTTCTGCGCAGGTAACCGAGACAACACCCACAATTGAATGAATCGACGACACCACCACAGATCCACTGAGCAAGAAAAGCACCCATCCAGGTTTATTGCAATGAATCACTATGAGAAGCGACCTATATCTTACGAGTACACTTAACATATAAATTCTTCTTCGTAATGGGATGGTTCAGTTAATGGCGAGACCCTCCATTATCCCCTCAGCCGGAGGAAGTAGTTTCCTCTGACATTCTGTTTTATACATTGCTACACACAAGTTTCATTCTGCCCTCTGACGTAGTATGATACCACCCATTCCGTCATATTGGATGGTTCGATCAAATCATTCCTATTTATCATATTAACAAGACATTTCTATCCATTATAGTGTCATTTGAGGAGGTCAGGGAGCCGGTGTTATCTTTGGGATGCTAGAATATCCTGGTACCCTCTGTCTCTAGATTGTAATTTCATACTCTTATGCCTAGCACTGCTTTAGGAATGTGTACGTTTGCCGTATCAGCTCAGTTCTTGCCAATTTGTAAATTCACAGTTTGACTTTGCTTCTTAGCAGTATTAGACTTTGATTCAGGCTTCAGGTTCAGGCCTTTTTAATAGGCCTCAGGCCATATACCTGGCCTGTTACGTTAGGTCTCATGTCTCAATCTCTCACTTTCTACTACAATGGCTAAAGGGCTACTTTAGCTCATTTGCACTTTTGCCAACACTATTTGAAGGGAGAAACAGGAACAACTGTTGCCCAGTCAAATTAAAATTCAGTAAATTTTCTGCTGCTGTCACTAAACTGAAGAAAAGTGGAGTGTGCTACCCAGATAAAGGAGAAGGGATCTGTAGATGGTAGTCACTGGGGATGGTTTATAAACATCCACTTTCTAAACATTATGTTGAGGACCATTTTCCAAATAAACAAATACATAAAAGAACAATAAGACAGAAGCACTCAATTAAAAGGCCATCATCATGAATCATGCAACATATTTCCCTCTTACCTTTGATTACTTTTTATTTATCGAACAATTAAAACATGAAAGAAAAAAAAGTGTAAATTATTTTGATTTATAATGTTTTTTTAAAAAAGCACTTGCTGTTGCCAATTTATCTACTATGGAGATCAGATTTTCTACAGAAAGACGCCTTATTTGGCAGTAATAAACCTCTTACTACAAAACATATGTAAACGCTTCTACAACTTAGGGCACGGCTGCAACTAGAGAGTATATGGAATATATGGCAAAGGTTTAAGCTCGTGAATGTAGCTGCTCTAAACTGACAGGAGAGAGTTCTCCTGTTGGTTTAACTACTCCAGCTCCTGTAAGCAGCAGTTGCTATGTTGAAAGGAGAAGCTTTCCTGCCAACATAGTGATGGCCACCATGTGTGTGTAACTTATATCACTCGGGGGGTGATTTATTCACACCCCTGAATGACATAAATGATGCCAACGTAAGATATTGTGTAGACGTAGCCTAATATAAATGAAAGAGATTAGAAAAAAAGTTACTCTGCCCACTCCCCATTTTCTCTACTGTATGCATTTTACAGCTCGTAGAGCCTGATTGTGCACTGCCTTGCACCTTCTCTAATCATTTCTACTTGTGTAAGTGTGTGGAGAATTCTGGCATTTTATGACCACTTAGCATAGATATAAACAATTACACAAACTGGATAATCTGGTCTTTTGTTTATAGTCAGTTTTCCCTGTTGTTAGTGTGGGGCTTTTCACACAGCAACGGGGGGAGGAAAATGTTATTCTTTTAAATATAGGTTTTTAAAACACAAAACAAAAACATTGGCAGAAAAATTCAAAGGCAGGTTCCATATCTGATTGTACTTTGAACTTTTATTTTTAAGTGGCTGAGACTTTAATTGACTGTGTCCTTTTAAAAGCTACTACAAATATTTACTTTTCCGGGTTTCCTTTCTTTGGAGTGCTTTCTAATGTAAAGAGCCCCAGTTCATCTTATTGAGGAGTGCTAATTACTTTAATGCAAACATTAAATAAGAAATTGTATTGCCAATGGCAAAGACTTTTGATTTATAATAAATAAACCTATTTAGGTAGAAACAGTTGCCTTTGAAGTATTTCATTCATTATTTTTAACTTGGTGAGATAATTGAGTAGTTTATTTTTATTAGAACAGCAACAAAATCTATAGTTAGTAAGCCACACTAGTGTCATGTCCCTTTTGGCATAACCAGTTGTTCTCTTAAGATATGGATACTGTTGTAGTGATAATGTTGGAAGTATAAATATGCTGAAATACTCTAATCAGGAGCTAATGAGGGGATAGGAATGCATTGCAGGTCCAAACTGGGCCCAGCAGGCATATATTGGATTTTATTCAGAAGAAAGTGAGGGTGGGGTGGGGTGGGGGTGGCAAGCAGAGAGAGAGAGGTGATGGATTTACTAGAGACTTTTAGTTCTAAATCTATAGAAGGGTCTTTTTGGAAAAAATTCAAAGCAGAGCACCATCTTCTTTCTTACCTACATACCTCTCCGTTACGTTTAATATTTACATAGCTTTTCTAGCTTTCCTACCTAGGTCAAGTGATATGGGCCTTTCTTACTGCATTTGCTGGTTTCTGATGCCTGAATGAATTCTCAATGAATAGATTCCAAGGTGCGAAGGGACCACTGTAGTCATCTGGTCTGACCTCCTGTATAACAGGCTGAAGATCTTCCCAAAAATAATGTCTAGAACGTATCTCTCTGAAAAAAAATCCAGTCTTGATTTTAAACTTGATAGTGATGGAGAAATAAAGCAGCATTTCATGCCTTTGTCTGAGAAGGTACTACAGTGTTTTCAGAAGGCTGATCCCTATTCCCTCTTTTAAGTCTCTGACTATCCTTGTCCAAATTCAGCCTTGGTTCAAGTGGGTGTAACTGTATTTGCTTACCCCAGGACTGAATTTAGCACCAAGTCGGATGCTTGTGCCTTTTCTCTGTTTCAGGCCTTTAATTTAGCAGAGGAGTTTCTACTCTTCCTCAAATGAAGGCAGAGGTTTGGGAGAGAGGGAGCCAATAGGAATGGTTGATTACACAATTGTGAGAATAGCACAGCTCTTCTGGAAGGGCTGGGAGGTTAGCTTTCAGTTCGATGGCCTCTGCCACAGGTCTTTGTATTTGAAAATTAACCTTGAAAACCAGGATATTGAGAGCTGCAGAAGAGAACATGTCTGAGTCTTATCTCCTGAGTTTTACCTCATCATATATTTCTATTGGACGTTAGAGGAAGTAGGGCAGGTTTTGTGATCCACAGTATAATTACTGGAAGCAAAGCTTAGAGATGACAGGTGCTGGCTTATACAATTGTTTGGCGCGCACTCCAAACCTATTACATTAATACATCTCTGCATAGAATTTCTAGTTGTAAAGTGTTTTATAAAGACGGTAACTGCTGATCTCCCAGAAGGCTGATTATTATAAAATCTTATTCTCTTAGCATTACATGTTCAAAACTCGGAGTTAATCTTACTTCATTTGCCTTCAAAATGATATAACAACATGTGAAAGGTCTTTAAGAGTTTAATGCTAGCTTGACGCTGTTTGGCTATTTGCTAGATAGGAACAGATTTCTATAGCTAGAACAGAAATGGCCTGACAGCTGTATGAAAACCCAGTCTCATCTTTCTGAACATTTCGAGTCTAAATGGAGTTGGCAGTGATTTCTAGAGTTTATCCCAATAACCACTCTACTTCTAAGTGCCTTTGACTATCTTATTCTTGTAACTCGTTATTAGAGTAGAACCCCAATTATCTGAAGATTTCAGGGATTCTTCTCTTCCCAATCCTGTACCTTACTATTATTTGGGGAAGCAACATAACTTATGACCTTCAGATTTCAACCTGCTGGTTGGTTTGCCCTATTATGGACCATTTGCAAGTTTCCCCAAGGCTGTCTGACCCTCCAGGACTTAAGCTGCCGGTTCAACTAAAATGCAAGCTGAAATTCTACAGAGCCAATTGGTTCTAGGGAAGCCACCAGACAATTATTTGAAACAGGAGATGTCATTTGCTTCAACCGGTGATGTGACCTGTTTGGAGTAGTCCAGGCATATTGTAACTAAATATATATAAATCAGACTTAAGCTCTATGGATGAAAAGGGGTACATAAGAGCTACACATTATTAGTTCTGTATGTCTGTAATGTGGTCTGTTAAAATGTTCTTAATAAAATACGTGAACAAAAACGTGAATGACTGTGCATCTCTCACATCTAAGTGGGCATGCTGGGAGTAAGACCTGATAGAACTTTGTCCGTTTCTTCTCTTCCAAGCACCATCCAGTGCAACTATATCTGTGTTGTTGCAGCATAGAGGGTTGACTCCCCTTCCGCTCCCTCTTCCCTGCTGGGCAGCAGCATCATAGGTGCACTTGTGCTGAGGGGGGGCATTTTTGTACGTAAGGTGAAGGATAACATGAAAAAACAATATTCCTGGACTGAATTTAAACTCCTCATTACCCTTTACGTGCTCACTTTAATTGTTAAGCAAGGCACATTGCATCACTCTGAAACTAGTCAGTTTCTGCAATGAGGAAACAGGCATTGCACTGCTTTTACCTCAATTCTCCTTGCTAGTACAAAGAACTGCTAATGTATAGAGAAACTTGTTACTGGTAGTGAGACATACTGTCACTTTCTCCCAGCCCCTAGGACTGCACCATCACCACTATTCTGCCTGCAGCATTCAAATCATTTCTGATGCTGCTCCACCAGCCTCCGAGCCAGTTCTCCAGCAATCTTTGTGGTGGTGCTTCTTGCTATTCATACTTTCATTTGGCGCTCTCCAAGACCCATGCTGGTACTATTACAGACACATCAGCAGTGCTCTGAACATTACAGAGCAGCAAAGATTAGAGGGATAAGGAACACTTCTCTAGCTTGCAACAGGCTGAGTTCAGCTGTGGATCTGGAGATGATTTTGGGACACGGTCTTTGTTTATGTTGTCTTGAGATAACTTTTACTAGATTGGTTATTTTAAGAGTTGGCTACTTTGCGTATATTGTATTTCTTAAATGTATAGGTCTCTCTTAAAAGGCACCCACTCCATCACTCCGAATGTGGCGGAGAACATCATAGTGAAGGATAATAAATGACCACCAGATTATGATCAAATGCAGTACTGTATGAAAAGACAAATAAGGCTTCCTAATTCTGATATCTATATGGTGTTTTGCAGATTCTCAGTTTATTGAAAGTTAGTTAGCCTTGATTTATAACCTCATCTGAGAATTTTAGTTCCTTTTCCACTCATTCCCACTTCTCACCTTGTGTACAGATGCCTTTATTTTACATGTTTAGGGTGGAGTTGGCAAAATTCAGATTAGTGAACACTTTGACCAAATTGTACATGGGAAAAATTAAATTCACCATGTGAAACGTGACCGCGTTCCCATCTAAAGTGTCTGTTTTATATCTAAATTTATTGTTTAAGGTAAACGGTTTGCCAATTTATATATAAATAAGAATTTGTAATAAGATTTCATACTGTGAATTCAGAAATGGCAGTGGGCAATTAGTCCCCATCAGGGACGGAGCAGGCTTATTACCTTTTAAGAGATTTCCTATTAAATGAGAGAGGGTCCCTGGTTCTGGCAGCTGAATTCCAGCAACAAACAGAGTTGATTAAAGCAATGCATGTATTACCTATTTTACAGTATTTGTAATACCTGTCCACATCTGGAGACACAAAACACCTAATGGACTATAGTACAGGCAATAATTAATAGATGCTTTCAGGAAAAATCATTACCAATGCTGCAGTCTAGTCTCTCTGGGTTCCACAGCATGTACTCTGCCTTTAAGATTGGGATGGGGGTGAATGGGATAAACTTCCTTTTTTTTCTGGGGTTAAAGTTGACCCTGGTCAATGGTAGGACTATGCAAAATGTAAAGCTATAATCCTGAGTCCACATGTAATTAGGGTGGATTTAGATTCTTTTAAAATTTGTGAACAGTCTGACCAGGGTCATGAACAGTTCAGACTTGAGTAGATACTATTTGGTAAGGGCCTGGCCCTCCTGTTCTCACCGTTGTCTCTTGCAAGGCTAGAGAAGTGGCCTGCCTCTCTCACCTTCTAATTTGTTCCTTTTGTTAGCCCAGGGGCTTACGCCCTCAAGTTTTCTAGAGGCACCGGATGGCCACTCATCGAATTCCAGGGCAGTTAGAAGGTATTGCCTGATTAAATAATTAGAAATGCTAGAATAACTGCAGGATTTCAAAGGAACAGTCATGGTTTCCTGTACTTCAGAAGACTGTGAACAGTATTATTTGGATGGCCAACCAGCTCCAAAATTGAGTGAAGTGGGAGTTTGGGCCTCCTGTCCTAGCCTCCCCTCTCCTTCGGAGATAGGAACAATGAGTCTGGAGGTTGGGAGTTGCCAGGGGACTGGTGGTGGTGTGGGAAGAAATGGTGTCCTGGGATGGAAGGTGACGTGTGTGCGCATGGAGGTTCTTCTGGAGGTTCAGATTCTGCATTCACTGGCAAGCTATCAGCCTCTTCAGTTTAGAGTGACCAGATGGCAAGTGTTAAAAAATCAGGACAGGAAGTGGGGGATAATAGGAAATAAGAAAAAGCCCTAAATATTGGGACAGTCCCTATCACATTAGAACATCTGGTCACCCTACTGCAGTTGGACTTTGCATAGTTCATTCACCATTAGCAGATAAGTGAAAGTTCAGTGGCCCAGTCAGTTTTTGGTGTTCAAGTGTTCATATTGCATAAAGCACCATCACAACAGGTACTGATGTAGGTGCTCAGGAAAGAGGCTGAGGAAGTAATGGCTGTGGAAACCAAACTTGATATCCGTATAGATGGTCCCTCCATAGGAGGGGTTTGTGACACATTAGGAATAGGGTGTGGGAAACCTTCTTTATTGCTGTTGTTCAAGCTCTACCGTAGCTAGTGGGCATCTGTTAAAGCATTCTTTTGTGTCTTTGCTTTTAATCTGGCATTTCTTCTTAAACACAAATTCACTTAAACTTGGTTGCCTCTGACTGTTTAGTTTAAAATTATACTTGAAATACATCATCTTCTATACTGAAGCTTGTAAATCAGAGCCAGGAGGAAAGAGTAGGTCAGTAGCATCATGCATATACTTGTTTATCTGACACCTCTGCAGTACTCTTAATTACATGGAGAATTGTCTTATCTACAATCCGTGCAGGGTTGAGTAAGAAGACGAACCAAGTGGCCTTCTGTTAGAATTGGATTGTTTTGAATCCTGGATTTTAACATGCATGGGTCTTTTGGAACTGGATGAAGTTCTGTGAAAAGGAAACCAGCAATAGTTTTGGTTGTATAGATTTACAGTAAAGTTGCTCTGATTTTTAGTGTATCATTTGGGGTTGGCTTACAAAATAGCTGTTTTAATACGTCTGCTTACAGGAAGTACAGTAATCCGTCTTAATTGCTCCATGTGCTTAGGCTAGCGAGAACATGTTTTGCGCTGTATAGATGATTTCTATCAGTGATCAGTGAACTAGGCTGATTGTGATGGGCTTGCCCTCTAGTTGTTAAAGTCGTAAAAAGAAATCCGTGCTATTGGAGTTTCTTCTTGAGCACAGTTGTGAAAGATACCTGACTGCATTTGTATTTTGGGATCCCAGAAAGGATGGAAACTTCATATAGGTGATTAGTCTGTTGATGAAGTACTCATGCCACTTCCATCATACGTGCTGGATTGGTTCATGTCTTGATTAAGTTTGGAACAGCTCCCTCTGTTTATGCAGGAAAGGCAGCAGTATAAAAGTGGAGTATATGTTACGCTTTTTAGGGGATGAAAGAACTAAAATAATTCCACCCCCTAAATTTAGAATTCTTGGAGGGGGTCAACAAACATGAACACGGGTGATCCAGTAAATATAGTGTACTTAGATTTTCAGAAAGCCTTTGAGAAGGTCCTTCACCAAAGGCTCTTCAGCAAAGTAAGTGGTCATGGCCTAAGAAAAAAGGTCCTCCCCTAGATCAGTAAGTGGTTAAAAGTTAGGAAAAAGAGTAGGAATAAATGGCCAGTTTTCCAAATGGAGAAGTGTAAATAGCAGTGTCCCCCAGGGGTCTGTACTGGGACCAGTACTGTTCAACATATTCATAAATGACCTGGAAAAAGGGGTAAGCAGTAAGGTGGTAAAATTTGCAGATGATGCAAAACTACTCAGGATAGTTAAGTCCGAAGCAGACTGTGAAAAGTTACAAAGGAATCTCATAAAACTGGGTGACTGGGCAACAAAATGGCAGATGAAATTCAGGGTTGATAAATACGAAGTAATGCACATTGGAAAATAAAATCCCAACTATACATATAAAATGATGAACTAAATTAGCTGTCACCACTCAAAAAAGAGATTGTGGATAGTTCTCTGAAAACATCCACTCAATGTGCAGCAGTCAAAAAAGCTTACAGAAATGTTGGGAATCATTAGGAATGGGATAGATAATAAAACAGAAAATATCGTATTGCCTCTTTATAAATCCATGGTACACCCACCATCTTGAATACTGTGTGCAGATCTGGTCACCTCATCTCAAAGATATATTGGAATTGGAAAAGGTACAGAAAAGGGCAACTGAAATTATTAGGTGTGTGGAAAAGCTTCGTTATTAGGAGAGATTATGTTAATCTTTAATTGGGCCTGGCGCTCCCTGCAGCTGTAATGAGGTGCTTTAACTGAGCTCTCCAGCTCCAGTTAACTATTTTGGAGCCAGTAGGGGGTACACACACACACACAAAATTTGTACTGAAGTAGAACCTCAAAGTTATGAACACCTTGGGAATGGAGGTTGTTGGTAACTCAATGTTTGTAACTCTGAACAAAACGTTATGGTTGTTCTTTCAAAAGTATACAGCTGAACATTGCCTTAGTACAGCTTTGAAACTTTCCTATGCAGAAGAAAAATGCTGCTTTCCCTGTATTTTTTAGTCGTTTACGTTTAAGATAGCTCTGTACTGTATTTGGTTTTTTTGTTTTTGTCTGTGCTGCTGCCTGATTACATACTTCTAGTTCCAAATGAGGTGTGTGGTTGACTGGTCAGTTCATAACTCTGGTGTTCATAACTCTGAGGTTCTACTGTATTGGGATTATACTAACCTACCATGTTAAACACGATTCTGCTTCCAGCATGGGCAGGATCTTAGGAAGATAGTCTGTGCTCCTCCTGCACAGAAAGTTTTCTTGATAATGCTGGCAGCTGCTTGAAACTAGCTCTAAGGTGGTTCAGTCTGAAACTGCTGCTCTGATCTCACAGAAGAGGCACAATTGGTCTGAGCGGCGATTCCTTGGAATGTATAAAATTATTTCATAATAGGTGAAGAGAACCAACTGAACTCTTGTGTCAAGATGATGATGTTCCAAATACATTACCTCAATAGGCTGGATCAGTGACCCTCTGTTTAATGCTGCATGTTGTCCCAAGAGAGACCCAGTATTGGGGCATGAGAAAGGCCACTTGCCCTTCTGTGGTGATGGGGAAGCATCATGAACACTATCTTTACCCTTACTCTGGAAGTTGAGTGCACTCTGTAGCACTTCTTTGCAATGGTGGGTAGAATGCCAAGAGTTTAGAGGTGAGATAAATATTATGCTTTTATTGGAATGCGAGTATTACATGGGAAAACTAAAACTGGTCTATTAAAGCAAATTAAGGAGCAGCCTCTTAATATTTATTGGTAACGATAATAACTAAATAATGCAGCAGGCATGTGCATACTCTGCTTCTGATTAAGGAAGATCTTTTTGGAGTGATTTGCTGTCTTTAGGTGCTAGCTAGGGCAAGTCCTCGTCCCTCTGAAGTTTATGGCAAACTCCTTCTGAGTTCAAGCTGCTGATTTGACCCTGTTGCTTTTATTTTAAATGTGTCTTCCAAGAAGAAGGATACAAATTTGAGAGAAACATTACGTTTTGGTGATGGCCTTGCTTAGATTGATACTTTTCTAAAGTGTAGTTTAAGAATTTGTCTCTCTTTAAATTCCCTACAGTAGTAAAGATCTATGTGTGAACTTCTTTGAGGAAGTGGCTTAACCGTCTTGAAAGGTGATAACCACAGATCCCTCGTAGGTTTTATTTTATCATAATGGAGTATGGCAAAAGTGGAGGTATGTTTGAATTGGACAAGACCAAGAAATAACATAAAAAAAACCTGCAAATCAAATGCCCATACACTGCCTTGAACCATGTGTTTTTATAAAACATTTAGAATCCAATCTCACCTTAGCATCTTGAAGAGGCAGTCACTGCTGTGTCCCATCAAAGTGAAAATGACTCTAAACAGACTTTCATTATTGTTTGCAGTGTTGTGGTAGCCGTATTAGTCCCAAACATGAAGAACTCTGTGTAAGCTCAAAAGATTCTCTTTCACCAACAGAAGTTGGTCCAATAAAAGATACTGCATCGCCTACCTTGTCTCTCTAAACAAAGTAGGCAACCGAAGTCCACCATTCAAAAAACACGTTATTTAAAGCATAGGGCCACATTTTGTTCTTAGTGACAGGTGGAGTAAGCCATTCTGGTGGAAAAAGAGAATTTGGCAAATAATGCAAAATACGTTTATATTTTCTTACGTACAAGTGGGGTCTTAATTTGTTGCTTACTTGGGGTGGGAGGGATGAACAAGCTCTTGTTTCCTAGAGCTGCTAATGCCTTATGGGGAATTTTAGGGAGGAAAAGGTTCTGTTTAGGGATTGTTCTGCTTTTCTTTGAAAACACGTCAATAATTAAACGTACTCGTTAGGGCTCTGTTGTGTTATTTAGACACAGTTTAAGCATAAGGGGGCATGAGTGTATTGTTTCAGGAGCTATTGTGACTCCATCACCGTTCCTCCCTGGTCCCCCTCGTGTGCCAAGAAGGGGAAAAGTGACTGCATCCCTGAAAAGGGTGCAGCCAGCTCCCTGGTCAGCGCAGAGAGGGAGATGCCTGAGCCATTCCTGCCTGCTTCCCATCCTTTCTTCTCTCACTTCCTTGCATGAGATGCAGGGAAAGCAGCAGCCACCATGCAGCTGTGCACAGGACCTGGACTTGCCTCTAACCTAGCTTCTCAGGAGCGAAGTGGAAGGGAAATCATTCCGTCCAAGTACTCCTCTCTACAGGTCTATGAAATAACGTTGCCCGCATGATAAAATTGTCAAGATGATGAGGAGTAAAAGGACAAAACTTAGAATGACACTGTGGGTAATTCAAAGAACAGTCTAAGAAACAACTATACAGTTTACCAACAAAGGAATTAAGTAACTATCATAAATATGTCTGGCATATAAATGTCTAGCTTATAAAACATTTAAAACACAACACAAAAGTAATTAAAAATCAGAGAGACTCTGGAATCATAAAGCAAATGCTAATCTGAACCACTGGGATCACTATCCTCATCTGCCATATCTTCCACTTTGCTGCTGTTTGAACGGAAGTGTTGAACATCATCATACGAGAGAGGGCAACCTTCACCCATCATAATCTGCTGCCGTTTAGCAGGGAACACCTCCAAATGCAACAGCTCTCAATGAAATGAACTTCGCTTGTTGTTGTCGGTCAGAAATATTAAGAAATAATCATATGGCTGCAGAAGCATCAAAATTCTACCCTGGGTGAGCAGGGGCACTGATTGAAAACAAGCCCTCAGAAAGGGAAAAAAATAAAAATGAAAAGGGACCTTGAGGTCCAGAAGGCACAGCAGCTGCAGCTTCTTCAAGGAGCGTGTGTGAAGGGGCACATTGGTTAATCACCCTCTTCAGTGATGTCCTCTGGAATGGGGTGATGGGTGATACCAGTAGTACCAGGCGCAATTGTAATAAAAAAAGGAGTTAAAAACTGAACAGGTCAGTTCTGACCTGGAGGGGTCAACAAATTGCCCTCAGGAGCCCTGGAAGGAGGAACAGCATCCTTTTGTTGTATCTTTCTTTCCCTGTTTCTCCCACCAAACCATTCCAAGAATGGGTTAAATATCATAGCCCCATGGTTCTTTCATAATGAATGCATCTGGCAACTTAAATCACTTACAGTTAACACAGGGGCTCAGTGAGCTTTCACTTTTTGCGGAGGAAGAGCACTTTGCACCACTCTTAAAAACACCCCTAGCAAGTTTTCCAAGGATTAGTATCTAAGGGTTCCAATTTCTAGCAGTAACACTGAAGGAAGCTGTGGCTCAAATGTCTCCAACTGCCTATTCCTGCACCATCTGCCTGTCCCTTCCACAAATTCTCAAACTCTTATTTTTTATTAGGGTTTTGTTTGCTTTAAAATATATCTAAAGTTACAAACTGGAGGGGGAAAACGGGGGAGGGGCCCTGTAAGTATAACTGTAGTCAGCGCATTGGGAATAATACAGTATAGACAGGGAAGGTCCTCACAATCACATGCAGCTGTGTTTACTTTGTGCTGGGTCTTTAGAGGCCTGTATTTTCATAGCTAGACACAGAGCTCTGTCTTTGATGTAACATTATACAATTGGCAGCCTATTGTATATGTACGTTTACATCCATGAAATGGTATGGCTTTGTTCGTGAGAGCTGGCAGCACAAGAATAGTAGCTCTTAGAACACCGATGACTTTCCTATTACGGCTAGTGTATCTTCCTGAGAGAGGAAATTAAGCTCTGTCCTGAAGGTTTTTGTGTATTTCTCTCTGGAACCGATCACAGTGTTTGCACTGGCCACAGGAATTACTAAAGGTAGGCATAAGCGCCGAACACTCTGTACGGAAGAACTACAGAAGCTGCAGCTAAGATTTTCAAGTGATCAATGAGTTTTGGATGCCCAACTTGGGATCTCTCATTTGGCCTAATTTCAGCCTGTGTTGAGCACCCACCTTGCCATAACCAGACCCCGCTGAAGTGTATCATGTGGGGTACCCAAAAATCAAGGCAACCAGACTGAGTCATATTGAAAAATCATAGCCATAGTACGCGTGATCTTTCCTGGGGAAAGAAGGGGTTGATGGAAGGGTTTTCCTTACTGAACAACAACATAGGCCTGATTCTGTTCCCATTTATACCAGTGTAAATCCTGATTAATGCTGTTGAAATGACTGGATTTACCTCAGCGTGAAACTGGAAAGCGGAAAATTAGGCTCTTTATAGGGGAAGCCGGCCAGGTGATTGAACAAAGGTCAGGCATGCATGTATTTGTGCATCAATAATAAAGGCCTAGGGAGGAGATGCATCTCTAGATCAGAATGTCTTGGATTTTATACAATCTCCTATTCAGAAATGTATTCCAAAGGGTCTGACATGTAGATTCATAGCCAGTTTTTGCAAGCCTTACCCAGCCATCCAGCCCCCTTCCTTCCCCCCCCGCCCCACTAAGAAAAAATCAGACAGATGCTGCTGTGCCCCATCAAAGCAAAGGAGGTTATTGAGTAGATTCACTATTATGTGGAACAATAATGCCCTGTTCTTTAAAGAAGCACCTTGTTACCATCTGTTCCACTTTTCAAGGAATGCGGTGATTGTATCCAGAGTATAAACTTTAAAATCATGTTAATCAACATAAGTCCTTTGAAGCTGTGTTAGAGTAAAAGGCCAAACTTCTTTATTGAAATTGTATTTTATACCTTGTAAAAATATTTCCATATCTGTTCAACTCATCTGCCCTCAACCTTGAAATTAAAAGATCCTGCTTCTCACAGCTGAAACAGTTGTAAGTAGATGTGCCTACTCCTCCAGTTTTATGACAGTGTGAGTTCTCTATAAGGTATTTTTTGTCTCCACAGATTTTCCTTAGAAAAGTACATTTTTAGCTTGGACTCTTTTGGAAGCTGAAGATGAAAAGTGCTGCAGCTAGATACAGTCTTGATTCAGGGATCATTTTGATGATGTACACCATAGTTTCTCAACCTGTGGTACGTGAGACACAGGCAGAGGGTACCCGGGGGAAAACTGAATGAAGAAGATGTGGGCGGCAGCTGCCACAGTCCCGGGAAGTCAGGCTGCAGCTGCCCACTTCCCGCCCTGTCACAGCTCCCAGCTGGGAGGCAGGTGGCAGCCACTAGCTTCTGGGGGAGGCAGGCAGCAGCCCCCCGCTTCCCACTGGGTCCCGGCTCCCAGGTGGGAGCCCAGTGGCAACCTCCTGCATCTCATGAGCTGGGCTCGCAGTTGGGTGGCAGCCACCTATGCCCCGGCTCCGAGCCGAGGGACAGCCTCCAGCGCCACCTGCCCACATCCATAGGTCTCAGCTGGCACAGAAGCCTTCTCTGCCCCAGCTCAGTTTGGGTGGAAGTCGCCCACCTCCCCAGGCTAGCAGCCAGGTGGCAGCCACGTGCAACTTGCCCAGGTGGCAGCCTCTCTCCCTGGCTCAAAGTTCAGTGCCCAGAAAACTATGGCAGCCACAGATTTTACCAGTTACTCTTTTCCTCTCGCGCGCTCGCTCTCACTCACCCCTTCCTCCTCTCAAATCTGTGGCAAAAAATTTGGCATGGTACCTTATATTCCCCAGCACTGGCATGCCGCTCAAAGCCTCTGAGCTTTGGCCAACATCACCTCTAGCCCAGGTACATACTTGAGTTGTTCACCCCTGGCGTAAAGGTGGTAACCCTACCCACACTAGATCTGACATCTGTCATATCACGGCCTTATATACTCAGCCCTTCTTCCAACATATGGCTCACATTTGTTCGTAAATATAAAATCCCTTGGAATATTGAGTGTTGGGGTACTTTATTAAAATTTTCAGAAGTTAGGGGGTACTTGCTATTTAAAAGGTTGAGAAACACTTGTGTACACTCATCGAGGCTCAGAATGATATTCTGGACAACATCCCTGAATCCAACCCCAGAGCTTTCCAGACAGTTCTACTGCCCATCCAGAAAGGGACTGCAGGATTATTGGGCATGCAATAAAATACAGATGAGAGCAGCATAACTGGACTGGTGCTATGCTCTAAACTAGAGTCAGAATAAAAACTAGAGCTGGCTTTTATTTGCGAGGGGAGAAATGGTGTTTTGGCTGAGATGAAAATTTTCATTGTTAGAAATGTTCTGGTTTTGATGAAAGCCTGAAAAGATGTGGTTTGGGGGTCTCCCTCCGCTCCCTTTTTCTGCCCTGTTTTTGTTTTGTCAAAAACTGAAAAATGTAGAAGTAAATTTTTCATTCATGTTTGCTTTTGTGGAAGGCCCTTCATTGTTGAGCCAGCTTTACAGACAATGATACTATGTCCTCAAACCCGTACTCGCAAAAGTGCTCCCATTGATTTCAATGGAATGATTCCTCAGAATGAAGGCTTGCAGGTATGGGGAAGGGAAAACTTGAGTGCCACATGCCTTCTTATAAGGTGCTGAAAAAGGGTCATTCCCCTAAAACTTCCACTCAGAGGATGATATTTTCCCTCTGGCTTTTACTGCAGTTTTAGGTTGGAAACACTGCTTTTAAAGTAGTGTTAGGCACAGCCTGTCTTTCAGTACTGATGATAATATGTAAGCGTGTGTCATAGGAAGGTGACGCTCAAGCAGTAATGGCCCATTTTGTACATATGTGTATTTTGGTGCGTCCAGCTTCTGCAGAGCTATGAAGCATTTATGAT
This sequence comes from Mesoclemmys tuberculata, assembly GCA_007922155.1. Classification (NCBI taxonomy): domain Eukaryota; kingdom Metazoa; phylum Chordata; order Testudines; family Chelidae; genus Mesoclemmys; species Mesoclemmys tuberculata. The sequence continues at coordinate 16,004,299 of ML675649.1, forward strand.
TTCTCTTTTCTATTATATCTATAATGGTTTGTTTTTTGACAAGAGCTATAAGTATGCACCCGGAATGGCACAATGAATGCACAAGAGAATTAGGCTTTCCACTTTCTTTTGTGTGTGTGTGTGTGTGTGTGTGTGTGTGGTTCTTTTTTCTTAATTTTAATTTTTAGTGACTTATACATAGAAGTTTTAATTATTGCATACAGTTGTGTTTTCTCTTAGTTCAAAGGAAATGTCTCCATAATAATTTACTGCTAACCATAACCACCAGTGTGTTGTTTGGCTCTCTCAATTCATTGTGCTATCGAGGTCGAATTTGATAGTCTGTTCATGGTTGTAACATATGACTTTTATGGGGCCTCACCAGTTCAGTGTGCTATATTGGCTAATCTGTGCATACTGAAATAGCTAAATTAGTTAGTTTTAAGTTAGAACAAGGAAGCTTTTTTTGTTTCAGTAACATTAAAGGATCTCAGTTTAGCAGTTCATATTGTACTAATCCCATGTTTCTTAAGAATGACTGGCATTTGTAAATAGGGTTAGCAAAGGGCTGACACATAGGCAGTTCTAAAACAAAGCCGACTGGAATGTTAAAATCAATAGTTATAACCTATTTAGGAAAGCTCAAGGTTGCAAAATTGGCATTGAAGTGGCAGTCTGTGTTAAAAATGGTATTACCTATTTCTAAATAACTAATAATGGGAAAAAAAATTAAACAAAGAAAATTATCTTGAATACATATGTATCAGTGTCTTAACAGAATAAAACACAAGCAGGGTTTTAGTTGTCTGCTACAGACCACCAAATCATACAATGCAACAGGAAGACCATCTGCTTATGTATCTGTCTTAACGTTTAGAAAGAAAAAAAAAAGCTGTGTAATTACAGAACTTCAGTTTAAATGACATATGCTGAAGGTCTTGTGCTGCCAGTGCTAGAACATCATTTGCATTTTTAAATATTATAGATGACAATTTCCTAACTCAAAAAATGTTGCATCTAAGCCAAGGGAATTCTATATTAGATTTCATTTTGACAGACAAAGAGGGACGGATCACAGAACTAAAAATTAATGGTTGGTTAGGTATAAGTGGTCATGATTTGATCACATTCATAATGTGTAAACAAAATAAAGTCTAGACCATTAATATGTATACGTTATATTAATTGTGTGTGTGCGCACGCACGCTTGGTACTTTAAAAGGCCCAATTTCCACAAAGCTGAAAACAATTATGAACCCAGTTACCTGGGAGGAAAAATGTAATAAAAAAAGTGAATGATAATTGGGAATTGTTTAAGAACACATTACTAGATGCACAAAAAGCTACAACTGAGGAAGAAAACTGTATTGGTTAAAATACCAACCTCATATTAGAGTGGAAGTGAGGGCAACTATAAAAATGTATGTGTGTGTATATATAAAATAAATGGGAAAAAGGATAATTTGATACTAATGAATAAAAATTATTAGCTAGGAGTTGTAGAAAATTGGTAAGGTAAGCAAAGAGCCACAAGGAGACGTCTATAGCCAGCAATGTTAAGGGTAATAAGGAGATTGTAACTATATTAGGAACAAAAAGAAACCTAACAGTGGAATTGGTCCATTATTTGATGGAAATGTTAGAATTATCAATACTAATGCAGAAAAGGCACAAGTGGTCAGTATATACTTCTGTTGGGGAAAAACAGATGTAATCATATCATATGATTCTACTGATATTTCAGTAGGATCGTAAACAGTGGCTACTAAAGTTAGACATCTTTTAATCATCAGGTCTGGATAACTTGCATCCTAGAGTTTTTAAAGAGTTGGCTCAGGTGCTCACTGAACCATTAATGTTGACTTTCAATAAGGTCTGGAACTCTGGAGAGGCTCCAGAAGACTGGAAGAAAGCTAATGTTTTGACAATATTTCAAAAGGGTAAATGGGATGATATGGCACCAAGATAACGAAGCAGCTGATACGGGACTCAATTAATAAAGAATTAAAAGGAGGATAATATAATTATTCCTAATCAGTGTGGGTTTATGAAAAATAGATGGTGTCAAACTAACAATATACTTTTTGATGAGATTATACATTTGGTTGATAAATGTAATAGTATTGATTTCAATGCTTGGACTTCTGTAAAGCATTTGATTAGGTACCACAGCTATTTCTTAACAATATAGGGATATATTTCTGGTCTAAACCTACTAGGGAAGAATAAATAAATAGTAAAAAGGATTATTTCCAAAAGCCCCAATCTTCTCCCAGTTGTAGAAATGAACTCAAACTAAGCTTTAGAATCTGCAACTATTGGCATTTTTTAAAATGTTTTGTGGGGTTGGTTTTTGTGGGTGTTTTTGGATGGAACCAGAAATAGAAGTGCTAAAATACTACAATAATGGAAAACCAAGGGTCTGATAAGCATCGCAATCCTTAAATGCTTATCTGAGTTACAACCAAACTGAATTTTATGAAGCTCTCTCATGATTAACTCCAGTATGTTTTCAAATCTGTTACCAAGTTCTACAAAACTACAGTGTCAAATATTCTTCGGTGTAGGTGACATAAATTTCATAAAGTGTGTTTGTAACTACCACCATCTTGGCCAATATACCAGGGATTGAACGGGATTTGTAGAACTGAAAGCGTGAGTGTCTACAGCTTGAATTAAAGAGGCAGCCAGGAACTATAAAAAAAAAAAAAAACCTCTTATTCTCTGGATCAGACACAGAGGGGATACAGAACACAGACTTCAAACTATTAATATGAGGTTTTTGTAATGGCATTTATTGTATTATTGGAGTGCTTCTCGCACACAAAGCTTTGTCAAAATATATATCTGAAGGGTTGGAATTTTGCATGGGAGCATGAAGAATCTGCAAATGAAGGTTATACAACCTTGCAGAGAAGACCCTACATAATTTATATCAGTCACTGTGGTATTTTGATAATATATATATAGCAAAAAACAAAAATCTGACAGAAGGTCTCATGTTCTCTAGTGTTACTTTCTTGTTTGAAGAAAAATTGTGCGACACTGTGATATGTTTTGGATGGAGACTTCACCCATTCTTGTTCCAGGGACAAGTAGGTGTCAAGAGACTATTTTTTGTGCAGGATTTTTATGATACACAGGCAAGTGATGTATGTCTTGTTTCCTTTTGTGCATCTATAGTCAACAATAACCCTATGACAGATACACAACAAACATCTGAATTTATAAGCTAGATATAGGAAAAAAAAATGAAAACCATGTTCAACATTTGTTATAAAAATCTCTATTTTACAGGACATCAAAAGTCAAAGCAGTGTTATTTTTTGGGAAGCACTGCTACCAGCGTGTCATTTTGCTTGTCTTGAAAAGCTTTGTGTTCTTCCTTCGTGATATCGGGCTGTAATTTATTTAACAGATGAGCAATTATCTGGAAATGTAAGTCTGTATTGAGACACATCTGTTTCTCTTACATAAGCAGATCTTTCTGTTATAGAATATAAATGTGGTTCTAAAGACTTAGTATTGACTTTTTTTTTTAAAAGAAAAACCAAATTACAACACTCTGCAGGCAATTCTAATTGTTTTAAATGAACAAAATAATAGCAATCTGCCTCTGCCCGAAATCCTTCCATACATAAGTTGTAAAAATGCATATTTTTACCCCAAAAAATCAGTTTGTCCTTTATGAAGAAAAATAGTGTTAAGACCAGACCGCTCCCCCTCTCTCAGCCCTGCCTCTTCCCCCTACCCCTCTTCCACGTGGGCCCAGCATACCACCCCCAGCCCCATGCTGTGCTGTGGCCACTCCCCCCTCCTGGCCCTGCCCCTTTCCCACGTGGGCCTAGCGGTGCCCTGGCAGGAGCCTCGCTGCTCCCAGCCCCAAGCAGCACCGCGTGGTCACTCTCCCCAGTCCCAGTCTCTCCCCTTCACCCTGCCCCCTCCCGCGTGACGTGGGCCCAACGCCCTGGCCAGGAGCCACTCCCCGGCCACAAGCAGCCTCGCACAGCGGACACTCCCCCCTCCCAGTCCACACCTACTCCTTCCCCCTACCCCTCTCCTACATGACATGGGCCCAGCCACCCCAGCCCACCATAAGAGCAAGACTGAGTGGTGTGGCCCTTGCAGCTGAAAGTTTGGAGACACCTGGTTAAGACTACAAAACAGGGAAAATACAATATTCTTCAGCATTACACTGTCTCTGTAGCGCTTCTGTAATGTCACTTCCTGCACTACAGATAACAAAACTTTCCTACTCTCAGTGACTAAAATACTGCTGCTTTTTACAAAAATCTGCTTTCCACGTACATTTCGGATTTAGCTCTCTGAAATATGTAGCTGTAGTGCACAGTCTGACCACAAGGATTTAGATTGCGATGGAGGGTGACGTTATTCCAGGATCTACCCACCTACTCTGAATGGGGATGGATGGATGTTTCTGTTAAAATGGTCAGCAGTGAAATAGTGGATCATACTATTTGACTCCAAAGACTCGTGGAGAGTAATCCCATTGGATTCATGACAATGACTCAGAATGCATGAATAACAGCATAATAGAAAGCAAGCGCATAAGACTGTGTTATTGTGATCTAAATAATACTATTATGCTTCAAAGTCAATCCCACGTAGATATGAATAGATCACTTCATGCCTCTTAGAACAATTTTTTTCTTTCTGTCTGCATAATTAAGAAAAAAGAAGAGTACACGTGGATGGCTCTCTTTCTGACAAAAGGACTAGAAACTGATAGGGTTACCAAAGAATTGCCAGTGTGGCTTACTACATACTGCTGGTTCAGTCTGACTTTAACAGAATAATACTGAGTATTGCAAGATTGGTCTAAAAGGAGCAAGCAGGAGTAAAGAAGGTTTTTCCGCAGGCTCAGAGGAAGTTTGGAAAGTCATGTAGTGCAGAAGCCTTGATATTCATTAAGATAATTGATTAGTATTCTGTATAACTTTAATATTTTTCAGCCACGATATAACCCTAACCTTTCAATGTATAAAGCGATGTGTGAGGGAGTTTGAAACTTTACATTTCTCAAATTTTCTTTCTGACATACCAAGAAAGTGAAGTATTGTTGCAGTAAAAGAATCAATGTAATATAGAAAACACTGGCTTTTTAAATGACAAAAATGGCTTTAATTTTAAAAAATGGCTTAAGTTCGTGTGAGTACAAAACAGAGATGAGTGAACTAGTCAACTTTCTTTCATCAGATCACTTGCCTCCTGTGTTGTAATTACCATGCAGGGGTGATCGCAGCAGAGCAGTTTTTTTGAGAACTTACTTGTTATTTATCTACATGGTGTTTTCTTCCCTCTCCCACGTTTTTTGATCATGGCAAATTTTAAATAGAAGATTTTAGTCTGAGATGAATTCAAGAAGTATAGGGTGCCTCCCATTTCCTGCCCTCTCCTCCCCAATTATTTTGACAAAACATCTTGACTGTCCACGACCTTATTGGTTCTATTTTGGGCTTCGTTCTTTGAGGCTATATTGCTTGCTCCTCTACAGTCAGCTATGGAGTTATGAGGTGTCTTTTTCAAGCATGCAGGTAATTTTATAGAATTAACAGCTATGTATAAACCAGCTCTATCTGTGTGCAGGGTCTTCAGTTCAGATGTACCATGCAGCACCATTAGTGACATCAGCAAAGATGGATAAGGAAATGATAATACTGCATCCAATTAAAGTAACAGGTACACAGGATGTAGTTACTGAAGCTAACATGGGGCCAACATAGAGTTAGCCCCTCTACACTGTAAGAGCTAGCTTGTAACTTTACATGCTGCCTACACACCTTACGCCCCAGGAGCAAACCAGAGTAGAAAACAAATTGTGACTCTGTCACCATTTTCTCCTCTGCTTCTTCCCACTTGGCTCAAGTGGACAGATCAGCAGCTTACATCAAAACTTTGTTTTGTTGTAAAATTCCCAACCAGCTGTCCTCAGGAACCTGGGGTTCAATTCCCTGTTCTGCCACACATTTCCTGTGTGATCTCAGGGAAGACAGTCTCCGGGGCGGCTCAGTTCTTCACCTGTAAAAGTGGAATTTATAGCACTTCACAGGAGAGTTGTCAGGATAAATACCTAAAGATTGTGAGGTGCTCAGATACTGTGATAATACGGGCCATTTCAGATCAATAAATAGTATGCTAGATGAGGTTGAGGTTGGGAAAGTAAGAGGAAAGCAACCCTAGAAACTTGGAAGACTTAATGTCTCTTCAATCCTTGCAAACTCTGAAAAGAAAAGTGTGGAAAATGTGGTAACACCTTTTACAATTTCTTTCTTAATTAGAGAACTTTGAAACCATGGATTCATTTTCCCCTGGAAAAAGATCTGTTCCTGAACTAGTAAATAACCTGGGGTAGTGGGTAATCATCTAAACGCCAGCTTTTTCCTGGGTTACATTTTGTGCTTCTGAAACATCAGCTCATTTGAGACACTCTAAACATTGCCTCATCTCTGCACTTGCTATCACCAATTCATTACCAACAGTTCTGACTGTGGATCTCCTTAGAGCAACTTCTTCATTTTGTCCATGTTAACATAATAACCATTTCTTAATTAAGGCAAACAGACATTCTAATTATTCTTGATGTGTATATTTCAGCCCCATCCCACAGCCCATGAAATCATGTTTCTTTACCTGTGAATATAAAATGCACATCTTAATATTCAAAAGGCAAATGAGGTGTGGGGGAGCTCAACCAGTGTAGACTAGTGATTCTCAATCTTCTTGAGCCCAAATACCATGTATATTTCTGCCCCTGTTGTAAATGAGTGCTGTTAACAAAACCACCACCCCCTTATTTTTATTTCTACTATGGCCTTAGGCTTTCATGGCTGGAATACCGTATGTTAATTGGTTTTGACTAGCATCTTCTGATAAGACTAGAATGTATAAGTAATTTGTAGCTTATACATAATCAGAATCCAGAACATTTATTGAAATGCCAATCCTGATTCAGAGGAGAGACTCTGATCACACACTTAAAGGTGGCATAAGAAGTGGAGTACCATTAGTTTAGTCTCTAGGTAATCTTCCTTCCTTCTCTAGAAAGTCCAGATTCAAAACCTTCTCAGACAAGTCTGGATTTACAGCCTTGATGCCAGTAAAATTAGAATGTCGTGCTGGGTAGAGAAGCAGACAGGCGTGTTAGCCCTTGTGTGTGCGCCCCCTTCTGGGATTTGGCTCTAAAAGTTCAATATCTTACTTAATTGTTATCAAAATTGAACATTTGTCTATAAAAGTAAAACAAAATTCCCCCATGCATATTTTTCCTCGACTAAATTGTTTTTCCAAAGGAACATTGAAGGTATAAAATAATGTAGTTAAGATCCAAAACGCATTGAATTCTTTATATCCTTTCTTCCTGTCTACACCTCATTGTTTTTCACTCTTTAAATCAAAGTTTGCTGAGGAAACTACAATAGCAGGCAAAGTAGAAGAAGTGAAATGAAAAATATTTCTGCGGAATCTTGTTATAGCTTAGCCTCTGACTGCTAAAAATCTTACTTCTACTCCTGATAGCATGGGAGGAGAAAAGCACTATGGATATTAATTTCTCTCATGAGTTGCTATGCTACAAGCATCGCTCCTTTTGCAGTGTAATTCTTTATTCAAAATCTTTAGTGCCAAGATGAAACCATTACTACCGTTCTTCCTGCCCCCCCCCCCGTTGAAACTTAGTTGGTGGTGACTTTGTAAATATTCATTATAGTCTTGTTTTTATTGCCAAGGCTCTTGATACATTAGTTCATCTTGGCTGATGCCCTTGACTTTAGAGGCTAAATGGCAAAGCAGAGATAGGTGACAAGGATTGATTAGCAATCCTGCTTCTAAGCGAAAATGTAAACACTTCTGTATAAATCACTAGTCAAAGAGTCTGCAGAATGCATGTTAGAGGAATTAAGAACAATTTTTAAGGCTGTAGAGCAGTCTTTTAGAACTGCCAAGATGCAAATCTTTACTTGATATTTCTTGCTCATGGTTTACTATGCCACTCAGAACCTACTTCACTCTTTGGAGCAACGTATTTTCTATTTTTATGGAAATTTACAATTTTTAATTGTTTTGTAATTTGCACAGACACTTGAAAGTTACTGTTTGTACAGGGAACAATGTCTTTTAACACAGCTGTGTAAAACTGCACTTTTACTCCGCAGGGATTTGTATGAACATTTTCCTTCTATTTCAGATATATCTGGGTTTTGATTATGAGATTGTTTGAGTTTGGGGTTTGTTCAAACCTGAAACTCCAAAAAGAAAAGAGTCCCTCAGAATTGCTATATTTTCCCAATCTAAATTTGATGTGAAATCAAGAACTGACCTATTTTTGAGCAAACCTGGGGCAGGGCTGACAAACTGTCTAGAATCTTTCAGTGAACCTGCTCTGGATTTGGCTTCAAGTGGTATTGGATTTAATTGTAAACATTTTGCACAGCTCTGGTCTTAAATTTCTAAAAGGGTTAATTATTTCTGATGAGGGAGCAGTTTTCCCTTACAAGTGTACTGTCTGTACCCAAGGCATTGAGCATATCATTATGGTTCTTAGGTACTTAAGAGTTATAATCTGTTGTCAAGGTACAGTTGGAAGTAGAATTAGTATATAGCAAAAGTTCTTAAACTCTGACCTGCAAGGCAAAGTTGATTGATCACATAGTACTAGCTCTCCTTGTTTCATGTTTGTCGTGTTTCAAAATGCTTCATTGCATCAGAGTAATGAAATACATAGTCAAAAGACTTCCCTGATGTTACATTTCCATCTAATCAATTGCTTTATTAGCCACAGGGATGAGTCACAAATGCAAGGGGAGATGGTCCTTGTGAGCATCTTTGTAAAGATGTGGTTCACACTATGAAAAGACTTGGATCTTGAGTATATAGAATCTCTTTCCTACAAGATATCCCCTAACTCCAAAAGAGAAGTGTTCCATTGACTAAGAACAATGCATTATTCCCTTTCTGGCTGGACAAACCGAAAAAATTGATGTGAAACACACTTTTTTTTTTTTTTTTTTTACTTGTAGAAAAATTGGCTGTCAATAGACCATAACTGTTTGCTGTAGAGTACGAGGAAAGTAATCTCACAAAGCATACATGCTAGGATGTTGGCTGAATTACAAAATCACCAAAAAATAGTGAATATATAAAGTCTAATTAGTAGTTTTTGGGGACTTGATTTAGACTTAGATATTGAAAGAGAAATTAGTTGATGTGAACTCTTAGCACTCACTGACGCATACTACAAACCACATTATGTCATCCATGGAAGCACACTACTAAGCCTTGGCAAAGACACCACATTGGCTTTGCAAAGAAGAATAAGTGGTTTATTGGTAGCCAGTGATTATTCTAGAAATCCAAAAGTGACTCGTGACACATGTTTCTGTTGCTCAGACAATTGAGGCTTTTGCGGGATGTTTCCCACCTATGTTTATGCCTGGAGATTATGGACCTGAGTTTGTTCAAAGCAATGTTGGGTTTTCCTAGGGAAATTCAGTCTCTCACACTGGATCAGCTGCATATTACTAAATGTCAAACTGGCTGGCCAAATGCTTACTACAAACTCTTAGAGGGGCATTGTAGAAAAATGAGGGAAGAGCCCTGTAACAACATATAGCACTTTTTTTTTTCATACAGGTGTGTACCACAATCCACCCTCGAGAACACTCCAAAGAGTTCTTTCTTAAACATCAGTTAAGAATTAGAATCCATTATCTTAGCTCAGATTTCACCAAAGAACTAGATGACATAACACAGAACAGGAACATAAACATCCCTGTTTTTTATGCCTAGAACAAAAAAAATTTTGAAATGACAAGGTCAAAAGTAAAAAGTGTTGTAATATATTGACATATCTGGTTGAATTAAATGGAGAAATAATGAAAAAAATTGATCATTTATTAGGTAAGGTTTCAGAGAATACAAAAATTGAACACTGATCATGTACCGGTAATTTCTATTAAAGAAAATCATCATTCTTTTTACTGGCCTTGATGATACCACTAGTGAAATGGAGTCCGAAAACAACAATTATACCGTAGATAGCTAATCTGAATATATAGATTAGGAATAATATCCAACTCATCACCACCTGCCTGAATACAACCAATTCTTATTGTTGAACCTTTTCTAGTTTAGCAATATTGTGGTTAACCACTGCTCCATATCTATCAAATCATGCATACGTATGGCTGAGTGCAGACCTCAGAGGAGGACAACAGCTCCTTTTCTGGGCCTCCAATTTCTTTAAGATTTAAGTAGTGTAGGAAAACATGCATAAATTGCCACCTAGTTAGATGCAATTCCAGGATAGTTTTTTGAATGACTGTAACAATGAATGTATTTAAGCATACATACATGGATTTGTCTTGATGCTGGTTTATTGTCACTTGAGGTGAATAAATTTTGCTGTTGATACCCAAAGCAGAATCTGCTTATTATATATTGTCTTACACTATTTACTTACAAGACAAACTTCTGTTGTATATGCCTCACTTTTTACAATAACAAGTAAACAGAGGATAAAAAGAGAGCATCATTTATAATCCAGTCAATTTAAATAAGTAATTTCAGCAACTACATATGTCTAAGACCACGCAAAAATTTTTGTGGTTTTTAAAAATCATATTTTCCTATTGAAATATTTTTCTCTCCCCAGTTGCTCTATGCAAGACCCCCACAAATAACTGACTATAGAGGGGGGAAAAGCAATGCTGACTCAAACAAAGTGCTGTTAGCAACTATACAAAGTAAACAAACTGAAAAAAGTGGAGAGAAAATTGTTTATCATTTGAGTTATAGTAACTAGGTATTACTTGTAACAACTGCAGGTTGAAAAAAATTCATACACAAGAGATTTGGGTTGAAATGATATCTTTAACTAAAGTGTTTAATTGCCACTAGGGCAGTAATTAATGCAACTTGTGTAAGACAGTTTAGAAGTTTTGACCTCTATTCAAGAAAGCACTTAAGGACATGCTTACATTTACCCATAGGTTTAAATCCCATTGAAATCAGCGGATCATAGACTCCCTTCGTGAATTGAGATGCTTTCCTGAATTAACGCCTTTCATACCTTGGATTGATAATGTGAAAAAAATGAGAACTTCTCTGAGTTAAAGTGTTACTGTGAAGGATGACAGGGCCCACATAGTCTGCAGGTCATCCTACTGATTCAAATGATCTCTTCTTTCTACCTCAGTTCCAAAATGAGTGGGACATCTTGAATAAAATCTGATTGTCTTTTGGATGCCCCTCTCCCAGCAAATGCATGGTGCTAATGTCTGAATCTACTTTACTTATATGGCCTCCCTGTACTTGAATATCTCATAGTCTTCAGTTTAGTTATCCTTACTGAGGTATGGAAGTACTATTATCCTAATTTTACAAAAGGCAAACGAGGCAAAGAGCAACTAAATGACTTTCCCAAGCTCAAACAATACATCTATGGCAGAGCAGAGAATTGAACCCAAGACTACCAACTTCCTGGCTAACCCCCCAACCACTGGATTATTTTTCCTTTCTCTTCTGCCCTACTACGTTGCCTGTCTATTCCATTCTTGTGAGCAGGTGAAGCACTGCAAGAATGCTGGTCTTTTAGAACTCTAGCAGGATTTTTGAATTTTTCCTTTATCTTCTCACAAGCAAGGCAGAAGAGAATAGAACGATGGCAAAATTCACACATTGATACCAAAAAAACAAAGATAAGACAGTAGGTCTAATTTTAGACCTTCCAGCATTGACTGTCCCCATAAACACATCAGGTGTATAACGCACTTGCTACGGATAGAAAAAGATATAACACAAACAGAATGTGAGTAATAAATAAAAGACTGACTGGCTAGGACTAAAGTTTAAGGACCAGATTCTCAGTTTGTATAACTTTGAATTTGGATTATCCTTATGTATTCTGCACCATTACTATTTATTATGTATTGTTCCCCTTTCTATTATCTGTAAAATGAATTACTATGTTCAAATCTTTTTCTTTTCAGTTGTCTATGAACACAGGTCAAGATTAGAAAAGTCTTTACAGAAAGAAAGGCTGGAACATAAGAAAGCAAAAGAAGGTAAAACCTTGCTTTTTATTTGACTTCTTCATTATCTTAGGTGTTTTAAATCATTTTGATATTTTTAGATGTATTTATTTTAATATGTATATATTAATTTTTATAAATTATGGAGCTCTGTAATTCATTGGTTGGTCCACTGCTGTTGAGAGGTTGCAAGACATAGCAAATTGAACTTCTATACTATAAATATATGTTCAAGTCCTTTTATTGGATATTTAAAAAAAAAAACTCCATAAGGCATATGTCCACAAGGCCAAATGTATATCTATTTGATGTATTCCATAAAGTACTCAGTTAGGCCCTGATTCAAACACTTCTGTGCTTAAAGTTAATTATGTGCTTAAATGCCTGTCCTGAATAGAGATGATTTTGTGAATCTGCATTTTAGTTAAATGTCCTTGAATAACATAATGCTGGCCATATGTTGTGCTTGATTACACAAGTAATATTATATGTTTTTCTTTTTTAAAAAAGACACCCTCTGCAAAAGCCTTAAGAGCACACTATCTTTTCTAACGTATTTTTCATGGTGAAAATTACATGATTGCAATTTTAAGGCATGAGGTAATGAAAGTCCACCCTGCAGACTTCCTAAAAATAGTTGCTGTTAGCTAGGAAATTCTTGGCCCTTAAAATAAAGCAGCTCACTTGGTACAAAAAAGATTAAAAAGCATTAAAAGCTGTTTGGTGTCTTAAAATCCTAGATAGTTTTGTAGTGCCCTCTAGTGGGCAACAATAAGTTATTCGTTATGTAAAGAGCAGGTCATCTTTTTCAGAATTAGAAAATAACGAAGAATACAAAGGACATCACAATGAAAAGGGAGTTGGGAGGGTTATTGTGCGTTCTGCTTTTTGACTTTCATTTTTGAGTTTTTGACAAGGATTCATTTGACTGACAAGGATTTCAAAATGTTATCTTCATAGGAAAATGCATAACTTTACTTTCCCTTTCCTTGTTAATAACACTACTGGGCCTTTAAATCTAGGACATAAGCCCTCTGAAATACTTTTAGTTTCCCATCAGGAGTCTCAGGCTTGCCTTGCCATACTTTGTACTGGAATAAACTGTTTTATATGCAAATACTTTGACAACCAGATTTAAAATTCAAACTATTTCCTTCTTAGTTTTTATAGTTCCTCAGGAAAACTGTAAATGCAACAGTCACAACTTTGTAGCTACTTTTTGTGGAATTCCCATTTAAACATGAAGGTATCTTGACTAGAGTACCTACAAACCTTGGTCCCCAAGCTTTTTTTGTCACTGAAATATTTCTTTAATATTCTCCTTTATTCTTTCCTAGACTTTCTTGTTTATAAATTAGAAGCACAAGAAACACTAAATAAAGGAAGGGTAAGTAAAAAAGAATCTTAAAGAATTGGCACCAAAGAATAATGGCAGTAATCCATTTACAGAGGAAAGGATAGTTTATGTAATTAAAACCATTCAAAAAGATAAGAGCCTTAAAAATACTAATTGAAATAACCTTGACTTATTCCACTTTTGCTAAGCATGTTAAATTCCCCGTTTGAAAGATCCTAATGATGTGAGTTGCAGTAAGAGAGGGAATTTCTTTCTAGGGAATTTGGAAAAACACTCCTCTGATTATACTACAGTAGCTAAACATCATTCTGGGATGTATTAGCAGGTGTGTTGTAAGCAAGACACAAGAAGAAATTCTTCCACTCTATTATGGACTGAGTAGGGCCCAACTGGAGTATTGTGTCCATTTCTAGGTGCCATATTTCAGGAAAGATGTGGACAAATTGGAGAGAATCCAGAAAAGAACAACAAAAATTATTAAAGATCTAGAAAACGTGACCTGTGAGGGAAGATTGAAAAAAATGGGTTTCTTTAGTCTGGAGAAGAGTAGTCAGAAGGGGGACATGACGACAGTTTTCAAGCTCATAAAGGGTTGTTACAAGAAGGAGGGAGAAAAATTGTTCTCTTTAACCTCTGAGGATAGGACAAAAAGTAAAGGGCTTCACTTGCAGCAAGAGGGGTTTAGGTTGGACATTAGGAAAAACTTCCTAATGCGGGGGAGGGGAAGGATTTAAGATCTGGAATAAATTGCCTAGGGAGGTCGTGGAATCTCCATCATTGGAGATTTTTAAGAGCAGGTTAGACAAACACCTGTCAGGGATGATCTAGATAATATTTTGTCCAGCTTTGAGTGCAGGGGACTGGACTAAAAGACCTTTCAAACTACCTTCCAGTCCTATGATTCTATGAAGTTAATGGTATTCTTTTTATAGTAGCTGTCTCCTCTCAGCCAATCTTGACTGCAGAAAACTGATCAGGGAGAGAAATAGAGATAAGAAGGTACAAATCCTGTTCTTGCAGTCTTTTTCCTATTGGACAGAGACAGAGTCTCATAACCAGTAGTTTTTTGATTGGCAAGTTAAAATCCCCAAGAAACTTTGGTTTGTGCAATAGCTGTCAAGAGGAAAGTTATGACTGTCATTGGAAATATACTTGAGAGCTATAAAGAATTCTTTATAATGATAGTAAGTAAAAGCATGTTACTGTTTATTTTGAGCATAAGGTGGGGAGAAAAGAGAGGGGGAGGAGGCGTTTAATTAAAAATACACTACTACTGTACCTGTTGTAGAGAAGCTATATCTGGTATATTTCAGAACTAAAAGGAGACAAGCCCTAAACTGAATTATAATTGCTAGTTTATAACTTCTAAATAATATTCTTTATAAAGGATAGGAACATGAAAGTGCATAAGGGCATGAGATTCTGCTGTCCCTAATTAACATTCATATTTTCATTTCTCAGCAAGATTCAAATAGCAGATATAGCGCATTGAATGTACAACACCAAATGTTGAAGGTAGGTACCAAAGAGTTTCTCTCAGCCCATTTCTAAAAGTCAATGTATTGTTTCAAAAACAGTATTTTTCTTTCTTTCATCATTCTCTAAGAATAGACTGATGGCTTCTTATCCTGAATAGCTGTGTTTTCTAGTGAGTTACATAATTATTTGAAGGGGATATTGACATGCATGCAGCTAGATAAAACTGGAAAAAGAGTTTGCACATTACAAGTTATTCTCAATATCCAAAGTTGTAAATACTTTGACATAAATTCTGGAAATAGTTCCAAGAATTTTCATAGTCGGGATCCAGCAAACAAATTATTACTCTTTTGCCTTTGTTTTGGGTCGAATAGAATCACTTCAGTGCAGATATAGTGCACAACAAGTCCACTGAAAAAGATGAGATTTTTGCATTATTCAGTTATGCTTGGTGCAAGTATAATATGTAGTGTGGAACACGTACACTAAAATATGCCATGGCAAGTAACTCTGTGTACACAATTAATAGCCCTTCATAAATGGTAGCTAGCTCTACTTCAATATATTTTAATATTAGAAGAATATCTTACAATTTAATAATTATATTCTTCTAGTGTTTAGCCATTTTTCATCTGCAAAAGATTCCTGGAAGGTAACGAAAAACAGAGGCTTAAAAACAATTAAATAGCGTGTTTTGCTAGTGGAAGTGGGTTTATCTGTAGAATTGCAATTTCACTACCTAGCTGAAGGTGGGGAAAGGGAGGAGTTTGTTGGGTTTTTTGGGTTTTTTTAGTTCTTCTTTGAAAATGAAAGAAAACACAATTAGTTTTAAACTTGCACTTCATGACATGAGCCTTTAAGGTTCCTACATCAAAAGAACTAGAATCAGTATCGCAGATGCCTGTGACTTTAGGTGGGATTTTTCAAAAGGTGCTCTGCACTGGCCTAACTCTGCTCCATTGAAATCAACAGTTAAAATCACCCTGACATCAATAAGGACAGAGTATTAGTGTTTTTGAATATCCTTTGCTTGAGGGGGATTTTCAGAAGTGCCTAAGGGATTTAGGATCACAGTCCCATTGGTAATCAATGGGAGTTGTGCTACTAATTCCTTCCAGCACTTCTGAAGTCTTTCCAGCTTTGATAGGTTTTCTGGTTATTCTTAATGCAGATGTATCAGAAACTTTACTAACCATTATAGATTTAAGGGTTCCCCTGGATTTATTGAAACAAGTCGTTTGTATGGAACCTATTCATTTAGTCCAGCGCCACTGAAGTCAACGGACGTTTTGCGGTTGACCTCATCAGAGCTGGATAATGTATGTGAAGGAACCTTCTGGAGCATGCTCTGCAGTTGGCTCAGAAGTAATATTCCATATTGGCTGTCAAAGCAGCAGACAAGTAGTTGACAATATTGACTTTGAATATTGCCGTGCATCCAGGTTATTAATTGAGAGAGTTTGCCTCTGAGAAGGTGTATTCAGCAGCTCTCAGAGGGATATAGCAGCTGCCAGGAGGATAGTAAATCCCTGGAACGGAGCTAGCTGGCACAGAGGCCATTTTGTGTTGGGCAGGCAGTTTGGTATGCAGGCTTTGAATAAGAAACTTTTTGTTACGCATGCTTTCTGTTCATGTGGATTTATTTAACCAGTTGCCAAAGACAATATTAGCCAGATATGCAGATGCAGAACTCTTCCCAATATCCAACTTTGGCATTTGCAGAGTCAACATGAAGAACTAAAGAAACAGCATGCAGACCTCGAGGAGGAACACCGAAAACAAGGGGAAGACTTTCGGACAACATTCAGCGATCACAAGCAGAAATATTTACAATTACAGGAAGAGAAAGAGCAGGAACTCTCCAAGCTGAAAGGTACATGTGGCCTTACTCAGTCATACTACACAACTTAAAACTCTTCGCCTGCCACTGCTTCTTACACACAGAAATCAGTATCGGTGTGTGTGACTGAGTGTGGACTTGGGCATGCACGTCCATGTACACTCACACAGATAGAGCACAACAGGTCTCATTAATGCTTAATTAGCATTCCTCCTTTACCATTCAGTTTATGTGAGTGATCCCCAAACTTTTGGGGTCATGCCCCCCCCAGGAGCCGCAATCGGGAACTGGGAGCAAGACCATAACCGTGGGAGGGGACAAAAGCAAGGCTGGGAGCCAGGGAGCGAGTGGGCTGGGGCTGGGATGAGGGCTGGAGCCTGGAGCTCAGGACTGCCCCCAATTACGGCTTTGGTCCCGCTCCCAGCCCCAGCTCCCGATTGCAGCTAAAAATGGGACTGGGAGCTGGGGCCTGGGGCCAGGAGCGGGGCCCCGGCCATGACCAGCCAGGAGTGGAGCTCGGGGATGCAGCCGGGAGCTGAGACTGGGGCTACAGCAGAGATAGGGGCAGGACGGCTGGGTGGCACTTCGTCTCCGCCCCTATGGGGACTGGTTCAGGCTCCACTGTGTTCCCTCCCTCCCACCCCCCCGTGAAGATCCCTAGGGAGGGCGCACCCCAAAGTTTGGGGACCTCTGGTTTGTGTTCTCTTTTGCCATTTAAATATCTGGGCTTCTAAATCCTAAACCTGAATCTCTAAATTCTGGGACCTTTTGGGAGAATTCCAACTAGAGTATGTTTTGCTTTTTTGATTCTGTCTTGATTAGAGAGGGCAGGGTTCCCGGCCCTGAAACATTTCAGATGTTGGCGATTGGATTCAAATGCTCTGGGCTGAGATACAGCCTGGGCAAAGGAGATGGCTGGGTGTCATTACTCTATTAGAGTCCCAGCATAGCATCCAGGATCCTATCTAAAGTTTCTGCTGTCTGCATCATAAATATAGGACACACCAGTACACCTCAGCCAAGAAATGAGCATGGTCATACAAAAATAAATTTAAGCTAAAAACTGGTGAAGTGGATTTAACAAACTTGGCCTTGAAAATTTAAAGTTCTGTTTTTATATGGGGGTGAGAGCAACACAGTAATGTCAGTACAAGCTCCTTTGATCTTTGTGTACTAATCTAACATGTTTTACTACAGCAGTTATGTGGTAATTTGTGCAGTCTATATAATAATCCTTATTTGTACATCATCTTGAATTAGGTTTCAGTAGTATTTAAAAACAAATGCTTTAAAACTTTAAAATTACACGATAGCATAAATCTGATTGTCTGAGTTCAATCTTTGTATTCTGTTTTGTTTTTAATAGAATCTCTATATAATTTGCGAGAGGAGAATAGACAGCTGAGAAAAGCACACCAAGACATACATACCCAGCTACAAGATGTCAAGGTTGGTTTCTGTTTCCTAGAAATAGAATTCCGCCTAGTGTATGTGAAATGCTTTGCCATTATTTTAACAACATAGAGGTGGGTTATTATGAAAACTTGTAATTTTTCTGAGAAACTTGACAAAAATATATCTCTTGCCATCTACACTTCAGCTTTTCTATTATACTAAAAGAATAATAGTAAATATAAAGGTGGGATCAGAGGAGGAATGAAATTAATATAGTTGGGCATGATCCAGTATGGTTTTGAAATCGCCCTGTTATAAGATTGGGGTTTTAAAATTGTGGGGTTTATTATTTGCAAAAGGAAAGGTTTCTTAATAAGCTGTACTTTGTCTTTTAGTAAATAATGATGATATTGAAGTGTATTTCATTTCAGGTCGTTTTGCTCCACAACTGCTCCAATTTCAACTTTGGTTACAAAACTCTGGCTTTAAATTTGGTGTTTGCTGTATCACTCTAATACTGAACTCCACATTAAACATACATTTAAAATCAAAGTATGTTTATTACCAAGTAGGATTTTTAAGTTTAAAAGATCTGTGGGGATATATTTCAATTTTAAAAGAATTTAAGGTTAACATGGTGCCATCCAGATCAAACAATGTGAAACCTGTAACATTCTTCTTTTTTATGTAGCAACAGCATAAGAATTTACTCTCCCAACATGACCAGCTTGTAGTGACATTGGAAGACCACAAGAGTGCACTAGCTGCTGCACAGGTCAGAAAGGAAAACAATATCAGCTCTACTTTATATCAGATCTGTTTAATCTTCCTGAAATTTGTTTATCTTACTTCAGCTGACTATACCCTTATGCATGCAGCTTTTTGCATGGGAATCTGCAGTTAACACTTTGCTGCACACTCATGGAAGAATGCATGCCTTGAAGTGTTGCTGCTACATTTGAAATTATAGCATATTACATAATTTTATGATCTTTGACATCTCCGTTATGGGCTCAGATGAGCACATGTGTTACTGATAAGAGTGATGTCTTTCCATGTATGAGAAACTGCAGAAAGCCTTTCATGCTTTCTTTTTCTCCTACAGAACTCAGGTTAACTCAAGATGTCAGCGCTCTGACACTTGAGGAACACATTACTTTTAAAGAACTGGCTCAATTGGCGTGCTTCGTTTTACAAGCTGAAGGGTCTGGCTTTGTGTACTAGCATAAGAGAGCAGGTGGGGTGCAAATGACCTGTTGGTGCAATAGAGTGTGTGCATGTGGGTACATAGGACACCACATGGGCTTTAGAGAGACTAAAAAGGAGAAGCATTAGCAAGTTTTAAAAAAAATGGCATACACAAGGTAAAGAGCTAGTACCTTGATGGCAAATTACACAGCCAGCCAAGCTATTCCAGTAGTAGCCGCATGTCCCAATAGTGAGGTAGGGGTCTGCTGCTTATCTGGGGAAAACTATTAGTAAAAGATCAAGGAGGATAATGATAAGAAAAGTTATGGGGGAAGTGAGGAGGTTAGTGCCTACCTTTATGTTAGTGAGGTAAGAAAGTGTGTCAGGAAGGAAAACAGGAACCTAGGTTTTGTTTGTTTGTTTTGTTTTAAACTTACACTATCCGAATTTTTGGAATCATGAGTTTCAGGATGGAGTGTTCCCTCCTAAATTCTGTTTGCTGTTGAAGGTAGGCTATATGTATATATACTGCTAGACTGGCCAGTGTCTTGATGTTCTTCCATAACTATATTTCATAGACTAAAAAAGTAAAGGTAAGTCATTTCAGATAGCAATATGTGCTGGAAGCCAGTTTTCCAAAGAAGC
The DNA here is from genome assembly GCA_007922155.1 of Mesoclemmys tuberculata. Classification (NCBI taxonomy): domain Eukaryota; kingdom Metazoa; phylum Chordata; order Testudines; family Chelidae; genus Mesoclemmys; species Mesoclemmys tuberculata. The sequence goes on from ML675649.1 coordinate 16,024,229, forward strand.
AAGCCATAATATTTCTTCCACTATCAGCTCAAATCAGATGGTTGGTTTACTAAACTCTTAAAAAACAAAAACACAAAACCCTCTCCTATAATCCCATGAAGGGCCTAATCCAGAATCTACTGAAGCCAATGGGAAACCCTTCATTGATTTCATTATGCTTTGGTTCATCCCTTCAACACAAAACCTACATTTGCTTTTCTTTAGACTTTGCCTGTCCACATCCATAAGGTTAGGTTCATCTTATTAAACAGAGTACTCAGACATGTATCCTTGTTGGTCCTCTGAAATCAACAGAAGATACTTAACACAGTTTGCTTAGCTTTTCTTTAAAAGCGGTTGAAGAAAGGATTCACAACAGGGTACTACTCAGACAAACCACTCAAAAAAGCACCCCTCCACTGTTGAACATATGGTAGATATTTAAAAGGATGGAGAATGTCAGCAGTCAACTACACTAATATTTGTGACCTGAATCTTTAAAAGTATCACCACTTGTGTGTATTTTTATACCTCAAACAGCCAGAAAGGATGTATGTTTTATAAACTCCATTTTCACACCAATATTAATTCCTTTTATGCTAAGACCTTTGATGACAGCTTTTAGCCTGGAATGATTTGTGTAATGGGACGGTGTATAATATCAGCCTTTGAGTCCTGAATTGGAGGAACTCAGAACACTGTTATGAATATCCTGTATAGAGAAAACTCTCTACATGGCCAGCAAGGGGCAAGAAAATTCAGATGCAGGGATAACTTTTTATGTTTAAGATCCTTAATGCCAGTTTTATCTAGGGACTGTAGTTAACATTGTCTTTCACCTTTTCTGTAAAATTTATATTAAGAGATTCCAATCAGTCAATCAGGGTGAGGGAGGGAGAATGAGATCATCCTCCAGAAAAGCCAGACTTGTAATTACTTCACATTCTGCTTTGCTTTTAAGCCTGTCCATTTTAATCAATGCCATAGTAGGGGTTTAAAGATGCTTTGAGGTACATCTAACTTCAGAGCTATTATCACATACTGCATCATGTCAATCTGCAGCACTGTGGATTTTGTTTTGTATGAGTATTATGCATTGATATGATATGATGCATTATGTCTATCTGCTATACTATTGATTTTTATGATATTACATTAGGTCCCTTTGTGTACTCATACAGTCACTGGGCATGTACTAAGGCCAATTGCTGAACCGTAATTTGGATTTTTTTTTCTTTAATTACCAAACAATATTTTTTGGAGTTTTTGCCTCTCCAAAATAAAAACTTGAAGCATCTCATTTTATTTCCTCCCCATGCTCATTAGAATAGCAGAGCACCTGATGCCTTTAGAACCCACTCTTTCCCCTCAAACACTAAGAATGCTCTGAGCTGCTGTAAGCAATTTTAAAGTGATGTTTAAAGCTGAGTGATTGCGTGGCAAGTATTAGCTCCAAATAGTGTTAAATGTTTTCCCACAGAGTTATAAACCTTAAAACAAGGAGTGGGGAAGTGGAACAGGAGAAGGTGGAGGGGTTGTAATGTAAATGGTAAGCTGCAGTGCTATGCACTACCTTTCATATATCTGATAGATGTAATTGATCATGAAAGATGCCCCTTCTGAAAATATCCTGCTTTCTGAGTTGAATTGTTTTTTCTTGTACACCTGCTTTATGAGGAATGGCTTGCAAAAAGTTCCTCAACCCTGCCTGAATGACCGACATGGGTAGCTTGCTGAAAGTGAACAGATCTTCGGTTGGCCTGACAAACACCAGTACAGTTGCAATAGAAGTGGATCCCTGACATCTTACTTTGGGGTGTGAAGGGAGGTTTAGCAGCTCTAAATTCCTCTTTAACCTTCCCATTCACTCCATTCCACCACTGGAAGTGTTGTTACTTTATTTGCTGTTTTCCATTAAGTTGCTCCAGCGTGATTGATTTATTTTTCTCCCATAATATTTTCTCTTGACTCCTGTCTGCTGGTAACAATTGCCTAAAGGTTGAAGATAGCTGGGAGTTTTTATCACTTGTGACTTTGTTTTTTTAAAACTTGATTACTGTTTCTAAAAAGAATTGCATTTCTTGCTACTGAGCAGATGAGAAACAATCCATGGCACTTCTGTTTCTTTCATTTTAAAGTGTGCAAAGAAAATGTAATCATTCACTCTAGCTCTTCTTCTGCCTGGCATGAAAAACTAATTGACATCTCTGTGCTGTGGGGATTTTTCAGTATGCTTTGTATTTGCATGTTCACTGTGGTTGAAGAATATGTATTAAATCAAGGTTATCTAATGCATGGAAGCAACCAGTCTTAGAATCTTGACGTTTGATCTGATGAGCATATTGAGTGATTCTATGCACCCATATTGCCAACAAACTCACTCCGGAATGAATTTGTGTAATACAATGAGTATATTTCAATTTTAGTCCCAGGTAGAAGAATATAAACAACTGAAGGACACACTCAACAAAATGCCAAGTTTTCAACAACCTGAAAAATTAGAGCAGCCAAACATTCCCCAGGAGGCAGCAATGGCAGCAGCAACTCCTCCAAATAGTGAGCTCCTAGCAGATGAGAAGAATGCAGCTGAAGAGCAAAAAAAGGTAAAAATCATTAACTGCTACAGCAATCTTTTTCCCTGATGATCTTCAAGTAGAACTTAATGATATTTTTTGGACAAATGATATTTTTTTATTTTTTGGGGGGGGAGGATGAAAAATGCACATTCGGTTAGGTTGAAATATTTTGCAAATTTGAGTTGAATTTGCCAGATTGGTTTCATTAAAACACAAATGCTGAAGAAATCTAAGTGCATCTTTTCAAGATTTTCTAAAATAAACATTTTGATTAGAAATTACTTTATTTTAAATTCAGTTTTCTTTTTTAAAAAAGCTAAACTCAAACAACACAATGCTTCATTTCAGGTCAAACAAAATATTATGTTTTATTGAAAAGAAATGTGAAAATAAATCGGTTTGGCCACCAGCTCAAAAAATCAGTTATTTGTACAGCTCCGTCTTCAAGATGTAGGGCACAAAGCCCTGATTCAGCAAAGTACTTTAGCCTATTCACTTCAATGGGATATAAGAACATGCTTAATGGCTTTGCTCAATCAGGACCCAGCTCTTCGGAGTGTTGAAGCACCGTTTAATATTGTTATGGGGCGGTGAGAAGTGATTCCCCCCCCCACACACACACAGTTCTAAATATAGCATATAATAAAAAAAAGACTCCGTGGTTTTAAAAAATAAGACATCTAAAATCAGCTGATTGAATATATCCTCAAGTAATTTACTTTTCAGATGCTTGCAGTTTGTATAGTGAGGATTTATTTTTAAAAAGGGGAATCTCCACAGTAAATTTTTCAGCATAATTTTTAAAACAGCCAGTGGCAAACCCAACTTAAACCAAACATTTACAATTCAAACATTCTTAGCTGCATGAAAAGTGCAGGTTTACGTGTAAAATCTGGCAATGTGTGCAGTTTTATTTGAGCTCTTCTTTTACACATGTCTCTGCAAGTTGGGACTAAATATTTTTTAATCAAAATAAATAGGCTTGGAAGAATTAGATTTTAAAAAACCAATGAAAAAATACTTCCACCAGTGAAAATCAAAATTTGCAGATTGGTAAGAAAGAAAAACATTGCTTGAGAACTTGTTAGACTTCAATTTAAATATACTTTGTATATTTTGACTGTTCTAGAGTTTTAACTTCTGGAACCTCAACATCTAAGGTCATTAAATAATTGTCTGAAAACCCCATTTTGTGTAAATGTGCAAATGTAATATAGATACATTGAAAAAATGCTTTAAAAACAGATAAATATTTTGGGCTTCATTTTAGAGTAAATGTTGGTTATTTTAGTTCAATAGAGCCAGAGACTAGATTCTGATACCTTTACTCACATTGAATAGCACCTGACTCCTGAAGTAGGCCCATCAGTTCTGGTTGTTGAGAGAAATTCTCAGCACGAGTAAGTGTATCAGCATCTGGGCCTTAACTTGTTGTTGTAGAACACAGTTGATTTATGCCACCTTTACTCATGCAGAGTAATATTTTACTCCACAAGTTGTCTCTGACTTCAGCAGGACCCTGCTTTTAGAATAAGGTACTGATCATCATGAGTAAAGGTTGGAAAATCTCACCATTCTATAGCATTTTCTAGAACATAACCAAATGTGAGAAGATTGAGTCAGATATTCAGCAGCTATTACTTTTTGCAGGCACAATTCCGTACCCTAAATAAATTGTACCCTCTTGGGTGCACATATTAATAAAGATGACTCTGTTTACACCTATAAATAGACAGACAGATATCTGGCTGCTACTTGGAGATCAAGTTAAGGTCTATACGAAAGCAGCCTTGAGTAATTATCAGATCTAATCACTAACAGGTGGACATTTTCTTTTATGAACATTGCAAAATGTTAAGCCTTCATGGAAGTCAAGCACATATTTTGTAGTGTAATGGACTTTAGAAGGAAAGACATCTTTGAAATATCATGGAGTTAATACTTCATTTTACACAGGTTCTCCAGAATGAGGAGAAGCCGCAGGAAAGGGAAGAAATAAATTCCAAGAGAAGAGAAGATGAACCCTTACACTTGGGCAGAAAAGAAAATGAGGGTCACCCTCACAAAGAACTGAATATTCAGCAGCAACAAGAAGCAGGAGAAGATGATCAAGTTGAAGAGGAGCACAGAAAAGAACTTGAAGAGGAGGAAATGGAGCAGGCAGGACAACCTGAGCACTTGATAGAAGAACAGGATCAAGCACCAGAAGAACATGAGTGGAAAGAACAGGAACGAAAAGCAGCAGCAGCGAACATGCTGCATGAACGCATTCACTCAGAGGTGCAGCATTCTCTTCTGTCCTTTAAACAACTGGTTCAGTAAATTAACTAAACAATGGGCAATTAGTTGCAAATGTAATTAGTGTCATTTGGATTTACTGGCAATTGAGGAGTAAGGCCACATTTATACCTTAAATACCTGGGACTCTAAGCATACGATTGAGTGCTTTCTGACTTGAGTGTAGATGTCTAAGTGACATTAATTCCACTTCCAAATAACTGCAGGTGCAAAAGGGAGATCACACTGAGTCCACTTTAAAGCATGAGGATGGTGGGTGGGGGAGGTTTGTTTTTGAGTGTTTTAGGGACTGTCTTTGCAATATTTGATTTGATGCATCATCCTGTCGTAGCAAATGCAATTACTTTTCGTTTTCATTATTATTTTAACTCCAGTAAACACTTTTCATTCAAGTGTTTGCTAATATTTTGACAAAGTATTTTAGTTGTAAGATGAACATGCCTAGAGGAGCAAAAAGAATTTAATGTTCAGTAAGGGCAAGGCGTACTCTATGGAGCTTTAAATAGAAATACATTCTGGGTCAGGTCTTAAGCAGAAAAATTAATTTTTTGGTCTCATCCTAGTCCCTGTATGCAGTTATCCATCTAACAAAACAATCATAGAACTCAGGCATGATGGAAAATCTTTGGTTGAGGTGCTCTGGACTGGAATGACAGGGTCACAGTAAGCTATGATCTGGCTGCAATGGCAGTAGAGTCGCTCATTTAAGACCCAATCAAGCTCCCATTAAAGTCAAGAACAAAACAGCCACTGAATTCTATGGGAAGAACGTTTGTCTAATTTTGTCAATAATCTCAATATTCTTCTATGGCTGTCATTTTTAGTAATGTACCCCTCCCCATCCCACCCCCAAAGATGCAACCAATGTGGTGATATGCTTTCATACTATGTAATTTATCTGATTGTGTTTGAGTAGTTCAGCACAGGGAACTTTTAGTTCAGATATTACAAATGATATATTTGGAGTATGGGTTGGCGGACGGGTACCATATGCTGGTATGTAGTAAAGATAGCTATAGGATACTGCATTTATCATAAACCTTTGATTCTTTCATCTGCCCTCATGATCAGCCCTACCTCCAGTGTTCCTCCAACAGCCTTAGACAGTCAGTGATAGCAAAATATTTTCTTTTAACTTTCTAAAATAAGTCAAGTACTTGTCAACATGGGATCTTAGTACTGTGGCAGTGTCAAATTTATGGTGCTAAAACCTTTACACCACAGCCTCATGTATTCAAATTCCTCTTTAAAAAAAAACTGACTATAATGGGAACATCTAATGTGTAGCTTCATGTAAGATGATGAAAGCTTCAAGAGTGTAGTTTGACTTTGTGATGACAAAACTTAGCTGCTTATATTTATACATTGTTGTTCATCTCATCCATTGCCTGCACAATTCTCTCCCTCCTCCGAACCACTCCTTTTTTTGCTAACAGTGATTTAGCATGTCCATTGCTGGTAATAAGAGTTCTCCCAGGAAAATCGTTCTGATATAGAAGGGAAATAGGTACCCACAAAGACAGGTTCAGAAGCGTATATATTCAAACATGTTTCTTTCACAGGAAACTCTGACACAGACTGTAACAAAAAGATTCAAACTGGCCTACGAAGAACAGCTGGAACAGCAGCGTCTGGCAGCCCAAAGAGCTGAGGAAGCGAAACAGCTAAGGGAACGTCAGGAATCCCTACACCAGCAGAGGCTGAAAGGGCAGTTATTACGGCAGCAGCAACTTCAAGAAAAAGAGCTTGCACTGCGGAGACAGGCTGAACGAGGAGAAGAGCTGTATAAAAACCAGCTAAGGTTAATAACTTCTCCTACGGATGTGCTGTGGTCTGCGATTGGGTTGCATTCTGCACTTTGAGCTGCAGGTGTAAATTGCACCTCAAGGAGACATACCTCACTAAATGTCATCAAGCAGGTGCACTAGAAATATAGTGTAGCTGTTGAGGTGGGCGCTGCCAGGGTTAGCTGCCTAGTACATGGCTTGCTTTGCACCACCTGGTTGTTATTCTCCACCCCAGAGGTGGCTACAAGTCCTCAGTGCTGTTTATAGACCATTTCGGTTTTTTAAATGTGTTAGGATCTTTTAGGGTGAAAAGCACCTGATAAATGGAATGTATTGTAAAATAATTCTTGTGAACTTGATGCTTGTGAAAATGAAGGACTAATATCACTTGCTTTGTGTAGCCAGTAGCATGAGTTAAGGATGAACTTTTAGCATTAGCTTTTTGAATCTTATAAAGAAAATTGGTTTGATTCATATCCCTGATGTTCAAGCATTTTTGTGGCCAATTAAAATAATGAACCTCTGAGTGTACAACAGAGTACTGTAAGTGTAGTTTTCAGTCTATGTACTGTAGATTATCTTCTCCCCTACCACTTTCAGTCCCCCATTTAATGACTGTCTTCAGTTGATACGATTTCTGCTCTCTTACTTAGATAGTTTCAAAGCCATTAGTGGCCTTAACTTATTCTTTGAAGTTTAAACCTATTTAATGATCTTTACAGAAATATTTTCTGAAACACACAGTAATAGGGAAATATTAACATGAGTAACATTAAAAAGCCCTGTCTTATTACCAGGAAGCCTTTTGTGAATGAGTATCTAAATCCCCAATCCTATAGGAAGTGCTACAGCAAACACCTTGCCAGATCATAACCTAAGTTGCTCAGTGCAGCAGTTCTTTTATTTGGGATCTTTATTAAGTAGACTTTTTGAATACTAGACTCTTTGATTCCATTTCTATATATGGAAAACACATTCAAAAGCTAGTATGGTATCCTACACAAGATTGTCTTGTTCATAATGTATATTTCCTTTAAAAAATGCTAATGGAACAACTTAGCTAAAAGGAAAGTTAATCTGGGAATTTATTTATTTATTTATTATTGGAAAAAGCCAAGACCTGTCTGTGTGAAACTGAAACTGTATATTTGCATATAATTTTTTAGCCAGCAAGCTCATTATGGCAATATGGACCATGATATAGTGCAAGGAGAAGAGGAGCAAGGCATCCATGAAGAGGAAGGAGGTGAGACTGAATTCTCTCCCCCTCCCCACCCGAGCTGTCTTCAATGTCAGATTGTCTCATCCATTCAGAAATAAATATATCTACTGTGGATTCCAGGAAGAGAATGCAGAAGTTTCTTTACTATTAAAATCAGTGACTTTCATTTGTGATTGTGTTGTCTAAGATATGGGTGTAGTTATGATTATAGACACACTTACGAGAAGAAGGATAGCTTTGCGGTGAAGGCACTGGACTGGATCATGGCAAGTTTAGGTTCTGTTGTTGGCTCTGCCACAGACTTCCTGTGTGATCTTTCTGCATCTGATCTTTCTGTATCTCAGTTTCCCATCCGTGAAATGAAGCTAATTCTTTTGTCAGTCTTGCTATTAGGGCAGAGACTACATTACTAAGCAGATGTACAATACTACCACAATGGGGCATTTTTCTCAGGCCTGGTCTACACTTACCTTTGCGATTCAGCGGCAGTCGACGGGAGATACTCAAGTGACGTATATCAGTTGCATATCTCTCATCGACTTTGCAGCATCCCCTCTGCGCGGCATCGAAGGGAATGTTGCGCAGTGCTACGCCACTTACCAGGGTGGCTTTCCTGCATCACTTCCTGGTCTATACAGACCGCTCAGTCAATCCAAAGCAATCGATGTGACGGCGGCGAATTTGCCACCGTCAGTGTAGACCCAGCCTCAGTTAGGGATTCCAGGAGCTACTGTAATAATCATAATAATAATTAATTTTGTCAGTATATGACAGGGACAATCAGCACCAAGATGAAGCTGAAGAAGCAGAAGATCAACTTAATGCAAATGAGCGCCAAGAACCAGAACATCATACAGAGAACCAGCAGGCAGAGCCAGTGGTAAGACAAATCTGGGGGATGAAATAAGATCTTGGACATAATTTAAATTCTTTGTTTAATTGTATTTGTTTTGTTAGAAATTAGCAGTGTCTTCACTGTTGAAGGTGTTCTATCAACACATCCCAAGTCTGTGCTTCTGGTATAACCATGCATGAGGATTTTGACATTGTTGGGACGTAAACTGGGAACACTTGGATACAAAAGCAGTAAAGGAGCATTTCATTGGGTTTCCGTCAGAATGGATACCGATACCACCCTGCAGGAGGGATAAGGCGGGGGCGAGGGAATAGATCCAGTACTACATAAACACCTCATTATACCCTGTTCAATTTTGTGATGTATACAGGATCTTGCATACATGCATTTTTATTTAGAATACTAGATTATGTGGCAGATATTTGAAGAGATGTTGCTAGTGTCTTGGTAGCTACTGTATTAAATCTATGGGATGATAATGGCTAATAAGTATAAAGGAAAAATAACATTTATTGAATAGCAAAGATAGAGGAAGTATTGGGCGTTTTCTCTCTTAAGTAACTGATACAAATATGGCTCAGGTCAATATGTCAAAGCCTAGAGTAGTGTGGAGAGCAGCTTTTGTTTGCTATCTGGAATCAGGCCTGATCAGTGTTTGACACTTAGCTATTCTGATCTGTCCTTGTTGCCTTGACAGAGCTGTACTTTATCAGGTGTTATCACTTGCTGTATTATCAATAACCAAAACCCTTGCAGTAGCCTGCGTGAAATGAGTTGGTAGCCTCAGTCTAGTTTCTAGTAGACAGATGCACACATCGCAGCCGGATCCTTGTTCAGAGCTGACGTGCTTATTTCCAGTGCTGTAAATCTGGCATTTTTCATAATCACAAAGGTTTTGATTCAATGCCCACAGAATCCAATGGAAAAAAACTCCTACTGGCTTCAGTGGGCATTGGATCAGCCCTGAGATAACTATTACTCTAACAACTTTCAAGAGAAATGGAATTTGAGACTAATGTACTTATACAGAACACCCTTCTAAAAGTTACAGAAGGCAGCTGTGGAAGATGTGAACCCAGCTGATGATCCTAACAATCAGGGAGAGGATGAGTTTGAAGAAGCTGAACAAGAGAGAGAAGAGAATCTGCCCGATGAGAATGAACAGCACAAACAAAATAATCAGAAGCCGGAGAATCCAGAGATGGAGGAACATTTAGTGGTAAGCAGATGAAGGGAAGCATCTGTAGAATGTGTGCATTTGTGTGTATGTATTTACATCTGTGTTGAGACTGGCTGTTCTCAAGATGCTCCAGGAGGAAGGACAGTAACAAACACTGATACTCAGACACTGACCTTTGTTTTTGTTTTAAATGGTCAGATTTTAAACTATGTAGGTAAAATTACAGACCTGCTTCTGGTGATATCTTGACCTTGTCTCTAACCCCATCAGTCCCAAGCCTCCTGCCAGGCTAAATGCCCTGTTCTGCTTCTGTCCCCATGTCACCTTGTGCACAGCTACATGTGTAAACAGCTATCCATTAGAGATCTCCAAGCCACTGCCATGCCTTCACCCATATCCCTCATAAAGACTACTACTTCCATGATGCCCACAAGCAAGGTTTCCCAATGAACAGCCTGGTCAGTTTTTTCATCTGGGCTTCACATCGCATCCTGCCCATTATATTTGCCATGAGACTGTAAAATCCTCAAGACAGGAACAGTATTTTTGTCTTGTATACTGAGAGTAGTTTGACTTGTGTTGTGCAATGAATCCATTATAATCAGTCCACTGTCTTTTTAATTTGACGTGGTGTAAAGGATGTAGCCAGTCTGATATTAATGATATTCAACAAGTTACAAATTTATGTGCCGTTATTGCTACATTAATGTTCTCACATATAGGAGGTTTTACTTGCAAGTGCAAGTAACTAACAATCTGCAGTGTTAAAATTAAGAGGCATGGATGGTAGAGCTACATTTCCATTCTGTTTCTGCAGATGGCAGGAAATCCTGACCAGCAAGAAGATAATGTGGATGAACAGTACCAAGAAGAGGGAGAAGAGGAGGTAATAAAATGAGCGTAGAGTGTATGTGAAACTCATGTAGCGTAACTGATGTTCACCAAATGAGATCTGTCAGTTTTATAAAAGTAAAATGTATCTAAAGTATCATTTTTCCCATAGTAGTTTTTGACTTTATGAAAGATGGGAAGTCATTTCACTTCTCCACTGGCCATTGATGTAACACTTCAGTCATCATTTTTTCCTTTGAATACTTACGCCCTCACATGGCAGTCCCTTAATTTCCTATCTCCTTTGGCGTCAATTATGCAGTTCCTGAAAAGATTGAAGCGTGGTCTACACTACAGTTAGGTTGACGTAAGGCCGTTTACGTCAACCTACACAAGTCAGTGTCCACGTTACAGCCTTACTCCTGCTGATGTAAGTGCCCTACTGCATGGCCATCATAACTCCACCTGCACAAGAGGCGTACGGCATATGTAGGTGTAGTTAGGGCTACGTAGTGTCCGTGTAGACACTGGAAGTTAGTTACACTGGCTGTTGGCTAGAGCCATGAAAGTGACAAGAAAGCCCAGCTGACAGCTGGGGTTGTCACCAGATAGAGCCTGGCTGCCCCTCCCTCACCCCAATGAGCCTTGCTCTCCCAGGGCTTTTGGCTCCCAACTGAGAGCCAGGCTGCTGCCTGGCTCCGAGCGTGGGGTGGGAACCCGGTTGGCTGCCATACAACAGGGAGTGGGGAGCAACTGGGCTCCCAGGGGGGAGCGGCATGCCCAGGCTCTCAGGCCCCCTGCCGAGAATGCAAACCACCGTCAGGAAGAAGGTCGTGTGGACATGAACTGCAGTGGCTGTAAGTCAACCTAGCATAGGTCAGCTTAAGTTTTTAGTGTAGCTATGCCCTAAGCCAATCACAGTGTAGGGAAAACACACACAAAGCTCTAGCGCTCCCACTGTCACTGAAAACCTCATTGACACTTCATGCTTTAATCACAAAGCTCTGTTTCATGCAAGCAGCTTTCTTGGTTAACTACTGACGCTTTAGCTCAGATTTGAATTTAACTATGCTCCTTTTAAGTAATTTGAGCTCCCAACAGGCATGCAACTGAATAGCCAAGAAGATGTCAGTATGCCACTTTCATACTGAGAAACAAGCAAAACGGCTTTGTTTGTCTTCTTTAGAATTTTGAGTTGCATACGAGACATGCATGGCCTATGTGCTGCTCTGCAGCTCTTCAGCACTTTAATAATGGCCATCTCTTGCTTTACATGTAATACTGCACTACAAAGCCGTAGGTATGATTGCTCAACACTCACTTAAGAAGTTTGTTACTTTTTGTTTAGATTAACTGGCATGTACTTAACATTTGCCAGCGTCTTAAAAATATGTTGAAGTCAACCCAGATCATTAGCGACAGGGAATAAATTGCCTCTGGCAGTTATTCAGAGTCTTATGTGAAATGATGTGGTGTCTCCATAAAAGGACTAACTGGTACCTTTACTGGCAATATTGACAGATTGGCTGAGAATCTAATGGGTATGGAAAATGAGATACTGTTCCATTCCTAGCAATAGTCTTTCCAGAAAATGGATGCAAGTATATCACCAAAGTAGAATGAGGAACTTCACATTGCTGCTCCTTTTGAATTTTTCTATAGATAATGAGAAGACATTTCAGTACTGGCAAGCCACTGCAAAAAGCAATTTAGAAAAAAATGGGCTGAATTCTAATTTTCACCAAGGCCTTTTTATGCTACTCTAGAAGTGTAAAGGGGCCATAAATCAGGAGTAAATTACATTTTCATCCAATTTAAGGTCTATTTACATAGCTAGAGTGGTGTAGAAGGACCTCAGTGTGAATGTGAGCTGGGTCCAAGTCTTTTCACTGTGCTCTAGTAGTCAGAAACTTAGTCATGTTGAAATATTTTAAACATATCATCTTTAGGTTTCCTGCAACTAGAGTATCCAGTTAAAAATCACATCCTTTGATCCTATAGCTGTTCCATGAATTGATCTCCCATAAAAGGTGATAGAATTCTTGTGGGCAAGACAAGGCCAAAACAAACTTGCAGAGCTGTGCAAGGAGACTGACACATGACCTCCACTATCATCAGCTGGAGTTGTACAGCTCAACCGTTGTGAACTAAGAATTCACTCCAAAGGGGTATAGAATTCAGTGTCCTAGCTACTCAGTGAGAGGTCCATTGTGTAGCTTGTGAGTTTTTGCATAGCATCTTGTATTTAAAGAATGTCAGAAAGAACTTGGCATACAACTGCTTTTTTAAGTTGTTTTGTGCTTGGTTAACAAACGTAAAAGTTAATGCTCAAAAGATTTCACAGGTGTACTTCACAGATTAAGCTATACAGGATTTAAAACAATGGGATTAATCGTGTGTAAAGTTAGGCACGTTCTTAAGTAGCTTACTGATTTTTGTCAAGTTTCCCTCTACAAAACAAAAATGTCCTTCGTGTATTAAAAATAATTCCATCCAGAGGCTCTTGAATTTGTGATGAGTTTTCAATTAAGGCCTACTGGATAAAATGAACAGAACACAAAGTTTGGAGGTTTTCAGAATGATGTCACAGATTGAGGAGGACACAGAATGATTTAAAATTTAATATCAAGAATTTAGATATAATCCTGTTATACGCCAATCGTAAATTACTGGGGCAAGACACTGCTGTCTGATGCATCAGCAAAAATCCAGAGGCTTGGGTTGTCAAACAGGCTGTGGAGTTGCCCACAGATCACCCAGGATCCATATGGATCCCCAGGAATCAGTGGGAGGCACTCTCTTAGCGCTGCCTTTGCCTCAGCCCTCTTCCTTCAGTCTGCCAACTCTCTATCCTCTTCTGCCTCTCAGAGCTCTGAATCTGTGGAACACTCTCCATGCTGTGCAGAGCAAGTGAGAGGGGGCAGGGGAAAAGGGCTGTGATCTGGAGACGATGAGGTCTCCTTCTACACAGAAGGGCTGTGATCTGGAGACCATGAGGTATTATTTCGGCCCTTTGTTCCTAGTTTTTACTGGTAGGAGCTCAAGGGCTTGTCTACATGACAAAATGGCATCCGTTTAACTAGAGGTGGTGTTTGAACGAAATTGGCTTAAACCAGCGCAAATCCCCATGTGGATGCTCTTATTTCATTTTAAGCCAGGTTTACTGCAGTTTAGCTTACATCTATTAGAAACGCTAAGTTAAAAATCAGTGCAACTTTCCCATGCAGAGAAACTTTTAACTTTTCAAGAACCCATTTGGATGAGCAATTTTTAGAAAAAGGAAGAGTTGAGGCCTCCACTGATTAAAAGCTGGTTGCTTGTTTAGGAAGCTGGGCAAGAAGTCACCAAGGGGCCGGGGTAGAACTGACCTACACTCACACTCCCCCCCTCTGTGGTATTGCTAGCATTTTCCAGGAGTTCAGCCTCAGGGTCACTACACATACCAGTGAGAGAATAGTAAAAGGATTATGGAAACTACAGTCCTTTATATACACACACCACTAAATGTCTGGATCACGTCAAGCCTGAAATCTAATTATAGGATCCCCCCCCATGGGATTGATTTAATCAGAACTCTTTGCTGTATCATGGCAACACCATTGTACAGACTTAATACAGTAGTTTTAATTTTGAAGGAAAGGGACGACCTTGATACAGAAGTCTCCGTTCTGATGCGTGTGGCATGTGCACGTGTGTTGACTGGTAATGGGAAGCACTGTATGACAGTTATACTTTAAATTCAGGTATCTCTTTTCAAAGCAGGTGAACAATGTGTTGATTTTTTTAAGGTGGCTTTTTTGTTTTTGTGCATTTTAATACTGTAAAGATTACACTTGCCACAGGCTACTAGAAGTTTGCAGAGCTGTGTGTTTATGCCTTTTAGGTCCAGGAAGATTTGACTGAAGAGAAGAAAAAGGAACTGGAACACAATGCTGAAGAGCCATATGGTGAAAACGATGAAAATGTAGGGAGAATAAAATAGTAGCTTTAGTTGTCTTTAACAAACCTACAGTCATGTCATGGTAGAGATTACACAATAAATCTGTAGCTAATTTGTTGTTGTAGCTCATTTTTAAGCACAAGTTTACTCTCAAACTCTGCCTCAATTTAATCCTGCCCTACTTCACTTCCTGTTCCTCCGAAAAATCCTTTCAACTTGAAGACTTTCCAGCTTCCTGTGACAACCACTCCTTTTTCATCTTCCTTTGTTTTTAATTCAATCTCTAAATTTGCTCCACAGCCTAACACACACATCAGAGCTGCAAATTCTATGTTGTGCCTTCAAGATCTAGTGCACAGAATCTCTCCCTGAATCTGATAACTGTATTGTGTAATGGGCTATTATGTAGTGTATAATTTTTATCAAATTCTGTAAATATTCTATTATAACTTCATTTAATAGGGTAACTCACTCAAGGTATGATCTAGCTTCTGTGAAATCCAATGAAACTTTTAACATTGATTTCAACGGAATCAGACTCTAAAGGGTGAGATCTTCATCCCCACTACAGTCCCTGTGGCATAATACAGGGCTATAAAAACCCCAGAAACAGGGAGGGAACAATCCCCTGGCACAAGAATTGTATAGGACAGCTGCAGGCTGCCTTAGGTAGGCCACTTTGCAAGCCTCAACATAGTGGATGGGGCAAGAGGCAGGCCTATAGCTCCACAGAGATTGTGAGTTATGATGCTTCAACCACCAAAGCATCCCAGATTTAAGAGGTTTAACGCTTCCTTTGCCCTCACTTCCTCAGAACTACCAGTTCTGTCCTGAACCAGAATTTTACCCTAACTCAGCCAGGTGTTTTGTGATATGCTGTAAACAACAGACGATACATTTTTTAAAAAGTTTTATGTTCAAACGTAGTTTCACTGAATCCTTCCATTTTTGTTTTATCTTTTCAGGCTGATGAAAAAAATAACGAAGGTGCAGAACAAGAGCAAAGAGTTCAAGAAGAGAACAACCAAAAAGAAGGCCACGAAGAAAACTATGAGGAGGAAGAGGAGGAGGAGGAGGAGGAAGGTGGTGCCATTGCAGCAAAAGCCCGTAGAAGAGGGGAAATGTAACTCTTTGCTGTTTTATGTGTTATGTTCAACAAAAAGTGTCCTGCTTGTAAAGAATTCTTTTCTAAGGGTATTTAATTACAATAATTCAGAGTTTGCCTTTTATGTTTTTTACTTTTCTATTAGATACTTTCATACATATAGGTGAATACACTATTTTGATATTCTAGATTAGCATCTCTTTTATATTAAGGGTTTACAAAGACAGGCAATGGAATAAGCTCTCATTGTTTTCATAATTCTAGCGATGTTTTAAAAGAGCCTTTTTGGTATAAATTTAAACTTTCATATTGTCCAAATTTGGAAAGACCATTCAGTCTGCACTGTAACATATATGGGAAGGGATCTCATGCCTGAAACTCAATCTCAGTCACTCAAACAGTTTCAATGCCTTCAGCGATACTGTGAGAGTTCAGGCTAGCCGAATTAAGCACTGAAGACCCAATTCTGAAATGCTTATGTGCTTGACTTTTAGGCACATCAGTAGTTTCATTGGCTTTAATGGGACTAGTCTCCTGCTTAAAGGTAAGTATACGCAAATGTGTTTGCAGGATCAGCTCTTAGTGTGTAGATGCAGTGGAACTTTAAAACATAGAAGCTATGAAAGCTTTAAGAATAAAACCACATTAAGAGCTGTTAAAGTTAATAACTACTTATATACAGTTGTTATAAACTTAATTTTAATGTGTATCAAGGGTCTTCAGTTACCAAAAAATCACAGAAGATAATGAAAAATGGTCTGCAGATAAAATACATGTAGAATACATTATGTGGAGAATGACTCAGACAGTTACAGATGCAAAATCAAAATAACAGCGTCAATTGAAAACATACTCTGCACAAGAAGAATGAAGGCTTACAGGAAGAATAACTGGGTGATACTCAAACTAGGTCATAAAATGTTTAAATCACTTTAATGATCATTTGTGTGCAAGGCCTGCTGAGCATGCATTTTGGAGACTTAAAGGGCTTACGGCATTGTAAGTGAGTTAATAAGACCGGTCCAGGCTATCCTCTTCTGAATTTAGGCCCTCACATTTCTTGAGGAGATCATCCAGAGGGATGTCTAGATATACTATTGTGCTCAGCTGGTAAATAGCAAAACAGCATCAAAACTTCTGTAAGCACATTGCAGAGTGTCTTGCTTCCCTTTAGCACTGCATGACAAAATGTTAACAAACTGGGCCTCTGGTAGGCTAGTATTAAGTATACCAAGTCCTACAATTAATGTAATCGAGGTGCATGAAAATATACAATATTTGTACTGTTATACATCCTTGCTGTTTAATTTAAAGGGGTTTGGCCTAAGGGCTATAATCTAACTATTGTGGTACTCTTGAATTAACCCCTGGAGAATGGAAATCTGGATTTCCTAGGATATGTCCCATTGCTGGAAATGAGGCATACCATAGCTATGAGCATCAAGGTGTTAATATATAAAGGAAAGTGTGTTTCTTTCTCTTTAAAAGTTTGTTTCAATGATACATAACTAATATTTTTTTGTTTAACTGTTTAATATGAATGTAATTTAATTCATTGTCTACTAACTCAAGTATACTTTTTTAAGATGGTTTTACTATTCCTGATTTTTTAAGTGTCCTATATACTACTTACATTTCAGAGGAATATTTTGGTCAACATGTATTTTAGATTTGCTGGTTACCATATTTACTTTATGTATAAAAAAACTTGTTTATGTAATACTGTAAAATGTATAATATGTACATAATCTTCAGAATACAATTATTTTGGTAAATTGGCCTGTATTTTTAATGTCACTGTTGCAGAATTTAATTATTTGAGGCATAATAAAACTTGCCTGCAGTCAATAAAGCTAAAATGTGGGTTACCAATCTTTTTGCAGTGTGACATTTTATTGTTGTTTTTCTACATGTCCATTCATACCTTATGTGAATGTATTCACAGAAGGGGTTAGGGTGGAGAGAGGACTGCAGCATTGTATAACAAGGGTGGGATTTTCAAAACCACTTTGTGATGGTTTTATTCAGTTTCAATTCAAAGTGGTAAAACTCTTATTGAACTCAGTCAGAGCAGAATTTGGCCAATACTGAGCTCTTCAAAAATTCCACTGTAATTGTCCAAAATGTTCTAATAAATTGACTGATTTAACTGCTGGGGTCCTTAAGCCGTACTTGATAGTGGGACTACCTTCCCATATTGATCACGGAGTACTCTACATGTTCCCCATTTAACATAAAACATATCAAGGAGGAGGAAGAAGTGACAGCAATAAACATTGCTTCTTTAAGTCTTTTGATTTGCTCCTACCTCAAGCACCAGTTATCCATTGTTCCCCCCACATATACCTAGCTGGAGGCCCTTGGTATCACCCACTGGTGGCTGTTCAAACCAGACATTCTTGCTTTTCGTGGCAGCAATACCATTTCCAGGGGGAGGTTGCCAAACACCATGGAAACGGATTACACTCATGATAATACTGTAGTGTTTTGGGGAAGCAGCTGTAGGACAGGGTAGTTATTTTTAAGAGGGTTGTTTATTTTGAGAGAAGACATTTTAAACCATTGAAATAAACCGGAGTTGCCTTTTCACAACTCCTACGTGATGACCATATTGAACAAAATACCCAATAACTATTTATTTTAGTGGATTTATTCAAATGCACATTGTACAATGTGGTCCATGGCATATTTTGAAACTGATGCAGAGTTTGAGATACTACAAAAAGAGGGCTAAATCCTCTACAATACCTTCTCCAGGCCAACTTGAAAATAGTGCTGTTGAAAATTCACACTTGATTCAGAGAATACAACACGAACAATTTTCATTTCAGAGATTTTCTCATTCCTCAAAGGTTTGTGAGTAAACAACAGCAGCTGCAAATGATCTGCAAACAAGTTCTGTCCAGTTTCTAGTTACATATTATCCTCATAGTGAAATGAGCCCCACTCTGACTGGCCTTTAGTCAGAAGAGCATTTAAGCATGTGCTTATTCATCCTGCTGACTAGAGTTGGGTTAACTTATCTACTTAAAGTTAAACGTGTGTTTAAGTGTAGAGAGAGGTGATTTTTTCAGCAAATGGTAAATTTGCCAAAAAATGCATTTTTTGTGAAACCAAAACTATTTGCCAAATTTAACCTGCATTTGACAAATAGTTTTGGCTGGAAGAAATAATTTTTGGAAGTGTTGAAACTAAACATTTCAACATTTGCAATATGAACGGTTGCTAACTGGCAAGTCATTTTGAATCAACACTTTGTTTTACGAATGTTGATTGGAATCAACATTTGAAATGTTTGGGTTAAACTAAACAAACATCAGCTTTTCATTTTGGCCAGGATAAAAAAAAAAATCAGTTTTGGTTTGTAAGTAACAGAATTTCTTTCCTGATTTTTGTTCAGTTCGGTCACCAAATCAAAAAACCAAATTATTTCCTGAAATCCACTTAACTGCTTTGTGGAAATTGGGCCACTGTCATGCTAACTGTTTTATCACATCTGTGGTACTGTTTGCTAAGGATGCCGTTGTAAACCCTTTCTTTATCATGCAGTAGTGTCCCAAAATGCCATGTTGTGGGTTTCATGTGGCTTCAGAGAGACCTAAAGCCAGCAGTAGGATTGGGGGCAGTATTGTTTTTCACATGAACTAGTAATTCATGCAGTGTCTTCTTTAAGAAAGAATAACATGAGTTAATGCCTAATGAGAACAGGTCAAGAAAGTCTTCTGTTTTGTGAAAACAATGAATAGATAAATTATGTTCTTCACCAGGGCTCATTCAGTTCAGAAGAAGGTTTACTCAGGCTAACGATCTAGGGCTTTGGTAAGAATTAAATCTTCCTTTACTGACAATAGTATTAAATAATGATTATAGATATTCACAGTTGCTGAGAGAGAAACAGGGCATGATTTGAAAAATACGGCAAATCTGTATAGGTGCTAATTTCAAGAAGGATGAATGGTGCTGAGTTTTCTTGCTGTTTGTAAAATGCAGTTGTACTTTTAAAGTCTTATACCAGTATATTTTAAATGTAATTTATAGCAATTTCTTAGCCAAGGGCCATTTTCCAAAGAATTATTCACACTATTTATAGTTGCATGAGATGACCACAATTTTAATTTAAATTAATGTGCTCATAGGCACGTGTAAAGGAAGTGTGAAGAATGTGCTTTGCTAAGGACCATGTTCTATCACTTTTACACATGTAGAATATCATCTTACTACTTGAACAGTTCAATTGAACTCAGTGACGAGTAGAATCTAGCCCTTAGTGCATATGACTAGTAAACAAAGTCCAGAGATGGAATATTCAAGTGCTTTGCCCAATATATTCAATTAGTAAATTATACTAAGAGGGCTAACGCTATTCATTTAAACCCCAAAGACCATAGAAATTCACAGCTAAGCCAATACAATTGGTATGAAATTTTAAAAAGCTTTTCTTTTTGCTCATCTAACCAACGAGAAACTCAGCACAACATATTTTATTCCACGTCTTCATAACCTATATGCTGCAGCGTGTGGGGGATTTTAATGGTGTACTTAAATCTCTGAAAAATAGGGGTCATAATGTAGAATTGACTTATTGATAGCACAATAAGCTGGAAGGGTGAGCACCAAAATTGCATCTGAAGGTTCATAAATTATTTTCCCTGCTTTATCGTAATTTCGGTAGTGACTGTGTAATATGGCTCTCATTTTTGCCACTTGGAGGAAACCTTATTCCACATACATGTAAGGTCCAAGTTCATTAATTGCAGCTTCCACTATTGCAGAACCTGGCAAATACCCTTTTCATAGCTCTAGCAGAGGTTTCTGTCCTCTAAAATTATGGGAGTTTAATGGGCTGCTGTGGCCTCCAGCTTGTAACTAGGAACATGCTGTTCACTAACTGAAATTTACCCTGTGCAGAGGCCAGCATGAACACCAGGAACTTCTTAACTCCTGCTTATAACATCTAAGTGGTAAATAGGAATTGTGCTAGCCTTTTTGCAAAGATGAATTTACCCCATTAAGTATGATCACACATAGAATAGACAGTCCAATAAACCAAAGGATTTATACTTTCTTGGACCATGTAGCCACTGTTATTTATATGGCATATAATTAAACTCCTGGGGACAGTTTTAACAAAAAGTACCTTGGAATCAGTCTTAGAGCCATAAATTTCCATCTCACCTAAAGGATGGGACAGCTTTTTAAAATAAACAAAATATATCAACCCCAGGAACTGAGGGACACAATGGATAATCAGCTGAACATGAATGCCTAGTGTAACACTGTGGCCAGCTAATGAGATCCTTGTATACTTAAACAGGGGAATATTGAGTGGGAGTAGAGAGAGTATGTTAATTCTGCATTTGGCACTGGTGCGACCACTAATAGATTCATTGTCCAGTTCTGTTGTCCACAATTCAAGAAGACTGTTGAAAAATTGGACGGGGTTCAGAGAAGAGCCATGAGAATGATCAAAAGCTTGGAAAAACATGTCATAGTGAGAGACTGAAGGAAATCAAATTACTTTGCTTATCAAAGTGAAGGTTAAGGAGTGACTTGATCACAGGCTAAAAGTACTTACATGGGGAACAGAAATTTGATAATAGAGTGTTTTTTGATTTAGCAGAGAAAAGATATAACAAGATCAGTGGCTGGAAGTTGAAGCTAGACAAATTCAGATTAGAAATAAGGTGACGCTCTTTAACAGTGATAATAATTAAACATTGATATGACTTACCACAGGTTGTAGTGTATGCTCTATCAAAGGCATTTTTAAAATCCAGACAATGTTTTTTTCTAAATACACACTCCAGTTCTACCACAGCCAGTAGACTTGAAGCAGGAATTAATACACGGAAGTCTTATGGTCTGTGTTATGTGGGAGGCTAGACTAGATGATCACATTGGTCTGCACTGGCCTTAAACATCTATTATTCTATAAAACACAATGGAAATCACACTGCAGCACACATAGAACGTTAAGACTTCAGGACCAAGTCTCAGGAAATTGCGACATTTCCTACAGGAGCTCTGGTTTTGGTTATTCTGTTCTAAAGGACTTTTTTTTTTTTTTTTGGAGGGGTGCACACATGAAATGACGATAAATATTTTGCAGTCTGAAAGTCATGACCAACTATATGGAGTTATTCTACAGTGAAAACTCTGTATTTTACATCTGAGGGTGTCTCTGCCCAACAAATACAAAGTATTCCTGCATCTTATTTTACCCTGAGATTCAATCTAATACGAGTTTCAGAATAAATTAAACATGTCCTTTTTAAAGCAGATATCATGATGTTACCAGGATTGAAAATGAAACCTGATCTTTAAAAACAACCTCATCACTGCAGTACACATTAGCCTCTGACAGATTATGACAATCTTTTGCTGCAAGTTTAAAATATTTGTTTGACAAAGGCTCCAAAGAGAAGTTATTGCAAAAATGACCTTCACTGGATTTTTCAAATCTGAGCATGTAAATTAGTTGACTGTATATAAATAAAAAATCTTACTATTCTGCTGCCGGGAACTATATTTATATTATTACAGCTGTGATATTTATGTTGTGAAGGGAATGAGAGATCCTAAGCAGTATATCCACAACAAGATAAAAATTTCCACTTATTATATAGGACACATCACCAGACTACAAGTAGTTTTATGCAGAAGAAATTCAATAATTCTTGCTTTATATTTAGAATTATTCATTATTTTCTCAAATCATCAAAAGCAATTTTAGGGCTACAAAAATAAAGGAGTATGTTGTGTCTATTCAGAATGCATTTTATTGAAACATTATATATTATATGTCAAAACAATGTTATCAGCTCTGTTATATTCAAGGATTCAGTTAGCAAGATTAGCAATATACCATATTTTATTTTTTTTAGCTGCAGAATGCAGTACAGCAAACAAGAAATACATGAGTGTTAATGTTATAATGGATGACTCATTCAAGTATGGTACCCTCAGTTTCCAACAATAATAAATACTTCACACTCAAAGCACCTTGTTTCTCTTGGGGCTCAGCGCGGGGGTCGAGAAGGAGCTCCACATCCATCTTGGACCCAGGGAGAGGCAACTCCTGCAACTTGTGGGGCTGGACCCAACTACCTACTCTAGGCTTTGATGATGGAGGGACAGCTGAGCCAAACCTGAGTGGTGCTGTGGCCCTGTGCACCAGGTTGAAACGCCTGAAGTGGGCAACTGGGCCCAGCCCTGTGGGACAGGAGCCAGTAGAGCTGCAGCTGCAGAATGAGTTCCAGACACAAAAATGTCATGGACAAAATGGAAAATCATGCCAGACGTGATTTATTTCCCTCACCATGACAAGCCTGCAACCTTAATTATGAACCAGAGTTCAGAAAAGAATCCAGATCTGACTCCAGTCCACCCACTGACCATGTTGTTTCATCTGAGAGAGACCAGCAATATAATTGCCAAGCATATTTATCTATCTATCTATCTATAAATAAATACAATATGATTTGCAGAAACCTTTGGGCCCCATTTTGAGCTCTCACTAGTTTTACACTGTGCAGTTCCCTTGTCTTCCTTGGCATTACTCCTGATTTGCACATGTGCAAAGTCAGAACAAGGCCTACGTGTGCTCTTCAGCAACATTCCAACAGCCCAAGGGGGAGACCGTCGGCACTAACGGAAAGCAGCATTTTTGGAATGTTGCCTTTCTCTGCAAATGATTCAATTCTTTCTATCATGATTGCCATGTGAGACAACCAAGCACTTAGGAATGACAAAGAGAAGGCCTAGAGAAAGCTCAAGAAGCTCCCTTAAAGTTTATCCACAGAGGTGGGACATTCCATGGAATGTATGGACAAGGCTTGCTTTCAGTCAACTAGCATTTAAAAAGAATAACCCTAAAGAAGCAAGCATTGTTTAACTCCCAATATTTTCAGCTCTCTACAAGTTTAAATATGGTCTTATGCACTGTACTCGGTTGCCTCAGGCTAGTCGTCTGAGACGCTAAACCTGTAACTTCTTGCATGCAGATGAACTGTGGTGCTCTCAGTACTGCAGGTTCACAGCCTAAGTCCATATTCAGACACCTAAGTAAGTGACCTGGGATGAAATCCTGCTTCCATTGAAGTTAATAGCAAAATTCCTACTGATTTAAAGAAGCCAGGATGTCACCCCTAACATGGTCTGTGCAGCCATTGTTAGTTACCTATTTCAAAGCCTTAAGGCTATCATGCTACTGCTTCAGTAGTCTTATTGGCAATGTTTGTGTTCACTTTTTCCACAGAATCTGCACCAGAATCAGTTTATACCATACATCGAGAACTAAAAATGGCAAAATGGGGACATGAGAAGCCAAGTTTTTTAAAAATACATGTCTACCTTGTGCATGCAAAGTATATTCATGTGGGCATAGACAAATAATTTTGCATGAAAAATACATGGTTCAATGTGCAACGTGAACATATGAGTAATTCACTTGCTTAGTCCCATGTGTGTAATCATGTCTCCCTCTAGTGGCTACTTTGCCATAAGAATGTGGTTATAGGACTGAGTTACTGAAGTTCAGTTGCCATTATGACTGTGGTGATGATGTATCCGGCCACATTTCAAAGCGCTTGCACATAGCCTCATCTGTGTGCAAAATTACCTATTTGTGCTCACATTTTGGATGGGTCACTTCCATATATATAGTAATCGGAAAAAAACTGGCCCCGAATTTAAGACTATCCTAGGAAACAAAACCTTGTTGCCTATAGTGCTATAACTTTGTGCTAGCTTGTGATAAATTTGAGCTAACCATCATTTTAAAGTCAACAATTATTATGGCACAAGGTGTGTTGACGTCATCAGAAGTTTTAACATCTAGCACCATATTAGCAGCTGCGCACAAGTTCTGCTATTTTGGATCAACCATAGCAGATACACCAGAGTATAGGTTTGTTCTGAGCATGCTGCTGTATGGTGGTGAGACTTGGACCGTCTACAGAAGGCATAAGGAAGACCAACGACCTTCCACACCTGTTGTCTTTGCAGGATTCTAAGTATCAAGTGGGGGGAAAATTTCCTGACACTTGAAGTACTTGAGAAAGCAAAATTACTAAGTCAACCCACTATTCTCAAACATAGATGTCTCCCTTGGTTTAGTTATCTGCACCCGACAGACGATGGATGCATTCCAAAGGAGCTCTTGTGTACAGAACTTGAGGATGCTCTAAAGCCACTGGTCCAACCTCGGCTCAAGTTCAAGAACGTTTACATGAAGGACTACAAGCAACAGGATACTCTGGAGGGTTGCGCTGCACCAGGGACTCAAAGAGCACATCTACACGCAAAAATAAATAAATAAATAAAAGTTGTGCAACAATTCTCAGAGCCCAGGTCAACTGACTTGGGGTTGAGTGGCTAATCTCACAGGGTTACAGAGTTGCCAACTCTCATGATTTTTGTCCTGAGTCTCATGATAATTATTGTTTTACTTGAAGCCCCAGCTCCTGGAGTCAAGTGGATATGTGATGATTTCAGCCTTCATTATTAAAGAAAAAATAAGTTTCTAGCCCTCGGGGCTGTGGAGAAAGTTTCAAAATGTGACCCCCAGTGCACTGTAAAGGCTCGAAAAATCAGAAGGCAAATAAAAAGAACACCAAATCTATTGCTTTTATATAATCTTATGACTTTAAAGCCAATCATGATTTTTCTTGAACCTGACTCATGATTTTTGAACATTTGGGGCTGGCAATACTGTTAAAAGTAGAAGTGTAGACATTCCCGCTTGGGTCTTGCCAGGTTTCAGAGCCTGGACTCCAGCCTAAATGGGAATGTCTACACTGATATTTGTAGTCCCATGGCATGAGCCCAAGTCAGTTGACCTGAGACATACTGCTGCAGGCCTTTTTTTTTTTTTTGCATTGTAGATGTACCCAGAGAGACTGAGGAGAGCTGGCTGAGAAAGAGGAAAGCAAAGAGTGAAGACAAAAGTGCCAGTAGACCTCAAGCGCTAGCGATGATATGGATTCACCTTCTCGCCCTGCACCTTATGCCTGCACTGTCTGTGGCCTGGCTGGAGTGGCGTTCAAGAACTGGACCTTCTGCCTGCTCATGGTGCTGCCGCATGACACCCAGTAACTCAATTCCTTTGGTGCTTGCACCACCCTCTTTCAAGATGGATGGTTGCTATACATTCAATGTCACCAGTTACAATTCTGCTACTCACCATCTATGACAATTAAGGTTGAGTGTTTATCCCATGATCAGTTGTATTTCCTTTTTTACTGGAACTTGGTTTTGGAAATAAATAATCTAAGAGCTGGCTTTGGCTTTCTGAAAATGTGTAACTCTTTGGGCCTGATCCGAAGTTTACAGAAGTCAAGGGAAAGAGTCCAAATGAGTTACATGCCCTCAATGGCTACGAGATTCTTTCCGTCCCTCCACCAGTTCCTTTGTTCCGTTGTTTGAAAATGGGCCTCTATAGTTGCCATTAGTCATTCTGAGCAGTGAATGCTTTGATTTTGCCATTTTTGAGCAATGTGTTAAATCATTATATACAGCATAGGCAAATCTGTCTGGTTCCGTGGTTACTGACCCTTTAGGATTTCCAGGTCTCATTTTATAAGTACTTGTTTACAACATTCTATTATTTTTAGGAGCGATGCTCAGCCATTCCAAGCTGCAAGGATGAATGATTTTCTGAGTAGGCGGAAATGGCTGCAAAATGAAAATGCTGATTTTTCAGTGAGAGCACAGCTGTCCTAACTCTTATATATTATTTCATTCTGTTCCAAGCATAATGACTGTAAATGTAAACCTACTTGCTTCTGAAAAATTGCTTTATGAAGACAGTCTTATACAATGGCTAAGGCATTGGGACTGGGGACTCGGGAGATCTGGGCTCAATTCCAGCTCTACCACAGATTGTGTCTGAGACCTTTAGCAAATCACTAATCTCTGTGCCTCAGTTCCCCAACTGTAAAATGTAGTTAACCCTCTAGCTGTGTCTGCTTACACTAGAAGCCTTTTAGGGAAGGTTCTGTCTTTAAACCTGTGTCTGTACAGAATCCAGCAGAAACCCTCCCTGAATTTTGTTGCTAATACAAATAATTGGTTATGCAAATTATAAATAAATTGAAACACTTATGTCAATGCAGAATTCTATATTCATGTTGATGTTGACCATTTTACAGTTGTCTGGGAGACATAAGAAGAAGCTTAATTCCAATTTTAAGTAGATTTTTTTAAAAGGTACTTTTTGGTACTAGCTGTAATGAGATCTTATTTCTAGGAAATTTGGGAGAAACCATTTTACACACCGCCTTACTTAACAGCAATAAAGAAGTTGTGGATGTGATTTTGGAGACGATGTCATCTTTAATTAATGAACCAATGACAACCATTTTGTACAGAGGTACTTAGCAGCAGACAATTCTTTTCAGTTCACCAAAAATATAGCATTTTAATTGCCAAATATCTTTGTATGGGACTGTGAGTGCTCATGAAAATGAACGTTCCCAGACATTCTACAGAGACACAAATTATTCCATGAGCAGCACACTGTACAATATAGTACAGTGTGTGCTTAACTAATATTTACAACTAAAAACAAAACACGTGGAGGCTTCAAAGGCACGCCAGGTACTACTTTAAAACTTTATGCAGACTGTGAAATAGGAGTGGATTATATCAGGGGACCTTCATCACATCTTCAGGGTTATACATTTAAGGCAATACTGGCTACAATAAAAAATGCTATATTTAATAGTGGCTACTACCAAGGGGCTACGGTGGAAAGTAGACATTATATAAGCAAAGCACGTTTCTAGTTTAATTAGTTTTAAATAATCCATCCTGTTTGAATTTAAGAAGGAGATGGCTGTTAGGGTAGACACTTTAAGTGTGTCTTACATGTCTGGGCTTTTCAGACCAGCATGAAGGTACTTAAGGGGCTGCAAATATAATGCCAGTGTCGAGGTCACTGAAGCACCAATCCTTTTGCTATTGAAGTCAACAGCAAAATTTTCACTGACTTCAGTGGTGTCAGATCAGGCCCCAGGAGCCTAGAGTTACCTAGGTGCTCAGATAAAGTGGCAATGGGGTGGTATAAATAACTAGAGAGATTCTGTTTTTGAATCTGCAACTGATTTGACCTTAGGCAAATCACTCAGTCTCTCTGTGCCTCAGTGCTCCATTTGTAGCATAGGCACATTAATACTTAGCCACCTTCATAAAGCTTTTTGAGAGCTACGCAATTCTTGGTGCTCAAATTTTTGCAAATGCATATCCTTACAGACAGCGCTTTTTAGATGTAAAAATGCAGACATAAATAGGTATCTGTGAAAAACAGTCCTGCAAAATTGCATGCAACATTTTTGAAGCCAGGTTGATATGCTTGAAAAATTTGCAAATGAATTTTTTCTATTGGAAGTGAAAGATTCCAAATTCTTTGCAGGTGAAACTGCTCTCCACATAGCAATACTCAAGCAAGATCTACCAGCTGTTAAAGAATTACTCAAACAGGGTGCTGATGTTGCAACGCAAGGGCCTCTGGCACTTTTTTTGTACCTGGAGAACCGTAAGAGCCTTACCTCATTCAAATGTTAACTTGTGGAGTAACTCAAGGACAAATGGCTATTTTGCAACTGAATACTCCTCATCTTGTACACAGAGACATCCGTTCATGCATCCGGGCAGAGTTCCTCTAGGCGGCATCCTCTGGTTCTCTTGACACCTTCCGGGAGCAGTGGACGCTGTCTGGGGTTCTCTGCTCGGTGTCCCGTTCTGGCTCCCTCCGTTTGACCCTTACCTCCACGACCTTCCCTGTTTTTTCATTAGTTGTCCCAAGGAATCAGTTGTATCCCAGCTCAGTGATTCCTCCCCTTAGGCTGGGGGAGGGACCTTGAGCGGTAGGCGGGTGTAAGCCCACCTACCTCCCGGTTTACAAATAGGAGAAGTGTCTTCAGCTTCCTACAACATTTGTTATTCAGATGATTGCATTTAGTTCATCAATTTGTTTGCTATTTCACCCGGGGGAGTATCCACTGTCTTTTGCAGCATGTGTTGCAAATGAAGCAACACAATAAGCAAACTGCTTACTGAACATAATGTACCTTTGGAAGCATATGACTCGTTAGGTAGGTATTGTATCAAATATCACTTGGTTTTCTTTTTTTTCCCTACTGTGATGTGAATTCTTTGATTAAGACACTGTTACAATTAAACAGTGACTATCAAGACTAACAGACCTACACTTTTTTTAGACCATGAAACCTGTTAATTATTACAGTGCTCACTAATGGAAGATAAGGTAAAATTTTCAGAAGTTCAAGTGGTTTAGGAACCTAAGTCTCAATAAAAATAGTGAGTCCTAGGCTCCTAAGTGTTTAAGGTCTGGTCTACACTAGTTAGGTATACACAAGGCAGTTTATATTGTCCTAACTATGGACATGTTATTACTAAACTTTCCATTCCTCCCAATGTAACTGCCCTGCTACACCAACTTAATAACTCCACCTCCACAAGAGGCATAGCATCAATGTCGATGTATTTACTGACACAGTGTATTTACTGTATTTATTGTATGTATTTACTGACACAGTGTCAGTGTAGACAATGCGTTGCTTACGTCAACTGTTACTGGCTTTCAGAAGCCATCACATGATGCCCCACACAGAAAATACAATCAATACAAGTGCTCCGAGTGAGGAGACGCACCACCGACACAAGGAGCAAAGTGTAGATAAGCACAAGATGTAATTAGTGAAGCAGCTGTATGACGACGCAAATTAGTTTGACTTAATTTTGTAGTGTCGGTGTGCCCTAATTCACTTCTTGAAATTGAAACTTAGGAGTGACGTTGACCTCCAGGAGAGACATCCTAAAATAGCTTGAACAGGGCAAAACCCTAAATACCAGTGGTTTTTCTCCCATAGGATACCAAGCCAGCAACAAACTGTTTCTACAGCAACGTACTAGTCTCTTAGAAATCAAAAAAGCAGTTCCCTTGAAACAATCCAGCCTTAGGGCTCTCACCCAGACAGCCAAGTCAAACATATAGATTACTGAAAGTATTTACCCATCATTTGTAAAAAAAAGTTCTACCAACCCCAAAGGACCAGACACATTACCAAAAAAGAGTCAATAAATAGTTCAGATCTTACCCAAATATACACTTAAAGCCAATACTTATTCACTAAACTAATATTTATTTTTAAAAAAAGGAAAGAGAGCAATGATCATTATACGTACGGAGATGAAAATAAAGTTTATAAGTCAGTTTCAAAATAGAGATAACTGAGATGCAAAGTCTCTGGAAATTACCCATACAGCTTGGGGGTCATCAGTCATTGTTTAGAGCTTCTTTGTTAGAAAGTCAATCCAAAGAAGTGAAGTCTAAATAGTCCATGTACAGAGTCTGTATAATTTCTTCCATGAGAAACAGCAGGGTGGACCAGAACAAGCTGGGATCCCAATCTTGCAATCCAATCTTCCCGTGTGAAGCTTGGACAGATCTGAGATAAAAGGAACGGGCCTGAAGCTTCCTTTATAGTTGAAGTAAGATGGGATCTTGCAGGTAACTCCATCCATGGGCTTTGATGAAAGCAAGCCGACAGTTTGATCTTGGGTCCTTTCTCAGGGTCCATAGCCATTTAAATTATTAAGACGGTTCACAGATATTTTCTTGAGTGGAGAATAGTAATGCATATTGTCTTTGAAGTAAAACCTTCATTACCTGGACACACACTGATAATTAGCTACATTAGCACAGTTAATAGACAGTTTACTTAAACCTCAAAGGAAAATACAGGGAAATGATGTTCTAACACCAAAAGTTCATCTAGATGTTAATATTCCCATTTGATCTCTTAATCAATAGAACAGTAATAGAGAGGAAAGCAGTTTATCTGCATTGTTAACCTTAACAAGATATATGTAAACAACATCAAATTACCAACAGTACACTTTCATATCAAAGCTCCAGTCTCCTTATAAGGAATGGCCCTCATTACCATTTGCATTTTCCTTTAACATGTCTTTGAAGGTCAGATTTGAGCCATGCAGCTTGCAAAGCGTCTGGCCCAGCATCACAGGAGCCTAGTCCGCTTGGACAGTTTTGAAAATGTTCCCCATAAACCCCAACATAGAGACTTTTCTTTGCCCTAAGACAGGGGTGGGCAAACTTTTTTACTCACGGGCCACAATGGGCTCTAAAATTTGACAGAGGGGCTGGTCCATAAATAAACACATTTATGCACACAGCACCCAACACACTGCACCCCAGCAGCCAGCACTTCAGACCACCCTCCGCCGTGAAATTCACTGTCCCTTGTCAATTTCGGCAGCAGAGCTGGAATCGCAGGGTACAGTCTCCGTGAAATTGACTCACCCTTGTCAATTTCGGCGGTGGAGCTGGAGAGTGGAGCTGTACTTTGGACATGCCTAGGGGAAGAATGTTCTTCTAGGGGAAGAATTTTTGCTATGGTCCCCTAGTCACTAGGGGAGCCGCGTTCCGGAGCCGCATAGCCGCGGCTGAAGAGCCGCATGCGGCTCGGGAGCCGCGGGTTACCGACCCATGCCCTAAGAGCATGCTGGAGAATCACGCTTAGATCAAAGAATCCTGACTTTTTAGAGAAGAATCCAAGCCTATTTCCATGCCACATGTGGGTGAGTTAGTGTATGACCATATACAGTGCTACTGTATGTATACAGCTCAGGATTTGTGTTACAACGTGATTACATTTCAACAGGAGCAAAAAACGCTGACCTCCCTGACTCTATCCTGCTCCGTTCCAATGCGATGGATGGGCTGTGCCAACCCCAGATAATTTTCAGCCCAGAACCAGAATTTAGTGTTAGTGCAACACTTCAGTGGTATAGGACTCAGCCTCCAGTTTGGGCCTCAGCACCATTTTAAGCTTCATAAACCTCTAGTTCCCTCTTCTCACACACACACACAAATCACCTTTGCAAAAAAATAGTCAAAGTGCCCAACCTGCTGCACTTGCTCCTGCACGGTAATACCTGACCCCGTGAGTAGACACATTGATTTTGATACTCCGCTACTCAGGAACTTACCTACTTGAGTAAATAGGCCCCGATTTTGAAAAAAAAGCGCGACTTATTTGCATAATTGGAATGATTTTTTTCCCCCTTTGCTGATGTTTCCTGAGGCACTTTTGGATGAAAGCCAAAATAGCGGCCACTTCTAATTTCCACGAGATTCTGTAGAGCACACCCTGCATGTCTCTGTTTACAGATCATTCAGCCGCCAATTAACACTCCTCGGCACTGCCATTCAATACCTTTGTGAATTGCACGCCTGGCAGGAACAGCAGAATTTATAACACGATAGAGTTCAGTCTTTCCAAACTCCTTATTTGTATTGAAAAACCCAGGCACTGTATCTCAGTGCATGCATAACAGGAAGACACTGAGAAACAAAGAGCCCAATCCTTCAAGGTGCTGCTGAGAGCACGGACTCCCTTTTTCCTTCTGATTTCACTAAGAGCTGAGGACGCTCAGAGCAGCTGCTTGTACCACTGGGTTCAGCATGTCTACTTGCATACCCTATAACTCATCCACCCTAGACTAGAATGGTTAAGTGTGTTAATGCTCTGTGATACAACATATGGATGGAATTCTGAAAGGCTGACTCCTGTACATTGCAGGTGTTCAGTCCCTCATAGGATTTGGGCCTGTCTTCTGTATGATTTATTCACATTAGCATCAGTCTATTGTCCCTTTCAAATGCAGACCCCTGTACAATGTTCCCCACATGACAGTTGTATTCACCTAAGTAATTGGTTTTAACAGGTTATAAACACGTCACCTGTCAAATCAGTGAAAACCAAAAATAGCTGTGTACATAAAAAGATTAAGTAGAAAAAGACTTCCAAAGCAGGATTTTAATACTGTACTAGGAACAGTGGATTGCCTTGCCAGTCCTTTCTAACTAATAGTGTTACCAGAAGTATCTTAGTGATATCTGGTATAAACCACTAAATGTGTTTTGTTTGGGGTTTTTTTGTGACCTCAAAGTGTTATTTCCACATGCTCATGTAGGCTCACTAGCAATTTACCTTCAAGAGTAAAAGGGAAATGGTTTTAAGCTTCATCAAAAACAACCAACCAAAAAGCCAGTAATGCCCATATTAAAATATAACTAATAAAAGATACAGAGCAATCATGATCATAGTAACTGGGGCCCATTGACAATAATGGAAAGAGTCCTCTTAAGAGAGGAAGGCGGTCCAGTGGTTATCCTAGGACTATCTGGAATCCAGCCCCAGCTCTGACACAAACTTCCTGTGTGACCTTTGACAAGTCACTTTGCCCCTCTGGGCCTTAGGTCCTTGTCTTTAATTGGACATAATAGCATTTCCCTCCCTCACAGGGGTACTGTGAAGATAAATACATTAAAGACTGTGTGGCACTCAGACGCTATGGTGATGGAGGCCATACAAATAGCTTAGATAGATTCACCTCAACAGGATTTGTCTTAAGTCCTTATTTACAACAGAGATGGATGTTTCTAATACACCTAAAAACAGGCAGGGCTGAATTCTGCCCTGAAACTCTCTGCAGTTCAACTACAGTCAGTGGGCTTAAATCAGGGTGGAATGTGACCAACAGATAAGACCCTTGCTTTCTTTTATGACTACACAAAGGGAAGTTTATCTCTGCTGCCCTGTAAGAGATTTAACAAGTCACATCTGGGATTAACTGGCTTCTCAATTCTTATCACTTAGTTTCCATGAAATCCACCCACTGCTTTAAAAAAGGGTGCACAAAGCTAGACACTGTGCAGTCAGATTGCATGGAGCATTCATCTTTTAACATGGGAGCTGTGCACAATAGACTAGTGTGTCTTCACATCAAAATGAGAGCGCTTGAAGCAGCAAGACATCACAGTGGCAATGCAGGCGTCAATGGTACTTGACACTGATGTGGTTTCTACACTGTCCCTCCAAAGGCTGGATTTTGCCATACACAGCTATGTATTTATCTGCTGTCTTAAAGGTCAAAACTTGCGGACTGTCGTAGGATATAACAAGCTTCAAAGGCACCACTCCATTGCACAGGAGTTCTGAGCCAAGCAGTGGTCAGGTAAGGAAGACTCGACTCTCTCTTCCTTCCACAGAGCCGTGTTTTAGAGGTGGCTCTCTCCATAAGCCTACGAAGGGAATTTGGGAACGGGTCAAGGTGGGCAAAGACAGAGGCAGGGCCAGAGCCAGTGTATTTGTGACTGCCTGGATCTGCTGACCCCAAGGGGAGAAAGGGCTCCGGACATCGCATGCACTAGTTACTACGGAATGGCTCTACTATGTTATGTGGCCTTGGGGATACTTTCATACCGTGGTCTTTAAGGCCAGAGGGCAATACTAAGTCATCTGGTCAGACCTCCTGTATATCACAGGACACTAAACACCGCCCAGCACCCACTCAGAGGCAGAGAACAGGCAGGACTGAGTGACGCCAATGGCCAAGGCCCCTGCAATGGCAGGGAATTAAGTGAGATACACCCAGACTATCTTAGCAAGTAAACTGAGGATTGGCAAGTCCATTTCTCCAGCATTCATAAAGAACCCCTGTTCTAAGATTGCTAACCTCCTATCAGGATTTGGCCCCAAGTCTAGTCATGTGAATAGCATTATAATATTTTCAATCAGAGTTCATCATGAGTGCGTACTTGGCACTGTACTTGCTAGGTGGATGCCCCCCCAATCTCCACGTGTCCCTGCAGCCTGGGGAGGGAGGAAGCAGAAGGGGGGCTGGCTGCCGGCGAAGCTCCGCCTCACCCCATCCCTACAGCTGCGGCCTGCTGCTTCTTTCCCTGCTGCTGAAGTCTCACATGTTGCCTCCCCAACTCACCTCAGCAGGCAGTCTGCAAACCGGCTGGTGCGCTGGGACTCTAGCAGCAGGAAAGAAGCCGCAGCAGGCTGCAGCTGTAGGAGTGGGATGAGGAGGAGCTCAAGAGACAGCCAGCCGTCCTGCTGCTTCCTCCCTCCCCAGGTGCAGGGACTGGGAGAGTGCCGCTGCCAGGGGGAGGCGCTGCCTCCTCGCTTCTGGGCATCCCTCCCAGAGGCATCCCAAGAAATCTGGGACAGGAGGAGGGTTCCCACAAACCTTTCATTTGTGCGTGTTTGACGCGCCCCTCCCAAAGTATTCACATTTAAATTCCTGCACTGCACCTGGTACTTGCTGACATTGTTTGCAGACAGGAACATACCCGTTGTTTCTATTCAGAGGAGATTATTTGGAGGCTGTTACCATAACAATGAACTGTTTAGAAAGTGTATCTTGTGCTGTTTATAAACAGAAAGCTTCAAAGCTATCTATTTTTCCTGGACTGAAAAATAGGATTTTTCACCTATAAGGTTGATATGGTGTGAACATCACTGATATTTAATACACAAATCATAAGTATTTTTCCTTGGGGTTGCCGGTGGAATTGCAGTACACTTATGCTTGCATCCTCCTATATTTTTCCTGGTCATTCCAAATTTTGCTGTCTCTTATGGGCATGCAACAACTCTGGTTTTAAATCATTCAAGGTCTTATATCCCTATTCAGAGGTTTCAGTCCTCTCTTGTTCCTGTCATATGCTATTAGAATGGTCATGCTTTCCAAAATAAACTATATAGTCATTTTAGTTATTCATGCATGCGTCTTCATAAAGACCAGTTGAAAATATTATTCAATCCCCTGGACAGAGATGTCACATGAAGTTGCCTTTGTTTCTAGAGAAAATTCTTTCCAGCATGTTATTCTCCATAAGTTTGCTAGCACTCTCCCTCCCTTTACTTCACTAACGCCTCCTAAGTGCAAATAGACTACTTCTTCATAGGAAACACCATGCTCCATATGCTGGGGTTTCAGCCAGATAAAGAGCTCACCTGTTGCATGTATGACTTGATCACAACTCTCAAAAACATTGCCAGATGGTGGAAAGCCTCCTAAATAATGAAGGACTGGCCCTGCTCAAGGCTGCAGCACATGAGGGGGAAACAGGAGAGAATGTGATTTCAGCCAGCCATTTTTGTATATTATTCTCTACACTGTGCTTATTAACGTTATGTTTTATGCTATTTCCTGAGCATTGATAACTGGACATCTTTTTCTTCTTTAAGGGATTGTTATTTATGTTTTTACTTGATGCCGCCACTATGATCAGGACCCCAATTGTGTCAGATGCTGGACGGTCATACAGTACAAGACATTCCAAAGAGCTTACAGTCTAAACAGACAAGACAGGCCACATAAGCGTTATATCTACTTTACTGTTCAGGAACTGAGGTACAAAGAGATAAAGTGGCTTGCTCAAGGTCAGACAGAAAATCTCTGGCAGAGCTGGAAACTGAAATGAGATCTCCTGAGTCCCAATCCAGTGTCTTAACAACCAAACTAGACAATTACATTACCTGGCCGTGTTGCAGATGTTTACAATTAACGCATGGCAGTCAGCAAATGACACTGGCACAATATACCACAGCAGAAAACAAACGCGTACTTTAGAGTTGAGCTTTGGGAGGTAGGATGGTAGAAGTAAATATGCTAGATCTGCTGCAAACATCAGTCACTTTGCTGCACCATTAACTTGTTGACAGAACATGTTTCTTCAGTCAGATGCCAAAAACCTGGAGTCTGCTCTTATAAATTCTCTCTCTTTAGATCACAAATGCTTTGTTTTGTTGTGCTGTTTATTTAGGAAGTTTAGTACCATCCTCCAAATTTATTGATAGTATAACGGACGTGAGGACGCTATAGAAATTAACAGTTTACATTGGCTGCACCTAGAAATAAAAGCGAGGTGGACTATAAATGACAATAATAAAACAACCCCATACAAATCCTGAGTTAAGAGAGAAAAAAAATAGACTCCAATTTAAGAGCTGTCATCTCCCCTCAGCATGAAGCAAGCAAAACAGATCTTGCAAGCAAAATAATCAAAGCTTTCCACTACATGACTCAAAGTCTGCCCTGTGCTGAGACAAGCTTAAAAGCACCCAGTGTTCCCTCCAGCTGAGTTCTTAATCTCTCCTCCTTAACTCTCCTTCATCCCCTGTCCAGGCTCCTCCCTCCAGCTGCCAAATTTCTCCCATCACCCATGTTCCAGACAAACGGTTCAATTCACTTCTAGTTGACAAACCCTTCAGCAGTCTTCCTTCTCTCACAACTGTCCTGTCTGGACACTGGTTTCCTCATTACCTTCCAAAATATGCTTTCATCTGGGTTTCCCAGCCCATGTAACATGCTAAGGCCAGGTCTACACTAAAGAGTTTTGCCGACCAAAGTCAGTTTTGTCTTAGTTATCGGGAATTGGAACAGCTGTCGAAGGGCTAACAAATATGTTTCTTCAAGATGTAAATCTGCTTCACTGGATTTTACTACAAGTTTACTCTTTCAAGAGGTTTACTTCTTTATTACATACACTGAAGCCTGTCTTGAGCCAGCCAAGAGACAGATGCCTTAACTAAAGGACAAATAAAAGAGCAACGGAAAACATCAGACTACTTTACAGTGGCTGTTTAAGACTGGGGTTGCCTGCTGGAGTGGCTCCTTAGTGCAGACTTCACTGCCCTTGAAACATGGTAGCAGTATTGCTGTATGTAATTTGATTTGTTACAAGAAGTGGGTTTTATTTTTAGTGAGTTTCCTGGTATCTCATTATTTAACAGGATTCTTTGCTTTACTGTGGAAGAGTTGTGAAACAATGAATGCTGAATTTCTTAACAGTAGGGGAACCTGAGGTCTCTGTTTATATTCCAGATGTTTAACTACCTTGTTCAGAAGCAAAAGACTTTATACTGCAGACTATGGGGAGCTTTTCTTACTGTGTATATGACCTGAACCATATCAACAGTTAGGCAGATGAAAAATCTATACTGGACATTATCACTTCCAGTAAAAAACTTCAAGTAAATATTTTCAGGTGTAAAGTTTCTTTATGGCTTACCAACTGATTCCTAAACAAAATATAATGTGCAAGGGAGTTGCCATTTCTTGGACATTATTGCTTATATACTGATCCCCAACTGTAACAAAGTTAAACTACACTCTGTACAGTTTACAGAGATTCATTAATATCAAGCCTATAAGAATTTTCAGCGAGATCCCTGGTTACCCCCAGAGTAACCCCCTATTACTGAGGATACCGACTGTTGAATGATTACCAGGTTCCTAAACTTGTTGATGCCACAAGGTGAGGAAATTGTTGGATGAGAAATGGGGATCCTTTGGGTATAGCATTTCCTGATCTGGATGTTCAGCTACATCCTCTACATTGCAATATTTACTGTGAGTTGTCTGCACTAATCACTAAAATTGATTCCACCACGAGTCAGACATCACCACCTGCGGTAACAGTCTCATGCTATGTGCAGGCTTTAATCCCCATGGAAAATTGACATGGAAACTGGGACTCTTATGGTCTGAGAGACAGCTCACCCTCTACGGCTTTATTTAAGATGACAAAGGGGCAGGAAAGCTGAAAGTCAAGAATTGTAGGGACAGGCTGGTAAAACAAATGCAATGGACATGGATTGACTGCCTGACTTCCTGTAGTGCTGAGTTCCTGCAACCAGAGCCGTCCCTAGGGTACGGCGAATTGGAACGACCGCTCCAGACCCTGTGCTTTGAGGGACCCTGTGCTTCGACATCAGTGTCAGATGTAATACTTCGCACGCACTCATCAGAGTGTGCGTGTGTATTGAGAACGTGTACTTGCATTAAAAAAATCCACTGAGGTCAGTGAGACCATAAGAACCTGGGAAGTGAAGTCTTTAGTTTTTCATAGAATCACACTCAATGTGGGGACAGAACCGGAAGCCAGGTTGGGGGTGACCTTGGCTTTGAATGGCTGTAACCTTTTGTTTCCAGTTTAGTTTGAAGGCATTGGTTTAATTAACGCGAAGGAGAGGCCACAATGGCTAGCACTAGCAGAAACAGAGACAAATGGAGAAAATATTGTGATCAGTGAGTTGTTTTTTTATTATTTGAACTTCATTATAATTCTACATAAGACTGGAAGTACAATATACTATAACTACATTGTAATTATACAGCTGGGCACTATCAATATTTAACCTGTAGGTTGCGGCTCTTGATGCTTATTGTAACCAGATTTCACCTGTATAAAAACGTTAAGGGGGACACACCTGGTATGATTTGCTCTGCATCCCCCCTTGGGACAGCCCTGCCTGCAGCTGACATTGACTGTACCAGGATTTTTTGGATCCTACAAAGAGTTGAGCACCCTCAATTTCAGTGAGAGCTGCAGCTCTCAAGAGCAGACATACCTTGCCAGATTTGGTCTGCAAGTCCAAGGAAAAATCTTTCCAGTTAAAAATTACGGTAATTTAAAAAAACCAAACTAATGTGGTGATTTTATTCTTTAAGGACTCATATGCAATGAAGGAGGATTTCTTAAGACTGGCAGGGGAGTTAATAACAAATGTCAGAGCCACCATAATACGTTTCAGGGAGGTACACTTTGTGCAATGGAAAAAGTCACTGTAAAGAGCAGAGAGATCTCTTTAAACTGTTTAAACTCTTTAACCCGTTGAGCGTTGCTGAATGTTCTAGGTAGTTCTCTCAGGCATGTTCCAGGCCAGAGATTACAGAAGGTATGGACTAATTTTCCACAGATTTCACTGGAAAATCAGTAGAACGCAGCAGCACAGTAACTGGAGTAGAGGGGCATTAAACAAGGGACTCAGCTGACTTAGCTGCTGCTTAATGAGTGTTCGCCATTTCATGTTTCACCTATTTTCTAGCTTCCTTTTCTCATGAAAATCGGACCGAAATGCATCTATGAGGGGACCTTTCCCTTTATTAATGTGATTTCTTTCCAGTAGTGATTATGTATGATCTACTGGGAGATAGTAGGTCCTAATGGACCAAACACAAAACTAGGAACATCTGAGTTCTAATTTTGATTCTGCTAGTACCTCAAGACTATGTGGTCTTCAACAAGTTATTTGGGATCTAATCTTCAAAAGTGACTAAGTAATTGTGCTTTGAAGATGTAATGACGTATGTTTATGCTTAAAAACAAAAATTAAAAGCACAACTGTTTAAAAAATTA
Organism: Mesoclemmys tuberculata; assembly: GCA_007922155.1. Lineage (NCBI taxonomy): Eukaryota > Metazoa > Chordata > Testudines > Chelidae > Mesoclemmys > Mesoclemmys tuberculata. Next base: position 16,064,049 of record ML675649.1, read on the forward strand.
AAATGCAGAACAGACAAGTCAAGTCAGAAGAAAACTGAGTGGAGAATTTTTGTGTTTTGACCTCCTGGGGAAAGACTAGATAATACAGAAGTAACTAAATGCAATTCTTTGGTATCTCTAATATCTGTTTCTATGAGAAAGGCATTTCTATAACCAAGGTAACTAGACAAATTCATTCCTGGTGAAACTTGATCAGATGAAAGGAAGCTAACAGAATTAGAACAGAGGTGAATGTAGCCAATTATGCCCTGACAAGTGCATCTGAAATGTTTCCAAATGATTGTGGCTTTCATTATGAGATGACATTTTAAAAAGTTAAACAGTAAAAACCCAGATAAGGACAATATTTGCAAGACAAGAGATTTGTAAGGTCTTGGCATTTGAAATGAAGGCATTTCTGTTATAGAAACATTCCTTCAAGTAAGTAAAAACCACCAGCAGCAACAGTCAGAATGGTTAAAAAAAAAAAGTTGCAGATCACAGCCAGGTTTTTGATGTAGTTTAGTTCAGAGTTTTTCTGGGACATCTGTATTATTATTGCAAAGTCCCAGGTACATTGCCATTCAACAATATATTTATTTTTCTAGGATGATCTATTCCATTTTAATTTTTGTGGCAATAATACTGCAGATCATTGGCCAAATTTGGAAGCTGTCTCTATTACTCTAATTACTGGATGGTTCAATTCAATCTATTTTGCCAGAGGCTTCAAATTGCTGGGGCAGTTTTCAATTATGACACGCAGGGTAAAGATCAGACATTGGCCATACCACTGACACTGTCTAAAAGGGGTGATCTTCTTATTAATAGCATTTAATCCTTCTGTTATAGTCATTGACAAACAAAAAGAGATTCTGCAGTGACTCTAGCTGGTTAAAAATTAATGGAGTTATTAATCCTCATACTTCAGGAAGCTAGGGGGTCTGGCAGGCTTTCCTTTCCCCTGCCCTAAGGGTAGAGCATTGCACAACCAGGACACGTCAGTCCTCAGTGTTAGTCTTTTTCTTTTAAAGAAGGCCTTGCTCTGCTGTAAATGATAGGATACTGGGCTACGTGGATGTTGTGTTTGAAGTTAAAATATTTGTCTGTCAAGGTAAATGAGAAAAATACTTTCTTTTAGCTCAAGAGACGAATTATAACAAAACTGCACAAGCAAGCTGGAGAACAAAAAATTAGTAGAGACCAGTTGGAACTTCATTCCCATCTGAGATTTGAAGCAGAACATCAATCTACGTCATTAGATTAAACTCTCATTGGCTATTCCCAGAAGACACTAGGAACAACTGGCTTTGCAAATTAACCTTCTTGAATCATGGCTGCCACATGTAGTTCTCAGACACAAAGAGGAGCAACCATGTCGTTTCAGTCCAAGATGAATTGTTTTTAGATTAAGGAAAACAGGAACAACGTACCCAGAACCACCAGAAGTAAAGGCTGCATGAGGGAATACAGGGTGTATACATTTCTACAGCTGCAGCAACTCTGAGAGGCAACTCTCAGTGGCAGCTTGCTTCAGAATCTTTAGAGATTTAAAAGGTACAATATGCAGAAAACAAAAGACATCCATTACTTAGTGGAAAATACACTTCAATGACCAAATGGTGTGTTCCAGCCACGGCAATCTATATCCCTAAGTACTTCAGTGGACCAGTATTTCAGACACTACAGGCAGGCAAAAGTTATGAAATATTTTTACCAAAAGCCTATATAAAGTTATATTTCAATTCACTTTACTATTTTGCTAATTACTAATAAACAGTTTCTTCTGTATGTAAGAAAAGGACTTATTTTTCTGTTAGTTTTCTTAAGGATGGTGATATGTAATGAATATTTAAACCACAAATCCAGTAACAGATTAAACAGTTTGTAACAGAGTTGATTTACCTTGTCTGGCGTCTGGTATCCAGTCTGCCTCTGACTGGTCGGGTGAGTTGAAGATTCAACGAGTTGCGATTTATCACTCCAGGCTGACAATAAGCCTTTGTCTGCTGAGGCAATCAAAGGAGTCCAAAATCAAACCCAAATTTGGCCCTCTCCCATGCTCCCCCGTTTCAATAGTCCTTCATTCACTATCCCCACAGCCTCAATAATCCTTTCTACTTGGAGCAGGGTTCCACATCGCCTTCTGGTGGTGTCATAGAGGAGGCCAGGCCCTCTCTTTCCTACAGGTGTCTCTGGAGACCTACATTGCAGTTGGTGGTCTGCTCTCCACACACACTGCCTTGTTCATTCTTTCCCAGGGCCAGTGCCCATACTGCCTGTTGCTGGTCAGGCCTGTCTTTCTTCTCTTTTCCGACGTCATCCCCTCAGCCCTCTAAGGACCACTACTAATCCTCCCTCTGACCCCAGTTCTTAGAGCATCAACCAGCAGCCCTCCCTACAATGGATAGGCTGCCTCATATTTCCCAGCAGGCCGGGTTCTAATTCACCTCTCATCAAATACCAGGGGAACGGAAGATCTAGACATAAGTCAGAAATAGAACCTGAACCCCTTAAAAATCCAGCTCACCCAGTGCCAGACAGGGGTATCAGCACAAGCATTGACTCATACCATTCCAAAAGAACCAGGCAGAAGGGAAAGATATCATAAAGGAGACAACGCCTGTTTACACACTGATATGTTGGTAATCAGTAGTGGTAATAGGTTTTATATTGTAATTTTGATTGTAGTTATTTTTGTCAAAGCACACAGCTTTCTTACTGCATGACTGTCCACACATTTACTAGTTACTTCATTAAAAATTGAACTTATTTGATACCTGTGTTTTTCATTATTTGGTTTTATATTGCTCACCTATGTTTTGTTTGTAGAAACTGCACCATCAATAATTATGACAATATGCTTATTGTGGTACATGTTACATGTTTTTGGGGATATAGAGATTTTTTGGAGAACTTCTGCAGTGGTGCTTTTTCTTTTTTACCTGCAGCACGGGCTTTACCTTTGGTGAATGCAATGGTAAATCTCTTTTATATAGTATTTACAGTCTGACTCTTCAACATCACCTAGCTTTTTTGTACAGCTTCATCACATGCTGAGACTGAATATAATACATTTTCTAAACATGTGGGGTGCACATTTTGTTTAAGATAGCCATTGATTTTGGGTGCTCAGTTTGAGACCTCTTTCCCTGACTTCCTCCAACTCCCTGCTCTCAAGGACCCACTGCTAGTCTCATCCTGTACTGGCCCCTTGAAAGCGCCCACCAGCAAATTGTCAACACTACAACTTCAAGGGCTTTCTCTGCAGACAGCCACTTCCTCCTCCCCCACATCTTACCTCATCACTGGCCTGTTCCCTACTAAGAAGAAGTTTGCTTCTTTATAGTCCTTTCCCCTGGTCCCAGCAGTCCTTGCTCCCTTCCTGCTGTCACATGACATCTATGGGGACTACAACTCCCAGAATGCCTGGTCTTGAAGCCCCTGACTCACAACCAGAATGCAGGGTTGGATTGAGCCCGTAAAGAGCCAGTATGCTCTGTTACAACAGATTTAAGGTGAACTTAATTGTTGCCTTTTTAATAGATATTGGAGCATATTCATTTGTGGTGTAACTCCACTGGAGTCAACAGAGTTACATCAGGCAATCAGTTTGTCTAGTGACCTGCTAAACACTTCCAGGTTGACATATCATAGCTTAAGTGCATCATTGGCATAGCAAAAGGCTTAGAGAGCTTTACTCTACTGCTAAGTGACATAGAAGCCAGTCTCCTGTCTGACTTACTATCAGTGCTAGAGAGGTGATTCTTAGGTAGCATCTATTATAAAACCTGAAAGAGGATAGTAAAGACAACAGGACAAAGAGCGGAAAGAAAAGAACACTAGTAATTTTGGTGAGAATGATAGTTAAAATCTAAACTGTGGGAACAAATGCAATCACATACTCAATCAGTTCCCAGGCCTTTGGCCTGAAGGCTCCTTATTCTTTGTTCAGTATGTATTTTAAATGTCCACCAATTTGAATTAATAATCTTTTTTTTTTCATTTCTGTATAGCATTTTATATCTTATTTCAGACGCAGGACCTGACAAAGTACTTGCCTTTTAAAGACCATCACCACTGCACTGCATCTGGTGAAGACGCTCTGTACCGATGGGAGACAGCTCTCCCGTCTGCATTAAAAAACACCTCTGTTAGTGGCAGAATCTATGTCAGCAAGAGAAGCTCTCCTGCCGACATAGCACTGCACACAAGCGCTTAGGTCGGTGTAACTTATATCGCTCAGGTGGAATATTCACTCCCCTGAGTGATGTAAGTTTTGCTGACATAGGCAGTAGTGTAGACATAGCCTACATGTTTTCCATAGTGGTTTGATTAATTTACATGAACCTGCAAACTCATCTGCTCCTCCAGTGGTTTATGTTGTGTTCATGATGTTCACCCATCTGTTAGCATTGAACATGCTGATTCCTTTATGCATACATCCTGTCCCTATATACCTGCACTTCCCATAGCTCCTCTGTTTCCTGTGCTACTTTCCAGTATGTATCAGCCATCACTGCAATGTGGATGCATATTTCTGGGCTACCCAAAACACCAAAATAAAGGATCAGCTCTAGGAGCCCTGTTGCCTTACACAGAAATAAGCCACACAGGGGGAGAGCAAATACTATGAGTTCCAGCTTGTAGAGATTGCTAGGGGGCAGGGGAAGGATCATCGAGAGAAGGTGTGAGTTCCATTTCCAGAATCTGTGGATCACTCTAGATCTCAGGGGAGCCACAGAAAGCAAGGGCTATTGACACAGACGATCCTTGCCTTTGCTGTCTGCCTAGCCAATTTGTTTCCACTGGCTCTTGGGATTTGTTGGTCCTGCCACAGCAAGTTTCATGGGGCTCCTCTGACCATAATGTTCCCTAAACCACCACTAAAATGTGTATGTGGAGGGATTTGGGGTGGGGCCCAGTAGGATAAGCAGTGCACGTTAATACAGCTTGCGATTATAACAGCATGCATTTACTTCCCCCGTGGGTCGGTAAGAATTTTAGAGGAGACCAGCTAGTTCCTTTATCCCATCCCCCAGCTAGATACTTTTCCCTGGCCATAACCCCAGGAAGGGAGTGCTGTAGAAGGCTCTGTTACCTCTTTATAGGAAATCCTTAGGGGGGAAGCTCTGTCAGCATTCAATATCTCTCAGGCTAAGTAACTTGCCTAAGGTCACACAGGAAGTCTGTGGCGGTGCAGCAGCTTGAACCCCGGTTTTCCAAGTTCTAGGCTCGTGCCCTAATCACAGGACCATCCTTTCTCTTATTATGACTGTTGGTGTTGGTGAAGCAGCTCACTGAGGTTGCACTGGGGCCAAATATTTTGCCTTATATGTTTACATCATATGGCAGTGATTTCTGTATACAAATTCTGTTATTGTCTCCAAAATGTGACAAACAAAATTGTAATCCATCATGTGCAAAACAGCACAACATTCATTTCTCCACTGTTATGAACTGAGCAAGTGCAAGCCTGAAGCTAACACAGAAAATGACATATATGGATAACATGGTATATTTAAAATAATGAATGGAAACTATTTTATTCCATAATATAAACACACTATGCTGTATGGAATTAAAAATGTCCTTTTTATTCCACTCACTTGGACTGACAGCATCCTTCCCACGCTGTGACTATCCATGAATTATATGGTCATTCCTAATTTATCATTGTCCAAACCTGCAGCATTCTTGCTACAGCAATTACGTTTATTTATATAGCGTCTTTGATCCCAAGCATTTGTTGTCTATGGCCTCTATTCCTTATCTTCAGTGCTTTCAATTATGTAAGGTAGCAAAGTGCACCCACTTCAAAAGCAAATATATCCTGGATGATAAATCGCAAATGAAAAATGATTGTTCTGAAACAACTTAATAGCTTATTTTCACCTATGCTTCCTGCAAATGTGCCTCTGTGTTCTTTATACATATAGCCAAATAGCTCAAAACATCAATCAATATAGGTACTAAATTAATTTTTTTCTTTAGTGCTGATCGCAAGGAAATTACCACAAGTGTGGCAGGTGCTTTATTTTGTTGAATGGCACATCTAAATGGTAGAGTGCTAGAAAGCTGCATTACATGGACTAAAAGGGATTTGATTTTACAGAATTGAGACGGACATGGCCAAACAAACAGCTATATCCCACCCTTCCATTGCCGTGGGAGGGGTAGCGTGTCTGGATTTTAAAGGGTTAACGTTGCTATAATGCTCTCTTGAAACCTGATTCTTGGCTTAAAAACAGGCTTCCTTCCTACCACAACTAAGGTTTGACGGCAATGTTGAAGCCACTGTGTGTTTAGCGACTGACTTCAACGTGAACAGGATGGGGGTACTAATATGAATTATGAGAGTAGATGCTAATAGCAAGTACCTCTGTCTGTCTTCGTCCAGTCATTCCTAGTCTACGATCACTACAAATGAGGGTCAGAGAGGGCAAGGGAGACAGAATGAGTCTTCTGCTTGGCTGCAGGGGCATGCAAAAAATAATCAGATTCCCCATTCACCACAACAGCTAGACCTAGCCAGTGAGGCCAGCGACCAGCTAGAATATCCCTCCAATTGATGGCAGGGAGCAGGCAGACTTTCCCTCCAAGTCCCAGCCCAGGATGAGCAGCAGCAAACACCAGGGTCTAGCAATCCAAGTAGAGCCCTGCACTCAGTTTACGACAAAATGAAACTAGGGAAGAGCCTCCAGGAGCCAGCGGAGTTAGCTGGACACCAGCCCAGGGAGATGTCAGAGCCACACAGGACCAGCGCATATTTGATGCACCCCCCCTGATTCCATGCTCCAGCCTTGTCAGGCTGAAATTCTGATAAATCTGAACATTTGTTGTATGCCGTGTTGGTCATTTAAGTAAATAAGATTATACGTATTCATAGAATATGCAAGACACCAAACTCCAGATTTCCGCACCTTCTACCTTAAGAGATATGCCCTGCTCATGCCTCTTTCAAGCTTTGGAGGCCCAAAAATGTGGACCTCCGATAGAAGGTCTTCACAAGGCTACTACAGAGCTGCTGCTTCCCCTCCCCTACACACAAGCCCAGTTCCCATGGTTCCAGCTCATTTTACTGGAAAAGAGCATCAGGCCCAAAGTCATTTGTTCCTGAATCTTTTAAGGAGGCTTGACTGATATGAACACATAACCCCTGTGCTCAGTGCTCTGCAAATCTGATGCACAGATGCACATAGAGAATATGAGCATGGAGCCTTCTCTGCAATGTTCATTAGTCTCTGATGATTTGTGCGGTATCAGTGGTTTTAGCTGCTTCCACAGTTCCTGTGCTTGTACTTTAACGCTTCAGATACTTTAAAATTCCTGGCAGCACCCTGGTACATTGGGTAAGAAAAATCAAAGTTCTATTTCTCTTGTCATGTTCATCATCTCTCTCTCTTCATTTTATGCTGTTAGATTCCTAAAGATGGCTTAGTAATGGTTAGATGCTTTCCCCTGGATTTCCAGCCTGTTTATTGTAATAAGATTGAAGCCCCACTGTGATAGCTGATGTATAGACATGGATTAGGTGTGAGCCATTGCCCTAAGGAGCTTGCCATCTAAGTGCACAAATCAGACAAAGGTGGAAGAAATGAGATTGTTTCCTCTCGTAGAAGGAGAAGCCAAGGCAGAGAGCAGTGTGAGTGACTCACTTGCCCATGGAGGTCACTCACATAGCTGGAGATTGAACACAGGTCTCCTCAGCCCAACTCAAGGTGTTTAATCATAAGGCACTTTGCATCCTTCTCAGCTCTCTAAGACAGTAACTGACTGGCACATATAGGATCCTTCTTACAGGTGCTCCTTAGGGCATTTGTGATGTTTACAAAAATTCTACCCCAACCGTGTTTTAATATTATACATGCCATCAGTGATGGTTGGTGTTCACTACAGACATTTTTCCATTTTGGTGTGTCTCTATTTCCTGTTGCTGTACTATCTTACTGCTACAAACAAAGGAGATCGGAGCATCTAAATTTAGTGTGTTCCTCTTAGCTAAGAACACCCCCCTTCTTGGGGTACAAGTGGGCCACACAACCCACTTTCACATAAAAAATTGTTGGGAGAAAAATTACCCCCACACACACTTATCAGACAGGGCAACACAATATGCAACCTCTCATCCCATCAAAGTTAGGTGAGTTGGTAATAAGAACAGAAAGGAAAAGTTGTGTTTTACTGTGTAAAAAAGAGCTAAAGAAGAAGACAGAACAGTTTACCACAATGGTGGTATTATTTATATTTGTATTTCAGTAGCACTCAAAAATCCCAGTCCTAATTGGTGCCCCATTGTGCTAGGCACACTATTAACATCTAGGAAGACACTGTCTGCCTTAAAGAGCAGACAGACTTTCAGGCCAAGAAGGGACCATCATGATCATCTAATGGGACCTCCTGCACATTACAGGTCCCAGAGCCTCACCCACCCACTTCTGTAATAGGCCCAGAACCTCTGGCTGATTTATGGAAGTCAGTCTTGATTTAAAGGGTGAAAATTGGTGCAAAACATTAACCATTTTCTGGGTAAATATTAGGGTTAATGCTGGGAAAACAGAAAAAAGCAACAGACTGAGGAGAGTAAAAATACTTTTGACCCAGCTTCCCACTCTGGAAGGAGAGATGTGGTATGAGCTGCCATCTGTTCTTCTGGAATGGGGAGCTAGGTCTGCGGGTCCCCCTGGGCTGCCCCGCGATCAGCCTAGGTTACCGAGCCTTCATCTCTTCTTCCATGGGGCCCTCCCCAGAGTGTGGACCCAGAATGAAACATGAGCCACCATCTTTCCTTCTGGAGTGAGGAGCCAAGTCTAGGGAGGTCTGGCACTTCATCTTTTAGGATTTGAGCACGGCTATGCACACAAGCGTGCCTGTGTGTGTGCTTATCTTCCACTCCATTGCCATATTGTAGCATACAGCTTCGCATTTACACTTAGACTATTTTAATATTAACATAAATTCAGCTACCAAATATCATGAATGGGATTTTCTTACCATAATGAGTATTTACATGTACCTGAGTGGTCCAAAATTCAGGTGAAAATTGGTAAAAAAACCAAAATAGTAGCTTTTGTAAGACATGAGAATGTTTTGTTAAATAGCTGTAAAAACTGAAAATGACGGGCCTTAAATATATTTACCTAGAACTAAACAACAACACAGTTGGGTGGACTGTGGTGAATCACACAGGCTGGTGATTCAACATTCAGCATATACAGCCATTTTGAACCACTCTCTTGCATGCTAAGCTATGAGAAGGATTTGCACACTCACTGGTAATGGCTTGTTGGGGTAGGGCTGACAGGAAACTCTTTAAACTAGTGAATCTTTCTGTTCCTATACAATACAAAAGCGTATCAACTTGTCAGTGGGGCTAAGTAATGTTACTAATTGCTTGGTTTTACTTAAGAGCTACTTAATATTGAGACAAAATCATTGCCAGTTTAGTTGGTTGTATGCCGGAATGGGTGGAGCTGTCTGCAAACCAAGTGAAAAGTTCATCCCTTCCACCTTAGTGGTATAAGAAGTGGTGCTACCAGCTTCACAGTGCCTCAATTTATGAGTCTCATATGGTTCAATGCAGACAGCTGAAGCACAAATGATTCAAGGGCTTGGTGGATTAAGGTTGTGATTGTATTTCAGGAGCCATCAGTGATGCAATAGGCCTGCTCAATCTGGGAGAGCAGAACAGGACATACATCTTTGATTGGCCACTGCATCCTGATGCAGACAGACTCTTAGAAGCATATTCCATTGGTGCAATAGAAGGGGACACCCAAAGACCCAGTTTGCTGTCTGCAATTTGCAGCATTCAGCCCATACCCAGTACCTTTCTGTCATATCTGGTTATTTATCTTTCCATTTAGCTTCACCCCTTTTGAAGAACATTTGGATTAACAACAGTGCCAGAGAGGAGGTGTTTTTCAGTAAGAATGACAAGTCAGTAGCTGGTTCCAACATCTCAAATGATGCTGTTACTTAATGATACCCTTGTGAGTATGAGAGATGGGGAGGTTAATTCTTCATTAACCGGACAATCAGCAAACAGCAAATTTAACCAGGCTGGAGATGAACTCAAAAGTTGTTTTTACAAAAGAGATAAAAAATGAACCTGACTTGCATTAAGAGAAAACATGCCATGGGGCACTTTCATCCCTGTTGTAAATTAAATAAAGCCAGTGGATTAATGCTGTGTATTATGGACCAAAATAAAATATGGACCAATATCTTATTGAGGATAGTTCCAGAGCTTTAAAATCCATCATAAGGATCTATAGCTTTGAGCATGAATCTGCTCTGCCAAGGGGAAAATGAATTCCAGAAACTAGGGGTATGAATAGGGAATGAACACTAACAAATGAATTTTTAAACTTGTTTTATACAAAAAATTGTCTTTTCTCTTAATACTCTTCTCCCTGTTAAAGCTCAAACCCTCTAAAAAACTCTTGGTGCAGTGAGAGCTGCCATCCTGCATCTAGAAAAGCTACTTAGGATGTGGAGCCGGTTGGCTGCTTTTATTGTGTCCCATGCCTGGAAGGAGAGATTTCCAACCAGATGGGAAGGTGCATACAAAGAAATGTCCTATCTGATAAATAACATTCAAACATTCTGTGAACTGTCTGGTCACATCAGGACCATGAGCTTACCCAGATTATTGGACAAGAAGAATATTTTTATTTCCTTAGCCTGCTTATATTGTACAGATTGTTTCTACGTGTTTCAGACTTGGATCACTGGGTAAAATGCTCGGAAGATCAATATCCAAACAAGAATAAAGACAGATGTCTCCCGAAGATCATCAGCTTTCTGTCCCTTGAGGAGCTTTTGGGAATAATTTCAGCTGCCAGAGCTGTCACATTTCTTTCATCATTGCATTGGTTCTAGGAACTGAGACACTTCCATAGTCAAAGCCAACAACTGAGATCTCAGCTAACATCCTGATCTCTCTTTTGCTTTGCGTCCTCTGCTTCTTGGTGTTCACTGGCCATCCAGAAAAGGGGACCTGCATTCTCCATCAAACTGGTTTTGGTGTCATTTTCTCTGTTTCTGTCTCTTCTGTGTTGGTCAAAACCATCATTGTGATTCTGGTCTTCAAGACCATAAAAGCAGGAACCAGAAAATGGTGGGACCCAGAATAGCAAACTGTATAGTCCTTTTCTATTTCCTTATTCAGATTGTTATCTGCACTGTCTGGCAGGTAACCTTTCCATCATTCCCAGACTATGGCATGCAGTCTGAACCTAGACCCATCATAGTTGAATGCAACTAGGGGTCAGTAAGTGCCTTTTACTACTAGGCTACATGAGATTTCTGGCCACTGTGAGCTTCATAGGAGCTTTCCTAGCCATAAAGTTGCCTGATAATTTTAAGGAAGGCAAGTTCATCACATAGAGCATACTAGTATGCAGTGTTAGGATGTCATTTATTCCAATCTTCTTGAGCGTGAAGGAGAAGTATGTGGTGGCTGTAGAGATCTTCTTTACCTTGGCCTCCAGTGCTGTGTTACTTGTCTGTATCTTTATTCCTAAATGCTGCATTATTCTGTTGAGGCCTGATATGAACAGCAGCGAGCATTTAATAAGAGAATTAAACTCTGGTAGCAAACCATTATGAATGTATCCTTCAATGTAATCTTTGTAATTTATCTTTGTAATGTAATCAGCCACCTTCTTCAACCACAGAAAAATATACAGGAAAAATAATAACAAAAAAGATATAAATGAGCCAAAGAACATCATTCTGTTCAGAAGTTTACTACCAAACTGAGGCCACGATGATTGCATGTTATTATTTAAATGGAAATTTCTACAGTTTTTTTATTAACTGTATCAGTGTCAAACGTGAAAGTCCTGTTTTACTCAGAAAAGTGATTAAATTAGATTCAACTGGTGGCTTCTCACTCAGTAGACATGCTCCCTGTGTGTACGCAGAGTCATATCTGTCGGTGTGAGCTAAAGAAGTTCTAGCTGCTTTTTCACTCCATGCAGAACCAACACAACAAAGCGGGAGAGCCCCAAATTCCATTCCCTTCTTGTCTATGGTTAACAGAATTGCTAAAGTAAGTCTCACTGACCATAAGAAACTCTAAGTTAGTATGAGTAGTCCACAAGATATCTGAATTTGGCCCATCTGTCCCATCAAATCTGGCATCCATCAGTGCATTCAAAAGCGTTGAGTTCCTGGCAGCTCCCAAATATAAATTTAGGAGCCTAACCTTTAGGCTCCTATTTTTGAAAATCTTGGCCCAGGACTTTTACTGAAGTCAATGGAGTTACACTGATGGCAGGAAGAAGAGAAGAGAAGAAAAGGCTCAATAAGCCAAATGTATCTGTAATTTAAATGTAAATCACTGAACTGATAATTAGGAAAATGAGATATTTCTGGCATTCAGGACCAGATTTTCAAATTCAGACGTTTACAATAGTGTACGTATATTTACCTTAGTTACATGTATGCAGATGTATGTACACTTGTGTGTGCCTAACTTTAAAAATCTGTCCCTCAGTTTTCTCTCTCTTGCACATTCAAATGGATTACATTTTCAAGAATGACACTGCACCCGCTTGATCAGAAAAAAAGTGTATGTACTGGATTTATTATTTTTGTTAACTGTGGCAATTCCATGAGATCCATTCTGATACAAAATACAGTCCTACAGTATGGTGCACATTTTTGAAAGAAAACTGATCTCTGGAGATGGACAATCCTCTGGCTGCTTTGGAACCCCATCCAGTATTCTCAAGTTTGGCAAATTGGAGAACACACTGCAGGATAAATCAAAGAAAGAAATAGTATTTATGAGGTACTTACTGGGATAATTTTAAGATCAAAAGTAGTGATGAGCCAAAAGAAAACACTATCTGAACATACCTGAACTTTGGGATACTGGAAATCTGGATTCAGACCCAAAACTAAGTTTACCACTTGACACCACCTCTGATCTAGGGTCTGAATGTCCATTATGTTATACTGGTTTTAAGCCATCAAACTCAGTGAAGTTATACAAGCATAAAACACTTGTAACAGAGTAGAGAATCAGGCCTATTGTATTATATGTCACAAATGGGAGGGCTTTGTATCCTGGTCTAACCATTAGGTTTGAAGTTCCCAGGCACCTGGAAACTAAGAGGTCAAATTGCAAGGTGTGTGACTCAATTTTCATCCTTCTGTGTTAGATAAACTCAGTTTTATGCATCTTCTGCATGTGAGCTTCTTTTCACTGTAAGACAGTAAAAACTTATGTCCTATCTGCTCTACAGACCTAATCCCAAACCCTCTGAAATCAATGCATCAGGCCTTCCTTTGACATTAAGGATCCCATTATACTATTTTATATGAATAGTGTTTTTTCCTAGTAGCTTTAATTTCTACCATTAATGTCTGCTGCCCTCTGCCCCAGAAGTGACTGTATTCCAGTGGGGGGTGAAGCAATCCTGGCATGTATCTATTTTGGAACTTGCTTTTAAAACCTTTGGAATGAGAAGTGCTATATCAATGTAATAAGGCAGCATTATTAATTAAATTTAAGTTTATTGACTTTCTCTCTCTTTTGGCTGTTTGGCAACTTGTGAAAATTAAATTATGTTCCAGGTAATTCATGATAGATCTCAGCTTTCAGGGTACAATAGAATACATTTTTATATTTTTGAAAAAATTAGCTTTAAAAGACGCAATCATCATCATCTCCCAAAGGAAAACCTACATAAGGGGGAAAAGCCTGCTGGAAACTCAGGGTATATCTTCACTTATGGTGGCAAATTTGGCACTACTGGATCAATTCTGTGGGATCGATTGAGAGGAAGTGAAGACCCACTCACTCGATCCGGGAGTTGATTCAATAAATCCCCCTCACCCCCGAAAAAGAGTAACGCTGCGTTGACAAGAAGGCATGTCGCATCGGTGTTGCGTAATGGAGATGCCGCACTAATTAGATTTTAGGAAGTCAACGGGAGATAGTAGCTTGTGTATCTCCCATTGACTGCCACCAAATTTAATGGTAAGTGTAGACTAGGCCTCAGCAAGGTTCATATTAAGGAGCCTCCTTCTCTTTCTCCCCTTGAGGGATAGGGATTTTGTGTGCATGCTGGAGGGATTGGGTGCAGGTGGCCAGGTAGCTGCATGGAGTCTTAGTTTTGAGAAGGCAAGCTAATAGATCCTGTGTTTGTAATGGTGACAACTGTCCCTAGGAACCTCCTTGCAGCACAGGTCTCTGAGGAGCTCAGTAAGGAGCATATTGCAGAGACTGGATCAAAACCCCCTCCTCATCCACCTTCTTTTTATTACTGTGGAAAGACTTTCAGAGTCCTTGGGGAAAGGGGAGAACGGAGCATAGAGATGAATCTCAAGGGAGTGTAACTTACACCTTATTCTGACTCTCCATATTAGCCTTTTACATCAAGTCAGACTTCCCTAGATTAACTCATTTAGACTCACCTCCAATCTTTATCACATAACTTTAATCGCCTTCAAAATTTGGCCCCCTGAGTTTGAGGGCAAGGAAGCCTAAGTCAGTGTAACTCACATAGTGTTGGGATGCAGAAGACAGGAAACCATCAAGAAAAGTCACTAATAAGTGGGTGCAAGACCTTGTGATTTACAGTAGGCCATTCTTTAATTTAGTTTACACTTTCCAACTCCTTCATCCAGCATCTTGCCGTGTAACTCAACTTAGACTCCCTTATACAATAGCAGCATAGTGAGCATTGCCTAAGACAGTTTAAGTGAAAGGGCGTCTAGCTTACATCTATAGCTTGCCTCTGAATTTAGCCCATGGATTTCAGTTAGCTCATGAGCTTTGCATTCTAGAATTCGTTCCTGCTTAGCTGCTGGATTACAGTGTTCTCCAAACACTTTCTGAAAATTTCACAGAGTACAAATGAATAGGAAACTATTCTTCAGGTGGACAGTAGTGACACGTCATCTTGCCAGCTGGCTCAAGTTTGCAAACGTGCTGACCTATCCTATGATGACAGGAAAATAAAGCAAGAACAAAGCCAGTTTCCTTTACAATCCATGAAAGCTACCGAGCGTCAATCGTATATTACATTTATGCTTTCATAGGAATAGATATTTGCTCATTGTACGTATGTTATTGACAATAATGTAGGACTTACAGCTGCCTGTAGTTTTCTTGAAACTCACAGGGGTTCCTCTTGAGTATAAGGGATTCTAATGGAGTAGATCTCAAGTCTGATATCCCATTTAGTGTCTCAATGTTGTTATCAGCCAGTGACAAGTGATGAATCTGGGGTATCTTTGGCAGCTGTTTGAAGGATGTAAAATGATTTTTACTGACATTTAATTCTTTGCATCTGTAAAGTACAAAAATGAATACCATCATTGATCACATATACAGAAGAATATACAGCCTTAATTATTGTGAGAAAATGCACAACACACACACACAGATTTAAAGAGAATTAGGCCATGTTACACCAGCTGACGATCTGCTACATACTTGTTAAATCATTACAATTAATTTTAGAGGGATCTGAACAGGTTGCAGGAGGATGGTGATAATGGTAAAGAGAGCCAAAGCCGTTCAGGGTTACCACTTCAAATCCAGTCTAGCTCAGTTGTGACCAAAAGGTATTACCATCCAATGGAGGTTCAGTGGCCAACATGAACTCACTTTGGTGAGTCCAGTTTCTGGCTCGCAACTGTCCACATCACAAAAACCACAGCTGCAGCTGGAACTTGCTGGGTCATATTCCGTGGAGATGTGTAAGGGGGCGTGATTTGGACCTCATTATGCTAACTCGGACTCCCTTTCAGTCAGAAAGGCAAAGCAGAGTGTGGGCTACTTTAACATACACCTTCTGATGC